>CM025852.1:16196612-16426478 GCA_003952965.2 Morella rubra
GCTCCCATCCGTGTTTGCAGCTCTTCTCGTGATTGGTTCGGCTGGTTTGGTCGGTCTTTCAGCTTTCTGAGATGTGATTGTGGAATGGTATTGATGAGATGATGTTTATTAAGAGAGGAGAGAGAGAGAGAGAGACAGTAAGGTTGTATTCGTTGTTCATTCACTGTTATGCCATTTTGAAGAAACAAGATATATAGAAGGAAGTATACGGCCATTTTCATCTCTACGTGTTCAAAGTTCTGCTTTTTTGTTTTACTTTTTATGTTCTCCATCGGCGTATTTTGTGGTACCAGTACTCCCTGCAATTTTCTATTGTAGGACTAGATAAACTCACTGTAAAGTTTGTATTGTATAAAATTCTATATAAGCAATATTAAATAGTGAACTATAATGAGATACATTTGTAATGTTTATCTCTCTTTTTGAATAGTACAATTTAGATTGAAAATTAGAGAAGGTGCTAATTCGAGAGTTTTTTTTAATGTTTTTCTCTTTGTCAAAGGTTACATATTTATGTGGGAGTAAAATATGTCTGAGTTCTAAAGACCAGGAATTATATAAGGATTGACTAATTTGAGGCCAGGAGTGGAAGGAATGGATCCGACTCATATTTTCTTGTGCGGGAACAACACAGGCAGATGCGAACTTGTGTTTACCATGTCCAATTGCAGGACACATGTTTGCAATTATAGGAGGGCTTGTTATAAACTTTTGTTGAATCTTCCTAAATTCTCGCCAAATTTTTCTGGTCACAATTGCATTGGTTATTGAGCAATTGGAAAAGTGAGAAAAGCTTTGTCATGGAATATTGAAAGCCACACCACCACAAAGGAGCTATTGCATTCGAACGCAGCACATGGTGCATGAACCAAAAGAAAAAGTTTTTGAATTACGGGTAAAGTTAGAAGGGCGATATAGCCAATTAAAATTTGAGAATTGGCAAATGAATTGTCTCGATCTGTAGGTGGGGTATGTTTTTCACGTTTTGGGTAAGCGTTTTAAGTGGGGTTTGCATAGCATGGTACCCTATACGAGTACTAAGAGCACTGTATACATAATCGTCATCGTCATAAAAGACAATAGGAAAAAGCCAATTTACGCTATCAAACTATAATTGTAATCTTAAATAGGGATCATAATTATCATTTTTGATACATTAAATTCTAAAATTTTTAAAATTAATTAATTTGAGTCTTGAAATAAAATTTGATCATCAAAACCGCATCATATAGCTCATTTATAATACATGTAGCATGATTTGACAATTGTATCTTTTTAAGAACACAAAATGATGAAACTAATAATTAGACAGCTCAATATATTAAAAGTGGTAATTAAAATTTTAGAACTCGTATTTGAGATTATTTTAGTAGTTTAGGAGTCATAGTGATTTTTTCTCACATAATATAAATTACAATTGGTTCGAGTTTAATATGTTTCTTGGATACAGTTAAATAGCACTTACTTTTTATAAATAAAAAATAAATCATGTATCTATTTTCTTAATTGATAAAGATATAAATGAGGGCACAAAACAACATTTCAGAATATGTACTTTTCTTGCTAGTAAAAAAAGGGATTTGATGTTTGGCATAGGATTGTAAAAACTTTACAGAATACGCATCAATACATAATATACAATTGGTTCGAGTTTAATATGTTTCTTGGATACAGTTAAATAACACTTACTTTTTATAAATAAAAAATAAATTATGTATCTATTTTCTTAATTGATAAAGATATAATGAGGGCACAAAACAACATTTCAGAATATGTACTTTTCTTGCTAGTAAAAAAAGGGATTTGATGGTTGGCATAGGATTGTAAAAAATTTGCAGAATACGGCATCAATACATAATAAGATAGGTTACATCAGCAAAAGGTTCAATTTTCAGTTCGCTGTGGAGTTAAACAATTGGCGTCGCCCGGGTTCGAACCGGAGACCTTCAGTGTGTTAGACTGACGTGATAACCAACTACACCACGACACCAGCATGTTAATTTCCCACACAATACTTCTATAAATAGATTTAAAAAAAAAAAAACCAAACCGCCTCAATCCACTGTTGCTCCCTATCACTCTGCCTCCTCTCTTCTCCCCTCCCCTCTCCTCTCCTCCAATCTTGACTCTTCTCTCTCTTTCTCTCCTTCCTCCAGCTTCTAGGGTTCCTCTCTCTAAAAAAATGTCTACTGCTTTAGACATGGCCCTTGACGACATCATCAAGACAAACAAACAGTCCGGATCTGGGGCCAGAGGCCGTAATCGAGCCTCCGGACCTGGACCGGGTCCCGCTCGCCGCTTGCCCACCCGCGCCGCCAACCGTGCGGCGCCTTATACTCCTGCTAAGGTGGTCGAGAACTCCGATCTGTTCCCTTGTTTCTCTTTTATCATTCTTCGATTCCTCTCGCTGTGGTGGTTTTATTTTTATTTCCTAAATGTCTCTTTTTCTTAAAATTAAATGTTAGTCTTATTTTTGCCTAGCTTTGTTGGTAAAATTTTTTTTGGGTATGAAAAATTAGGCGCCGGAGACGGCATGGCAGCACGATCTGTTTATGGAAGAGAATTTGGGGCGAGCCTCTGCTATAGAGACTGGGACCAAGCTCTACATATCCAATCTTGATTATGGTGTTTCGAACGAGGACATTAAGGTAATTATCTGATTTCTGTTTAGGGTTTCTTTGTTGGTGGTGAAATTTTGCTCTTGTGTCTGCTGTAGATTTGTATTTTTCTTAGCCTTTGCTACTTGATTGGTGAATCTGAAAATGTTTGAATTGTGCTTTTTTCCCACTTGGTATGGTCTTCTGTTTACCTTTATCAAAAGGCCGCATCCGTGTTTGCAATTTTATAGGTCTGCATACGAAAAACAGCACTATTTTCTCAAATTATATCGGCTGCACGTTTGATTTGACCGCTTATTTTGATGGGCACTAAGGAGAGATCTTAACTCAGTTGGCTGAAGTACCATCTTTTGTGCCCCAGGCTTCCGAACTAAATTCAATTCAACCACGAGCCGGCGGAAAATTAACCCTAGAATAGCCTTTAAAAAAAAATCCCGGAATAAAAAAAGGAAAAGATTCACTTATTGAGTTTGATATATGGAGGTGTGATATGGGAGATAAATGCTCTATTCTATAGTTATGTTTGTGCAGATCTTTTAACATTAGTTAATATGAAGTGTGGTAATTGTGTGCTTTGTGTTGTGCTAAAGCTTTCTGTACAGGGAGATGGTTTGGTTTATCCTGTGATTGATAGTTCACAGACTATGGTTTTAATTTGTAATTTGATAGGGTTGTTTGTCTTTGACATTTGGTTTATGCTCATAATGATTATGATTAATGCTCAAAGTTTTATTCTTTAGTGGTCGTAGTGTTTGATTACTTTTGGGAAACATCTTCCTGATGTGACATTCTTGTTATCTTGAAAACACAGGGATCAGTGCATCTGATGATTTTTGGTTTTGGAAGGGTTGGCAGTTTCCATGCATTATGATCTGTATGTTTGACATTATATTGTTTGCAAGGATGTGTGCTGGATATAAAATATGAGCTGGGATGACGTCAAAAGTTCCTTTTGTCCTGCATGGGCTGATCTTTTGTAGTTTTCCGGATGTTCTCTTTTGTGTGTTTATCTCTCAAGCCTTAGGTGTCCTGCGTTAAACATGACCTGTTTGAATAGGGTTTTTGTTGGCAATATCTTGTGGATCAATAGACTTATGCAGTAAATCTCTTAAGGTTGGGCATTTGCCTGTTTTGACCACTTATGGAATTTTTTGATCTCTTTTAAGTACTGCTGGACTGTGGCATTGTGAGTCAATCATTACATGCTCTTGGAAATTGGTATCAATTTTCTTTTGTTTTTTTGTCTAATCATATGAATCTGCCTTTTGCCATGTGCCTGCACTGTTTTTATGACTACTAAGAGTTCCTTTCCTCGTTCTGTATCACTTTGAGTGATGGGAGGTGCCATTTTTTGTACATTTGCTGGTTCAGAGGCATCTTAGTTTATGCTTGTCTTTTCTTTATTTTGTGTGCAGGAACTGTTTGCTGAAGTTGGTGACCTCAAACGGTATGCGATACATTATGACAGGAGCGGGAGATCGAAGGTATCTTGTCAAGTTTGACATAAGTAGGTCCTGATGATGAATTGTTTCTGTCCTGCTGTGGTTTAGAAAAACTCTTTTTCTTAGGGGACAGCAGAAGTAGTCTTCTCTAGACGACCAGATGCTGTGGCTGCTGTGAAGAGATACAACAATGTTCAGCTCGATGGGAAGCCAATGAAGATAGAGATTGTGGGAACAAATATTGCAACACCTGCTGCACCTCCAGCAACTAATGGCAATTTTGGAAATCCAACTGGGCTTCCTAGAGGGTACGCAGTACCTGAAACAATCTTGTATGCGCTTCTTTGCTTGCACATTTGAGTTCTAATGGAATTTAAGTTTCATGTCATGTTTGCTCTGCCTGAGATGGTCTATCTGGTTGGGATCTTGACCGCCTTCTTTTGGCATAAAGGGTGTGCAATGCGCTCATGGTTTCTTATATTTGCAATAGAAGCATCTGGCTTTCAGAAAAACAGAAAATAGATGTGATGGTTGAAGCTTTTTAGTTCGTTGTCATCTTTTGATATTCCATGATCTAGATTCTAGTTCGTATACACATATGACTTTGTTCTACGGGGATGCATTTTGTTTAAGTACCAACTTGTGGTAAATGCATGGAGCTTAGAGGCAAGCACATAAGATTCTGTTTGTTAAACAATGATAATGGGCTTTTGTTGCATGCACAAATGCTCTCTTGTTCTTTTTCTCGTTCCTAATGTCTTAGTGGCCAATTGACCATAAGACGTTATTAATTTCCACTACCATCATATGTCTGTGGTGTTGAAAATTTGTATTTCTAGGTTAGATATATGAAAACTGATCCATCCAAAATAAAGCAAAAATCAATTCCTAAATGCATTTAAAGCTTTACCTTCCAATGTTATAATTTGATGGAATAAGTAATGTGAGAATATACCCATCATCTTCTCATGAAATGTGTCTTTGAGTTGGGATCTTGTTGGATTTTTTTTTTTTGCAAACTGGACAAGGACTAAGCCTATTGTGTATTTTATTTATTCCGATGTTACCTTTTTTTTGGGTTGGAATTTGTTCTTGAGCTTTTAGTCTCATGTGCCACTGATGGGAATAAAATGGCAGTCCGGATTAATATGTTTAATCTGATTACTGAGCAGTGGACAAGGTAGGCTTGGTGGTGCACTAGGACGGCCACGTGTAGGTGGAGGTGGCCGTGGTTTTGGAAGGGGTCGTGGACGTGGGCGGGGAAGAGCCCGTGGTGAGAAGGTGTCACAAGAAGATCTTGATGCTGATCTGGAAAAGTATCATGATGAAGCAAAGCAGAACAATTGAAGGCATCTATCATGTGTTATTGTTTGCCTATTACAATCTTCTGTGGCCATTTGCTGTTTGGCAACACAACATATCTGTTTTGTGTATCTCTACCAAAATCTTCTTAGACGAAAGGGGCAAAAGACTACCCGTAGAGTGAATTGTTAGAATCTTTGTTACAAGGAGTGTGGGCTTTTTATTATCAACTATTCCTTTGAGTTGGTATAATCATGTGGGATGATGGACAGTTGCCAGTATGTAATCTGAACCTTTACTTTGGTTTCATTAGCTTCTTTAGTCCTTTCTGTTCCACTCAACAAGTTGGAGTTTGGAGCGGAAACTATTTACATTCTTGTTACTCCCTATGCAAAGGACACTCTAGCTGCAATGTGGGAGAATTGAGCCTTGCTGAAATCACCCACAGCTGCAATGTCTTTGGGTTGCGACTGCCTCTTTAAACCTGGGAGACTTCAATTGAGGTAGATTTCTTTATGTTTTTCCTTTTTTCTTACAACTTTTAAAGTTTAGTCCCATGTTCATATAACTGGTTAGATTGTTTGGTTGAGTTACATCTACTTTATATTTTTCCCAGGGAAATGATAGTTCCCCTTTTTATTAGTAAGGATCCTTAATATGTCATAGTGGATCGTGTGGAATCTCATTGCTTCAGTTCATCTTGATGCTGTGTTGGTGGGAGACGTGGGTCTCAACATCTAAGCAAGTTTGACATACGTAAGGGTTGAGCCTGGAACTTGGGTCAAGTAGTAAGGGATTACTGGAGTGAATGAATGAGTGACACTGATTTTCAGAGTCAGGCATTACCTTACGGATTCTTTCTCTGTTGAGGGCGTAAAGGAGTTTCCAATATGCCTTTCTTTGGTGAAGGTAAAGATGCCTGAATAAATAAACAGTTTTTTTTAAGTAATTAGCTCGCCGAAGCTAACACTGGGGTCGGGCTTATCTCAGTCTCCACTTAATCTGGAAAAGAGTCGGTGGTTTGCTGCTTGATAGACAAACGTTTTGGTGAGATGGTCGTCAATATTGCTAGTTTGGTCTACGAGTCACTGAATATTATAGAATCGTACAAATTCTGTCTTGTTTCTGTTGGCCG
Source organism: Morella rubra (assembly GCA_003952965.2). Lineage (NCBI taxonomy): Eukaryota > Viridiplantae > Streptophyta > Magnoliopsida > Fagales > Myricaceae > Morella > Morella rubra. Next base: position 16,203,110 of record CM025852.1, read on the forward strand.
ATTGATGGCTTGTTTTACTAGAAGAGAATGGCATCCATCTTCCGAGTTGAGTGACACGGGCAGTCTCTGGAATGCTTCAGGGATTCGTTGATGGTTCCAGCCTCGCGTGAGAGCAAGAGCCTGCTTAGTTAGTCTATTCCGAGTTTTTTTCTCTTTTCTTTTTGCAGCTGTTTTATGCCAGTGTTCCCAACTTCATTTCCGCCAGATTTCACAGAATTGTGTTTTTGTAATATCTGGTAGCTGACTTTTTGTGGGGGACTGGTGCCACAATTGCACTGAGGTTGCGAGTAGTGCCTTGCTTTTCCTTTCTGCTTGGTGTTCTGTGGATTCATTCTGCGTTCCAAATTTGAAATCCCAATCAGAAGTTGTTGCGGTGGACCTGGAGAAATTATTTGATAATTTTGTACGGTTCTGTTTTTTAACAAAATTAATTATTTGAATTAAGTCGGTGTTTGTTTTCTTCGTTTAGTTGTCACTTGGAACCTAAAGCTATTAATATCGTAGACTTGTGTGTGGGTATTAGAATATGTTTGGAGAAAATACTTTGCACTTGAAATTAAAATTACTATGTTCGAGAGATTGCACTAACTAATAAACTAATGTCGATTATGCTTCTAAAGAAGTTAAGTAATAGGTTATACTTAAAGAGTGTAATTGTCAGTTTTTAAAACAAAAATTGATGGAAGGTGCAATGTTTCTGTTAGTTTAGGATACAAAGTATTGTGTTAATTTAGGACGCAAAGTACAACATATCTATGGTAATTTATAGGTCAAAAATGCATTTTCCCCCAACGACATCGGTTTCAATTTTGAGATCTCTGGGTTTGATATGGGTACTGCAGTGATCCTTCCCGTCTCTCCCCTATTTCGACTTGGATGTTTTAGCTTTGTCCAACTTTCGTTGTTGTTGTTGCTCATCTTTAAGCCTCTTTGCTTCGCTTCTCTAGCGAGGAAGGTATTTTGTAATCGAGGGATTATATTTGACAGTGCAAAGGTAAGAAAACATCAAAAATTGAGAAGAAAATTGTACACACCAAACGGAAGTATAACATTGAAATGTGGCCTTCAACGGGCTGAGTTCAACTTGGCGTATTTCCGAAAGAAAAATAGGTGCGATCGAAATGACCCTCTACATGAATAAAATGAGAGGCTACGGAAAAAACGGGAGGCGATTATACAACACAAAATCAACTAAAATTGAGATGATGCTACACTCTTATAAACTTTTCTCGTCACTCCAGCCTTGACTTTGTATAAGGTGGGTCTATTTTAAAATAAGGTGGTCGTTTAATTTCCTTTTGGCCTTTTCAGCTTCTCCCAGCTAGAGAATAGCAGCGTTAATAGAGAGCACACGACAGCCTTTATGCACGATATTATGAAGTTCCAACAAGAAGAGGGCCAATACCACGGGTATAGCAATCGGAAAAACAGGCTTATAAGATGCCGAGGGTATCGCCCAACCTGCAACATAGGTCAGAAACATCCTCAAATTGATCATAGAAATACGGACGGGCGGGGGGAAATCCCTAAATTGTGATGAGGCACATATTATAGAATGTGACTCAATCCTAATAAAATAGATGGGTCGTAATCATCTGCCTAAATATTACTCTTACCCAATATAGAGTGACTGCCCAAATTGTAACTAAGTGCTGCTACTCCCTCTCTCTCGCTCATGAAGATGACTTACATCATCTTTGAACAGTATTATTGTGGATAATAAAACAGATTCACAAACGATTACTATGAACTCACTGTGAGCTTGATACCCATCCAGTTTCTTCTAAAATTATTAAGCTTCAGAGCATTGGGCCAATTAATTTAGGAAAATATAACTCACAGGAAAAAGCAAATCGAGTGCATCCCAGGCAGCATGACGAACGGCTCTTGTAGTATACATTGGACCACCTGGAGATGTGTAGCTATATAAACAAGTCTTTAACCGTGTACTTGTGGTCATTCTCAGTTCCAAGCCTGTAAAAATTAATCAACCGCATTGATCAGAAAAACAGCTATAATATCTCAAATACAAAGCATCTTATATCTCATTGATGGTTAAAATAATACCCTGGAGAACCCAAATGTGTGAAAGGTAATGGAGCAGTACTGGTTCCACCTTTAACTTTTGAAGCTGACAACAGAGAAATTTCAGACTATATTAGAATAATGAGATAACTTTGTGCCAATAGACAATTAGTAAAAAACTAATCCAAAATATATATGCTCTAAAGATTGTCAATCAGATTTACCTGATCTGTAAGTTCAATAACGAAGATGTCCGCTGGACCACCAACCAATAAAGCATTTGGAAAAACTGGAAATTGCTTTAAGAAGCTTTCAAGCTTGTCAACTGCGTTAATCAAGCAATTATGAAGAAACAGGCACTATTTTGTCAAAGAGAGAATTCGAAGCTCTCGTTTTGTAAAGCCTACCTGAATTGTAGAAAATTATGAACCTTGAGAGTAAAAGATACAGATCTCTTGGGGCCTGACATTAGATGAAGGATTTGCAACCATTAAGGAAAAACATTGCACATAAGGATCGTATTGGTTCCACAATCCATATCGCATTTCACTGCTTTTACATGAAAGCTCAACAACACAAGATGAAAAATAATTAGGACAGCATCAATGACTGACCTGCACAGGAATTTTGTTTAATCGTGAGGGCTCCAGTGCAACTTCCTCGAGAAGATACTGAGTTCAAGGGAAGAAGAATTTAGGGGATAAGAAAATGGAAAAGGAAAAATGATAATGTTCACACCATATTTGTTTTTTTGATAGTAAAATGAAGACAAGAATTCACACCATATTTGTTGGAAATATAACATTTTTAACCATGGAAGGAGTCTTACACGAAAGAGGGATTGAAAACGCCTACTGTTTGTTTGGATATCAATCCTGCAAACAATCACAATGGGTATTATAACAGTACATTAGGACCATAATATCATCAATCTGAAAAGAGGAGATGTCAAGGATATACGAAGAATATCGTCCAGTATGACAAATACTCTCACTTCGTTGCTCCAACAGAGAGAGATAAGAGACCCGATGATGATGATAGTAATAACAACGACGATAACAGTAGAAAAAATCAGGGGAAATAGACTTTTCACCCACCAATTACCACTTGTTTTGCACTTTGCACCCTAAACTACCACGTTTGAGAGATTGCACCCTCCGTCTATTTTTTTTCGTCAAATGGAACGAAAATTAACTTTTCTTAATACGAAATGTTGATTATGCCATAAAAAAAGTTAAAAATAGCAGGTTACATTTACAGGCATAATCATTGTTTTGTTTTTTTAAAAAAGTCAATTTCCATCCAATTTGACGGGGAAAATAGACGGAGGGTGCAATGTGTTAGGGATTAGTAGTTTGTGGGTATAATGTCTTAAACGTGGTAGTTTAAGGTGTAAAGCGCAAAACTTTATGGTAGTTCATGGGTAGAAGTTATATTTTTCCCAAAAAAATCTATCAAGGCCTAATGCAAAATCTCCAAATCAATTTGAAGGAACCCTGAATCTCAACTAATGACAATTCAGTACAAAATGATTCTTATGAACCGCTTATGAAAAAAAGCAATTAATTACCACTCAAAGTAACAATATCAAAAAAAAATTTACTAGGAGTCTTTTGTCTTCTTCAGGACAGTGAGAGCATTCAGAGAAATCATGGCAGACAGGGCAGAGACGAAAACCCAATGTGCAGCAGACATAATAGCAGTCTTTTGCTAACGAAGCATTACTGTGTGGTTATACAGAAACAGAGATGGACAAAAATACTTGATGATAGATTTTGGAAGTAAAAGCTGTGAGTACCATCTTCCGAAGCATCTAAAAATGTAATGAGACACATTTTACAGTCTAGGATACAGGCAAGATTTTGTTAGGCTGCAGTCAACAGCTAATTGAAGCCATCGAATCAACACTTGTGTAATAAAGAGACAAAGAAGAGTGGACAAAATCAGATAATTTGAAATTATTAAAGCATGAAAAACAATTATTTGCTCCAAAACTTCAGAAATTAAATATAGCAAGAAGGACATGATGGAAATAAAAGTCTACGTATGTTTCCATCAGCTACAGAAGGCACTCAACATTCCACAGATCAGAAATAATGCAGTTCAACTCTGCAAAGTATCTAACCAGGATGAAAAGATCCAGCCAACCACTTGTCCACATAAATATGCTAGTATTCGTACCAGAAAACATTTGTAGCACCTTGAACAAGAGCAGACGAGTATCGGAGGAGGACTTCAGACTTTTCAAGTTGAACTTCAAACAGCTGAAAAAGAAAAAGATAAATGTACTAGTCAATGTCAAAGGAACAATAGTGTAAGTAATAGAAGTATTCATCACCAGTCTCGATAATATAATTAATTTCAACTCCCTATAAACCAAACACCATAAATCAAGGTCCGTGGCTGATCATATACAGAGCAATCATAACATGTAAGCTCCTGAACCAATATCTAAACCGTCCATTGGTGCATACCTCAACCCCATGACACAAAGAGTTCAATGACAACAGGATCAATTGTTTAAAGATCGCATGAGAGGCCAACGGAGAAACTAACTGCAAGGATAATCTAAAAGGAAAAACCCCAAGAAAACTGTGATAAATTTGCTGAACCCGAGCTTCAAACAAATTATACGGATAAAGTAATGAGTGAATGAAATTTGTTTTTGGCGTCGGGGGAAGGGAGGCACATTAAATCATCACATGTCAACACTTGTTATGCTTCAAGAAGAAATTTATTGGTTGATTCCAAAATCCCGGTCCTTTCTTCTCCCAACAAAGGAAAAAAATACCTCAAACTTACTTTAGCCAAGTGCACTAGCGGGATCCTAAGAATTAATTTCCATGCAATAATCCTATCTAGTAAACTGTAGGATTGAAGTTCCAGGCAAAACCAAAATCATACATAAGAACATAATATAATCTCATCTAGAGGTAAAGAATGTATTAGATGCAAGCTAACATACCCATTTGTGGAACAAAAGTGTAAAAATATGGGATGCGAATGACTGGCTCCATAGCTGAACAATTAAATCAAGGATGGGCTTTCCATTTTCAGGCACCCGAACATAATAATCCGCGAGAACATCGAAATAGCATAATGGACCATGAGAACCATCCTCTGAAGTAGAAATCACATCTTCTTTGTTGAGAATTACATCTGAGTTCAATTACAGTTAATAAATATGAGCACTATACATATTAGTCATATGTAACACCCAGCATCGTCACAATTCAGTATAAATTGCGTATGAAGTATGCCACAGTCACATTTTAATATAAATTGAACATAAAGTACATGCTCAAGGTAGTTTTAAAGGATCAAAACTCCATAAACTCTGACAGACCTTGCACTACAATATTGGGCATGATTTCTTGGATAAATCTATCATATACAATGAAAAGAAAACTGACCGTTGGAAATTTATCATATTGGGAAATTGCACATAAACTAATTTATCATATTAGTCCAGATTGGAAATTTCCTCCTGATTTGGAAACCTAATGGTTATTGTTCAGGATAGGAAAACTAGTTCCTACTTTAAGAAAATAAAGGTTCCTATACCGACTGGGAAATATGAAGTTCATTGTTCCTAATAAAGAAACCTAAGGGATCTCCTCATCATTCTATGAAAGGAAAAGAATTAAGGCTACTCCTTCAAAATAACTAGTACTCGTCCTTGGAAAACTATCAGGAATCCTTCTTTATAAAACACTAGCCTCACCCTTCTCCTCACAACTTTCTCTTCTCTTCCCCTCTCCTTTGTCCTCTCCTTGGCCTGCAACCCCTCGAGGAGCTCTCCCAATATTTTTGCCCACCCACACTACTGTTTTGTAGCCGTAAACATTCCCATAACACCACCAAATCAGCAACTCCCTCAAAGAAGAGTTGCTGAAAAAATTCTTCAAGGCTTTTCTTCCTAGGATCAGCCACTTGAGGATGACAGGTAAAAATACTATTTTTGGACTGGTTTGTTATCTCTTACTTATATTATGATGCCTATACAGGTGTCACAATTATACACATGAGGATAAGGAGTTAAAAGTCCTACAGGATCTAGGAGGGGGCTCCCTTGAGTGGATTTATAGAAAAAAACAGAAGGCCAAAATTTTCAACTCTTAAACAATAAAAGTTTGGTTTGGACAGCAAGTTCATAGGCTCTCATAAAATTTATCTCCAGAATTGCACCAACAAGCAAACAGGTTATCAGTTTTTTCCCTTCATCGTGTACAAAAACATAGGCCCCAAAATGCGGATATAGATAGGCTTTGCACAACCTTGACTCACCTCTGGCTCTGTCATCAACCTCTAAGGCTATGTCAGCAAACAACTCTTGCAACAACTGGGGTCTCTGCGAAGTAGAAGCTTGCGCCTGCCACAAATATGACACGTACAAACGATCTCTTCAGACATTTGTGGCCACCATTTGCTTTACGTTCGAAATCATGTGCTGCATTGATAATCTCTCTCATGCAAAACAAACGCAAAATTGCTATCCAGATACTACCTAAACTAATTAATTCAAAACAAGTAACTCCACAATAAACAAGGTACCCAGGGAAAACAAATGTTACAAAGTACACCGTAGATACAGACTAAGGAAGAAAACAAAAGAAAATCAAAGCTGAAGAACTCAATTGCATTCATCTATTAGTATCCGGTAAGTGTGACTCAGTGACCAGCTTTAGACTCTGAAAGCTTCCGAATAAACTTTAGTCCCCTGCTTCAATTTCCTTCTTACTTTCCTCCAAATTCTAAAAAGCCAAACGGAAAAAGAAAAAACAATTCAGAACAAGGAGCTAAGAAACGCACTCGCTGAAGCTTCTTCTCGATCTCTTGGCCGAGAGCGCTGAGATAATCAGAGCCCCGAGACGTTGCGGGAGTTCTTACATGCGTCATTCTGCTGAATAATCCAAGGGAAATAGGGAAATAGCATTCGGGAGAAACGAAACACAGAGCTGCAAAACCTAACCCCGACTCCGATCCAACCCTGCCCCAGACATCAGCGATATCCGTTTCTCTTTCAACCTCTAAGACACACAAAGCTCAAGGAAAACGAAGATCAAAATCCGCTAGAAAGATTTTGGAGTTTAGCTCCTTTTGACATAACCGACATTATAAAATGCAAGTAAAATACTCGGTGCAGAATCTCGTCGACGTGGCGTGACGGAGAGTCCAAGGTGGGGTATCGGACTGAAGCGTGGAGCTTTCGAAGAGGGGGGAAATGGGCGGTGTGGGGTAGTGGGGGCGTTTTGGTATTTTTGGCATTTTAAACGTGTTTGTTGATTCCTGCCTGATACGTTTCAGACTCGGATAAAGTTTATTCGAGGAGTGATAGCGTCACCTGGCGGGGTAGATAGGAAGCTCACAGGTGGACTATGATTGCACCACCTGGTTTAATCTTATCTGAACACTTGCTTTGTAGGAGGATATCTCAGATCCCTCTCTTTTGTCTAGGTGACGTAGTGACACGTGGCTGACCCCTCGCGACAGCACAGCAGGATTGACGATGTGGTTATCATGCGTCGACTTTAATCTCCCTTCACCAACTTGCATCGAAGCACTTCCACCACGGATCCACCGGCGCGTGTTGTAAAGCATTCCCATTACGTCACAGCCGGCATCAGCATTTAAGTGTTGAGTTAATAGAAGTTTAAATTAATTATTACTAAATAGAGATTAAAAATATATTAATTATTATAAACATAAAATCTATCTTCCAGTCGCTTATCGTGCATAATGATATGGTGGTTAGTTCATATTCTAACCATCTCATTTTATTAGGTTATTATCAGTTTAAGTATGATATACGCTTCTATTATTAATTACTAATAAAAAGCTATAAGATTATCACAATATTGTTTGCTTAGAGGCGTTCAATTTTCAAACAAATATAATTTTTTTTTTGTTTAAAAAGGTAAAAATTATATGAAGATAATTAATTGCTTGTTCGCTATTAAAGCAAAAAAGAAGCAAATGCTAGCCAAAAATATTAGAAATTGTGCTTTTTAAATTGGATATATATTTGAAACATTCCAAAGCATTCTCGAAAAAAAAAAATAGTTACGCTTCCTCTAAAGTCTTTCCAAAAATAAATTTTTTGATATTATTTATACATGCTACAATCCCATAGCAGAAATAAAAAAAAAAAAATAAAATAAAATAAAAAGTTAAATATCTATTTAATCCTTAAATTTTGACGCATTTTAATAAATAGTAATTTAATTTTTCAATTGATAATAAAGGTCTATAAATTTACAATTTTTATTAAACAAGTCATTTCCTTAAACTTTTATCTACAAAATTAACCTTTTATACTCCAGTTTCAATTATAAATAAAATGCTAATCACATAACAGTACATCCCATATCAGTACATAAAAGTACATACCATATCAGTCAATAAAAATAAAACAAATTAAATTATCTTAATTATTTTTTAAAAAAAATCAGGAAAAAAAGTTTAAAAAATAGAGAAATGGCATTTTAATCCTGGAGTTTTCACTTTTATCTTTTATTCTCTAATTATTATTTTTTTTCAGATCTTGGTCTTTCAAATTTTTATTTTTTTTTTAATAAAAGAGCCATTCCGTTAGAACTCCTCCTGTTTTCCTAGTGGCGGAACGACATGGGGGGCGCCCTGGGCGGCTGCCCCTCCTCTGTTATGAAAGTTTAAAGGAATTTTTTTTTTAGTTTTTTTTTTAAATATATTTGTCCTCAAGTAGGCCAGGCCTGCCCCCTTCTTAAGCCCAGCTCCTTTTTTGATATAGAAGAGTATTTGGAATGAACCAGGAAGCGTGGAAAAGGAGTTGGGCTGTTCGTGTAAAGGCTGTTAGTGTTTTCTATACTCCATACTACTCTAAATGCTGGAATATGAATTTCTATATTTTTTTTAAGTGGGGGGGGGGGGGGGTTTTTTTTGACTATTTTATTTGTTGATTTTGCTTATTTAATGTGAGTAATAGAATCCCTCTTTCTTCCTCTCGAATTTGTCTCTATTTGGTGTTTTTTTGTATATTTTCATGTGACTGTGTCTTGTAAAAAAAATATGTTGATTTGAATGGACATACTATATTCAATTGATTTGCCTAGTGACAAACAAAAAGAAATGAATCCTCAGATTTTACCCGTTGCGAAATCCTGGTTCCGCCACTGTGTTTTCCTAAACCACATCAGCTGGACCTAAACCCAAACGACAGCCTTCTCTCCTTCGGTCTGTTATTCTCTCCTTCCTCTGTTTTTTCCTCCGAAAAGCCTCCAAAAACGGAGGAGCTGATTTGGATTGAGATGGAAAGATCCGTGTTGGGGAATGCAAGATCAGCTTTCTTGTGTATGTTAATCCGATATGGTGAAGCTCTACGGCTGGCCGAAGTGGGAGGAGCTGGAACGGAGATTGTTTGGGAGGCTGTGGTACGCATTTTGGCATCTGTGCATGTGTTGGCGTGCAATACTTCCGATCAGGAACTACACCCCTGTTGCACCGCCACTTCTTCCCATTTGTTCTTCTACACCTCCCCGGTTCAAGTTCAAAGCCATTTCGGTTTCCGAGGCATGAACTATCTATTGCAGATGATGCATGAGCTAGCCATTTCGGTTCCTTAATGATGCAGATGTCTGTGAAGCAGTTGAAGCATTGGCTATACATGAATTAGTCGAGTGTGGGTTAGCTTCAGAAGAACTGCCAACAGAATCAGTACTTGAAGTTGCCCTTCAGGCGAAGCAAGCGAGGTTGGAGATCTCGGAAGATGCCTTCTATTGGCAAAGGAGACTGACATGTTTGATTCTCTTTCTTAGTCAAGATGAAAGGATGAAACTCCTCTCTCTTTCTTAGTTGAATGTAGAAAAGACGAAACTTTAGTATGTCTTAGTCAAACATGGCAAATAAGTGGCTTTCAGCTTATGAGACGAGCCCTTCTGTTAGGAAAACAGACGGATACTCGACAGAAGGGCTCTCTCATAAAAAAAAATGCAAACTCTAGAACTAAAATCTGAAAAAATAAAATACAAAGACTAAAAAATAAAAGTAGTGAAAATTAAAGGACTAAAATATTATTTTTCCCAAAAAAAATTCAAGTCACCTAATTTAGTTTTGATTGACATATGTCAACTTATTATTGGAACTTACTTTTAAATCACCTCCATGATCAATTTGAATATCGAATGACTATTTATTAAAAATGTCAAAACCTAGGGACGAAAGAAGAAAGAGTTACTTAACCCAAATAGAAGAGTTATATCAGTGAGGTCGGATTCGAAAAGACAAAAAAAAAAAAAAAAAGTGTGTTGCCAGGCAGCCGGGGAATAAAGTGGACATTGAGTTAGAAGCACGTCTAAAAACATTTTCTCATTGTTGGTTTTCACGACTCAAAATACTTACACCTTTTACTCGGAAGTTCCAAACCCCAGAATCCAACCTCGAGAAAGATAAAGAAGAAAAACCAAGGAAGAAGATTAGGCAGGGGATAGCCACGTTCTATACCCTAGCATCTAAAGTTTGGTGATTCAAGAACACAGGCTATGTATTTATTAACTGGCAACTGATGAACCACGCATAGATCTCTGGAAGCCAAGTTGCATATACAGGGAGAGCACACACAGATATGATCAACATAGAATCTCGGTACAAAGGAAATGAAACTACTCACCAACCCATCAACGTTCTTCTAACTTTGTCTACAATCTGATTCCTAGCTACCATATTAGATAATTGAAAGTTGCACTTCTCATCCAAGAGAAATCTGTAGACCTCCCATTCACGATCTGATGTTAAATGCCTTCCTATTTCAGCCTAAAAAACCAAGACAGGAAAGGCGTTACAAGTATTTCAATGGAAAAAACCAGTACCCTACTATATATTCAGGGTGGAAAATATCAACGCCACCAAGTCGCAGAGAAGTGGATTAGCAATACAGGAAAGTTATAGCGCCCCATTGTCACAGAGCTTGATGGAGATCTAATGCTCAATTTTCAATCTAGCACCGATCCACAGAATCAATGCCCTTTAAACACCTAACTTAAGGTTGAAAATCAAAGAAGTCACAGTATGCCAATGGGTGTTTTTTAAATCACTTATTTATGATGCGCCCTTTAAACACTTACGGTTAAAAATTAACGCAGTTGCAGTCTGCCAATGGGTTTTTTGAATCACTTAATTTATGATGCAAGTTTCTTACCGAGAAAATGCAGATCCCAAGTGATTTCAGAGCAAGTGTAACATCATAGAAAACTCGTGGTCTTCCCTTTCCAGATAACTCAACTGGATTAGCAACCAGCAGTTCGGTGTCTGGTCCTCGGTTTGCAATGATGACACGCAACGGATGAAGCATTTCCACCTTCAAACAACAACATAATGCACTCTGCTTCTCAGGATCCACAATCTTTTTCAAATCCTTTTGCTGAATAAATAAGTCCAAATCGCGACAGTTCTTTGTAGTTGGGGAAAATCGACCATATGCTATCTGAACAATGCCAACGCAGAACAGAAATCAGCAAACTTAAAAAATGCAGTTTTTCGGCAACACATCGCGATGCAGATTTATATGGTAGTCTTAGAAAAGTACAATTTGATCAGCCATTGCAATTTTTTGGGAAATGGGAATAGTCTACCATCAATATGTATCTAGGACAAGAAAAGAACCACGCAGGAGATCCCTACCACCTAGTACGCCTAATTGTCACAACCATCAGCTATACTTCAAGAATCAGAGCCTGATCATTTATTACATTTACTTTTGGCTAGGAATAATAACCCCTATAATCAAGAGGGATGGGCAGCTGGCTCATGAGAACAAGGGAAATGAGGAAGAATGGTCGTTCGAATATTATTTCCAACAACATTGTATGACCATATTTGTCACATATCTTTATTGGCAAAACCCGGGTGACCCAATCTTACTTCTGAGTCACAAGGATTACAAGGTTGCCAAATTAACAATCACAATTATGTAATCATCGTTTAAGGTGGTAGGTGGTTACCCTAATAAAAAAGCTTGATGCAGTAGACAGCTTAATTTATCCTTGTTTGATACAATACTCTTCTTTTGAAGTAAACTTGGGGCCTCACCTCAATCACCAATGGAAAAATCACTCAAATTGTAGCATATCAAAGTCAAATTGTTGCCTGTTAAAATTTATGCCTTCCATACCTGGATATTGCAGTCTTTCAAAGTTCTCATAATGTCATATAGTAGACCCTTGTGATCAGCACAGTGTATTTGCAGTAACGTATGAGCTGGACTCAATGAATTGTCCACGGTCACACTAGCTTTCTTCAATATTGCCATATCTGGGCTAAGAGCTTGAGACCGGATTTCCCTGTCCAATAACTCACATCTAAATAATTCTTCAGCCACTGCAGGAGAAAGAGAAGAAACTCCCTGATGACATTCATACTCAGGACCTGCCAACTGAAGTTCACAGCTGATACAGGATTCACCCAAAACCGCATGCAATTGTTCCAACGTCTCGTCTTGTCTTGTCTTTGTGTGTAGAATCTCCCTGAAATGAATTGTAGCAGTTACATTAAATAAATAACCATCAGAGTACCTCCCTCACTGACTGGTTACATTTATAAATAGAGATATCATCATTCCTATAGAACTCGTCATATTTTACAAAGAAAAATCTTCATGATTACTGGAAAAATCCAATGAATCAAAGCAAGGCACTAACTTGTTCGAGACAATTTTATGCACAGTTCCCTTGTTTCTTTAACATATCTTCAATTTCCATTACAGTAAAGAAACTTAGATAAGTTGCATAATACTAATTGAAAATGTAGGGATGCTCACTTAGAAACCCTAAGCGAAAACGACAAGAAGAAAAGTGAGCAAAGTACAAACTATTTCAAAGTCCAAGGTGAAGAAAAGAAAGTCAGCAGAGACTTACTTATAGAAGACAAATGAAAATAACAAACCAGATGACATTTATTTCCCTTTTGCCAGAAATGGACCACTTATTACATGGTCCAAAGCAAGAAATCCCAAGATATCATGTTCATTATACGATAGCAGCTCTGAATGCAGTCAAATACATTACAACTACATGGATGTATAAATAAAACTACATATCAAAAGAAACTTCTACACGTTATCAACTAAAAAGCTCAATATGAAATGCAAAGCACAATCTCACTTGTTATCTGTTATGAAAAAGAGGTCCAGGACTCTGCCATCTGGAGTTGTCGTCACTTTTACCCTTTGAATTGTAAGCTCAAGCTCGCAGAGAACTTGCGTCACATCTTAAGAAAGTAATTTAGAAAGAAAAAAAAAATGCATCAGAACCACACACACAACACGAAGTAATTAAAAGCCCATAAAACTAAAGAGAATTGCTATTACCGTGTAGTAATCCTTTTCGGTCGACGCAAATGAACTTCAAGAGGTAAACCGGAGAAGACGCAGAGCACGTAGCCGGTTGGTCCAAGTAAAATGACCACGAACATGACGGGCATACCGAGAGTAGGCGGTGTTTTAAATTGGACCATCGCAAGATCAACGGGCTGGAACAGGGAACAACCCATAATACTATGTAGCACCATCTCCCATCAGTGGAAACATCTACAACCAGGAATTTCCCGAAAGAGAAAAAAGAAAAAATCAGGGATTCATCACTGGTTCAGAAGAAAAAAATGGCTAGAAAAAAAGGGGGTGACGTTTACATCCTCACAGAAAGAAGAAAAACAAGTAGAGAAAATTCAAAGCTAAGATCAAATCAAAAGCTTCGCCAAAACAGAAAAGCTAGGTAAAATATTCTTGCCAGAAAGTCAACGTTTGACACAATAGTATCTACGATACCTCCTTTAGTAATGTAGAGACCGAATTCGAGTATTATGCTGCAAATATCGCATCCAAGGCCGGTCTTGTCAGGGCAATTGATGGTGATGACGCAGGGCTCGCCTGGCTGCTTAGCCTTCTGGATCACAACGACGTCGTCGCTCTGTACTCCCATACCGGCAACCGGCGAACACCCACCGATACGACAGAATCCTTCAGCAGAGATAAAGCCTCTAGAGTCTAGCCGCGTTCAGAAGTCCGGTTACCGGTAGATGACAAGTGAGTTGAGATGAAGGTTTCAGTTAAGATTCTGCTTCAATCAAAGAGCGGAAAGGCGAGAGGCCGTGAAGTTCTTTTGTTTTTTTTTTTTCTCTCCTTTCCGGTTCAGTGAGAGGCAGCGAAGCTGTTTGTTGCCGATGGAATCGGTAGGAAGATCCACATCAGCATGCGACGGGGCAATGCGTTGTGACAAGTGGCGTTATAGTGGTGGTTGATTAGAGCTGTCTCATTTAACACGCTAGCGGTACAAGGGCCCCCACGCTGTCGCTAAGCTTGTCGTCTCTCTGTGAATTGTTATCGTCGTTGACGTTGGCTCCAAACAAAAATAATGTTGCCTTTGTTTCCGCAATATTTTAGGGTCAAAATTTTGAACAATTTAAATATATTTTAAATTTTTTAATATTTATATAATTACGTTTTAAAATTTCATTAATGTTAATATTTTAAAATTTTAAAATTTTAAAATATTCTTTCACATCGTACTACAAACTAGTTCCTTTACATTTTCTCCACAGCTATCTCACTTTTAATTTGACTAGAAATTGATAACTTTTGTTTAATAAAATATCAATTTTATCTTAATAATATTATATTTTGTATAAGGTAAAATTGTCATTTTATTAAATTAAAATAATAATTTCTATCTAAAATTATGACGATATATAAAATTGTCATAAGAAGCCTACTGTCTAGAATATGAACATGAATCTCGTATTCTATGCAATATGCATAATATAGACGGTGGTGTTTGTCTTTCAAAATTTGGTTGAATAAAATAATTTTAAGTAATCTCTCTCAATTAAATAATTTTTTTATTAAAATAAATATAAAAAATTCACTTAAATCTTCAAAATTTTGAAAACCAAGCATCATAGTTTAAAAATTGTCTACCTTACCTCTCACCGATTACCACCACCGAACTAACTCTTATAGTGATTAGTTTTAAGGATTTTTTAGTAGGTGCGCCCTCATTCTCATATCAGGTACAAAATTTAGATGCACTAAAGTATCTTTACAATCCAAATAATTACTTATCCAATTTAATTACTTTAATTATTAAATCCCAAAAAAAACATATTTGCTGTGTGAACTCTCATGTGGGACTGATTACCACATGATGAAACAATAATCTAAATGGATATCTGAACGATCTTCCATTTGGCGAAACAAAATTAATTCCAGAAATTGAAATAGACGGGCCCTTGTGGGTGGGTATAGTGACCTATAATGATAATTTGTCGTGATGTGGTACATCATTAATCAAAGCAAAGAATTGTAGTACTTTTTCATACTAATAAAGCACTTTAAAGAAGATCTTCAGACACTGAGGAGCCAATTTAGCAAAATTAATGCTCTTGCCTGTCACAAATGTGGACATCAAACGTCACGCCGCTTTATCAAAACTTTGCAGATAAAGTAAGTTGAACACGCACTCGTCGGCCGTCGGTTTTGAGTTTGGTCACGTGGAAAAAGACGAAGAAAAAGAAGCCTAAGAAGTTCTTCGGTTGGAAAGGATTTTGAGAATATTCTGTATTTTAAAAATTTTTAGTTGGTGTTAATTTATTGATATGCGTATGCAGTTGTTTTTAGGTGATATTAAAAAATATGTTCAATTTTAGAATTCTCAGGATTCAAAAAATCCTGAAAATGCTAAAAAATCGAACGTTTTCTAATATTTCTGTTGGTCCTGGGGTTTAATTTTTTTTTTATTTGATCCTTAGGATTCAATTAGTACCATACTAGCTCTTTCACGTTTTGCATTCAGTCCATCTGTCAAGTCATTTAATGAGAAAATTTGAACGTAGCAGGCGGAAGCCAACTCAGGACCACAGAAATAGTGACACGTGTCCCCCATTATTTTTCATTTTCTACGAAAATTACAAAAAAGCCATGTCATTAAAATTGAAATCACGTCAGTAAAAATAATGGGCAAAGTTGTAAATCTCTACAGCTGCCCAAACAAAGTCGCAAACACGAAAATCCCCAAAACCTAACCTAATCCCCAAATCGTAATCTCAGCACGAATCTAAGCTTCCTGTCACGCAAAAAATCGTCGAGAGATAAAGTCACAAGCCGATTATTGCCTAAAGTGCCGCTTGAAAGAAGATAAAAAGTGCAGCGCTTCTCTGCGCCTAAAGAGGCATTCCGAATCTGCAAAGAGGAGAGACAATGGAGTGTTTTTTGTTGGGAATCATTTGTTTGTGGCTGTTAATGGACCCAGTAGCGTTTGCTAGTGCTTTTTGCCATATATTTATGGCTGCTAGTGGACCCAGTAGCGTTTCTTAGTGTTTTTTGCCATATGTTAAAGGATTGCTAAATCTTTTGTTTATAGTTGCTTTTTGTTGCGAATTTTTTGTTTAGTTGCTTTTTGGTGCGAATTTTTTTTGTTTTGTTTATGGTTTCTTGGACCGAGTAACGTTTATGGGTTATCAATGTGGGTCTATCCGTGTGCATATATTAAAGGAAGATTGTTGTTTGTTATGTGTTGTGGTCCAATAGCAAAGGACTTTTGTCTGTTATGTGTCTCTGTGCACATTGTTGTTGCTCATTTGATTATTGTTGTGGTCTCATACAACAAAGCACGTGTTTGAATTTAATATTGCTATTTATATTAGTGTCTGTGCACGAAGTTGTTTGTTGGCTCTCTGACTTTTTGACTATTTGTTTAGTATCATATATAGCTTTGTGGGTGGTCATTGATTTCTGTTTGGTGTTTTTACTCACTAAACACGACCAAACAAGCCTACCCCGCCAATTGGGCAGCTTGGTCTATAAAGCCTCAAATTGACAATACAGTGAGAGGTCTGTGCAGCCCAAATGAAACGTGAAAATAGTATTCCATACAATAGAAAGAAAGACAATTGAGATGAGTAGCGGGGCATAATCCTTTTAGGCTTAACCCTCTTAAGAATTTTAGGGCCCTCTTTTTTATTTTTTTTTCTCTTTTCTATATATATATATATATATATATAGCTCAAGATACAATTTGGACCCTTTAGTTTAGATTTGTGGTGAATATGTATTACATATTTGAATGCGATTAATTTGATCACTAAAGTTTTGATTTGATTTTATAAGAATTGATATTTCTATAATTCTTAATATCCTAACTACTGTATTGGAATTATTTGCAGATGATGGGGATATTTATATAACATGGTGGAGCCATTGACTTTGTACGTACAAAGTATCTACACGGGGAAGTCACATTTGTCGATAACTTGGATCCAAATTATTTATCTATAACCCACATTCTGAAGCTGATAAAGACTGAGCTGAAGTATAACAATGTGAGATCGTTGTGGTGGAAGTTTAGTAAAGATCGATGCAACGACTCAATGTCTGTTCTAGACTATGATGCAGATATTTTGAGGATAATTGCACTGTTGGATCAAAGAAATGAAGACGAACTACACGTATATGCGGAGCATGGATTGGATGTCCCGGTTTTCCCGCCTGAAGCTTCTCTTCCTCCTACTTCACTATCTTTAACTACTTCATGCTCCAGAGCTCCTGAATTACTTGTGGATGGTGGGGCTGCTAATGGAGGAGCTCCTAGTGGGGCTGGTAATGATGGAGGAGCTCCTACTGAGGCTGATGACGCTGGTAATGATGGGGCTGAGGAGTCTGAGTCTGATGCTGAAGTTGATTCTGAGGCCGAGAGAGCAGTCATTAGTGAGTTTTCAGACACAGATGATGATGTACCAGAAATTTATCCTCCACCGCCATCAATTGTTACGGTTGGTGATGAAATACCACACGATAGTGATAGAGAAGCAAGTGGGGAAAATGGCGATGGTGAGAGTGATGGAGATGCAAGTGAGGTAAATGTACAGAATGAGAGTGGAAGGGCTGAAGGTGTTGAGACCCCGATTTGCAGCAACCCGAGAATATATCTACAAGAAGAAAAAAGGCTATAGATTGGTTTGGGACAAGAGGCAAAGATGGTGAACACACAATTGAGGAGCAACCTAGTGATGGGGAAATTTCTGTGGCAATTGGAAGTCAAAGTGAAGGCAATAGTTCAGATAGCGATGCGGGGCATAAGATTAAATATGTTGACTTCCACGAAGATGATTTATGCAGACCAATTCAAATGGTGAGGGGCTGAATTTTAGATCAGTTGCACTATTCAAGGAAGCTCTAAAGCTTTATGCCATTCAGAAGAAATTCGACTACCGTTTTCTTAAGAACGACAAATTGCAGGTGAGGGCTAAATGCAAGGGCGCAGAATGTCCTTGGATAATTCAAGCATCATGGACGAATCTAACCAAAGATTCATTTCAGGTTAAGACTATGGTGAGGGAACATAATTGTGGAGTTCACCATAAAAATACGAAGCTTAGTCATCGTTTCAGCGCTGCTCACTATCTTGAACAGATTCGAGACAACCCGAATCTACCTCCCACAGCATTGGGCAACCAGATTAGAAGGGATTTCCAAGTTCAAGTGTCAAAGAACCACATGTATAGAGCGAAGAAGCTTGGATTGGAGATGGTGTATGGAAAACATGCTGAGCAGTACAATTACATCTTCAACTACGGGGAAGCCCTATATAAATGGAATCTTGGGAGTTGTGTGAAAGTCGCAAGGGAGGGTGTATTTTTCCAGCGCATGTATGTGAGGCTGGATGAGTGCAAACGGGGATTTATAAATGGCTGTAGACCCGTTATTTTAGTGGATGAGTGCCATCTCAAAGGACCACTTGGTGGCCAGTTATTGTGTGCTGTGGGGAAGGACGACAATGATGATATGTATCCCCTTGCAGTGGCTGTGGTGGAGACGGAGTGTCGCATGTCATGGACATGGTTTCTGACAATATTAATGGAAGATGTGGGCATGGATGATGAGCGAGGGTGGACGTGGATGTCTGATCGGCAGAAGGTATATAAGAATTTATTATTATTGCTAGAATTACATCGTACTTGCTAGAAGTAATTAATTTTGTTAATTACACAAGTTATAATTATCTCATACTGATTTCAGGGCCTACGCGATGCTCTAGAGGAGTTAGTATCGGATGATGAGCAAAGACATTGCATTAGGCACTTGCATGCGAACTTGAAAAGCAAAGGATACAAGGGCCAAGCTTTAAAGGATGAACTTGGGTCTGCTGCCCGTGCATGTAAGAGATCCAAGTTTGAACACCATATGGAGAATATTAAGGGTTTGAATCCTGATGCACACGGATACTTGGTTCTAATTGACCCTAACAGGTGGTCAAGGCATGCATTCAGAACTTCCAGCAAGTGTGGCATGTTGCTAAATAACCTTGCGGAGACCTTCAATTCTTGGATAAAGGATGTGAGGGACAAGCCGGTGTTGACAATGCTTGAGCTCATACGAAAACAAATAATGAACAGATATGTGGCAAAGAGAGCTGGCATAGCGAAAGCAGCTTGGGATATATGTCCACGCATCAGAGCGAAGCTTAAGAGATCAAAGTATGACTCTAGGTTCTGTCTTTGTAACTGGACTGATGGTGTAACTTTTGAGGTGGAGCCACTGAAGGAAGGGCGTAAACTAGTGAACATCGGGAGGAAAGAATGCACGAAACAAGCAGATTTTGGACCATCCAGAATCACGAAACTAATTGAACCCACTAGAATTCTTAAAATAACTTGAAGTAATCAATGAGCCACTTGACCACAAATTTAAAGCGACGTTGCAAAGAAAATCCAGACACATTTTTGTTGGGGGCAGTCGGTTTATAGATGTTAATATACTATTTATATTGCCTACAAAAAAAAATTAGCATATTGTACTAACCAACTTGCTGTCTTATTTGTGTAAGCAGGTACCGATTCAAACATTAACTCTAAGAAGATTGCCACGAAAGAGGGCTACAACCAATAGGGAGAGAGAGCCAACAGACAGTGCAGTGAACCAGGTTAGAATTTATTGTGTTCAGTTAGTACCATATCCTTTCATTATTTTTCTAACTATTGTATACGTACAAATCTAACTACATGCATCTATATTATTATTCAGGTGTATGCTCAAACACAGCCACCACCTCTAAAGAGATCACCTCGTAAAAAAGTTACTGCAATCAATCAACAACAAGGAAATACTGAGTGTAGGAGGAGAGATAGGGTCACTCAATAAAGAATATTTTGTATCTTGAGACATATGGGAGAAATTATGTATTAAACCCGAACTTGTTGGCTGAACATGATATGTTGGGAGTGGTTGTTTCTGTAGCATTATATGATGTGAAACTGGTTCGTATGATATCATTTTGATGGTATACCATGTAAGTACCTTATTTTGGAAACTGCTTTTGTAAAGCACATAGAATGTGCAGATGGTGCACTATGTAAGCACCTTGTTTTGTATAAGGTCATTTTAAGGATGTGAAAAACAAATT
Organism: Morella rubra; assembly: GCA_003952965.2. Lineage (NCBI taxonomy): Eukaryota > Viridiplantae > Streptophyta > Magnoliopsida > Fagales > Myricaceae > Morella > Morella rubra. The sequence goes on from CM025852.1 coordinate 16,223,557, forward strand.
TATGATATTATATGTGCACTATGTGCCTTATATTGGAAGTACTTGGCAGTTCTCATTATGCTTCATTTAGTGAGTTTTAAGAATGTCATTTTCTACTTATGTCATTACACAGGTTTGGCCAATTTTGAATCTATCGTTATATAAGTTTGGCCAATTTCAAAGTCATATTAAATGGATATGGCAAGTCAATATAGTTGGAAGAGCATGCTGTCAAATTTTTTAGTTACTTAGGTAATAAACAGAATGCACAAACACAACTAACACATTTATTAGATATGAGATAAACACAACAAAGAACCTATAAATGGTTACAACTACAATGCACATATTCTGGAAAATGTGCATACAGCCCACCCAGAACCAACTACAATACCATTAACTACAACCCACCCACAAAAAAATAACCAAACACCAGCAACCACCGCCAGCAACCGCCATCAGCTCCATAACAAGCCCAACCAAATGACTAACAACACAAAACAAAAGGCTTTCAGTTTATATTCCTTCTCTTGCTGACTTCGAAGTTGTGCATTCATCGATTGCATTTCTGACTCCATCTTTTTTGTTTGTTCAACCACCTTTTCAAGTTGCTCCTTCATTTCTTCATCGATTTTCTTTTGATGCTTAACCATGCTTTCAAGGTACTCTTCCATCCATTTGAGTTTACTAAATACTCTAGCAATATCTTTTCCATCACTTGCATCTACTTTGCTCTTTAACAATAGGTGGGTCTAGCCATTGAAAGAAATCTCATTGCACCTGAGTTTACAAACACAAGTTTAACATCATTTTCACTTGAAGAATATACAAATAAATAATGTATTGAAATGGGAAAAAAATGCCCACCATTTGTCCATATCTTTGACATCCATAGAAGCGGCGACCAGGATTTCCATTGGTCTTGCTAGTTCGCAACTTTGCTTGCACGCCACATATACACAGTGGAGGAAGAGACAATTCTACAAACAAGATTAGTAGGATTAATTAGGATTACTTCATTGTTAGTTTAATCAATATTACATGTCCGTTGGAAAAAAAGATAAATGTCAGATTTCAATATTACATATTGAAAATTTGCCAACGCTGGAAAAACAAATTGAACACGTATTCAATCTTCGACAAGTTTAACAAAATTTGCCATCGTTGGAAAAAAAAAAAAAAAGGATTACCCACTCAAATTCACAATTGCCAAAAGATTTGCCATCGCTGGAAAAAAGAATGAGATGAACACGTGCTCAATCTTCAACAAGTTTAACATCATTTGCCATTGCTGGAAAAAAAAAATGAACACGTACTCAATCTTCGACAAGTTTAACAACATTTGCCATCGCTAGAAGAAAAAAAAAAGATTACCCACTCAAATTCACAATTGCCAAAAGATGAACACGTCATGGAGTGAATTAATTAAAAAGCAACCCACTAATTTAATGGAACTATTGTTTGGAAATGGTTCTATAAACTAGTCCACGAAGAGTATATAGATCAGAATACTTAAAAAAAAAAAAATTGACGCTTCGAAACTACAGAAATAGAAATCGCACCATCTTCCTTCAGAGCAGAAGAATTCGAAGAAGTTGTGGAAACCGTCGATGCCATGGCCCCCGACCCAATCTCGAAGAAGCTCGCTTATATGAACAATGAATGGAAATTGGGTATGTTGAGATCAGATTCTAATCGGGAGAAAGCTGAAATGAATTTCAAAGATTAGGGCTCTTTGTGTTCATGTTCTTTGTGTTCGACGAAGGAGATAGGGTTTCCTTAAAATGGGAAGAAAAAACGATGCCGTTTATAACAAACGTATACCTCCGTGTTCCACTCAGCAAGCTGACATGGTCAACGGACACGTCACTATTTCGGTGGTCCTGAGTTGGCTTCCGTCTGCCACGTTCGAATTTCCTGTTAAATGACTTGACGGATGGACTGGATGCAAAACGTGAAAGAGCCCAGGGACTAGTGTGGAACTAATTGAACCCTAGGGACCAAATGGGAAAAAAGTTAAACCCCAGTGACCAACAGGAATATTGGGCCAAAAAAGAAAGAAGCTGGTGTCCTTCTAGACCAACCTATAAATAACACGTCACTTTCTACCGGAGCTACTTTTTCTTGGTAGAGAGAAAAAAAGTTGTTCAGTTTTCCTTATCATTCATGCTTTTCTTGCGCCAACAAGGAGGTCGTTTGTTTCCGAGTCTTTATTAAAAAATTATAAAATAATATTTTTTTTATCAAATAATTCTTTTTTATTATAATATTCACTCAAAAAAAATTTTCCTTCACTTTTTCATCAACCCCGACAAAATATCTTTACTTTTTCACCAAACACAATATCCCAACATTTTCACCATCCTAAAATTTCCACAAACAAACACTACCAAGATTACCGTCTCCCGGAAGAGAGCTCTAGAGAAGGGTGGGGTGGAGTTCGCTAAGGCTCTAAAGATCTGGAAGCTGCTAGAGATCGATCTATTTCTTAAAAAAAAATATTTTAAATGATAAATACATTTTTTACCACCTTTTGGATGTGTATGGTTAAAATTTTAGAATATAATAATTGGTAAAAAAATAAAAATAATTTATAAATATTAATAAAAATTAAAGATAAAAATAATGAAAAAATATTATAATAAAAATAATAAATTTTTTTTATTAAGGCTTAAAAATTTTAAACACATTATATCATTTAATTATCAATTTTCAACACATTACAACCTTTATAGGGCTGCACAACTGGAAATTCGGTCCGATTTTTGGATCGAAATCCGGTCGGACTGGATTTTCGGTTGTGCTTATATGAAAGGACCGGACCGGACCCCTTATAAGCGGTCCGATCCAGTCCAATGCGGTCCGATCTGGACCACTTAAGTGGTCCAGACCGGTTTCATTTTTTTAGATTAATTTCGATGGGGGAAAGACATGTAAAAACTTAGAGTTTTAGTTTAGGTTAAAACTAAATTTTTTAAGTTTGTAATTTGCATTAAAAAAATATTTTTTTAATTTATATAAATAAATCCAGTCCGATCCAATCAAGACTCGTTTTCAAAAGGTCTGGACCGGATATAATCAGTTCAGTTCGGTCCGAACAAATTACATAATCAAGACCGTACAGGAACGCAAATCAGAATCGATTTTGCGGTCCGATTTTGTTCAGCCCTAACCCTTTATCAAATTTTTAAACTAAAATAATAACAATATCCTTAACTTATTTTACACATATGGAAGATATCATTATCAAACGAGATATGTAAAGTATCTAATATTTATAATTAGAGTATATAATATATTAAATTAGATAGTTTAAAATGCAAAGTTCTAATATTATTAATTGAATGATATAATGTGCTAAAGCTAATAGGTGTAAAGACTTGTAATTAATGGATGAAAAGCATATTTATCCTTATTTTAAATTCTAAAGAAAAGGGTTAAAAAAGGTCGGGGTCCATTTATATAACATGAACCGACTCCTTTTGCACCGCTAAAATGTAAAGTTCTAATTGAATGATATAATGTATTAAAGCTACTAGGTGTAAAGACTTGTAATTAATGGGTGAAAAACATATTTATCCTGTTTAAAAAAAGACAAAAGCATATTTATCCTTATTTTAAATTCTAGAGAGGAGTTAAAAGGTCGGGGTCCATTTATATAACATAAACCGACTCTTTTTGCACCGCTAAAATGGGCAAAGAATCGATCGGGGTCACGTCTCGATAAAAGCGGTTCTCCCTCATTGTTAATGATCCGAAATGCCCAGTGAATTGACCCAACAAAATTAAAGCCCAAGCTCGGGTAGCATGTCTTGCGGTCCAACCTAGCCAATAGAAATACCATATGTGAGGAATTAACGACCCTACTGCAGAAAAGAATAAAGGACCATATAGGAATTATCCGTTTATACTGGGCGCAGCAGACAAAAGCAAAACGAGGAAAGGATTCTTTCCCCCCAAACAAAAACTTGGGAACCGCTTTTGGTTTCCTCGAAGGAATGAGTTTGGCAGGACAAATCGGACCAAAAATTGCGGTCTGGGGGGGATAAATTTTTTTATTCAAACGACAAAATCAACTTGACCCTAGCAAACAGAAGGGACTAAACCGCAAAAGGATGACTAATCGACATTTTTTAATGTACCTAATATTAGGTTCAACATTTTTCCGCAGCCAAACAGAGGATAGTCAAGGATTTCAGTGAAAATCCCAGCCTATGAAACATAATTCTGCACCTCTGGTTGTGTAAGACGGGAAAGAGACGTGTACAGCTGAACCTGTGTTTGACTGCCGAGAAAAACAGAAAGGAAAATTCAGCTGCAACGACACCAAAAGGGAGACAATCCAATGATAAAATTCTAACAATTATTTTCCTGCGCAAGATGCAACAATTCCAGCAACACAAAGTTCAATTACTTCTGATTGAGGGTGGGAATTACAGAAAGAAGAAATCAACCCTAAAAACCAGATCTATAGCCAAGATCTACAACCACAACTAAACACTGACACTGTAAATACATAAACACACAATCTAACCCCCAAACCCATACAGGGTCCTTCCCTGCCTCTTCAAGGCGTAAACCACGTCCATCGCCGTCACGGTCTTCCTCCGAGCGTGCTCAGTGTACGTCACAGCGTCGCGAATGACATTTTCCAAGAAGATCTTAAGGACTCCTCGGGTCTCCTCGTAGATCAGGCCGCTGATACGCTTCACACCACCTCTGCGAGCCAGACGGCGAATAGCCGGCTTGGTAATACCCTGGATGTTATCCCTGAGAACCTTACGGTGCCGCTTCGCTCCTCCCTTGCCCAAGCCCTTGCCTCCCTTTCCACGACCCGACATTTTCCCCGAAAGTTGTTGAGAATAACAAAGCTTGACAAAAAATTTGACTCGGAATTTCAAATAGCCTTGACTGATACGTGAAGACAGTGGGCTTCGGAGGGTATTTATAAAGATGGGTTTTTGGATTTGGGGTTTTGAAGTTGGGGCGCGGGTTGATGGGGATCGTTGGATTTTGAAACTTATCGACGGCTAAGCTAGTCGATCCGCGTAACGAATAGAGAGAACACGCGAACCGTTGATAAGATTGGAATCGACGGAAGAACATAACGCAAGTGCGGAGTCACGGATTGTGCTTTTTCCGCGAGTAGTGATAGTGTTTCTTTTCGCGGTTTGCGGAGGGAGGAGCCAAAATGCTATCGAAATTTTCAATCTGTTCCAAATTTTATGCTGCGTTTGATTCATAAAATTTTACCCTTCTAAAATTTTAACATAATAAAATAATTATAATATAATCTCTCTCTCCCCATCACATCATTACTTTTATTATAATAAATATTAAAAATCATCTCTCTCTTCACTTTTTCACCAAATTTAATACCTTAAAATTTTAACCTCCTCAAAATTTTAATAATCAAACACACCCTTAGACATTATGCTGCGCGACGAAAATTTGGGAAACAATAGCGCGCAAACACGTGCCAGTGCGTGGTCTGTGTCACCTTCATTATTTACCACTTGATCAATATTTGTCTCCATTATTAAAGTACTAGTTTATAATCTATTTGAATTTTTTTTTTCAGTATATTATCTAACAAAATAAAATTAAAATTATTGCGAGTTGATCCAAGTCTAATACTATGGGCAAGATAACACCCCTAGATCATATATGAACCTCATTGTTTACTAATTTTCTACAAACTCCTCGAGACAATAGCCATAATAGATGAAGGTTATTAAACTAATACCTTATATGCTATCTTAAATGTTATTATTTGATTTAGTAAAAATTCTATCAATGACCTTATTAAAAAACTCAAATTTTGTACCCCGCATTTCCTTTAGGTCGTAAACCTTTAGTTTTAGTAACTTTCGTTTCAAATATTTGAATCTTGGATTGGTAATAGAGTTTGGTAGCAATGGAATCGGGGCAGTTCCAATCCTAACTACCACCGCCACCGGCTTGGGTGGTGGAAAAAATCCCATGAAAAGCAAAAACCACTCCATTGAAAATAGCGGTAAGCAACTATAGTAGAAATAGAAAGTTGGAGGAGTGAGGGGAGGTAGGGTGTCAACCCTTTATGCGATTAGGGTTTGGCTGTTTGGGACCCCTTCCTTAAAGCAACGTGATTCTCTTTTACGAGCAGACCAAATGAAAACGACTTTGTTTCTTTTTAGGGAGAGGGTGAGAATGTTTATGCAACTTGGCATTATTTCTACGGGCAAAACAATATTTTTATAAATGTATCTTTCATTTTAGAATGTAAGAAGCAACTTGGTTGGTCTATGAAGGTTGTGGAGGCTAAAAGAATTCAGAAGAGGCTTCTGGAAGGTTGTTGGTTGCATCTGGAAAGTCTGGGTTGTGTTGCATAACATTTTGGAGGATTTTCTGTGGGCATGGTTAGCCTACGGTCAACCTGGTGGGTTTTTACCAAAATTCAACAATTTTCATAAACTAATTGAAATTGGAAGACTTTACTAAAAATTAGGATGCCTACTTGAGCTTCATATTTCTCGATATTTTCCCACAGTTCATTGTAATGCCCAAGATTTTTTATTAAATCTATATTTTATATTTCAAATTCAAAACATTCTCTTTAAATTTGAAATACTTTCCTTAAATTTGAAATTAGTTTTTTCCCTCCTTTGAAATAATCAAACACTTTAAATTCAAATCGTTGTTCACATGTTAAAGTTTAAAAACGAAATGATTTTTTTTAAAAAAAAATAGGAAACATTTATATTTTTGGAAGCACAAAACAATGAGCATGACTCTATAAGTTGCATGCTGATTTTAGGTTTTCTTAAATCCCTTTTAAGACGCCAAGAGGAAAAAAGAAAGGGTTTCTTGCTTCAACAACCTAGGCTAAATTTCTTGAAGCAAAGTCAAGTATTTCGAGTTTCTTAATAAATTTTTTGTATTCTTTTTATCAAAAATTTTATATGAGATCATACATAGGTGTCTAGCTCATGCCCTAATTATTTCATGAATTTTGAAACGATTTTGATGGTTTTGCTAAAGTAATCAAAATTCGAGTTCAAAAAATGTTTAGAAAAATTTAGGTGTCTGATCTAAATAGTAGACCTATCAATTATTTCAATTATGTTTTTTTTTATTGTATTATAATACGATAAATTTTGTGTTGATAGGTGCTAAGTCAGAGGCTTATTTGCTTGGAGATTCAGGTAAGCGGGATTATTATGTTAGAATTTTCAAACGGTACCGAGGTGATATTTTCTGAAATTACATGTTTTACCTAAAAACCTTCGAAATTTTATTTGCATTACGATATGATAAAATTTTCAAAAATTATAGCATGAAATGTTTAAAGATGAACCTATTTATATATTCAATGGTATTACATGAGGTTTCCAATATTTAAATCAAATCTTTTTATGTTCATAGTTATTTATGTTATGCGCATTATATTGATGTGAAGAACAGAAAGATGCAAAGTTCAAAGCTTATAGTATGATATGCACTGTATTTTCAAACCCTGAGGCCCAAGTTTATAGAGATAACACATTTTTACTAATTGCAACCCATTAAGTGCACCTATTCTGGAAACATAGTGATTTATTTTGTAGGTTCTTCCCGAGTGCACGCTTGGACATGTCCAAGCTTTAGTAAGAGAGAATTCTACCATAGTATTGGCTTAGTTTGGTTGGCCCCTTGTTAAGTAACAACTGCACAACCCTGTCACTAGGATAAACGTGACCCACAATTATTGCCAAAAAAATTTCTATTGTATTATGTTATATAGATAAAATTATTTTATTGATTAAAAATATTTTATTGAGATTGCCAGAAACTGGTTTTCAACAGTTTAGAAAGATTTTAAATACTTTGTCTCTTATTATTACAGTGTGGCTCATAGGGTACACTCTAGCATAATGATTTTGTTTACTGAGTTGTCGAACTCACCTTTTTTTTTTTTTTTATCTTTCAGATGTTGATCAGGAGCGTGTCGAGAATCAGGATCAGATGGCACATAGGTGGGTAGCTGAGAAATTGCTAGAAAAAATGTTTGGCTCTATGTGTGAAACTATTTGTGTTTAGTTTTGACATTTCCTTTTTTTAAAGAGTTTTAAAAAAATTGTTTTAATTTCTTCTTTAAAGAGATTTATTGAAGTATTTAATGAAGTTTATTATGCAAATTTTAAATAAGTTTTAAATCAAAAGTCTTTTTTACTGATAGAAAGTCATCATCTAGCCTTTGAGGTTTGGAGCGTGACAATTTGGCATCAGAGTAACTAGGTTATTAGGTTCTATATTTAGACAATAAGAGAGATATTTTTTTAAGGAATATGATTGGATTGATTGTTTTGAGGATATGAATGGGTAGACTGGGTTGTCTATATAAATTGTTTGTTATAATTGTTTAATTTTATTTTGATAACAAAATTCTGAACATTAGTTAATATTTCAGGATGTCCCCATGTCGTAACTATTGGCATTTGAATAATCTGAATGACGGTGAAAACTCGAGTTAGACAGGAGAGGGCAATGTGGGAGCCAACTTGAACACTGCTGGAGTGTTACGTGAGGTAGCACAACAAGTTATGGTAGAGATCACTCGGAATGTTGAGGGCCGAAATCGCTACGTTAATACTGAAGGCTGTATGTTTGAATAGTTCAACCGCTTGCATCCCCCTAAATTTGAAGGAAAGGCAGACCCAGCTGCTGTAGAGAATTGGGTTCAAGAGATTGAAGAAATGTTGTGTCTTCAAAGGTATACTAAGAAAGTTCTTTTTGCTGTATTTAAATTAACAGGTGTGGCGAAACATTGATGAAATTCATGAAAATTACTTTTGGAACAAAAGCCTAGGGGAAAGGTTGAGGAAATATTTTTCAAGTGTTAATTTCCTAAATCAACAAGGAAGGCTAAAGTAAGAGAATTCGCTACCCTGAATCAAGGTTCAATGACGGTCTAACAGTATGCATCTAAGTTTTTGGAGCTCTCTCGCTACCCTGTACCTGATTCCAGATGAAGAAAAGAAGTCTCCAAAATTTGATGGCCTTAACCCGAGGATTTATGATAAGGTCGTTAGGTTTGAAGTAAAAAAAATTTAGCAAGCTCGTTCACAAGACGACGATTATAGAGAGAAGTCTAAAGAGAAGCGCATAAGAGTTTTAAAAAAGTTGTTTTAATTTTTTCTTTGAACAGCTTTATTGAAGTATTTTAATGAAGTTTATTCCACAAATTTTAAATAATTTTTTAAATCAAAAGTAAATTGTTTATTGATAGAAATTTACCCTCTAGCATTTGAGGTTTGAGTTGTGACACTCACCAAAATCAATGATATATTCTTTCCCTTACCTATTTTGTATACATATGAGGGCCTCCACTGTTTGTGGAGCCAATGAATTTCGATATAAATCTAGAAAATGTCATTTGGTGCTAAAAGCTGACTCAAAAGAGACTGTAGAAATTGAGATGGTTATGGCATCCCGAGCCATGCGAGCAAGAAAATGATATTTAGATGCATTAAACTTTGACCACTGTGAAATATTAAATTCCTTCGTTCTTGCGTCACCACCATATATTAAATACTGATCCACCTCTGATTTGCTATCAACTGTAGATGTACTCTTCAATTATTTCAAGGATGTGAGAAAAAATTTTGGCACGAGTTTTGTCACCCATCCCAACTCCATGCATAAGATGAGAAGTCTGACTACTTGGTTGAATAATTTCAAATTGTGCACAATACTCACCACACAACCGCTTAAAAACAATTTTTTTTATAATGGCCAATATTGCATCTCTCTTATCAGTTGATAGTTTTGCTTGAACCAAAGCTCTAAAACATTCATCTTATATCTTGGATCAAACACCAAAACAACAAATAACAATATATTCATTTTTTTTAAAAGACCCTAATACTTATCATATTTTCTCTTCATACTTAATGTCATATTTCTCAAAATATGCTTACCACTTTCACACAAGGTAGAAATATTCTCATGCCAAAACTCATTCCAAAAATTTTTTTCTTGTGCCAAATTCCTAGCTAAAAAGTTGCCAACAAGTTTGTCTTGTACTGTGATATCTCTCACCTTTTGTGCTGCTTTTGAAATACTTGTTTAAAATATTTTAAATAATTATGCTATTTGGTATTTGTTTTAGTTGCTTTGGTTTCTAAATTCATGATTTTAGTATTTTGATTTAAATTTTTGCTTCATTAAATTCCTTATGTGATTTCTTCCCTTATTTTTTATATTCTTGCATTATTTCAATTAATTTCATGTGCTTACATTAGTTTATTGATATGAGTTTTGTTCCCTTAAATTTTTAGATTTAAGTGGATAAATTTTTACTAAGGCCGAAATTTATCTTTCTTGATTCATATTTTATTTTCAGTATTTGTTTTAATCATTATTCTTTACTTATATTAATTCAAATGTTTCTTATTCCATTTAAATTTATTCTTTCATGCAATTGATTTTATTTACACCAAATTATTATTTTAAAAAGGCTTATTTATCTCATGGTCGGCTAACTTAGTGAAGATTTTGCATATCTTATCTTATTGGCCATATGTCAAAAACTCTTTCCCATATGAGTAAATATTCAATGAATGTAATTAATTTCTTGTCTCTAGAATCTTTATGTCCCCATAATTATAGCATGCCCTTAGCTAATTAAAGAGAATAAAGACAAAAACTAAATTTAGTGTAAAAGAGAATAAGTGACTCATGGCAAGCATTTTGCCGTGAGTCAAGAGAGAGACAAGTGAGAAGAAAAGAGAGAGAAAAGAGAGAAGAAGTAATTAAGAGAGAGACAAGGCATTTAAGCCTTTTGTGCAACTCATGGACGACATTTGTGTTCTAGCAGTGCATAAGAGAGAGAGAGAGAGAGAGAAGAGAGAAGAGAGAAAAGGAGAGAAAATGGAGGATCAACCAAGAAAAAGAGAGAAAAATGAAGAGAAAGAAGAAAAAAAAATGAAAGAGGAGAAGAAGGGCTTGCATTCAAGTATAGGTAAGTGTTAGTTTTATGCATATTTAGTTGGGAAAAATGTGGGGTTGAGTTTGTTTTGGCTGCTGTTAATGTAAAATCTTTGTTATACATGTTAGTTTCAATGAAAAATATGTTTAACTTAGTTTTTATCATAATACAAAGTGTAAGTGATGGTTGCATGTGAATACTTATGTTTATTATGATTTTTACATGTTTTTGTTCAGAAACATTGTGATGAAAGGGTTTTGATGTGAACCAAATGACAAGGGATGAATTTTATGGTTGAAATGGTAGATCAAGGCCATGGAAATGAAGCCAAGAGGGCTTGAGATGAAGTTTTGAAGCAAAATGTTCATGCATATGTTGTTTTAATGATTTTGAAGAAAGTTATGAGGTTACATGTGATTTTTGTTGTTGATCTATTTTAATGCATGTTGTGATTATATTGTTTCAGTTATGGTGACTTAAATCATTAGATCTAAGGATTATAACACATGAACATCACATGAATGGAAAAATTAGGACTTTTTAGTGAAAAACCCTTGCTGTCCAAAACATCCCATGAAATCCTTGAATTTTTTGCATGAAAATTTGTGGACATGTAGTATATGGTCACAGTAGGTCCAGTAAAAATTTCAACTCAATCGGAGGTCGGGAAAAGGTAAAAATGCCCCTGGAGGTCTCTAAGGGCAATTTTGGCATTTCACACAAAAAGTTGGGTAAAAAGGTCTGAATGAGAAAAATAACTTTATGGCTGTGTAGAGCATGAAAAATAGATAGGGGAAGCCCAATTTGAGTCCAAACCGAGTAAAGTTAGGGGCTCAAATCACAAAGTCCGTTTAGCAGCCTAAATGGACTTTAGGCCCGTTAACCCTAAACAAGCTCATAACACTTTAAAACTTTAGGGATAGGCCCAGTAGGGTCTAAGGAGGCCCAAGAAGCCTTCATTTGGATATCTAGGGCATGATTAATATTTAATTACAAATTTCATGTTTAATTCTTTAATTAGTATTATAAAATGATGGCCTAAAACATCACTTCCTAAACATGAAGCCTTTGATCTTTCATATTTAATGCTTGCATATTAGTTTTATGGCATTTATATTGTGAGTTTTGGTTGGTGACATATTGGTTGATGAAAATGCATGTTGTATGTGGATTTGATGATGATAAGAGCTTGTAAATAATGCACAATGGTGAAAAAGGTTATGACAGTGCCCTAAGAATGCTCAAAATGAGTAGAAAGGTCATGGATTGACAAGGAAATGAAAAGGGAATACATGCATGAGATGTGTTCTAAGGAAATGAAGAGAAATGGAAAGGAATGTCTTCCAAAGATGTTTGATGATTTTTGTTTGGTTCTTGATGATGATCTGGTGTTTTATTGTAGTATTTGATAAATTAAATGATTAATAGATGTGTTTTTATTTAATTCTTTATTTATAAATTTTTTTTAAATAATTTTAAACCATATGACATAGAAATTGATTAAGTATTTTAAATTTAGTTTGTGGATCTAATTTTTGGAATTTGCATTTTGATTATTCGTGCATTGAAATTACAAGTACTTTATTGGTTTATGTTTTCAAGTCACGTCATAAGATGTTTGAGATGTGTACATTGCACATGAATGATATTATTGCATTAAATTGCATTCACTTCATAAGAGGAAAAACAAATATGAGGAACTCCCAAGCCTGTGAGGTGATTCCCAAAGAAAGAGTGATGGGATCAGACACATGTTAGGAGAGTGCAAACCTCACTACAGGAAGTGGGTCCTGATATAGGTGACATGAGACAGTCCCACGAGGACAGGAGGGACGCAAAATCTGACTCTAGGGGTAAACAGAGCAGACACCGAGAATATCTCAGGAAGCCATATGATGAGCGAATGCATTTCAAATGCATTGCATGCATTCTCTGTATTGTTGTCATGCCATATATGACTTGGATCATTGTCATCATGCTATTTATTTCGAAGCATGAATTATATTTGTATGAGCATGCCCCCTCCCTAACCTTACTGAGTCACTAGGACTCACCCCTTTTATGTTTGTTTGTGTTTACCTTTTTATTGTTAAACAAGATGTTGGATTATTTTAAAACCGAAGAGATTCTAGATGCAAGGTTTGTTTTGTATCCCTTTTCGTTGGTTCCTTTATTTTTTTTATTGCAGTGTTTCAAAACTATTTATGGACCCTTGAAACACGGTTGTATAGGCTAGATGAACTATAGGAAGCTCGCAGTTTTGTATAACCTAGGCCTATTCTTTTGTAATCCTCTCAAAGGCTCCTTTCGTACCAAATTGTGTTCATTTAAAGGAAATTGTGTATTTGTCTATGTTGGTTTTCTTTCTACAAGTTTACCAATTCCTTTAATCTCGTCTTAATCTTTTTACGATACTAATCATTTTTCAGCCTAATTTGTTAATGAAATTTTCCTAAATAAGTGTATTACGATACTTTATACGATTTTGCCATTTTCGTTTTAGTCGTTAACCGACTAAGGTTTTCCTAAGTAAAGTGTAAATATACTGATTTAATATTTTGTGTAATTTCACTTCTTCCGTTCAAGTTTCTAAACTGATTTACGACTTTTTTTTGAACCAATAATCGTTTTTAATCAACTCTTTCTCTAAGTAAATTCGAGGGCATTAAGCAATCTTAAGAGTTTTTATCGTGCGGTAATCCTTGAATTTTGTGCATGCGATTACTATACTCATGCCGAGGGGGTAAGTACTAGCACGATGTGTGACACGTACAAGTTTTTCAATACTCTTTCTAGTAGAGTTTGTCTAAAAAAAAGACGCATAGTGATTCATTTTAGTAGTTCGAGGTTCAAATACAATCAACTTGGTATTTTGAAATCTCGAATTAATATTCACCAACAATTCAGGGTAAAATGATGTCTCCTCTTACTTTTTCTTGGTTTGTGTTGTAAATTTTGTATTGTAGTGTTCTTGGTCTGAGGTTCTCATGCTTATATTAATAGGATCACATCTTTTGGAGTAGATCCTGATCCACTAAGATGCATGGTTCTTGGATCCAAAATATTTTCATAACTTATTGCCAGTGGGCCATAGGACGAAGTTTGAAGGCTTTCCTCGACTCATAATAGTGATGTTTAACCACTCATGTGGTCTATTCTCTCTCTTTCTCTCTTTCTTGTTGCCAAGCAGGCCGTTTAGGGCCTTTGGGCATTTTGTTATGGGCTTTGTACCCTCCTTTGTCTATTGTTCCTTCCTTATGTAATTGTATTCACTGCGCACGAGGATGTGAGGCTAGTTTCATGCATATTACCTTAGAAGTGTTGCCTTGTGGATCAGGTCTAGCTCATCAAGATAGCTCATGTGGTGGTTTAGGTCTTTTTTTAAGGAAAAAATTAATTTTGGTCCATGAATTTTTACATTGATTTCAAAATAAGTCCTTAGGTTTCAAAAGTGAATCTTTTAGTCCTTGAGTTTGCGCCCCTAGATATTTAAGATACTCCTGTTATCTGTCTTTCAATTTTGTTAACAGAGATGCAACCACGTCATAAAAAAATACAGTCATCAGTCAACAAAAAATATCATGTGTTAAGATCTCTACGTTTTTAATCCACTCCCAAACCACTTAGAATGCACATGCCATGTAGATTACAAATGAACATGCTAGCCCAACCACAAGGGATTGTATCGCAACACCCTTCGCAGCGGAACACAGTGGCTTTAGCGAATAATTTTGGTTTTTTTCTCCTTTCTCTAATGGCTGTTTGTCTGCTAGGATGATGGTGCAATCGCTAAAATGCATCGATACCAATGAAGTATATGCTACGAGCATAGTGAGTGCTAGGATCAAGGATAAGCAGAGAACTATGAAGGAACTCCTGATATGTCGGAGAATAGAGCTGCTAGATGAAAATGCCTACCAAGAGAAAGCTAAAGAACCAATGGCGAAGACCGACAAGGGTTTCAAAGTGGCGGCCGAGCAGATGTATCCCAGCTTAGAAATAAATGACAGGGTTGGAAGTGAGAGTGCTGCCGCAACTACGTTTGAGAAGAGTGAAAATGCCAAAGTCAAGGAGACGCTAAGGTTGTTCAACAAGTACTATCTTTATTTTGTGCATGAAAAAGAGAAAAGGTGTGCGAAGTATGTTATCTTTGAATGTGGTCAAAAAATATGGGTACGGACCAAATTTTGTGAACATAACATGTGAGAGAGGATTGAAATATCGACTTGAACTATTCCACACATCAAAGAAAGGGTGGGTTGTTCGGTCGTGGGACTTTATACCTTATGGAGCACCAATTTGTGAATACATAGGAATACTCATGCAAACTTAGAATTTGGATAATTCCTCTAAGAATAATTATATTTTTGACATTGATTGGTTGCAAACAATGAGGGGTCTTGGTGAAAAAGAGGCAATAACGAGACATATCTGTGCCAACTACAATTTCTTTAGAAAATCTAAATATGAGAGTGTCCTGGAGTTTTGCATTGATGCGAGATCCACAGGAAATGTTACGAGGTTTATCAATAACAATTGTGAGCCTAATCTTTTTGTGCAATGTGTTTTAAGCTCACACCATGACATCAAACTCCCTCGAGTAATGTTATTTGCAGCAGACAACATTCCTCATTTGTAGGAGTTGACATATGACTATGGCCTTGCCCTTGATAGTATCTATAGTCTATTGGGGGACATAAAACAGATATGCCTTGCTTCTATGGTGCAACAAATTGTAGGAACAGGGCCGGCTCAAGGGTAAGGCAACTTAGGCAGTTGCCTAAGGCCCCACCTTGAGCTAAGCCTCATAACTTAGAGAATAAAAAAAAAACCAACAGAATGTGCTGAAAAAACAAGCCAACAAATTGAAAGAAAGCAACTTGTAAGCATGTAAAACAAAACATACTGACATGCAAAAGAAAGAAGTGTAAGCATTAAATGAAAGAAAGCTGTTATGTAGCCTTTTTCCGTGAAAACCGTGAAAAGAAGTGTAAGAAGAGAAGTGTAAAAGACGTAATTTGTAAGCAAAAGTGAAATAGTAAAAAAAGGCCTTACTCTGCGCAGAAAAACAGGGCCTTTGATTCTCTGAAGTGACAATATGTGCAGAAAAACGAGGCCTTTGAAGTGATATGTAAGACGCCATTCTTATTGCAATTGCAAGTAATCGGTCTCTCCTAACGGCAGTCTGACATTAGAATCGCCTAAGGAAAAAAATACAGACAACTTTTCTTATCACAGCTTCACATCAATAATTTTTTGTGTATAAAACGGAAATTGCTGCAAAATTTATCAACGGCTAAATTTATAACTGTAATTAATCTCAATTCTCATATATAAATCTAAACTTATACTTCATACTTCATACTCCATCTCCTCAATCTTCTTTTCAAATCTTTCTCTCCCTCTATTTCTTCTCTTGTTTTATCTCTCTTTGGAAAATTAATCTAATTAATTTTAGCTGAAAATTGTTCTAAGTTCAAATTCAACCACTTATAATCTTGGTGCCAGGTTCTATTATTCTAATCTTTACACTCTTATATTTTAATTTGAATATTTATTTTTATTATAGCATTTATTTTATTTGTTAGTGTTCTTTGTTTATATCTACATTATGTCTAATAGAAAATATGAATGTGGTTATGAAAAACTTAAGAAAAAAAGAAAAATAGAAAAGTTAATCCAATCTCAAAAAGGAGCTCTTGATAAATTTATTATCAATGATAAAAACAATATAACATCAAATTCAGCTGAAGAATTGATTACTGAACAACCATGTGATTCAATACAATTAGGAGAGAATATTGAACCAATCCCACAACATAATATTGAAAATCAACTTGTTAATGATTCACAAGTTTATAGTTCGATAATTCCTAATGAAGAACCTAACAAAAATTTAGAAACCAATATAAAAGATAATGAAAATTTAGAAACCAATGTAAAAGATAATGAAACTATAGATCTCAACGCTTTGAGTACAGTATCTATAGATATTTATGATCCAAGTCAATGGAAAACTATGGATGCAAAACTTAGAGATCTATTAGTAGAGAGAGGTCCAATTAGAATTGATGATATAGACTTTCTCAAAAATGAGAATAATAGACACTTCTCTATTACATTTTATATGCAAAAATTATCAAATGGAGAAAAACATGATAGAAAATGGCTAGTATATTCAAAACATGTTGATAAAGTTTATTGTTTTTGTTGCAATCTATTTAATTCAAAACCTAGCACAAGTCAATTGGTTAATGAAGGAACTAGAGATTGGAAGAATCTTAGTGTTAAACTTAAAAGTTACGAAACAAGTCATGACCATATCACCAATATGAATAATTGGATTAACTTGGAAATGAGATTGGTTAAAAATAAAACAATTGATAAAAAACTTCAAGAACATATTAACAAAGAGAGAGATCATTGGAAAAAAAGTATTATTAAGAATTATTGCTGTTGTAAAAACTCTTGCTAAAAATAACTTAGCATTTTGTGGAAAAAAGGAAAAGATCTACCAAGATAATAATGGTGTTTTTTAAGCCTAATTGAAATGATAGCAGAATTTGATCCAATTATGCATGAACACGTTCGACGAATACAACATGGTGAAATTCATAATCATTACTTAGGACATAACATACAAAATGAATTTATACAAATATTAGCATCTGAAATTAAAAATACTATTATAAACAAAATCAAAGAAGTAAAATATTTTTTTGTTATACTTGATGCACTCCTGATATAAGCCACCAAGAACAAATGACTCTAATATTACGATGTATAGATACTTCAACATGTGAAGTGAAAATAGAAGAATGTTTTTTAGAATTTTTAGAAGTAGATGACACCTCTGGTAAAGGTCTTTTTAATGAACTTCTAAATGCCATAAAAAAACATGGATTAGATGTTAATAACATAAGAGGACAAGGATATGATAATGGATCAAATATGAAAGGAAAACATCAAGGTGTACAAAAAGAGATTATTAGATATAAATCCTAGAGCATTTTGTACACCTTGTGGTTGTCATAATTTAAGTCTAGTATTATGTGACATGGCAAACTCATGTCCTAAAGCTATATCTTTTTTTGGAGTGGTACAACGCATTTATTCTTTATTTTCTTCTTCTACAAAACGATGGAAAATTTTACAAGATAATGTATCTACATTGATATTGAAACCATTGTCACAAACACGTTGGGAAAGTCGCATTGAAAGTGTAAAAGCAATAAAATATCAAGCTCCAAAAATAAGAGATGCTTTAATTCAATTAGCAAAAACAAGTGAAGATCCTAAGACAAAGAGTGAAGCCACATGCTTAGCTGCATATGAGATTGAAAATTTTGAGTTCTTATTAGGCATAAATATTTGGTATGATATTTTGTTTGCTGTTAATTCAATGAGTAAGAACTTACAATCTAAAGATATGCATATCGATGTTGCCATAAATCAATTAAAAGGGCTTATTTCTTATTTAAAAAATTATCGGGAAACTGGATTTTATCTACTTTAATTTCATCTAAAGAGATTGCAATTGAAATGGAAATTGAACCTATATTTCCTGAAAAACGAATAATACATAGAAAAAAACAATTCGAAGAAAATGTTAATGATGAAACAATTATATCAATTGAAGAAACTTTCAGGATTGATTATTTCATATATATAGTAGATCAAGCTATTTCTTCAATTCAAAATAGATTTGAACAATTCACAGTATATGAAAATATTTTTGGTTTCTTATTTAATATTAACAAATTCAAATCTTTAGAAAATGCTGATTTAAAAAATATTGTCTTAATCTTGAAAGTTTTCTTAAAGATGGTGAATATTCTGACATAGATGGTTTGGATTTATTTTCAGAATTTAAAGTATTAAAAGAAGTTTTACAACCTCAAATCAATACTCCAATTGAAACATTAAATTATATAAAAAAAGCCAAATTGCTTATAGAATACTCTTAACAATATCAGTAATAGTTGCTTCTGGAGAAAGAAGTTTTTCAAAACTTAAACTAATAAAATCCTATTTACAGTCGACGATGTCACAAGAAAGACTAAATGGATTAGTCATTCTATCAATTGAAAGTGACATATTAACAAATCTTGAATATAAAAGTTTGATTAGTAATTTTGCATCTCAAAAAGCTAGAAAAATTATTTTTAAATATTTTTTTATTAAAATTTATAGAAAAAGACCTAATTTTTAATATGGCCTTAGGCCTCATTTTTTATTGAGCCGGCCCTATGTAGGAAGCGCTTATTCTAAATGAACAATCTCCATCCTCTTTTGACAAAACACTTGTTCGTACCAATCTTTTGTACAAGGTGACTAGTGTTCACGAGTTTCAACTATTTTGACGCCTCATTACCTTTTTATGGTGGCTCATGTAAATCATTTTGGCCCCTCAACATACAGCAATATCATTACCTCAAGCTATTAATGTACCGATTGTTGAAACCTAGAAGAGCAAAGAAAGAAGTTTATGGCTATTCTTGAAAATCAATGAAAAATTCTTTATAATTCTTTAAAAATAATATTAAAAAAATTTGAAGAAGAACTAATTGTTGTAGAAGTAGGTGACGCGGATCAGATGAATACGAAGAGGTTTTTGCTCTTATTTTTGGCTCCATTTCCTTTTTGCTTTGATTTTTGTCCGTCATTTGAGGTCACACATTGGTACGCCTCACTTTATAACATTTTCATTTGTACACCTCATTTTATAACAATACTTGATTCTTTTTCCACTGCCGCCTCCTCCTCCTCCTTCTCCACCTCCAGCGCCACCAATATTTTAGTAGTCTCCTCCTCCTCCTCCTCTAGCACCACAAACATCTTGGTGGTCATCTAGCAGCTCTACTCTCCAACGTACCAAGAGTTCCTTCTCGGTTCTCTATTTATCCTTGATCCTAGTGCTCACTCTCCTCATAGCATATGCTTCATTGGTATCGATGCAAAAAAAAAAAAAAACACCACCATCCTTGCAAACAAACAATCGTCGGAGAAAGGTTAAAAAAAAACCTAAATTATTCACTGAAGCCAATGGCTTCCGGTGCGGAGGGTGTTACAATATGATCCCGTATGGTTGGCAACGTGTTCATTTTAATCTACATGGCAGATGTATTACAGGTGGTTTGGGAAAGGTTTGCTAATGTGGAGATCTTGACACATGTCATTTTTTGTAGACGAATGATTGTATTTTTATATGACATGATTGCATCTTCGTTAACAGAATTGAAGAACAAGTGACGGGAGAATCTTAAATTTTTAGGAGTGCAAACTTAAGGACTAAAAGTTTCACTTTTGAAACCTAAGGAACTATTTTAAAATCAGTGTAAAACCTAAGGACAAAAAATATTTTTTCCCTTTTTTTTACTCTACCTTTGTGTGTTGAATATTTTATTACGAAAATTACATTTGCTTAGAAAGAACAAAAAGAAAGGAACTCGAGAAACAAAAAGAACGGAAAGTTTTTTTCACCATTTGCATTGGGCTTGTAATAACCAAGCAGCTGAAAAACTAGGGGCCACGGCCCAGAATTTGGGAGCCCACTCATTCTATTGTTTATTCGTTTTCGTTTTCCCTGACTGGAGCATTACCTCAGGCCGTTGGATTTCTTATGCGAATCAGAGTATGAAGACGCTGACCTCTATATTGGATCCAACGGTCTCAAGTGACTGTAAGAGCCATCGCTTAGACTCTGCAGTCTCCACCCGGGACTACCAGTACAAATAGCCACCCAAGGGAGAGAGAGGGAGCGAGAGAAAGAGAAGAATTTGACGAAAAGAAAATGCCGAGGTTCGATCCGTGGCCCGTGTTCTTCAAGCGAGAGTGGAATCGGAACTGGCCGTTTCTGGTGGGCTTCGCCGTCACCGGAACCATTATCACCAAGTTCTCTCTCGGTCTCACCGGTAACGACCCCCGATCTTTTCCGTCTCCGTTTCCTCGCTGCGTATACCAAAATCCTAATTTTTCAGTTTTGACCAAACTTGCTGTCCATTGATTTATAATTCGCAGAGGAAGATGCGAAGAACTCTGCCTTCGTTCAGAGGCACAAGAAACACTAGAGGTAACTTTTCCAATCGCCAAACCCTAGATTTCATCTATTACAATGCTTATTTAGTTCCTATTCCTGTCTTCTCCGATGATTTGGAAAACCCTAATCTCCATGAGCTACGAAGAGACATGGAAACTACACTATGACTCATATTAGAAATCGGATATCTTCGGAAACATAGATTGAACTATCTCATTTCATAATGCTTAGTAGGGAGTTTTATCCGCACATTGGATTTAATTCTGATGATATATGCACCTAGCAAGGAATCTGCGAGCTTGCGATGCCTCGTCTGAGTTTTAGTTTTCGCATAGGTACAATGTATATGTTACATATGTCATGTATAGGATGTATATAGGGAATCTGTTTATGAAATGATGTCAGATAGGCAACTGTCTAGAGCTAAGAATAAGTACAGGAGAAATTTCGTAAATGATCTAGTTTGTTAGTAAAGCAAAAGGCATGTGTTACTATGGTCTTTGTTGCCGTGATTATTTGAGTCTGATGGTATTTTTGCTTCATTCGAATCAGTAGAATCAGTGTTTTTCTTTTATGAGTTTTGATGATCAGTTTTTATGCTTTGTAACTAGTACTTGTATGAACAACTCGTAACATGCATTTGCGATGTGACTAGCCCAGGAGACAGTTGCTCAAGGAATTCCCTGGTTTAATTATCTGCAATGGATAGTACTTTTGAACTTCCCTATTTCCCGTAATACAAGAGTGCTGGAGAGCTAAGCCTATATCTTTAGCATTTGTTAGATGAAGCTTGGTGGCAAGTTCTTACATTATGGGGGGATCAGCACAGAGGAAATCCACAAGATTAAAAAATGACGTAGTCAATGATGAAGGTTGATGTGGTCTTGATGGAAAATAACTTGTATATGTGGACCTCACCCTAACTATTTTTGCTTCTAGAGGCTGCTCTCAAGGATCTGTTTTTTTGTATCCAACTTGTGCCACTAAATATATAATTACCTGGTCTTGTCCCGCCCATGCCTGCAATTTAGTTATTAATTTGTTTGCCTTTCTTTTTTCTTTGTTCCCTTTCTTTCTTCTTTTGGTGCATGGGCATGGATCTGACAGCTTATCATCTGTTTTGTGGATCCATCAAAGATGTAGTTTCAACATCTCTCTCTCTCTCTCTCTCACACACACTTTCCCTTAAAGCACATGAACGCATAATGTGGCTGATGGCTTATATGCCATGGTTATTTAACTCTTATATGAGATAAGTTGCTGTGAGGAATTAACTGTTGCGAGTGGCATAGAGGATAGAGCTTGACTGGAGATTTAGGTTGTGTTTGCCAAAATTTTGGTTTATGAGAGTTAGTGAAAAAGTAAAGAGAGATGATTTGAGTAATTTTTTTTTGTTTATTGAAATGGAAAGAGATGATTTGATAGAGAGAGAGATTATTTTATAGTTATTTATTAGGCCAAAATTTTAGGATGCAAACATTTAGTGGGCATATGAAATTTGCAATCAATGAAGATTTAAGTTATTACAATCAAGGGGGTTGGCTTTATGGTTACTCTGATGTGCTATGGTGGATGGGAGGTTGTGTGTTTGACTCGTCACGGGCTGATAGAAGGGGGTAAGATTCATACCCATTATTTATCCCCTCTAGCTTCTTTACCATAATGCCTCTTGTAGGGTTGGTATGAAGTTCTGACTCAAGCCGTACCGATCCTGCTTTGCAAATGCTCAGTGGACCTCTCTTGGTCTCCCTAGGGGATTCCTCAAAGCCAGTGCTTCTACTATGGTCAAGCCTAGGTGGAGTCGTAAACTCTGATCTCCCCCCGTCTTGCCCTTTTCTGTTCCAGAAAAGAAAAGAGTCAAGTTATTACTGCATAATCTAATTTTTTTTTAACTTAAAGTGCATTGTTTAGCTGATTGGAGCTGTTGATATTGCTTGAATAGTATTGATTATCTTGGCATGTGTAGAATGTTGTATGTTCTAATAGAGTGGCATTATTTGGGAAACATTCATAATTCCAGTGGTGAATAACATGATTCAAATCCTTCCTAAACTTTTGTAGGTACTTCTGAATGACAGCGCAGCTGTTGGCTAGTGCGGCGACACATTGGGACAAGGGTGGTTTGTTGCTTGTTGTTTCCATGGATTAGAATAATAGAAGAGAGATGTTCTGGATACTCTACTGTTATTTTCTCAGTAGCTGTTGTTTTGACAATGAATAATATTGAAGATTTCTTTTGAGTGGTCATGTACCTTGTGCCCTTGAACTGACCATATTCATCAAAATGAAATTGTTAAAATGACTTTGTATTTGGTATCTTGTGATAGCAATTTCCTTTGGCCCTTTGGCGAGTGTCTGGCGCAGAATCTGCTCCTAGCTATCTCGTTGGGGAATAAATAGTGCAAATTTGTCTTTCGTTCAAGCCTATCGGCATTCCAGCTCTTCGTAGAGGCGCTATAGATTTGTGATGATGCCATCAACATATTCGAGCATTCTTCTTGCGTTCATAACTAGAAGATGATGAGAAATCATAGCCCAAGCACACTCTATTTAGCTCTTCTGTAGCAGCAGTGGTTCCATCAATAGAGCCAAGCAGTTCAATTCAAAAAGCAGAGCAGACAGTGCTTCATGTCTTCTTGAGCTATCAACTATAAGTAGTTGTACACTTATATTCTAAACGATTGATTTTGATACATTATACTTTTTAACTATTAATCTCATATATATTGCACTCTCTCAAAGAGACCCAATATGTGTTTATCTAGTGAGACAATTTTTTTTTTTTCGTACATGAAGTGAGACAATTTCAAATGAACAAGATTATTAAAATGGTAGTATAATATAACACATAAATAATTGATTTTATGTGTGGAGTTCTCATAGAAATTTTTTTAACTATCAGTGTTCTATATTAAATTAGACCCTATGTGTTTATCTATGCTTGTGAAGTGAGACAATTTTAAATACACAAGATTATTAAAATAGAAGTATAATATAACACATAAATAATTGATAGTATGTGCGGAATTCTCAACAAAAAAATCCAATCTGAAACCAACGTCATTAATATTCCAGAACATCTCAAACCCACTTTTTTTTTTTATAGAATATTAAACCCACATTTTCCCCTTATTGTGATAAGTGCGATTGACCTATAAAATTAGGATAGATTGAAATCTAAAATATAATCTAGAGACATTTAAGGTCATGTCTGCATTTAGAAAATTTTAGAATTTTTTAGTGATGTGAAAATTGAGGTAGATTTAGATATTATGAAACAGTAGTGAAAATTTTGAAGTATGTTTGGCAGATGTGAAAATTTTAAAGTTTGTGAAAAAATGAATAGAGAGATGATTTGATTAGATTTTTTATATTTATTTTGATGAAGAGAAATAATTTTGAAGTTATTTAATTATTTTTTTTTAAAATTCAAAATTAAAATAAAAAGAGAATGAAACCTGGTATGTGAAACTTGGCGTGAAAAATTGAAGAAGTTACAAATTTCTCGACTGAAAATTTTCTATACGTATTGAATAAAATATAGGAAATAATTCATTTGATGCTCTTAGAAAAATAGGAAATTTGTGGTGTATGAGTGCCACTTAAAATTTTAGGTATGATTAAAAAATTACAAAATATTCTCTTTCTCCCTATTGAGTTACTATTTTTCATTACAATATTCATTCAAATATTCTCTCTTCACTTTTTTACTAATTCCCAAAAACTATCTTTTTTTTTATCAACTCTTGTACTCCAAAATTTTAACCACCCTAAAATACCATTGCCTGTAATGAGATTTACGCCGTTTAATGATATTAGAAACTCGAAATAAAACATTCATTGGATTTTCGCAATAAAAGGATAAAATTAGTAAGCTAGAAAGGAGGAAACGTATAAGAGTTCTAAGCATCCTATAAATATTTGTATAGCTAAAATTAGTTTCATCAACACACTATCGGGTCCAAACCCATTCCCCTACATGATCTCCATAGGAGGAACTAATCAGAGCCCCACACAACCAAGCAGAAGGTATACAAACTGAGGAGCTGAATTCAAAAAAGCAAAAGATGCATATCTTATTTATTGTAACGGCAAAAGCGTAGTAGTGTTATGGATTCGACCAATGAACAATCTTCTGTCATCTACAAAACAGTGGCGAGTGCTACGCTTAGGACAGACACTCCCCAACATATATTTTCTATGAGAACACAGAAGGAGGAGAAGAGACACAAAGGGAAGTACAAAAGCCAGATAGGGAACATCATCGGTGACGTATTCTGAAGCACCCTCGTGTTTGATGCAAACCTCCGACCAGAAGTTCTTCTGGAAGTTGGAACTATATCTCAGCAACAGATTTTCTTTCTGGGCACTCCCAGCCTCTGTCGGAAATCCTCCTCCATGCGGGGAAGGCCATCCCTCAACTTGATTTTGGGCTCCCATCCCAGCAATTCTTTAGCCTTTGTGATGTCGGGTTTCCTTTGTCGTGGATCATCAGGTGTGTTTTCCACCGTCTTTATCTCGACTTCAGGATTAATAAGCTGCAAAAGCAGACAGTCAGTATTAGACAATATAACACCATTAAATTTATGCACCTGATCCCCTTCTTCCATATAGCAATATTTGGATCCAGCTTATATTGGTCCCTTCATAGGCATAGCAAGCAAAAGTCTAAACTCAGATAGGCTGTAGGTCTGACTTTGACCTAAGTCTTTTTAAATTTATATTCAGAGGATCAACTGAATGAGTCTAAAACTAGAAACATACCGTCAGAAGCCATCAAAGTACTTCCGTGAAATTTATCAATCATGCGTGATTCTAAACAAAGAATTTAACTTAACATATCAGATTAGCTTAGGGTGAAAAATAATTGCAAAGAGAAACTGACCTCCTTCACTGTCTCTGCAAGTTCGAGCATGGTAAATTCACCTGAAAATGTACAAGGACTACCTGGGTTAATGGGCGCATCTAACTGGTTACAACATTAGAGACCTAAATGTCTATGCATATTATGCACATCACAAATCATCAGATAACCTGGGTTTCCAATGTTGATTGGCCCAGTGTTCTCCCCCTCCATCAGACGAATGAGGCCATCAACCTATAACATTTTAAACAATAGCTTTTACGCTGATAACTCAAAGTGAAAGAAGTGTACAGAAGCAAATTACATATCTTGCATACCATGTCAGAAACATAACAAAAACTGCGAGTTTGGGTTCCAGGAAGTTGGACTGTCAAGGGTTCATCACTGCAAAGTACAAAATAGATAGTAGAAGTTGATTACTAAATGTCATGAGACAAGTGAAGAATGAAAGACTTCACTTATTCCAGTGAGATAAGGTACGATTAAGCAATTTTTGAAATATGATGTAACAGCTACAAAGCTTTCTGAATTGCCATATTTATTGCATGAATGCACATGAAAAACAAAATTTCCAGCGTTTTTGAAGACTGGACAAGAGAGATCTTTATTTACGGTACATCATGCCAATGTTAATATCTTCGTAAAAAGAAAGCAATGAAAACAACAAAAAAGCACAAGGACTGACCGAATTGCTTGAGCTATGAAATTGCTGACCACACGTCCATCGTCAATATTCATGCGTGGCCCATATGTATTAAAGATTCTAGCAATGCGAATTTCTGCCAAAAGAGATATAGCAAACTTAAGTACATCAAATAACTCGAAAATGTTCATCAACTTTGCCAAGAAAATCAGGAACAACTTCACTTGGACAAGGAAAGCTAGATACTTACCTATCCCATGCTGCCTATGGTAATCAAACATCAAAGTCTCAGCTACACGCTTCCCCTCATCATAGCAGCTCCGAACCCCTACCATTTTGGCACATGTATTCTGTGGTGAGATACTTACTAATTTATGAAGAAGAGTGAAAGAATAGAAACTTGTTCATCAAGAAAATAAGTGTCTCCATTATTGCATCAAAAAGATTTCAAAGGATACCATGGGTGCACTTTGAAGACACAAATCAACTCGTAAACATAAGACTGGAAACATATATACATACAAGTGTGTATGTATGTCTGTTAGTTAGTCTGAAAGCTATTTAACGACAAGTAAGAGAACGAGACACTCTTTCTATTCGGCTAACAGAAATTTCCACTGGACATCAAATCTTACGGTTTCTAATCAGATAAACAGTAATCATAATATCAGATTAGGCAAGAGATCACATGTTCATTATGAGAGGAACACCTACCGATTGGATTAACATTTCCCCAGTAGCTCTCTGGCTGGGGATGCACAAGAGGATCTCCATACACCTCCGAAGTTGATGTAAGCAAAATCCTGTTCAACAGTAGAATGAGTATAAAAAGTGGATGACACCAGTCAAAACAATCAAAGAATGGAAAATCCCCACACCTGGCACCAACACGCTTGGCAAGTCCTAGCATATTCAGTGTGCCAATCACATTTGTCTTTATTGTCTGTCAAAGTGTTTTTTGTTTTCAAAACAAGAAAAAATAAAAAGCTGTTTAGACAAAAACCAGGGTTCTTCACAATTGCAACAATTTCCGTAATTTCCCACAACATATAAAATGAACAAACATAAGACATCTAAGAAGATTGTGCAATAAAGATCCTCTCAAGAAAAAGTGAGTCTCCGGTTGCCCCTGTCTTTATTCATTGAGGCTAAACAGCATTTCCTAGTTAGAGTAATTGCCATGAAAATAAAAGACAACTAAAAATTGTCTTTTCCAAAAGAACAACCTTATAAATGATAGTAAACTTGATTGTCAATCTTTGATCTAGTTAATGAGGATGGTTCAAGTTCCACAAACTTTACTCATGCTATATATAATTGTACAAATGGTAATGGGTGTAAATCCATTTTCTTTATGGTAATCAAGTTGGTGGTGACAGGAATCAGTAAAAAATGAAAGAGTTCTCCAACAGGATATAGTACGTGCAAAAAATAGGACATTCAAGGGGAGATGAAGAATCCAGCAAGTGATTGTGTTGTGACCACATCAGATATTCAAGATAGGATGTTAGGAACTTACTTCACTGGAAACTGACAAGAAGCATATACTTAAAAGTAGTGATTACATACATATATACATATATGAGCCAGCCATATTCAATACACACCTTCACAGGATTGTATTTGTAGAAAATTGGAGAAGCAGGGCATGCAAGATGATAAATCTGATCAACCTCGATCAACAACGGCTCAGTGACATCTATTAACAGAGAAAGAAAGACATGTATATCTTTTAGTCATCCAAACTAAGCCCATGCAATTGCAAAAGAAATAACTGGGAATAGGAATGTATTTCGTGCTAAACTTAACAAAGCACATATTCAGGAGGAAATGCACTGGTACTGGTTATCAGCGCTAATTCTATTAAAAATTGCCTCTATTTCTGTTAACCAACTAATTGCTAATAAAGTACCTCTATCTGACTGACAATGGCAGCATGGAAAGTTAAAATAATGATAAACAAATTAGCTAACTCGTTCACAGAATAGCAATGCCCTATTTCAGCATATCCTAGTTTTTTTAATTGAGGAGACACTTTACAAGCTCAATCTGAGATGTTAACTCCAATGAAAACAGCACTTTGAAGGAGCAAGTATACCTGGGTGAAACTGTATTTTAATAGTGACTGAAAGTTTACAAAAATTAAACAGACAGAACTTGACATGTCATAGCTTCACTAGATCTAATTAGCTGGATAAAGGTACCGTTTGGTATCATCAAATTCCATGCACAGAGTTAGACTTATGAATAACTGGAAGAAATTTAGATTTTAAAACGTACCATGACGAATAAGCTCAAATCTTGGGTGACCAATCCATTTTCTAAGGTTGTCCTTCGATCCAGTGAAGTAGTTATCAGCTACAATCACCTGAGTAGAAAAGACGTATGGAACACAGTCATCTGAATTGTTTTATGCCATTATCATCAAGTCAGAAGCCATACTTTTTGTTGGGATTATTGTCTCAGAATATGTAGAATTCTTATCTTCCATACCCAAGAGTTGCCTCTAAGCACCACCATCCCTTTCACATCAAATCTTTTAATCACGACAAATACAAAAACTGAATCCAGAAGATAAGAAAGATGATGACCTCATTTTTTTCGTTCTCCATCAATTTATCAACCAAGTGAGAGCCGATGAACCCAGCTCCTCCAGTGACCAGTATTCTCATATTTGACTGTCATCAACAGCGAAAGTAACAATTGAAGAGCAGATCGATAAACAGAATGATTGGAATGAGAACTATGACACTCAAATAATAAAAGCAGTCACCAGAAGATGCAGATAATGATCAATAGCTGTGATGTCAACTTGCAGAGAGCCCGAAAATTGAAACAGGGGGAAAAAAAGAAATACTTTTACCTGGAAAAATTTGGAGAAGCGCAATGGAGATGGCAATGGAGGTGGCTTAGTTGTTGTTTGGTGGTCGCCGTTAGAAGTGTTCTTCGCCATCGCTCTCAGATCTCCTTCAAATCTCAATGCCTGCCACAATCTCCCAAAGAATCAAGCACTGTATGGTATCTATATTTGTACTTAAGACATCAACATATCACAGACGAAGGGAATGGAAGCAAAGGTTGAGGCAAAAAGACAATTTTCTTTTTCCTACACAATTCACTTAGAATTTCCAGTTCCGGATCAGAGGAGAGAAAAAGAGAGAGAGAGAGAGATGGAGACCCGGACCTAACAGTTGGTGCAGAGAAGATGACCCACAAACCCTAGTTACTCTTCTGATCCACACAAACTATACTATCGGAGACCCATATTTATAATCAAAAACCAAATCTCAAAATCGAAACTTCCTCCACCAACTGCTGAATTAAAGGAAAAAAGAAAGACCCAGAGCCTTCAAATTCACGGAAAGGTAGTCCCAACTCATTGCGATAGCTCCTCGATAACAATAATAATCACAGGAACCCACCAAACGAAGACAAAGAAAAGAATGAAACGTGCCAGACAAAGAAATGAAAATTCCAATTTTTCTACATTCTATGCGATATTGTTAATTTAATTACCTAAATAGAGTAAGAGATAATGGGCTTCTAATGAGTGGAACTGGTGAATGAGGAGGAGAAAAGATTAGGGATGAGTTTTTGTGGGATTAGAGAAGGCTAATTACGGAAGGTGAAGAATTTAAGCGAGTTCCCGAGACAATATGCTATGGTATCATCCGGCTTGGTGGGAGGGAGGTTCCTGTCAACTTGCCGTGAAAAAAGCCAGAATGTGATGCTCATGCAAGAGAGCTGTCGTTTTACGCTTTACGTATCCAGCGCGCTGCCAAGTGTACTTCCAAAGTGGCGCGTGACCCAAGCCTACGTAGGAGTTTGAGTTTCTGTGCGGCTAAAATAATACTTGAGGATGATGGAGGTGATTTGCGATTCAGGTTCTATTATAAAAAGCGCGTGCACCTCCGGCGTGAGAAGAACTGAAATTTTGCAGGGCAACTTCCCCTGTTTCCCGTGAGCTTAAGCAATTAGCATAAGAGAGTTTCTCGAATTTTTATTTGAATTGAATGATCTAATCTAGTGATAGTCACATTAATACTGTTTTATTCCGACTGTCCAATAATTAATACAAGAATATAAGATCTATAATTTGTATATATTTTTCATCGAATTGGACTATCTAATTTAGATAATAAATAAAAAAAAAAAAACCTTAATTCACGGTGAAGTAACAAACTAGACTCTCATGGTTAAAAATGAGGATTCTTAAATTGGATTTAAGCCTCTAGGTCCCATATCAGTTTTGTGGGCTTTGGTCTACTTTGTCTCGCCTAAAATAAGGGTACACATTATATTTTTCAACTATGACAGTCATGACAATTTATACCTAACTCTATTATTTTCGTCGCATTACACCTACCAATAATTAATTTTAGATACTTTACATCCTCTTCTAAATTTTTAGATTAATTTGGATAAAAATTAATTTTTTTCACATTAAAAATAATTTTGTTTCTATAATTTTTTTTATTTTTTTTACAGTGATCATTTTATCAAGGTAAAATTATAATTTTGAAACTAAAAAATAAATTTATGTCCAAAGTGACAGAAAATTTTAACAAATGATGCAAATCGCCTGAAATCAATAGTTGATAGGTAGGTACAATATGAAAACAATAATAAATATGGAGTGCAAAAGTGTTAAACTTTGAAATTAGAGGTGTCTTATACTTTAAAATAAATAATTCAGAAGTGGAAATACCAAAAATTGGATCCGAAAGAGAGATTTCGGACTATACAAGGTAAAGTGGCATGGTGCTTTACTTAAGAATGACACATTAATCTCATCAGTATTAATTAACTCTAGATAGATGACTTTTTTTAAAAGATGAGTCAATTCTACAGGACGATGGGTAATATACAGCTAAAATGATTAATTAAAGTGCAGGTACGTCAAACTTGCACAAGCATCTGGATCTATCCGGTGATTCCATTATCTTACAGTCAAAAAAAGAAACGAAGAAAAAAAAAAGTCAAAAGTCAAAAGTCAAAAGTCAAAAAGAGAACACGGAAGATAAAGTATTAAAGAGCATCTCTTGTTCTGTCTCTTAAAGAAAGAAAGTATTTTCAAATTTAAAAATTTGATGTCTGTTGGCACCATGTGGCTGTAGTTTAGTGGTAAGAATTCCACGTTTGTGGCCGTGGAGACCTGGGCTCGAATCCCAGCAGCCACAATTTTTGCTTTTATTTGATGCCAGCTTTTGAGGGCTTGGCCCATCAATTTGTTTTGGCTTGGCCCATTGTAGTTAGGTAATCCATCCTTCATCTATCGTTACTGTTCCAGGCTTTGCTACCTATTTTCACTTCCTTTATTTTATTGCCTTTCGCTTTAAGAATGCACATTTCCTAGAAACTATTTTAATCTTGATGAAATTAAGAAAGGATTTCTCCGTTTTTTTTTTTTTTTTTTCTTGTTCGTATATTTTTTTTAAAATTAGCATGCAAAATTTCTCCATTTTCCATCATATCCATGTATATTAATGTCAAAAAAGAGACTGATGGTCCCTATAGTGAATAGGGCTGTTCAAGGGAATCAGAAAATTCTGGTTTTCCCACCACCGATACCACTTTGAGGTGAAAACATCGTTGGAAAGAGATTTGATTGTCAATAATCGTACATTAACATGGTACATTTTTACAATAAAGTTGGTAGTTTTGTGGTTTTTATTTTTATTTTTTCTAAAATGTTGCAGGGTTTTATTGAATACATTGCGGATTGTTACACTGTTGATTTGTATAACGAATGATGTATCTTGCAAGAGATATCGTTCAAATCAATGTGGCTCGAAGGATTCTCCCACTGCAGAAGTTCCTTGATGTCCTTTTCAATCTCGGCTATCTCTTTCACTAAACTATTGATGCAGAAACCTAGGGCAGCTAAGGTTAAAACCGTCCCGCACTTGAGTTCGTTGGCGCCATGACTTCTGTCAACAAGTTCTTTTGAATGTTGGAGATACGAGTCCATCATCTTTTCCCTCTCGCGTTCATCCAGAACGGTATTTGGCTTTTGTGGTTTTCCCGACTCAAGATCCCTGGAAACGTTATTCTTTGAGAGCTCCTTTTCGAGTAACGTGAGCGACTTTATGGAAGTGACTTGTTCAAAGCACTTTGTTGACGAGCCAACCAATTCCTCGAAAAGTTTAAGGTCATCGTCTAGCTTGTTGACAAACTCCTTCCAAGAACGTCCCTGATCAAGTTCTAATTGTGATGCTTGTTGAAGGAATCCCACCGCATGAGCACTAAGAAGCAAGAGATCCGCCATTTTTGACAATGATTTCAGCAACTTGCTGTAGCAAGCACTATGAAAAGGCAGAGACCGGAAATTGGGTTCCACCTCAGCTTCCGTAATGGCCTTCCGTAGCTCACTAACTTGCATTTGCAGCCTCTTTTGGTTCTCACCCAATTCGGAAATGCTGCCACCTCCAAGCTGGCTTCCTGAGGTGACACACGAGTGCAGTGTTCCAAAACTTTTAGAGAGTTGAATTTTTGCTAGGGTTGAAGCCCTAGTGGACTGCACGAGAAGCTCAACTGTCATTGAACATGTCAATCCAATGAAGGTTTCAATTATTCTTGCTATCGCAAATTGACTAGGAGGGCCAAAATTTTTCCTGCCCAGTATTATTACTGCCCCAATAACGGCAGAAATTCCTCCTGCCTGCCCGTACATTCGGCAACGCTGTAGAAAGCTCGTGAAAACGATCCAAGGAAGAAGAGATAAGAATCTTATGGGCAAGAACCTTCTAAAAAGAAAGCAACACAATACTCCGTACACGGTTCCTAGGACAGTCCCTTGTGCTTTAACGTTGGCAACTTTGAATGTTGCCTCCCTGGCTGAGGCAAGAGTGATCGCTATCGGGAGTGCCGACCAATACCCATTTTCCTTGCTATATAGCAACCCAAATAAGACTGCAAAGCCCAAGGAAAGTGAACACTTCAACGCGGGCATGAGCCTATTGCTGTTTACTTTCATGGGCCAATTGCTCAAAACCCCTCTTAAGGAGAACCCATTTGCTTTAGATGGATGATGATCAGTAGAATTTTCGTTCTTCTTAACCGCATTGTCTTGTTCGGAAGCAGATGGTTTGGGCAATACTTTGCTATGAAGAAATGTCATGCAAAAGAAGAAGAAATATGAGGGTAAATCTTGGTGGGCTGTGGGAA
This sequence comes from Morella rubra, assembly GCA_003952965.2. Taxonomy (NCBI): domain Eukaryota; kingdom Viridiplantae; phylum Streptophyta; class Magnoliopsida; order Fagales; family Myricaceae; genus Morella; species Morella rubra. The sequence goes on from CM025852.1 coordinate 16,257,197, forward strand.
TGGTTTCAAGGGTCTGCAAGAACTTCATTACATCTTCTGCACTGGTCTCAGGAACAGTTGGTGGATCATAAGGCGAGAAACTCTTGGTTTTTTTGAGTCGTAGACTCAAGTGCTCCTCCAGTCGAAGCAAACCATCTTTCAGCTCTCCATCCCGCATGTTAACTGGATATGAAGGGTTACTTGTTAAAGCCATTTCCATTCCTCTAAAGGATATCTCTATATCTAGCAATCTCTCTTCTGCATGATTTATGTGCCAGGGCCCAAAAACTGTGACTGATGAAAGCCCTTCCCACTTCATACTTTCCTGTTACAAAGACGACATGCCAAGGGAAATTAGACAAGCCACTTACGGATTGTAAACCTTCGGTAAGCTATCTTGCTGGATTAATCGCTTACTTGGTGCCTTTTGAGACTTGAAAGAAGTTTGGATCCTGTTCCAGCAAAAGACTTAGCTTGAGAGATTGATGCCAGTGCAGACGCGGTGTCATCGGCACACATTGCTCCCACAAAGAGCTTTAGCCTCTCTGAGGCATTCTCAGCAAGTAGCTTGCAATTCTGTTTCACCTGCATGTATCGATTAGAGAATATAAGAAAAAATATTCTCTAATTATGTTACAACAATTTGCATGTTCCTAATAGAAAGTCCGCTGCTAATTAATTACGTAGTCTACGATGCTTCCACTCACTCAAGCACCAAAAATACTCGCTCGTTACGTTCTTAAAGCGAAGCATAAGCGATATGATAAAGCAGCTTGATTGTGAAACACAAATATCCCATCAAGATTGTCGACCAAAATCACTTATGTGGAAAGCAGCTTCCCATTTAAAGCAAATATGAAAGAAATATTTATATGGAGGAAAGGTTCGTATTTCCTGTAATATTTAATGATCATTTTCCTCCATTTATGCTGAATAAACATTAGAGTTTATCAAGTTTCTGTGACTTGTGCCGAATCCGAGAAGTTTTATGTACTTTTTTGGCTCTTCGTATATATGCACTAACGCACTACCAAAAAAAAAAAAAAAGAAAAGGGTTTTAGCAACAAGAGTATATAATTAGCGATGATAATTCTCACTTGCAAACTGACAAGGTAAGAAAAAAAGGACGCCAGCCGGGAACAAGTTGATATCCAAAATACACCTAGAAAATTAAAAAGTTACAGGAAGTTAAAGATTTTGCTAAACATCATAATCACTTTCTTTTTCAAATAACATGATATTTTTTTCTTTTTGGGATAATATGTTATTTGCGCAAAAAGTTATGGGCAAAAATTAATGTGTTAAGCAATATCTCTATGCATGTAGGATATATGGCTGCTCACCTCGAAATATGCTAACCGTGGGTAAGGAAGCAACAGGGCGAGAAGACAAGCCAAGACTCCAAGTGCCGTACTTGCCGCAACGTGAACAGGGTGCATGACGGGATGTGCGCGCGCGCCATTGATAAAAGCTATGACGTACACTAACACTATCTGACCCAGTGATATGCGCTTAGCCACCAAGTGAGTGGACTCAGGCAGGACCACCACAAATGAGAAGAGGGCCACCGCCAGAGCGGTGGTAAAGCTAGAGAACCCGGTCGGTCCAATCACCCACAAGCTCAGGATAGCCGGTACAACGCTCTGGACCGTTGCGTAGAGCGCGAGCCAGCAGCCACGCAATGCGTCACCTACTGTTGCGTCAGGCGCAGGACCGATGATGAGAATCACAGTCACGTACGAAAATGCTGGAAATGCTACTTGGCGTTGGAGGAAGGCAGGGCCATAGAGGGTGGTGCAGCCCACAATGTGCAGGCGAACGCGGTCCGAAACGCGGAGGCGAGGCAAGCACGCCACCCTGCTAGAGCTCCATTAATGGAACGTTCGGGAATGGGAAGCATTATGCGAAATACTCTTGAGTATGGTCTGGTAGGTTTCAGAGAAGAGGAGCTGAGAGGTGAGAGCGGATGTTAGGTTTAAGTAACTTTTATGAATTGAGGGCGGCGTTTTGTAGGGGGAGGGAGATTAATGGAAGCAATTTGGAACCACATGGACGACTCCAGTGGGACCGACTTGTAGTGAATGGTCGGTCCTGATGTTCTTGAGTCTTCTTTTTTTGGGGTTGGTACTAGCACAATTCGCAATGATGATAACCGGTGAGTAAGGGCTCTTTAGCTGAGCCAAGCTTTTCTTTTGGGGAATAATTATTTTGTCCCCACATCAAATTTATATGGGTCAATGTCAAAGACGAGTCCAAATAACTAAATTCTGTCCTATTGAGTCACCAAATTATCATATTTGTGTCAATATATGTATGAACTTTGCTTAGCGTATCATGATCACGTGATCTGATTTTCGTCCATTTTAATGGTTATTATAATCTTAAGAGAGAGTGTACATAATTGTTTTTATGTATAATTAGGGGGCATAGTGTGAAGAACTTCTAATTTATAACCTTGATATTGACCTTTTTATTTTCAAAATTTTTGGAGGCTATGCAAATATATGTTAATAGAAACAAGCTAGTACTACAAGGTTCGAGAATCTGGCACCATAGGTATAACAAATTAACAGAAGATAAGGAACAAGATTTGTAGTGCAAAAACCGCCAAAGGCAATGGGCACTATTGTTGGTAGAAATATTGGTGTGTGGAAGTCATTTTAGTACATTATAACCAGTGGCGAAGTTAGGATTAAAATTTAAGGGAGTCGAACTTTAAAAGTGAAATGACAAGAAATTGTTTTTCCTTCGTAATGCAAAAAATTTCTTACAGTTACAATATTGAAAATTAAAACTAAAAGCATTAAAAATATTAAATACATGTACTGTACTATGTACTACAACTAAAAGGTGACAATTACATCCTGCGATTTTCCATCTTCTGAAAATGTTGCAAAATGACTTTGTTCTCAATAAAAGCTTCTTGCTCGATGTATACTATCATGCAATCATTCATACAATCATCTCTCATCCTATTATGCAAATCACTCTTGATGATTTTCATAGTAGAAAATACTTTTTTAACAGTTGCAGTCGCAATTGATAAGATCAATGTCAACTCAATAAAGTCGATAAACGAATGGAAATAGAGTATTCTTTTTGGTCTCAACCATCTTTACAACAAGACCTCTAATATCTTAAAGTCCAGAAAAAACATCATTTCTTCTATTAGCTCTAATATGATATTACAAAAAAAATCCTCAATTTCACAAAATTCAAAATCCAAATTCCAATCTAATTACATTGCATTCAATTGACATTACAATTAAATTAATTAAAAATAATACTACAAAAAAAATTCCCAATTTCACAAAATGTCAAAATCCCTAATTCCGAAATAATTGCAGTGTGTAAAAATTAAAATTGTTTACCTATTGCGATTCGGTGAGAGAGAGAGAGAGAGAGAGGCCAATAAAACATTTGGGTTAGGTCTTAAGGCCACTGGGTTCTAATTGGCCTGGGCCTATGCTAATTGTAGGTCTTTTGTACCCTCTGGCTCCTCCACGATGCATGCTTATGATGATACTATATTTTGAAGGACCCTTTTCACTCATGCTTGATAGGCTCCACATCCCTCCATGGTCCAAATAATTCTTGGCAGATGATATGCTTCCCTGTCCATAATTCTCAAAAAATATGAAACCCTCAAGGTATCTAAATTTGTTGCAATAACAATAGGTTTCATGAAGAATCAACTTCCAACAGCCATAATATTTCTATGGATTTTACTTACTAGTATCTCATCATAAGCCAACCAAATGATAAAAAAGAATATGTAAGAAGTGAGAAGAACCTCTGTAACTTTCTCTGATTGCCGTCGGATGGGATTATCCTCTGTCATGAACATGTCCATTTGTGACTGTGTAAGGCTATAAAGATACTGCAGTGCATTATTGTAATTGTCCATCACTATCAAAGGAAAAGTAGAGGTAAAGGTAAGTATTTCATTGAATTTGTTGTATTGTTGGCTAACTTAATTTAAAGCATTTTTCAGCACGTGAAGCCTCTTCTCTTCAACAAGGTCCTTCAAACATGTGTATTTTTTTTTTTGGGCGGTGCAATGGGTGGCGGCCGCCTAGGGCCGCTACCCCTTGCATCCGCCACTGATTATAACTTGCATTAGCCTGCTCGTAGCATATTCCTGGGAGCCTACCAAAACAGAAAAGTAAGGAAATCTCCGACCTGAAAATGTAAAGAAGTTGTGATTCTGCAAAATTGAGGAACAATGATGAGACCCAGATAGTTTTGGTCAGTGCAGGTATTGATAATTCTATATATAGAAGGTAGCTTTTTTAGAAGGTCATGTAGAATGGTGATCAATGAGACATGATAAGCATGCATGAAACTTAACGCACCAGATAAGCAACAAGATCACAACTTGAAAGAAATTAAAGAAAAAAAAGGTTATCATAACATACAATATATATTACAAATTGCATGAAGCAGATTAGCAGAATATATATGCATGCAGGGAGGATACGTTTGAGGTAGTGGCCGCAGAAAAGTAGCAACTAGCAGATCTACCTTTTGAAAACTAAAGAAAAGAAAGAAGGGAAAACCAAGAGAAGTGAGAATTGGAGGGGAGGAGCTTGGCCCAAAGCAGTAATCATGGAGAAGCAAGAGAAAGATCGTTGGTGGCCGCCCACTAATTAAGGAGAGAATCTCTTTTTGTAGAGTCCAAGAAATACGACTTCAGAGAAACAATCATCTTAGATTCAGTTAATAATATAGATATCTATTATGCTAAATTTCACAATCGACGATCGTAATTACATACGGAAGATTTATAGATTAACGTTCGCATTTCATATTATATATGACCAAGAGACAACCTCATCTCTGTTATGCTAAAAACATGTTAGGGTGTTCGCATTTTTGTGGAAGTATTGGAGGCTTCCAGTTGAAGTTTGTTAAAGTCTTTTCAAAATAAAAAATTATTATATTTATTTTTTATTTTTTGGAATTGAGAGTTTATTAAAGTGTCCCACATGGGAACTCCTACTTTCTAGAATTGCATTTATTATGAGAGAGCTTTAGTTGTATTTGATATAGTGCAAGACATGGAGTTTATGGTGCACCACACGCACGCGCACGCGTGACGTGGGCTATAGAGCGCTAGGGGTGCTTGTGTGGCGCTTATGAGGCGCATTTGGCACTTGAAGCGAGGATCTGAGTCGTGTATTTTTGGTCTTTTGATCGGACGGTCAGATCGCATTTATTTTAGCTTTGATGAAAATCCAACGGTGGATTTTATTTATAGTTTAAATCCGTATGGTTCGTTATCTAATCATGAAAATTAAAACGTGGTACAACGTGATCACGATTTGATAAATCGTGTCCACGATATTAGCAGTTTTTAAACTGCTATAATCACATTGTTTGGATTTAAACTAAATAATCACGTCGTTTGGTTAAGTAACTGCCTCCAGTTTAAAAATGTAAACTGTTTGAAACTATCAAGAGGTTGAACATACATTTTTCGTTAGTTGTGCTACGCATTTTGTACGAGTGGGATCCCTAAAATCCAGGCTCTATTATATCCTAAACGAATTTGACTTACCTTGTACACAAACTGGTGGGGTAAATATCGTTTAAGGAAAGCAACGTTGTTGTGCCTTTGGAGCAATTTTTTTTTTTGTATCTTTCCTTCTCTTTCTATAGTATACAGAAGTATGTTTAAGATCTAAATATCGTACAAACAATTAGGAAGGGATCTGTTCTTCGTTATGGTACCTCTGCATATAAATCATGCAGATGATCATTAGGTAGTGGAAGATTTAATAATGAACACCACGTACGTTAGACATAGACCTGAGACTTGAGCCGAGCTGACAAGCTGAATGCAAAATTTCAAAGCCAAAGCACAGGATTAATTATTAGTTGGGGGGAAGAAAGGAACCTCCGTGCCGCAAGTTTAAGGTGGGAGGGAAAAATAAATAAATTATAGGCATTAAGTACTCCCATACAGGTTGTATAAATAGAGTGGGAGTGGGAATCCTCTAGACTTCCACTCAACTAGATGTCACTAATTTGTGTTCCTTTGAGGTGCAGCTGGAAAGGTTACGTGAAGGGGATTGGACGTTGATCCTTTCATCCTTTAAAATAGTTGTACCAAGGAGGAATTGCGTCCCATGCTCCACTGCATGTACATTTCATGACCGAATTTTTGCACAAAGCTCGAAGCTCATGCTCTAGATCATAAACAAGTGAAGGATAACAACAAACAAAACATCCATTTTTGTGTGGGCTGACATGATCAAAAGACGGGGACAAGGTTTCTGGGAACTTGTATATAGTATATAGCAGCTAGCCCTTGATATATGACCATTTTTTAGTGCGATTCTATGTAAGAAAGTGGCATGGATTTGTCTGGACATTAGTGCATGGTTGACTTATGGTGCCCTGGCGACTTAGGCCCGGCCTCTGTCAAATACCCATTAGTAGTATATATCCTAAACACATTTACATGAACAAGGCAGCCAATACGAGGGAGAGACAACCTAATTGTGAGGTGTGAGGGGACAGAGCACCATGTTCATACATATCCGATTTTGAAGACCTAATTTGACGATGTCATTCAATTGGATGGCCGGTATTATATCGCAATATCGACATATGAAACCCATTTAACCATTTTATATATATATATATATATATATTCTAAATCGTATTTGCTGTCCTTCAACCCAATCTTCAGTATATGTCTTCAGCCGTATCAAAAGTTGATAATGATCTAAACCTTTTGCCAAAGATCATGAGAAAAACATAACTTAATCGATCAAAAGATGAAGTCACGCGCGCGGATTCCTGATATTGACCCAAAACTGAACATTTCGATCATGGGCATGTAAAGATGTGTCATAAGTGGATAATCTGTTAATCCATTTCTGTTCGCCAATGCCATGGCAGCAGCCCTAGCCATAGATAGCTCTTCAGGATGTGAAAGGTCGCAAAACACATTTTTTTAAATACAAAATGAGAAAGTGAACGTGAATTGTATGCACAAGTTGGTGAGCTGGTCATTTGAATACTCTCAAGATAAACTACAAAATTGTAAGACCTCTAATGTCTCATGACCTACTAGGGTCCAACTAACACCATGTGTTTTGGAGTGGCTGCCGTACGTAATCCACAGAGAAGAGAGAGAGAGAGAGAGAGAGAGGGGGCCAAGCAATGAAATTGAAGAATTTCACAAGAGTTAAGAGAAGGCCACTACGCGTTTCGTATTCCTTTCCGTAAAGTACTGCAAAAAGCATCGCGACTTAATCATTTTCTTATTTCTTTCATTCCTTTACGTTGGGATTACATTCAGGAACCAATTGTTTTATAGTCTTCGACCAGCCCACCTTTCAATCAAATGCACATGATCAGGAACTGCAAGCAAGCATGCAGTGGGTAGCTAGGAATATATCGTTGAGGGCTAAAATAATATTATAATATTTTTAAAATTTTTTTTTATATTATATGCTTTGTTATATATAAATATATGAAAAAATTTGTATAAATGCAAATCAAATTATGAAAAATATTGTCAAATAGTTTTTTGACTTTAGAATATATATATATATATATAGCACACAAATATATTAGTTAAAAATTGAGCATGATGTAAAGACACTAAGAGATAATATAAATAAGAAAGAGTTTGAAAATACTAAAAGAGGAGAAAACACTTGTATTCTCTATTTTTTAAATAATATTTTTAATTTTCAGAACTTTTTACTATTCAAATGTTTGAGTTTTAAGACAAATTTTAGAATTTTTGAAGATTTAAGTTGAATCTCTAATTTTTTTAGTCCGAATTAATATGTTTTTAAAATCTTTCTAAACTAAAAATGATAGATTATTGTTGAATATTCAAGGTTAAAATTTAAATTTCAAATTCTTAAGGGGCTGAAAAATGGTTTGTCGGATATTTTTTAAAAAAATTTAGAGGAACAAGAATATATTTTGTCAAAAACTGGCATATGGTCAAAGGGGGGAGAGTACAACCCCCGCGGCGGGCCACTGCAACCACGTCTTACGTGATTTAGAAGAATAAAGTAATTCGTGGTGGCTGCAGACAACTGGCGAGTAAATTTTCAAACAACGTTTACATGTACCTAAACTTTAGTACGTACCTGCTGTAATATTCTTATACATCCGTCTATATTATAAAAGTTTATCTTGAGAATATTCCTTATGTACGAAATAATTTGCCATTTAGAATGAATTGAAGGTTTTGTGCTCGATTTAATTATGAAGGGGGAGCCATGATAAGGTGTGGATCGGAGTTTTCGATCACTTCCACCTGTATCGATATAAACCTTGATAGCAGTCAGTTTCAGGCCTTCATTTTGTCCCCACCAACTTTTATCTACCATTTGGAGTCTGCCTACCTATCCACCTTTATAATTTTTGGGGGCTAAGAGACCTTTTTTATCCTTGATTTTACTTTTTTTAAAAAAATAATTTTCCAAGTTTTCATCACCAACAATTTCTCAATTTTTTTCATTTTTTCAAAATAATCCTTCCATCAAACTATCTTCGGAAGGTTTCAATCTAATCAACTGCTACATGTCACAACTAATAATATGCACACGTGTCTACTCATTTCAAACAATTTTGCCACGTTGTACCATAAAATAAAAAGAAATTCATGCCCAAAAAATTTCGCAAACCTAATTCTATTTTGACTGGACTAAAGCCTTCCGAAAATAGACAGAAGGACTACTTTGAAAAAAAAAATCCAAAAACTGCTAGTGATCATCTTGAAAATCTGACTGCTTTTTAAAAAGGAGTAAAACTTAAGGACGAAACTCTATTTTTGATTCATAGATTACTCAGGCCATATATATGAAAAGAAATTCATTGTTGTAGCGTGCAAGCTAATTCACCAAACTAATTCAACAAGGTACAGAAAAATTGGTGCATTGATGGGTCACTATGTGCCCATCATACACCAAGATAAAATGGTCCTTTAATGGGGTACACCTAAGTATAGTTTTATCTCCATTCACACCTAATCATAATACACCAAGAGAAAATTGGTCCTTTAATGGGGTACACCTAATTATAGTTTTATCTCCATATTATGCGCACGCACGCACGCACGCACGGGCACACCACACCACACACACACACACACTCCATTCACACGTGTGTGTGTGTGTATTGCAGCGACAATAATAATGCCATGACTCACGAATTGATTGTTATAAACTTTGACATAAATTACAATACATCTGTTTAGGGGCAAGATTATGAAGCTATTGCAGCTTTCTACGATAAAATAAAAAAATGGAAAACATTACCCTCCAACCAACTCAGACAAATGTAATTATTTAATTATGCTACAGATACAAAATCATGCAAAAAGCTAACTAAAATGCACACACAAATCTACTACCCGAAGCAATAACAAAGCCACACAGGGAAATGAAAAAGGCCGGTTCACTCTAAACAGTCTTAGCTCAAGCATGCAAAAAAGGACGGCTTTCAGATCAACAAATCCAGCAACAAGAGCCATAAAAACCCACAACATAAGGATGCTTATCATGGCAGTTCTCACCACCTGGTCACAGTTACCATTCAGCTGAATATCTATTTCATCAGCTGGGTGGGGTGCAGGTGGATTCCCACCATTACTCACTACTGTGATAGGCGGAACGTTATTCATCCTGCTTCTAGGAGGCTGCGGCATATGACTGATGCCAATGGTCGAACATTTTGTGCACGTGCACTTACCACCAAGATAAGATGGAAGTGCTAGAAGATAATCAGAGAGAAGCTTCTTGTACATCTCCCCTTCAATTTTCAACTTTTTTCGAGTCATGGGCTTCAGAACCTGAATGAGCAATAGATTCACGGTCTTATATTAAAGAGAGCACCATTACTGCTATCTGATTCGTATTTGAGGTAAAACCAATTTTTTCATTCAAGAAAAAGAAATTTAAGAGCTGCAATATCAAACATTTAAACACCGATAAAGGAGCTTACTTGAATCAAAGTTTGAGCCAGAACACGAACAAGTGGAGGAAGACGTATAACAAACAAACAGCCAAGGCGGCATGGGAAGTGATCTTGAAGAATGGAACAGCAGGATCTTATCATTTTCATTGGTACTTTCAAGGGAGATAACCCATAGCAATCCACCAAAACAGTAATTTGTGAATTTTCCGGGTCAACTAAATGCAAGACTCCATGCTCTACCTGAGATACTGTAGTTGCAACCACTGAATGAGTACCATTATCACAAGGAAAACTGATGGGAATAATAGGGTACAAGAAGAAGATAAAAACATACAAGCAAAGTAATGAAATATTTCCAAGATTGAAACCATATTGATAGCGCATGTCTTCAATTGCTCAGTGGAAAAAAAAAAAAAAAGAAAAAAAAAAAAGGAAAAGGGTTTTTTTTTTTTTTTTTGGGGGGGGGTGGGGTGGTGGGCGCATGTCTTCAATTGAGTTCCTCATTTCAACACCAGAAGAATCCTGCTCCATTGATGGCAGGAAAGTGGAAAAGGGAAGAAAAACAATTTTCATAAACATATTAATTGTGCAAGAAATTAACTGTTTGTTGTAATAGTCCCACATCAATTAGGAAACACATAGGATGACTTCATATAAGCTTGGAGACGCCTCCACCTAACAAGCCGATTTTCTAGGATGCGAATCTCTAAGCCTTGTGTAGGTTCGTTACAAATAGTATTAGAGCTGGTCGTGGGCTCCTATGCTACCCCGCCACTACGCTACGGAGTAGCCGGCCATAGATCTAGTGGTATGTGCACAACCCCAGCCCGACGAATAGAAACCCCATGGTGCTCAACCAACGTGGCGTTGGTCTTAAAAGATGTGAGTATGTAACACTCCACATCGGTTAGGAAACATCTAGGATTGCTTCAAATAAACTTGGAGGCACCTCCACTTGACAAGTCAGTTTTTTAGGGTATGAATCTCCAAACCTTATGGGGATTCGTTACATTTACCATGCTAACAAGCTCAACATAGACCAGATTTTTCCGACCGTAAAAAATGGTAGTTAAAGAAGCTGATTGCTGGGCTTGTGTTGCCCAATACAAAACAATTTCCACGAATGAGAGATTATAATGGTGGCATATGCACAGAAAGCAGCACGAACACTGACCACAGGTTGGAGAGAGAGAGAGAGAGAGACATTAAATATGTTCGTATCATACAAGGATATATTAGATACCATGCAACTTCATGTGGTTAAATCCTTATTTTCCAAACGGTATATGGTAACCTGAAAACCCACCAGGGAGGGAGAAGAAACGTACCGACTGCTTGAGCAAAGCGAGGTTTGTCACGGGATGGCAAGGTGGTGCAAGCAAATCCAAGCCGTATTATCAGGCAAGGTCGGTTCTGCACATCAAACCCATGCCAAAAAACCATATCTGACCATGTCTCAAGTTCTTGTGCTGAAAGGATTCTGTAATTCGCCCTCCAACAGATTGTCTTCTTAACTGATGTCAGTAAGGATGTTAAGTCACCATTACCAACACTGTAAAATCTACGGAGCTCATCATCATCAATTCTGCAAAAACACTAGTATGTCATGGTACCGCTTCAAAAAGAGATGCCAAGGTATCGGAAGATAAATAAGCAAACTCAAAGCACAAGACATTTCTCCAGACCAGTAATCAAAGATAATGTGGCATCAAAGTGGTGATGCATAAGTGACTTTTAACATAAATATGGGAAAACAAATTGCATTTTTAGCTCATCTGAACCATCAATTAGCCATTATGTCCTAAAATTATTAAAAGCAACATAATGGGATGCAGAAAGGATATCAAGTTTGTGAGAACTTAATAATTCCTGCAGTGGTACAGATACAAAATGTCCATGGATAAGCAGCATTAAGGAACTTAAATATCTGAAAAGGATGCCAACAGGAAAGTACACTGGTTGTTGTTGGATTGAGGCATGGAAGGAAACCACACCTATAAGTAAATAACAAATAATGACTTGATAGTTTTATTCTATCTAGGCCATTTCAACAACATCATCTATATTCAAGTGAAAACAATCAAAAAGAGGAACATCCACACTGACGTGCAGGATATTAGGAACAGTGGACAATATAGTAGTCCTATAATAGGAGATTACCAATAATTTATGTGACATGTTTCAGGGAAAAAAATAAGCATAAAAGGATAATAATTTGGTAACTTTGGTTGCTTCATTATTTTCCAAAACAAAATATATTCGCATATATTTTGAATAACGTCACAGTCTTTTTAGATAAAACTCATCCAATCACCTTTCTGGCAGACAAATCCCTTGCTTTTTCAACTCTTTATGCAGTTCTGTCAACCAATTTTCAGATGCCACATGAAAAGATCCATCGGAAGTCCTGGTTACCACAATTAAAGTATAAAAGTACATAGCTTAGTAAAATAACCATGAAGTCACTGAAATACATAAAAAAACAAGTACATTGGATGATTCTAAAGAAAACTGCTGCAACACATGTACATAAACAGACTGGTCGCTAAGACTTCCAAACCAAGTAATCACTTTACACTGTCTCTCAATTGCATGGGTTAAAGAACTTCAAAATACACGAAATCAAAATAAAAGTATTTGACGCATGGTCAACTTATTGTTGTCAACCTGATCATGGTCAGTCGAAGACAACAGAACTTTCTCCAGATATAAATGCAGATTGTTTTGTTTGGTACCATAACCGAAGATGAAACTAGAATTGTATGATTACAGATCTGAACAAAAACCAGAACCATTGCCACAGGTAGAATCTGAAGTTGCTAAATCTTTCTATCTTTAAAATATGTCTAGAAACTTTATATACTATGAAAGAAGAATTCTACAATGGGTTGTTGCGTCTAATCCTATGGGAAGTAACGTATTACTAAGTCAGACCAAATGCCTTGCACCAGAGCATGTAAAGGGTAGTCAAGTTTAGTCTGCTTTAGGTCCTATCTTGTCTCCCACCAAACATCACACAGGCATTACCATCGTATCTCAACTTGCAATCTGATGAATCCAACATTGAAATCCAAACTTTCCAAGAACAAGAGACACTAGTGATTAAGGAGATTTGGAAAAAAAAAATCACAGTCAGCAATTATATGTAAAGTGTATTGAGAGCCAAGCTACCTTCTAAAAAATATTCAGGAAGGAAACATAACCAGAATTCAGCAATTCCAGTCAATCAAATTCAATCAAATTAACACAACGTTATTATCTCTTAAGTTTTACAGCAACTGAACTAAATCGGATTGTCTGCCATCAATATCCATTTTTCAGCTTATCTCCAACTACATAGAAGCTGTGAAATAAAAAATAAACTTTGAAGCTTATAGCACCCTTCTTAGTCATATACCTGGTGTCCATACTGGGCTGTACAGGTGATTGCTCTGAACCTGGTTCTGGATATGTATTAAGATCATTGCCACCGTCTGAGATTCCACTGCAACACTCTGCTTCATCAGAGAAAGCTGTTGCTATTGAAAGGAATAGAACGGGCCTTGACACTTTCTGTAGGCAAGGAAATATTTGCTATTGAAAAGCCCCAAGAATGGCCAAGTTTAGGAATTTGCAAAAGAAAAGAAATGGAAAAGCATTTTCCATCCATAAAAAAAGAAAATTGATAATTTCCCTTGAACACCTCAACCACAGATATCAGCTAATGCAGGCAATATGAATTCTCATGTATGTCTTGCAATCGAAAAGGAACAGTAGTGTTTCCAGTCTTGCTAGTCCAACAATAAGAGAATCAAACTTAATTGTAGCATTCCTTTCATGTAGAGAGTATTCACAAAGTCATTATTATTTTAAAAGTTCTATGGTGCCGGTAAGGACCACAGTATAAGTCGGAAGAATTTCATATGAACAGTCGAAATGAAAATGTGAAGGTGTTAAAATGAAAGCAGATGGAGCATAAAATTGATATTCGATATATGGAAGGGTTGGTTTTGCTGCTTTTGCAGATGCCATTCATTTTTTTTCAATTAAAAAATAAACTCCCATTACTGTTTTGACTGGTCCACGTACCCAGTGAACTTTGAATCCAAAATGCCACCTCCATCATGTACATATTGGAAGGAACTGTTGTTGACTAGAACTCATTGGCTTCCAAAAAATTCACACTAACTTGTAAATGACAAGTACGGGGAAAAAATAGCCCAGACAGGCACTTATTTGAGAACTGACTAGCAATATTATCCTTAATTTGCAATCAATTGAAATGAGAAAAAATGTTGAAATCAATATCATATGCAAGTTTATGCCAAAGACATCAGGTGCCAATAAAGCATGAACTGCTTGTACACTTCATCTAAAAGCAAAAACCTATGATTTGAGATAAAAGAACAGTTTGCTTTGAGGTGTTAAACTGTCGGTGACACAGAACATGGATGATACTTATGCTCCTGATATGTAAATACATTACATGCATGTTCAGGTATTGGTAAAGGGCAACTCATATGATTAAACTTCCATAGAGTTGTAAAAACAAACCTGCATGCCCCCCACCAAACCCTTGAAAGGAGCCCATCGCTGGATCCACTTAAATGGTGGATAGCAAAACATTTGCAGAGTCTGAAGACCATGCCATGCAAAGGGAAATTTGGCCATTGAGAACCTCCTAACCATTTCTAATGCGGCAACTTTGAGCAAAAACAATGCTGCTTGACTAACTGCACCACTTCCAAATATACCATGTCTTCCTGAAGCTATGTGCCTGAAAGTATTTGAGGCTGCTCTAGGACAAGCAGCAACTAAACTTCCTTTAGACACCTTTTTTGCAGTTGTGACACAGCTTGCTTCAGAGCTTCTTCTTAAATTCAATGAGTCGCCCATTGAGAAGATTTGTAAAGCTAGAGTTCTCAGTCCACTAGAACTCTACAGACTTCTCTGAAGGACAGGAATGGTTGTTAATCCATCCATTTACTTAAGCTGCTGGAACACCTGTATGGCTGCATCCATTAAAAAGAGGTACCATAATTAAGATCCTAACAGACTAGAAAACAAATATATGGATGGTAACTACCAAGACATTTGATCTTTTATTTTTTTGGGATAAGTAATTAACTATATTAAATACCAAAAAGTCTGAGATCTAGCCATTTGATCTTAATCAGTGAAGCAAGTATAAATACCAGATTGCAAGAAGCATTGAAAATATCAGCAAATGCATAATGGAATATTTGTTTATCGTATCTCAATGTATGGTGGAAATACACATTCAACATCAAACAACATTATGCAAAGTGACAACCATTTTCCTTCTCAAAAGCATATTGTTCACCATCTGGCAGTACCTCCATTACACATATTTGCAAGCCATAAAGTATTATAATACCTATAAAAGAACAAAAAATAAAATAAAATCCAAAGAGACTCAAATCCTTGACAAACTAAAATAAAAAAATTTCCAATGATAAGAATACCAAATACTACACAAAGAAAAGCACCAGCAGGCAATGAAAGTCTCAGCACTTGCTTCTACGAGAATCTTTAGGTTTACTGTTTATCTTTAAATCCAGAAGCTAAGGTCTAAGCCTCCAAAAGCAACTGGGCTTGCTACTTATCAGCACTTACAGAGACAGAACAAAAGCATAATTGGCAGTATATCATGTTCGAATCAATTCAAAATTCCCTGCTATCTACTACGGAACTACTATTGTATTAGCAGCTCATCTACTAACACCATGGCAATCATGCACTTCCAACAGGTAATGAGGAGCAGACATTAGAAAGAACCATTGGCATCAACCACTTTCAAAGCACCGGTTAAGTTTGCAGATAAAACCACTTTCAAAGCACATTCTCCTTTAGCATAGATTGTAGTTATCCTCTTGGTGATACGCTTCATTGAAACACACTTCGAGTAAAAATAAAATTTTCCAACTAACGAACAGGACTTAAGCTGCCGTCAGTTACTGTAGTGATCATAAAACATCTGAGGCGGAATTGCCTTGTTTTCGAAAAGCCAAAAAACGCTTCTCTTCTCTTCTTTTTTCCCACTTCAATATACTAAACCCATGAAAGTACTTCAGAAATGCATAAGCAGTAGTACTGGGCAATTAACATTCGAATAACGACTAATCCTTTGCTATGAGCTTAAGAAATGCTGGGATATCTGGTCTTATACCTTTTCCTCAAACACTTGATGATAGAAATCGAAAAACGACTCAAATACCATTGAAAGCTCATCAATTATCAGAAACCACGTCATATATCGCAAATATGGAATCTAACTATTGGATTCGTATCCAGACAACATCGTGATGCTACTTCCAAAAAAAAATATCAAAAATAGTAATGCAGGGATCAAATTCTTCGAACTTGTAAAAATTAACCAGAAATTAGAACTGGCAGAGTGGAACCAAAATAACAGACCTGGAATCTTCACGTAAAAATCTGACAAATCGGAATTATGCTCTGGATTCAAACTTCGAGGGAGAGCTCTCAGGAAGATCACGAGGAACTTAGGGTTCGGTACATTTGGAAGTTTGTGATCCAGAGGGAAGAAAGTGGCTGTTTCGACGAATTAATTAAGATTCGGTAAAAGTGTTTGTTGTGGCCTGTGGGGGCTGGTCAAGGAGAAGCTCTCGAGGTTGGGGAGACTCCGCCCCCGTTCAATTTTTGTCAATAATATTCCGTCACAGTCAGGGCGTGGTAAAAAAATGGAAAGTAAAGGACAACAAAGTGGCGGAGGCAACTGGAGGGTCCCAGCACGTGACACGCAGCTGTGGACAGCTTACCTGACCTGTCAACGTGGCGATGGAAAAATTTGGACTGCAGATATTTCCACTAAACAGAGATGCGATTCCGGGGCAAAGATTCGGTTCTAGTGACGTGGACTCGGAATATTTTTAGCTGCAAAAAACCAAAGAATCACCGCGGTCGTCGGACGTCTGTCGCCGAGGAATGATCACGTACGGGCGCTATCACCTTAGCTATTGATGTTGTTGTTGTTGTTTTTTTTTTTTTCCAGTGAAATTAAATGTCAAATTAGAAGGTAATTATTTATACGCGCTTTTCACGTGATATAAGTCCATATTAAATTATCATATCACCCTTAAATCTTAAAAAATATTTACTTACAAATCACTTGAATATGTACAATACCAACATCTCTCTGAAGGCAAATGTTTATTGTCTTAGAATCATTATTTTTGAAATCCTTATTAAGAAATTCTCCTCTCAATATCTTAGTAATGGTAAGGGCAGTATCATTACTATCTAATTTGACACTTAATTTCATTTCGGGTGCAAATCGTTAAGAAAAATAATATAATAAACTAAATATTTCAATAATAAAATATTATGGTGTAACGTGTCAACACCTCCAAATATATTGGGTGTAATGTGTCGACCACTAAATATATATAATGTAAGGTGTATTTAATCCTATAAGCTTGGCCCGCTCCTTTCTCTAGTTGTTGATTATGTCACTCTCTTTCACCGTTGATTTTCCTTTTTTTATTGATTTTATCAGTTTACTGCTTTTCATAGACTTTTTACTCTTTATGGGTCTCTTCCCACCTTTTTAGCTTAGATTTGTAAAACTATTAGGCCCTTTAACTAATTGACTCATCGCCAATATGGAGAGTCTAATTTGTTTCTTAGGATATGTATCGGAGATTTTCAAATCTTCTTAATTTTAACTAGAGTGAGCTGTTTTTACTCTTTTTTTTTTTTCAAACTTACATTCCTAAGAAGAATTTAACCGAGTAAATTCATGTTGAGATAAAGTACATTATTAACTACGAAATTAATTTCTTTAACAATAATTAACTTTTCATTTTTGTTTTTATGTCTCCTAACTGGCAACACAAATGCACCAGCTTTGTCTCTCTTTTTGTCTTTTTTTTTAGTAGGACTTTTTGGTCTTAATAAACAAAAAGGGTAATGTGTCATGTGATTTATTAAGACTAATAATAATAATAATAATAATATAAATAGATAATTTAAAACTTATTTTGAGTTTGTGGGAGGGCACCATGCTGAGCACAGAGGGCAAACTAGCGTCACCAACGATGTCAATGTCAGACCGTCAGTCAGATCGCGTCGGCCGGCTGGATGGGCGATCATGAGGAGCGACAGATATGCAAGTTGCAACCATGCGCATCTACAGCAACAGCTCGTTCAGCATTGCCGACACCCCTATATCTCGATTTCGTGCTTTATCGATGCGACAAAGAAAGATGAGAGAGAGAGGCAAGTGGCCATGGTGGAGATTGACGCAGTGATCATCGGTGGAATCGGCGACAGGGCTGCGTAAGGGGGTAGGAAGCCTAGGCGGTTGCCTAAGTCCCCAACCCCCGTTAATTAAGGGCCCATAAAAAAATTTCCCTTAAGGGTCCCAAAAACTTGTAATGCAAGCCATAATTAGGTAGTTAATCAAAATTTTCTGGACCATTAATATCACATTTAAATATGTGGAGCACCTGAAAATTAGATCAAGGTAAAAAAAATATCAAGTTAGTATAAATTCTATTATTTTTCGAAAAATAAAATAAGTTTATAAAATTTTGAAAATTAATTTTTTTTAAGAACATCATAGTTCGCCATTTATATATGGGCAAAAATCAATAAACTTCTCTTAAATTTCAAAATATTTTATTTCGCTTCATATGTTTAGGAAGTTTAGGTGGTTACCTAAAACTCCAACCCCATTAATTAAGGTTCCCATAAAAAAATTTCTCTTGCTCTAAAAAATTTTAAGGCAAACCATAATTAGGTAGTTAATCAAATTTTTGTGGACCATTTATATCACATTTAAATGTGTGGTGAATGCACATGGGGTCTTAGGGTTGTTAATTGTTTGTTTGTGGAATAAATTTTGTTACTTTTAGATATTTGGCAAATACGTGAAAATGAGGTCAAAATAATTTTTTTTGTGTGGAACATAAGAGTAAACCCATATATGGAGAAATTAGAGCGTTTCCTGATCTCATTTCATTAACCTTCTTTATTTATTTTTTTTATACAATAAATCAAGTCATGTTTTATAAAGCCATGAATCGATGAACTCCTTTTACGGTGAATATGGGTCAAATAGCTAACAAATGGGCCCAATAGGCAATAGCTAACAAAAGCATTAAATATGAGTCTTAATTCATGAAACAATTAAGAGAAAAATTTATTACTTTCTTTATCATTTTTGTGTAGCACAGTCTAGTTAATTTGGTCCCAAATATCTATTTATATAGAATAATTACGTTAAAAATAAATACATTTTACACTCAATAATTAAATAAATACAGAAGATAATAAGAGATAAATAGAGAGGATGTACAAGTACTACTGCATTTCTTAATGAAAATAATGACAATAAAATTCTTAATTTTGGGGGTTGTAGCAGGGTGGGGGCATGGCCACCCTAGACTTCCCTTGCCTTCGTCTATTTGTAGGTCCTACACTAGTTGATGTTGATTGCATTAAATTTTAAACAATGTAAAAATTTTACCAGAATTACATCGCGTTTGGATATAAAATTTTAGTGAAATTTTGTTAAATTTTATGTTAGTATTAAAAAAGAGGTGTATTGAATTGGTAATGAGTGATAAAATAAAAGTAAAATTTTGAAATGTGTTTGGTAAAAGTAAAATTTTGTTAAAATTTTATTAAGCCAAACACTATATTAATGTTTAATGTATTTGTCTCTCTCTAAATTGTACTTTACAATTTGGACAAAGAATAGAAGATGCTTGTCCTAATACTTAGTGATTCTATTATTAATTAAGTTTTGACTACCTAACTTAGTATTAAAGATAGGAAAAATTACACAAAGACCACTAGGTTTTAGGCCAAAATCAAAAGCCTCAGTGGGTTATAAAAAAAATCTTAAAGCTCACTTGGTTTATCAATTTCAAACGAAAACTAACCCGAACTAATTCTGTTAATGGAGATAACGGAGCCAATCCACGTAATATGAATGAATGAATATTTGCCCAACACGTGGGTGCAAAAACCACATCAGTTTCATCATACCAGATTGCACCCCACCTCATGCCACGTCAAGCACATTAGTTTAGTTTTGTTTCTTTATTTTTTTGTCTAGATACGTTTCTCCTTTATACTTGCAGAAATAGAACCGAGGAAGCCCCTGGTTCTTCAATCTGAAATCCTCCAAAGTTCTTTGCCCTTCTGCAAGCTTTTCAGTCTGCCACGTCTTTTTGCCTTGGAGGTTCCTTAAAAAAAGCTTCGGTCTGCCACCCATTCTGCCATGTGGGTCTTTGTCGACAGTGTCCTTGAATTCATCATCTGCTGCTACAAATGCTCGAAATCTGGACACAAAGCTTTGTCGATGTGGGTTGAAGGCAATGTTAAGGACGTCGTGGACTAATTTAAACCCTAGTAGGAGGTTCTACAACTGTGCTCTGTATGGGAGAAAGGTAAGTGTCTAAGGTGTTCGATGAAATGTCTAACCCAATTTTTTTTTTGTTATGTTTGGGGTCATTTAACAACTTCATTCGGCTTTCTCTTGTAGAAGCAGCGTCAGTGTTGATTTTTTGAATGGGTGGATGCGGGGACTTGCTAACGTGAGAGAGAGATTCTACCTGAGATTTTGAAAAGGTTAAGGAATATGAAGAAGGAACTTAGCTCCTACAAAGAAAGCATGAGGTGGCTCATGTATCTACTCATCGTTTCCTGGGTGATAATCATCTTCTTGGTGATATTCTGCTTCAACTTGTTAACCTCTCCAAATATGGAGATGCATTGACACCATCGGTTGTGTTGTGTGAGATGTGATGTTTTAAAGGAGTTAATGTAGTGTAGAATCTTCAAGTTATTTTGTTGCTGTTAATGTGATTTACAATGTAGCTACCTTTGTATCACTGGAATGTAATCATTTTGTCCAAGGTCAATAGTAAAATTTGACTTGAATGCATTTGTTATTATTGATTCATTAGTATCCTGTTTATTATTTTAGACATTAGATAGGAAACAACTTGTAACAAATAAGCTTGAAATCTCTGTCACTTGTGTAAAAGATAACTTCAGTTTTGCTGGATGATGTCCGGATCCAAATGGTTCAATGCAGCGTGAAGCAAAAGATCAAATTGACAAAGGAAAAATAGTTATAAACTCCATTTATAACTGCAAAAATTCGTCATGACTTAACAGTATGTGGTCATAGCATTATTAGAAAAATATCTTCCTAAAACAAGCATGTGGTCACAGCAAACCACTACAAAATAGCTGTGCAAATCACAACATCATCCTGTTTCAATAGTCACAACAAACCACTACCAAAATACGTGCTTTTCACATGACTAAAACTATACAAAAATCAGTCCATAAGCACTACAGCAAAAGATGTTCTCTTTTCCTACAACATCAACTTCAATGGGCCTCATGCGATGTCGATGCCCCTTTTCCTTTCTCCTTGCGGCTGCAAGTGTCATGTGTATTGGCCTCTCTAATGGGTTGAGAATCTGGCTGAGAAGGTGGCTGAGTAGCTTGAGGTTGGGACCCATTTGCCCTCCCTTTAAGTGGCAACTCTACATTTCTTTGAGAAGATGGAGGCTGGGACCCCTGCACCAAAAACTAACCAGGATCATAACAAACAAAAGGTTCAAATTAAATCAGTAATTTTACAACTCAAAAATGTAAACTGTACAAATTGAGAAGCTGGAGGTTCTAGAGATGCTGTGTTTGCATTTCGCTTCTTCTTCTCCTTAGGTGGCAGCCCTGCAGTTGGCTGAGAAGATGGAGGCTGAGACCCCTGCAAAAAAATAACCAAAGTCATAAATAACCATACTTCAAATTAATGAATGATTTAATAACTCAAAATTGTAAAAAAATTGAAAGATGTGAACTGTACAAAAGCTTCAACTGCTGACGTATTTGCCCTTCCTTTTTTCTTCCCCTTAGCTGGAGGTCGGGACCCCTACAATCAATGAATACTTTTGTTAAATATATTTCATATGTTTAATCATTAACACTTAGAAAAATAATTATACAAATGAAATCAGTTAATGATGCTTACAGAAGATCCAACAGCTTCTTGTTGGTTGGGTTTCTTCACTTTCTTCTTCCAAACCTTCTTGTTTGGATTTTCAGGCTGAGGACATTTTTTGGCATTGTGTCCAACCACCCCACAGTTCCCACAAGTCACCACACAACCGTGTTGGCTTATCTTGTAAGGGTTGGGTGGCTCATCGGCTTATCTTCTTCTTGCCTTTCGAGGTCTCCCAGGCTGAATCCTCACATTTGGTGGTAGTATAATGTTTCTACTCGCATATGGCCATAATTCAGGCCTAGGCATAGCATGGATGGGATGAGCATATGCCTTAGAATACACTCCCAGCTTATAACAAGCCTTCACATAATTCTCAGGGTGTTTTCTATAGAAATAAATAGTCGAGCATGCGTGGGAGCACGAGATGCCATTGAGCTGCCACATCCCACAAGTGCAAGTTTGGTGCTGTAGATTAACAACTGCTCAAGGCACATTAAAAGGTTCCACTTCAAACTCTAGACTAGATTGCCATCTGCATATACAATCTCGTGCATTGTTCTTGTTTTTATTGAGCTTTTTCTGGATTTTAGGACACAATCCCCCGGGATGCTTTTCCATATATCTCGCTGCCAGTTCACTCTTCTTATGGAACCGGTTTAGTAATTGCAGTCGTATCATCTCCAACATTGTTATAATAGGCTTATCCCGCGCTTCCTTAATCCATGCATTGAATGTCTCGTCAAGGTTATTGAGTAACATATCACACTTCGTTCTCTGGTTGAATGCATGTCGAGACCAGACTGTAGGATCAATTGGTAGAAGGTACGCCCACGCATTCGTTCCATGCGTTTGATGTTCTCTATGTGAAAGTCAAACACTCTCCGGTTGTTGCCCTCGCTGTACCCCAAAGCTCATCCTTCAATACTTTACCCTTCCCACCATTACTTTTGAAGTTGGCATGAATATGGCGTATACAATGTCAATGCTCGACACTGGGGAGCAATGTGTCAAACGTCTCCAACAACCCCTACAATAGTTAAAAGAAACGTCATTATCTGTTTAAAATGAAATAGAAATAATTACAACAAAAATTTATAACTAAAAATGTTACCTTTTGCCTATCGGACATAAATATCCATCCCCTCTGTTCTAGTAGGCCAATATCATACAATAGACAAGTCATGAATCATGTCCATGACTCACGACACTCGGCCTCCACAACCACGTAAGCAATTGGGAACATGTCGTGTTCCCGTCCTTACCCACAACGCATAACAATTGCCCTTTAAATTGGCCTTTCAGATGACAACCATCCACGGAAATAATAGGCCGGCACCCTTCCATCACTCCAATTTTCCAGGAGAACAAGCATACATACATTCGGAGAAAATGGTTCCCATCTCTGGCAAACTTAATAGTTGTACCCGGATTCCATCTTTGTAATGCCTCCGCGTAATGTTCAATATGTCTATACTGCTCAGCGTACTTCCCATTTATCAACTCCAGTGCTTTCCTCTTAGCGCGATAACAACGCTGAGCCGGGACATCTACATTGTAATCCCGCAAAATTTGTGACTTAATAGCCAAATGAGGCATTTCGGGGTTATCTCGGAACATTGCCATGTACCGATGCGTAATGAATTCGGTGTCCAACCGCTTATTCCAGTAGTGGTTTCCACAATGATGTTGGGGCAGCCATGTTTTGATTTCAATCACATCCCGACCACGTGTCTCTCCAGTAAAAACCCGAAAGCCGCACTCTTGCGAGCAAATTGCTTGACTTCGGATCATTTGTCTTATACTTGAACTCAAAATGCTTCTGCACCACATAATGCTTCAAGGCTTTCTTGAAAATCTTTGTATCCTTGAAAATCATGCTAACACTGAGTTCAATGTCACCTTTTAAATCACTATCCTCATTGAACTCCTTGTATCGCCGCTTGCGAATCCCAGTCTCAGAGTCAGACCCATCTGAGCTGACCAGATCAGATGACTCCGCATATTCTGAATCATCATCATTGCCATCTCTAGTTTCATTGCCTGATACATTACCTGGGAATATCCCAAACCAATCAACTCTCTCATTCGGCCCATGCTGTTTCCCTCTAGATTGAGGGTCCTCATCAGACCATACATCTGAACCTTCATCATCCATACCCGTAAAGTCACTAAGTTTCCCCCTTCCGTCCTCACCCTCCTCCCTCACATCAGCCTCTCCTTCCACATTACCCTCCCCCCTCACATCAGCTTCATTGGCCTCCTCACCTACATCGCCCTCTCCCTCTCCTTCAACATTACCCTCTTCCCTCACAATAGCCACATTGGCTTCCTTCCCCACATTACACTCCTCTTCCTCCCTCACAATAGCCACAATTGCTTCATCATCAATTATGCAGGGCTGGTCCGCTGCGTGCTCAACCCAAATATGCAGAATTTGATTTCTTTCTTTATAAATTCTATTATGTATTTCTATGACGTCTTTGTCACCTCTTAAAGGTTTAACATATGTTAGAAGATCATCATCTAGGGACCACCACATGCTGCCCACTTGATGGTAACCAATTGATTTGACTGAGGCATCCAGCTCGATGGTAGACAAATAATCCACGTCACACCTTCCCAAATCACTTGTTTCCCCTCAGTATATCTCCCCTCATATGAATCTCCCTCCATGGTGGACCAATATCCTCACCATTATACAATTCTGTCAAAGAAAAAGAACATGTCAAAAGTAATGGGACCATGTCAGAATTTTTGTCTCGCTCGACTTTAATCATTAGCAATTCAGGTTTGCTAAATTAACATATTAATCATGAGCCATAATAACAATTCTGGTTTGCTAAATGTCAGCTTAACAATTCAGCTTGTTAAAAAACATATTAAAAAACCACGTGTCTTGAAGTATAACATATTAAAAAACCAACTGCAAGAGAAAAAGAAATGCTTCCATTTGACGTCATAACATCACCCTGTTCTCAAATGGTTGTGTAAAATGAAAAGCAATGGATAAAAAAAGAAATGAAAATCGAAGCCCAACAGATTGGTGATTTGGCATGCACATGCCACACACTGGATTTCGCATAAAGTTTTAACTCCCGATGGAATAAAAGTGGCTTTATAGCAAGGTTAAAGTAGAAAGCAATTCACAATAGATAAAAAATTGCACGCCAAAAATTGGCATAGAAAACCTTATCAACATTCTTTTGTACCTATTTCACTGTAATGTTCAGGGAATTGAAAACAGCAATAACTTCTAGAAAATAGTAAAGTAAGCAGTAAAATCTATTGAGATAAAAACTTTAGACAGCAACTTGGGACCACACAGTACTGCCATTGAGTCACTAAAGCCTAACTAAACTTTTACAGCAACTTTGGATAGCAACCGGACAACAAAACTTGGGACCACAAATAAAGTGAAAACAAATACCTTCAAATAAATAATCGCCTTTGTCAGGTGGGTAGCAAAAAGATTACCGTGGGCTTCAGGTAATAGATTAAACAACATAAATAATCATAGAAGTGTATTTTAATCTATGGGTAAGCAAATAAAGTAAACGCACGAACATACGAAAGGGGAACAAATCGTACCTGTTCAAGGATTTTGCACAGTCGTTTCCTCTTCGGCCTCCTTCGACAATCAAATCTGCAACAACGAAGCAGATGAAACGTGATTGTCGTGTGGAATTGGGGTTTTTTTAGATGTCAAGCACTTAGGGATTTAGGGTTTCTTGAGACTATTAGGGCTTTTGATTTCAAAGGATTTCGACTAAGCTGGTAATCTTAGCGCCAAAGCCTGACCATTTTTAATTGACATGGTAGGACGTGGGTGCAACGTGGAGAGCTGAAGCTGATGTGGTTTTGATGGATTACGTGTCAAGTAATGATTCGTTCATTTATATTACGTGGATTGGCCTCCGTTATCTCTACTAACGGAATTGGTTCGGGTTAGTTTTCAAACAAAATTGATAAACCAAATGGGCTTTTGGATTTTTTTTAAAAACTAGTGATGTTTTTGATTTTGGCCTAAAACCTAGTGGGTTTTGTGTAATTTTCCCTTAAAGATAATATTATAATCAATTTATAAAATTTGATATGATATTATGATGATATTTGATATTTAAGTTTTAATGTGAGATATTGTCAATATCTTAGAGATTCAAGTTTAAATGTTGAAATATCTTTCCTATCATGCCTTGTATTTTCTCTGTAAATAAAAACATTTACCTTGTAATTTGTATGGACTCTTTTAATGTAGGTCTTCTATACCGAACTACTTAAATATATGTCTCTCATTATCATTTCTCCTCTCGTACTCTTCTCTCTCCATATTAATCTTCTTCTTCTTGGTATCAGAGCATTTAAAATCATGTCTTCCTCATCTCTTGATGTTGGCAATTTTGTCAGACTTCAATTGAAATTAGAAAATCACCCTCTTTGGAAAGAGTCCAGAGTTGGTAAGTCATCTTATTGGTGAATTTTCACCCCACTATACTTACAGCAAATCAACTTCTCGGTGTTTGAGATGAGAAAAAAAAGGTAAGTGAAAAGAGAGATCCCGAGATATGTTCGGCAAAAATTATGAAGCGAACAATTCAAAAAAAAAGGAGAGGAAAAAAAAAAGAGAGAGACCATGATATATGTTCGGCAAAGGTCGTGTGCCTATGAATATTTCAAGGTCTTATCACTTTCATGTTTTGTTTTTCAAACACAAGATTTCATATTTCTCCATCTCGTGTTTGCCCAAAACTTTATATAGACAATATTAGTATAAGATTCAGCTGTTGTACCTATTTCTCTTCAAATTATACCATGTAATTCAAAATTTAAATTGCACAATATAATTCGGATTGTAAAGTATCCTAATTCTCTGGTTTGAGTTAAATTAAGACAGAGGTTGGATATGAGGATTTTCAGTCTTCTCCTCATGGTCCAATATTAATTGTTATCCAAAGGTAATTCCTCAAATAATTTACGGTCTTTCCGATTTTGGTCTGATCAATGTTAGGTTCAGCTCGCAATGATAGCTAGTTGATATATATCAATTTTCTGTTCTTAGATAGCGATAGTCGATGTTTGTTTGGACACAATGCTTAGTAAAACAAATCAATGCAATCGTACGTCATATGATCGAAATTTACTATATTATTCATTTCTATTAGGATAAGCAGCAACATTATGGGAATTAATCCCATAATTAAGGTATATCCCTTTAAGAAGAAGACGTTGAAGATTCCATTTTGGACTTGACTGAGATATATCGGAACTCCATTTGGACCAAGCTGTCAATCACTCATGAAGCCAGATGGACAGTAATGCATCCGCTTGCAACATGCATGTCGTCCACCTGTGCCCTCCTTCTACAATCGCTCGCCACGTGCAGATCAAGCCGAACAGAAACGTATGCAATTAGAATAAAACGCTCAGACATGATCGGCTTCAACCATGATCAGTACTTACATCCAGCCAGTTTCGAACGACAATGGCGTCTAACAGTAGCCCAGCATTTGCCTACACGGTTGTGTACGTTCAGGATGTGGCCAAATCTGTGGATTTCTACGCCAAAGCATTCGGCTACAAAGTTCGTCGCTTAGACGAAGCTATACCACACAGGTAGATAAGTATACATGACTAATGACTCAATGAGCCAAAATGTTTAATGGGTTCCGTTGCTGATTCAAATAAACTCTAATTTGTTGTAGATGGGGAGAGCTGGAAAGCGGGCAGACCACCATAGCTTTTACTCCGCTGCAGCAGCACGAGACTGACGACCTAACCGGCGAGGTCCACATCTCCACGTCCAGCCGCGACAGGCAGCAACTTGAGGTTTGCTTTGTGTACCCAGATGTTGATGCTGCGTACAAGGTAGATATATAGCGCATACATACTACATAGTACGTAATTTTCCTGAAACTCGTGAGTTGTACTGCTTTCGTTCATGGAAGTATAGTGCATATATATGTTCCTTTACAAAATTGCACATATATATATACCAGAAATCAGATCAGTTCATGACACAAACTACGAAACTATTTGACGACTGTCGTTTTTGTGGTTGGATCAGAGGGCGGTGGAGCAGGGAGCGGTGCCGGTGAGCGAGCCGGAGCTGAAAGAATGGGGTCAGAAAGTTGGTTATGTACGTGATATTGACGGGATCGTGGTGAGGATGGGGAGCTACGTGAACCCACGGAAACATGACTAAATGGAGAAAAAGAATATGCTGTAATTCCAACATGGTTGGATGATCTCTAATACTTGTGGCCTAAGATTTCGATTATCGTAGACAAATTATGTTTCATGAGAACACCCAATTGTCACGAGCTAGTCGTCATAAGGTTTAATGTCTCGTTCATGTATCTTATTTTATGGCAACAATATTGAATAAAATTATTTCCATGCGAAATATTAATAAGGGAATATAAGTAGTAACAATAATGTTGTGCTTAATTTCTTGCGTCTTAATTCTCAATTAATCTCTTGAGTTTCACGACTTGTAAATTTAAGACTATATAATTAGATTGGGAGATTACTTCTGATTCTTTAATTGTTTTACTTTTAAATTTTTTAAATTAATAATTGTATTGAATTATTAGGATATATCATATATAACATCGAACATCAGTTTTTCTGTCAACAATTTATGGTAAATTAAGAAGTTTACGAAATTTAGGATGGCGTCAATTTGGAATTTTTGTATGATTTCTTGAAGTTTTAAAAGAACTTTGAACTTAAAATTAAAGCAGAATAAATATAATTTTGGGTTTTAAATTTACAAACTTAAAACCAAAGCAATTCTTCTCGGATCTAGTTAATTAAGTGTATTTTTCTCCTCTTAATTATCTTGCGAGTTAAAAGTATTTGTACGAGAATGTTTTAAATCTTTTTTATTTTTTTATTTTCTAAGCGAGAAGGTTTCAATTCAAATGGCGTCGATGAGCTTTTGGAGATCCTATCTCGTTTAACAACAGTGTAAAGAAAAACGTTGATATAAAAGAAAACGGTTACTGGTGTACCTATTCAGAAGCAAATTACCAGCTCCGTTAGAAATAATGGACTTAAAAGCGATTTTTACTATCAGGAAAAAGAAAAAAAGAAAAGCAAAACACGGCCATTTTGGTCTACACATTTCATCGGACCTTTGCCTGCCAAAAGAGACTTGGCCTAGACTCCTAATTGGAGTCTAATTCAGAAACGCAGACGGGCCGGGCATTTAATAATAAATTTCGTACACTTAAATCGATCATACAGTTCAAATATCACCATTTACGTTAAGGACTTGTTCACATGTCAAAATTATATTTATATCATTTACATTAAGAACTTATGTACATGTCACAATTAACAATTGGTGAGTGTAATGTGATAATAATAATAATAAATTAAGGTGTAAAGTGTATTTATTCTTTTTTTTTTTTTCTATGATGAGGTATCAAAATTTCATTACGACTAATTTTTCGAGTTTGTGCAAAGGTGACTTGAAAGATTATTTTCATTTGAGAGGTTTTGAACTTAAGACTTTAGAGGGAACAAACTCCTAAAGTCTCAAGCCTAAACCATTAGAGTTGTGCATTAATCCAACCAGTACCAATTTTACCGTCACTGACACCGGTAACTACCCAACCGACAATTACCAATATTGGTAGTTACCTTTTTTATTTTTTAAAAAAATACAAAACAACGTAATTTTGTATTTTTTTTAAAGAAAAAAAATGTCATTCTCTACTCAATTAAATGAACGACGCCATTGGGTCAGGTTTATAATCCTGGCCGAGTAAAATTTTCGATTGCTCGGCCTCTCTCTTTACCCCCTAAGTGAACGATGCCATTGGATAAGGTTTATAACCCTGGCCGAGTAAAATTCCCGATTGCTTGGCCTCTCTCTTTACCCCCTTTGCCATCTCCTTCGTCTCCATCTCCCACCCTTGAGTCGCTGGTTTGTGATGGTGTTCTGTTATGGTCTGTTTGGTTTTCATTTTGGTTTGTGAAGGTGAATCTACGATGGTTTTTGAATGGTTTGTGATGGTGAATTTGTAATGGTTTTTTGAATAGTTTGTGATGGTGATTTTGTAATGATTTGTGATGGTTTTTTTGGTTTTTATTTTGGTTCGTGATGGTTTTTTATTTGTTTTCATTTTGGTTGTGAATGTTTTTGATGACCGGTCACAAGGTTATTGTGTAACCATCACCGAGAAAGGCCGATTATTTGGTCAACCAGCGCCGATATCAAATCTGGACTCCCGAGATTAACAGTGCCAGTGCCAGAACCTACATCACCGTTTACTTAGCCCTGTAAACCACTATAGCATCCCCTTGAAGTTAATTGTAACTCCAAACTACTTTCAGAATAATGTCACTTGATGACCCAAACTACTATTTTCATTACATACGACTTTTAAACTAGCTAAAAAATATATATAGTGTACTACTAGTTGATGATCCTCGTAAAAACGCCCTTTTTTTTTGGTCTACAGAAGATAGGAAATGACAATAAATTCAAAAGCTAAAAGCTACGTTATTTCCACTTGAATCCTAGAACATTTAAACTA
The DNA here is from genome assembly GCA_003952965.2 of Morella rubra. Lineage (NCBI taxonomy): Eukaryota > Viridiplantae > Streptophyta > Magnoliopsida > Fagales > Myricaceae > Morella > Morella rubra. Next base: position 16,287,662 of record CM025852.1, read on the forward strand.
ATCGTCACAACATTTAAACAATTAGCCCATCTCAGTCGCAAACATAAAATCACAAAGCAAATTGGATATGAAAAGCGGTAGAATGGGGATACTAGAGACTCCAAAATATCAGGGAGGAATCCGACCCACTTCTGTTAGCTTGTCAACAAATATGTCCATGTTGGGACATCCACGACTCCTCAAAAGACCCACTCCAGATTTGATCAGAAACGAAGTAATCCCAAGTTACTCAAAACGATGACAGAGTGCCCAACAAGACCGCTTGTCGTCAAACGCTAACCAAGCATTTTGAATACATAAATGTTCGAAGACATACAATTGACCATGCTGACAGAAACATAACCAAATGAAATGATAGTGAGACCTTCGACAGCATGCTACAAGGACCAAGACATTGCCCGGTGAATCAGTCCCCCCCTCCCCACACAATAACTTTAGACCTCTCTGCCACCCAGAATGGCAGAAGAGCATTGGTAGCATGGTTGATCATAACATTTCCTGTGATTTTCTCACACACCGGCTGACCTTTTTCTTGAAATCATCTCTCCTATCTCTCCATTCCTTCTGCAATAGGAGATGCAAACGTGGGTCTTAGAGCACAGGTTGACAAAAAATTGTCTTTATAGCATTAGGCATTACATGACCCTAGTAACAAATCCTGGGCAGCATCAAAATCGTCGGTGGAAAGAGCAATCGAACAAAGAAAATTCACTGATATGAACTTACTACAACATCAAAATCATTACTACATTCACAATCGCTATAAATATCAATTCCATCAAAAAAAAGAAGGAAAAAGCAACTATGACCATTCCCAAGCAGTCAACAAAATTAAATCAGGACTTGATGGCTCAAAGCGAAATATTATCCAAGTGGGAATAAGAAGAATACACGCCGAATAATATGTGCCAAAAACTTACCACGCTTTCCTCGAAACTGGTGCTAGCATATCTTATGTACACCGATCTCTACAAATTATTTATACATCATCAATGCTTTACACTGCAATCACCTGAACATTTTTTACACTCATTTTCACAGAAATAGCCTGCCACTTGAACCATTGACAGAAATACAATTTGATGGTCTACGACTAAACTACAGGGACCCTCTTTGCTTGAGAACTTTTCAAAGCTTTCTTATTTCATCCAGATGACTCAAGCAACCAGTCAAGACTTTTCCTCCTCCATTTACAGCATTGATATCCACCATAAGTAAGTTTATAGGCAGTCCATACTTCATTCTATTGCCTAACACAGACTCCATTGGATCCCTGATCTATAACTTACAACATTTACTCATCCAAGTCATACATCGTCACAACCACAGCATTCTGTGATGGATTCTACCACCTACATTAGAGCACCATCTGAATCACTAAAATCAAGAGAGCAGCCCCTTTCTACATTCACAATGAATGCATTCCATAAGATCTACTAAGGAGAGTTTTGTCCCATGAATGGAGCTAATAACCAATGAGATTAATCTCCTTTGCCGTTTAAACACAAACTCCATTATTTGTCCGTGTTGGACAAGCTGTAGCAGGTTCTTTTTATGGCGTTCAACTGCTTTCTGAACAAAGAGATCTATCACAAGCCCACTAACGTTATGGACCCAAAACAGCAAAAGAGATATCTGTTGAAATAGATGTAACTGCATAATATGCAACCATACCTACTATAATCTGTCAACCTAATCTACCGTTACACTCGTGTTGGTGATCATTAAGTTTTTGTATATTTCCATATTAAACTTTGAAATTTCTTTGATGTATCCAAATCAAGAGAGAAATTAATAGCCAATGATCACTTACTGCAGCTTCCACATTTGCAGGGGATTCGTCATTAGGACTTGAAAGCATTGATATAATACTCAAGACTATACTTTCAACCTGCACCCAGAAACAAAAAAGAAACGTAAGTAAATGCAATGCTATTGGCAAAATTAATCACTCACAGTGAACCTAGATTTCTAGGGTGAGAGCTGACATAGAGCTCCGCCCTCCGTTGAACCCATGGTTAAGCCTTAACTCCCACTGTCTTTTGACTTTATGCACAAGAAAAAACTATTAACATGCCAAAAAAAACCATGATACTGGAATTATCAGGCTGGTTTTCAGACATGGAATAACATTCCCTTCTTCTGGGCCAGTTGCCACCTTCACATTACTAAGTTAAACTCTTTGGAAACTCAGAAGCAATAGAATCAGGGGGGGAACCTCTAAATCAATCACCTATTCATAAAGACGGCAACAAATACACAAGACCGTGGAGAGAGATCTTTACTTAAGGCTGCGTTTGTTTAAAGAAACATCCAGGCATAAAATATTACACCTGAGAAATCCCAACTTCCTACCAACTGTTTTGCATAAACCTCTATAAGACAGCCCTATATGGCAATAAGAATATAAGATAATTGCCACCCACAAAGGCCGCAGCATTTATGTTGCTCATCTATAAGCCAAACAATACCTTTCACTAGCATGCATATTTGAAGAATAACAAATATCTGCAATGAAGTCATTTTCCAGTGAAACAAGCCCAGGTACTTGACCTTCCCTAGGGCATTGGGGATGAGAAACCAGATCCAAATTTTTAAAACTAAGAGACAAAAGTATCACAATAGCTCAGCTCTATAGAGAACCAATAGTCTCAGCCAAAACATGACAACACACTACACCAATCGATGGCCAGAAACTGAATATTGGAGCTTTGCGGCTCAGTTTTATAGTTCAAACAGGTTTTGGGTTTTCGTTTGATTCATTTAGGCCTATCAAGGCTCAGTTTGGGTTTTAGTCCCCGGAGGCTTGTTTGTCAATTATAGCCAATCACAAACCATCAATGGCACCATTAAAACCCTGAACACCACAATCACCATACTCCAAATCCATCAATAGCAACCCACGATATTAGAGGAATCACTCTCTGCCTCTAGAATCTCAAACTCACATCTGTATGGGGTGAGGACCAAATTCCATCCCAAAAACTAACGAAATTACTTGACACCCATCAAAACCAAGATATGATGAAACAGACCACATAATGCTCACATAATATACAAACCCAACCAGCCCCCATGAAAAACTTCAAAAAAAAATGGTGGGAAAAAAAATTTAAAACCAAAATGAAACAAAAAATATATATAAGCAGATACTTATGTTAACAAGACATGACGAAGAATAGTGACAACTGAAATCACCAGACAGGAGAGGAACTGACAAGTGATCCAGGTTTAACAAGATCTAGGATTGACACTGATGACCAACTAGAAGGGAGACTGGGGATTTTATCGCATCAATAACTTCCAGAACCGATGATGAACATGATAGTGCCAGTTCTTGACATCTAGAACTGCACCATCTTCAGGTTAACAGCATTGTGGAGTCGGGGTTTTCAATCAAATGCCCAATCCTCATTCAGAGGATAAACTCAATTATGAGTCGCTAGGTGTTGGAATAGACATCAAAATCCGAAGCCAGATATATCTGTGATAGAGTTTGGTCACTGTGCCTCGCAGCACATCTCTAGATTCTGAAATGTTCAGTTGTATAAGATTACAAATTCAACCGTTATCACGCATGGTACATATAGAACCAAGCCCCACAGATTGAAGCTTAATGTAGTAATCACAATGTGGTCCATAGTTCCTAAAGAATATAATTGATGTATCATACCTACACTACTTTATTGAACCATATACTTCATAATATATCCCTACCCACCCCCACCCCACCACCCCAAAAACAGTAGGAAGGAAATTTGACCAGTATTCTACAAAGAAGCTCATAATTTATATCTAAACTAGTGTTTGATATATGCCTCAGTAAATTGGAAAGTGAAGACTTCCAAGTTCAATTCATAAATTTCATGCCATGAAGCAGGATAGAAACACTAGTTTGACGAGTTTATGACATACTGTATGGACTGGTGTCCAGCGCTCACTTGCAAGCTCATAGCCATTCGGGTCCTCACCAGGAGGATGAAGAATTGATATGCAAACACGGCCATCAGGATAAACTGCAATTGATGGAACAACCAAAATCAGTTTCACACTGTATGCCACTAACAAGAGCAAAAAATCAAATATATTATAGTTAGAAAGTTTACCATTAGGATGCCATATCTCTGAAGTAAACTTCACTGACGGAGGGCTGTTTGGGTAGTTGGACGGAAAGCTCATGATGGCATTGAAAAAACCTCCCTCACTGCAATGAATAATATGTAATAGTCATAATATGAAAACAACCCGGTGCTTTAGTTTGAGGTTGATGCACAAGAAGACAATTATAGAACATAAATCTATTCTAATTGCTAGCAAACATTACATAGATACCTCAAAAGAAGCATTCTATTAACTACGCTCTTATAGAATACTATGTGCCTACCATACCAATATCAGCAGGCCAAGGAATCAGTAATGGTTATATCCCTAGATTTAGAAGCCAGGGAAAACATCAAGAACACCTCTCAACCTTTATGACCATATAAATTAGAAGTCTATTTCTTTGGCTTCTACCAACAATGCTAGTTGGTTTTTTACCCCTTTTTCTTACCTAAGTTTTCACAGAACCAATGTGTACCAGACCCAATATGAAAATTGCAAGAATTCTCCGCCTACCCCCATTAGAAATTGTGAATAACAAAGACAAACACGGATTCGTAAACATATCAGACTACATAGTCTAATGACAAGCTGAGAATTGCTCAAGTTCTCCTCTAAATTTTCTCTTCCTTTGAAGTGCTATTAGCCTACAACCCTTGGACTCCAGATCAAATCAAGATGAATACACAATCACCAAAACCCAACTCAATTCAATCAAATTGCAAACCCGAAGCTATCACCAAGATTTACTGCCTCACCCATTAAAACTCAACCATCAAACCCAATTGGATATCCCAAAAAGATAACAAATTTATGCCAGGAAAAGAATTTGGAAAACGTACTAAAGAGTATCCGGAGGTCCGATAATTGTTACACTCCATTCAAAGATATTGGTCTCATCGACAAGACCCGCCGAGAATCCGTCGACCGGGTTTTTGCAAAGATCTGCACCACGCAACGAGATCAATCAGAAAACCGCCCACAATCAATTCCCCCAAAATAAAAAACCTACAATATATTTTCAGACACGCAAACACAAGGGGGAACTATAAATTTCTCTACCTTTGAGCTGCTTCTGCAAAAGGAGGCTTGCTTGGGATGATGCCATGAGAGAAAAAACGAAGGTTCCAGAGAGAGAGAGAGAGAGAGAGAGGGACGCCGATTACCTTTGGTAAATTGCGGAGGCAAAAAGACAGCGCGAAAGAAAGAGAGACGGAGGGAGAGAGAAGGGGAAGGGGAGAGATTTGTAAAGTTGCGACTTGCCGTATATTTATAGATAAATAGAAGGTTCGGATTTGGAACCTCTCTCTATGACCTGTGCGGGCGGGGGTGCATATGGAGTCTACAAGGACTTCCACGGGCAGCTTTGTTACAGTCGGTGTCTTGGCCTATAGGCCCTTGCCACGTAGGAGGCTCTAGTGGAGATGCTTGGCGCTGGCAAAAGGCTCCAGTACTTTTCTTGGCGGGGACCACCTCAGATGAAGGAAAAGTGACTGCCTTCGCCTCTGTTTCTCCCGTATTAGACCTTTGGTCATCGGGCTTGATGTTTCATTGTTAAAATGTTAGTGTAAGAAACTTTTTGTTGATGGAGCATAAGAAATTTCGAGAGGTTAGATTCGGTGAAAAAATAAAAATAAATAAAAAGAGAGATTATTTAGATAAATATTTTATATTTATTTAGAGTAAAAAATTTGATTGAGAGAAAATTTTATAAAATTATTTTATTAAAATCGAAATTTTGGGAGTCTAAAATATTAGCTCTCAAAAGTTTTATTTATTATTTATGTAAATAGTAAAAATTTCTCGTTTTTTCATATTCAAAATTCATAAAAATAGTTAAGAGCATTACCAAGATAAAATAAGTTGATTGAATTTAAATGGACTTTAATCCATGCTAAAAAGCAGGACTTTAATTCACGAAATAATAAGGTGGTATTTGCATCTTAAATATATATTTGACTTTAAAAAATCTCTTTCCATCACAAAAAAAAAACATAAAAAATTCATTTAAATCATTTTACTTTTCAATTTTTCATTAATTTCTCTAAATCAAAATTTTGACCATTTAAAAATTTTGGTTTGCAAACACCACCTCAATTATGTTAGAAACGAATAGAAAAAGTACGCTTAAGTCAATATTAAATTTCCTTATTCTTCCTTTGGTTGCCCTAATTTTCTAACTTAAGTGTCACAATCATCCCGAACCCAACTCTCTTAGGCGTGATTAAAGGGCTTCTCACCAGTGTAGGCGTTAGATTGCACCAAAATTGCTACTCCTTATATTGTTTTACAAAATTAGAGGGCAACTAGCTAGCCAGGTGCGACTATAAGGCTTTTCACTTTCTATAGATGTTAGATTAAGCCATAATTACTGCACCCAAGAAAGGAGACATCACCGGTCCATATGAAAAGTATAATTAAGAAATACGGCTGGAGATTTCGATCAAAGTATCCCCATCCTTATCTCACGCTCACTATGAGGTGACCACATTACCAATTGCGCTAGGTGATGAGACTAATATTGATTGCCTTCCCAAAATACCCTTTGTGATTGCCATCATTATGACGAATATCGATCAATTGCAAAATAGTGATTGCCATATTCACCCCGGTGTTTGACACTTAAAAAGACACGTTGAATATCTTCTTCTTTGAGCGACATCGTATACCGTCTATTTATTTGATTTGATTGTCTTACGTGGCCGCGAATATACAGAAAGCAAAAAGTTAATCAATCTCGACAAGGCCGACCAGCCTCTTTCTATGGTGAAGACGAAGATGAAGATTTGTGCAAATATGTCAAACTTTATACATCTTTTTCGGTGGGGAGTTAGGGGTAAAATTAGCACAAAAAGACAATCAAATGAGATTCGAAGTATATAGGATTCTGATTTCTTCTCTTTCAAATTGACCCTTAAAAGCAAATATACCACGTTAATGCATGTAAACCCATCTGCCAAGTGGCGGCTCTGATCATCAATCATTTCGATTTTCTTGGAATTGCATCAATGCAAAGTGATATCATACATGTAGTTGTTGATTAAAAAAAAAATTAAAAAATATATATTATGTATCTCTAATTATAAGAGTTTTTGACACTTTATGTCCCAAACTATTATTTTTGTTACATATTGACCAGCAGATAACATTTTTATGAGAATTTTAGAGGTCAACAAATTAATTTCATCAAATTGATTAAAAAATTTAATGAATATTGTAAAGTATCTAAAATTAATAGTTAGTAGGTGCAATGTGATAAAAATAAAAATTTTAAGGGGTAAAGTGCGAAAACTCATATAAATGGAAGTTGCAAAATGTATTTATTTCAAAAAAAATTTTATATTTTGTGAACAAACGAGAATCAGATTTGAAGTGGGTTTACTTATTAGACATATAATGAAGAGAATCTTAAAATTCTAATCAAATTTACAGGATTAGAAACCATTTAGCTTGAATAATATAAAATAAAGAAATACAGTCCAAGTGTTTTTTGGGGTCTATTTTCTTGGTCTAAAATGCTACTTTTAGCAACATTTATTTTACATTTTCTCGGGAGTCTTCATTTTAGTTCTTTCTATCTATTGAGGTCTGTTTTTTTTTATTTAATCTAGTGGTTATTAAATTTTGGTCAATGAAAGTTATCCTATGGGCCTGTGATTGGATCCAATCTGGTTACTGAGGCAGGCCAGCCTTTCGCTTTGCCAGCTAAGAAATTGCCAGAGTGCTTCTGTCTAGGCTGATTCGTCGGGTTTCCTTTGGCCCAACACTACCTCCCTCGGTAAGAAGCACATGGTTATTGCGCGGTAAAAACTTTCCATCTTTTGATTAGGGTAAAATTACAATAACTCCTAAGAAATATTATTATTTTTTCAATTATTCTCTAAATTATCATTTATTTCAATTTATTTTCTTAAACTATGTTTTTGTTGTAGTTCTATCCCCAACTGATATGATGTATTAATTTAAACAGAATCTATCTAAGTACGTTATTAGAAAAATTACAATATCCCTTACGAAGTGTCATTCTTTTCTCATTTTCTCTATTTCCTTATTCTAATTTATAGATGCACTCTTAACTTGGTCAGTGCATTTTTCAGTTGAACCAAATTTATTTAAATTTGGTACACAAATATAGATGCAACAAATTTCTTTCCATTAATCAAAGATAAAAGTTTCAACCGGGTGGAACAAATTTTTTTGGATTAATCAAAGACAAAAGTTTCAATCCCTTCAACAGTGAAAGTGGTTCCGTTGTTTTTTTTCTCATGCACAAGGGTTGGTGAGTTAATCATCTCAAAGGAAGAGCCAAGAAAAGAAAAAAGGAAATTAGTAGAGTTGTTAGAAAGCAAAACGAAGGTGCCGATAACTTCTCTTGGCAGAGTTTACAGGCCAAAGTTCGTATATCTTTTATGAATAATTGATACACAGTCCAACAGGGTTTACAACTAAGGCAGTGTTTGGAAAACGTTTATTCCAGTTTGGCATAGGCAGAAAATTGGGTCAGTACCAATGGATACCAGTCACATATGGGAAAACATTTTTCAGACACCTGTCTTTGGGTTTTCACTTATAAATTAAAGAACTATTTTTTTTAAAAAATTTTTTTATTTACAGAGTTTTTCAGATACTGCCTAATGTTTATGTTTTCTTTGACTCAAGGGTCTCCAATGGTTCTGACTGGTTATATGTTCTACATTACACATATTAATTACTTATCCCTTAACTGGACAAGTAGTTAAGGCTTCATCTGATTATCATTAAATGTTATCAATATAAAGATGTCAATTATATTTTGAATTTTCTCTTAATTTCCATAGTTTTTTTGGCTGATTAGCATTTACAAAAGTGCCTTTGAATCCTACAATTTCTCGCAATTCTTGATAGCAACAGAGTCCATTCATGAATGACAACAGTTGACTAACATCCAAATATAAATTAGTTTATTGAACATTAGATCCGATTGGGAAAGGTCTGGTATAATAGGTGAATCTGTGAGAATAGATGGATGTGTATCTGGATGCATATCTGGATGTGGATTTGGAAGTGTATCTGGGCAGTGGTGATCAGTGGCAATAGGTGGAGATATACGTGTGTGATGATGATGGAGAGAAGTGTCAGAAGGTGGATATGAATGATCATTAGTGAAGGTATTGGCAGGAGTAGGAAAAACTATGTTCTGAAGAAAATCAAAATCATAACAAGTGGCTGGAAGAGGATTTTTAGAAAAAGGGAAAACAGACTCATAAAAGATGACATGCCAATTGCCAAGAGATTAAAATCTTATGAGTTTGTAGCCTTTTTGTACCACTTGGATATCCCAAGAACACACAAGGGACAGATCTAGGTGTAAATTTATTGCGAGATTGAGAATTGGTTGAGGCAAAAGCTAGACAACCAAAAGTTCTCAGAATGGAATAGTTGGGTAATTTCTGGAAGAGAAGTTCATATGGAGAATGATTTTTGAGAAGATGTGTCGGGATCGAGTCGATTTATTGTGAGTATGCAGTCACTCCAAAAAGAAATTGAAGGTTGAGCTTCAAACCTGAGAGACCTAGCCACATTTAAGTCAGCAAAGTGGTAGAGATCGACTGCCACCTGGTTCAAGACTTGGTTCGGCGAAAATTGGTTAAAACTTTTCATGTAACCTCTGCCTCTGGCCATCAACTAGCTGATTTACTAACAAAGTCCTTATCCAAAGATTTGTTTCATTCTTTAATTACCAAGCTCAGTCTGTTAAACATCCAAAGTCCAGCTTGAGGGGGGCTATTAGTTAGACTGTTACGATTGTTAGCTTAGTCAGCAGATTAGTTACAGAGTTAAAGCTCAGTTTAATCGTGTATATAAGTCACTGTGTATTTATTCTAGTTCTTACATTTATTCAATGTACAAGAATTCATTTTCTTGAATCTAATAACCTAATTATGCCAAAAACGAATAGAAAAGCTACGTCCAAGTCAATATTAAAATCCCTTATTCTTCTTTTGGTTGCCCTAATTTTTTAACTCAAAAGATGTTCGGTTAGTATATTTGTGAGAATTTTTTGTGTTTTGAGAATTTTTAAGTGATGTTAAATTTATTGGTATGCGTGCTGTAGTTATTTTTAGGTGATGTTAAAAAAAAAATGTTCAGTTTGTGTATTCTCAGGATTTAAAAAATCCATAGAATGTAAAAAAACCAAACAACATCTTAAGCGTTAAAATCGTCTCGAACCCAACTCTTGGGCGTGATTATAGGGCTTATGATCTGCAATAGATGTTAGATTAAGCCATAATTAGCCATAGTTACTACTCTCCATATTGTTTTACAAAAATAGAGGCAACTAGCTAGTCAACTCTCTTTAGACGTAACTATAGAGCCACCCATAAATTAAGCCATAATTACCGCATCAAGAAGGGAGACCTCAATATAGTCCCATAAAAAGTATAACCACAAAATACGGCTGGAGATTTCGATTCACGTATCTCCATTCCAAATCTCACGCTTACTACAAGGTGACCGTATTACCAATTATGCGGCCACTTCGTTGGCGACATTAATATTGATTGCCTTCCAAGATAGACTTTGTGATTGCCACATGCATTAGCTTTCATCGTGAAAAAATATCTCAAGTAATAGCCATCGTTGTGACGAATATATCAATTGCAAAATAGTGATTGCCATGTTCACCCTGGTGTTTGACACTTAAAAACGACATGTTGAATATCTTCTTCGAGCGACATCGTATACCGCCTATTTATTTGATTTGATTGTCTTTCGTGGCCGCGAATATACAGAAAGCAAAAAGCTAATCAACCTTGACAAGGCCGACCATCCTCTTTCTATGGCGAAGTCGAAGATTTGTGCAAATATGTCAAACTTTATACTTCTTTTTCGGTGGCGTGTTAGGGGTAAAATTAGCACAAAAAGACAATCAAATGAGATTCCAAGTATATAGGATTCTGATTTCTTTTCTTTCAAATTGACTCTTAAAAACCAATATACCACATTAATGGATGTAAACCCATCTGCCAAATGGCTGCTCTGATCATCAATCATTTCGATTTTCTTGGAATTGCATCAATGCAAAGTAATATCATACATGTCGATGTTGATTTAAAAAAAAAAATAAATATATTTTGTAACCTCAATTTTTGACACTTTTATGTCCAAAACTATTATTTAACATTTTTATGAGAATTTTAAAGGTTAAAAAATTAATTTCCATCAAATTAACTGAAAATTTTAACGAGCTGAAATGAATGAAAATAAAAATTTAAAGCATAAAGTATAAAAAAATTTTATAATTAAAAAATACAAATATTTTTTTTTAAAAAATTATTATATTTTATAAACAAGCGAAAATCCGATTTGAAAGGGATTTACTTATTAGACATATAATGTAGAAAATCTTATACTTCTAATCAACTTTACAGGATACGAAATCATTAATGACTGGCACACATGACCAGAAATATAAATAAAAAAGTACAGTCCAAGTGTTTCTTGGGGTCTATTTTCTAGGTATAAAATGCTACTTTTAGCAACATTTATTTCACATTTTCTCAGGAGTCTTCGTTTCAGTTTCTTTCTATTAAGGTCTGTTTTTATTATTTAATCTGGTATTAAATTTTGGTCAATGAAAGTTATCCTATGGGCCTGTGATTGGATCCAATCTGATCAATGAGGCAGGCCAGCCATTCACTTTCCCTGCTAAGTAATTGCCTGAGTGCTTCTGGCTAGGCTGATTTGTCGGGTGTCCTTTGGGCCCAGGACTACCTCCATGGTAAGAAGTACATGGTTATTGCGCGGTAAAAACTTCCAATCTTTTTGTTTTTTTTTTTTTTTTCAACGTTGATTGCACAAAAACAAAGGCTGCATAAAACTTACAAAAGAGACACAACATAGAAAAAAGCATGATAAAGCTGAGAAGAAACCCAACAGACATCACAGTAAACTCAAACCTAAGTAAACAGAGATCGGTGTCAAAAGACAAAAAGGATTAAGATCCTAAACACTCTTTTTTTTTTTTTTTTTTTCTCCAGCTTCCATGTATGGCTGGCTTATCTTGTTTTCTGGGGGCAGAAGATGATCGTCAGCTCACGTGGGGACGAGCAGAAGAGCGTCGACTTGTGAGTACAAGTGGCTGATCGACAGCCAACCTCAGGGCAAACGCCCTTACCATCATGTGGGGTCACGGTCACGGCGACATTAAAGCGTTCGTCAAGGTTGATGGTGTAGGAGAGGTGGTTATGGCCCTGGGGAAGGCTGATCTGTGCTTGCGTGAACGGAGGGGATTCGCCTAGGCCGTTGCATTCGAGCTGGTTGCGGCAGCCGCCGGTTTTGCATGAGAAGCGGTTGTTGGGTGAAGGTGCAGCCAGCTCAGGCCCAGATACGTCCCGACCAGTCCTGGGTCGGGGCTGGGAAGGAATAATGGGTGAGGCTCTTCAGCTCGAAGCTGCCGCGCTCGAGGACGGGGTAATCTGCTTTAGGCTGGATGGCTGGCCAGACCGTGAAGCGACAGCTGTTAACCAAGGTTAAATTTAAAACATGAGGAATCTGGTGATTTTCACTGGACCGTGATCTTTACCCCCAGTGTGGGCTACCCTTACGATTACGAAGCCAATTAAGAAAAGCAGCCTCTTTCGCTTTGAAACCTGGGGGCAGCGCCAGCGTAGCTTGGGCCCAAAGGAGGTGAGCGAGAGTGAGAGAAGATGAGTGATCGCTTAGCAATTTATAGGCTTGATTTGCTAGCCAGCAAGCTGGCTCCTAGCATTTTCCGATTTGCAGAATCTCGGGATGGGACACGGGAGGAGGGGGTGGTGAGGGAAATGTTCTTTTGGGCCTTCTTAGTTATAGCTAAGAAAACCGGGCAGCTAGGTGGCTTCTAGCATTTTCCGATTTGCAGGATCTCGGGATGCTACACGAGAGGAGGGTTGGTGAGGTTGGAATGCTGTTTGATCTTAGGTGCCAGGTTCTAAAACCTGATTTGGGATCGGAACTTACGTGGACTTGAAGGTAAATATTTGTGGGTTATTGTATAAGTGGTGCGAATTACCAACTTTATTGGGTCCTCATTCTAGTTACAGGAGTTCATAGTTGAAATCCTCTTTGCCAAACTCATCGTTCCCATAAATATTAAAATTTGACTGTCAGCGAGTTTAACTTCCATAAATTTTTTGCAAGACGGAGTTTTTGATATGGTATTCGACGTTCTTGAGTTGCAAGGTTTCAAGGTTTCTTAAGCACATTTTATTGGGTTCGAAACCCTCTCTCTCTCTCTCTCTACTTTTTCCCTTCTCTTTTCCTCCTTGGTACGAGTAAAAACGACTAGTATTTATCAGCCTTGGGTGCTTGCGTGCAAAAGAAGCATAAGGTTTACATTGGCTGTTTTGGTCATGGTCAGAAACTGGGGACTGAACTGCTTAGAAAGATAGGGAGCCCTATAGAGTTCAGTAACGCAAACAGCTGGAGCGCGGTTTCCACATAAAACCTTAATTGGTAAGATATTCATTGGTGGCGTCCTGTTGTAGTCCCGTGGTGTTTATTTTGTGTTTTGGACTTTTGTTTGGGTTGTTTCAGTCTCTTTTATAATATATTCTTATCTTTTCACGCTTTAGTTTTAAAGTTAACTTGGAACTACTTGCTTAGCCGAAAAACCAAGAATAAATAAGTGCTTTAATTAATCATTACCAACCTTTGCCTAGACTTGCCAGAAACTGCATCAATGCAAGCAACCAATTACCTTTCATCCTCCACCACGCTTCCTCGACGGCCGATTTCGTTGTCGCCGTCTCGTGGGAGAAATCCCCACGGCCTGATCGTGAATGCCAGTAGAGAAAGAAACGGGCGAGATTATGGGGGGAGAACTGAGATTTTCGTTTTATTGCTTTTAAAGTGACTGGCGTATCCATGGATGAAGGATTTGCAAGACCAACGTTCCGTAGCTTCACAGAGATGCCACTTGATCCATTGACAGAAATACAATTTGATGGTCTACGACCAAACTAAATGGACCTTCTTTGCTTGAGAACTTCTCAAAGCTTTCATATTTCATCCAGATGACTCAAGCAACCCGTCAAGACTTTTCCTCCTCCATTTACGGCATTAATATCCACCATACGTAAGTTTATCGGCAGTCCATATTTCATTCTATTGCCTAACACAGACTCGGTTGGATCCCTGATCTCTAACTTACAATATTTACTCATCCAAGTCACACATCGCCACTGTGACAAGATGCGCTACCCAACCACAGCATTCTCATGTTATGGATTCTACCACCTAAATGAGAGCACTATCTGAATCACTAATGCCCATTTCTACATTCACAACATGCATTCCATAAGATCTACTAAGGAGAGTTTCATTCATAAATGGAGCTAATGACCAATGAGATTAATCTCCTTTGCCGTTTAAACATTAACTCCATTATTTGTCCGTGTTGGACAAGCTGTAGCAGGTTCTTTTTATGGCGTTCGACTGCTCTCTGAACAAAGAGATCTATCACAAGCCCACCAATTTTATGGACCCAAAACAGTAAAAGATATATCTGTTGAAATAGATATAACTGCATAATATGCAACCACACGTACTATAATCTGTCAACCTAATCTACCGTTACACTCGTGTTGGTCATCATTAAGTTTTTGTATATTTCCATATTAAACTTTGAAATTTCTTTCATGTATCCATATCAAGAGAGAAATTAATAGCCCATGATCACTTACTGCAGTTTCAACATTTGCAGGGGATTCGTCATTAGGACTCAAAAGCATTGATATAATACTCAAGACTATACTTTCAACCTGCACCCAGAAACAAAAAAGAAACGTAAGTAAATGCAAGGCTATTGGCAAAATTAATCACTCACAGTGAACCTAGATTTCTAGGGTGAGAGCTGACATAGAGCTCCTGCCCTCCGTTGAACCCATGGTTAAGCCTTAACTCCCATTGTCTTTTGACTTTATGCACAAGAAAAAACCATAACATGCCAAGAAGAACCATGACACTGGAATTATCAGGCTGGTTTTCAGACATGGAATAACATTCCCTTCTTTTGGGCCAGTTACCACCTTCACATTACTAAGTTAAACTCAATAGAATCAGGGCGGAACCTCTAAATCAATCACCCTATTCATAAAGACGGGAAACAAACACACAAGACCGTGGAGAGAGACCTTTACTTAAGGTTGCGTTTGTTTAAAGAAACATCCAGGCATAAAATATTACACCCGAGATATCTCAACTTCCTAGCAACTGTTTTGCATAAACCTATATAAGACAGCCCTAAATGGCAAAAAGAATATAAGAAAATTACTACCCACAAAGGCCGCAGCATTTATGTTGCTTATCTATAAGCCAAACAATACCTTACACTAGAATGCATATTTGAAGAATAACAAATATTTGCAATGAAGTAATTTTCCTGTGAAAGAAGCACAAGTAATTGACCTTCCCTAGGGCATTGGGGATGAGAAACCAGATCCAAATTTTTAAACCAAGAGACAAAAGCATCAGTACAATAGCTCAGCTCTATAGAAAACCAACAGTCTCAGCCAAAACATGACAACAAACGACCCCAATCGATGGCCAGAAACTGAATATTGGAGCTTTACGGCTCAGTTTTCTACTTCAAACAGGTTTTGGGTTTTCGTTTGATTCATTTAGGCCTATCAAGGCTCAGTTTGGGTTTTAGTCTCCGCAGGCTTGTTTGTCAACTATAGCCAATCACAAACCATCAATGGCGCCATAAAAACCCCGAACACCACAATCACCATACTCCAAATCCATCAATATTCCAGGAATCACTCTCTGCCTCTAGAATCTCTAACTCACATCCATATGGGGTGAGGACCAAATTCCATCCCAAAAACTAACGAAATTACTTGCCACCCATGAAAACCGAGATATGATGAAACAGACCACATAATGCTCACATAATATACAAACCCAACCAGCCCCCATGAAAAACTACAAAAAAAAAAATGTTGGGAAAAAAATTTAAAAGCCAAAATGAAACAAAAAATATAGATAACGGGAATACTTATGTTAACAAGACATGCGAAGAATAGTGACAACTGAAATCACCAGACCCGAGAGGAACTGACAAGTGATCCAGGTTTAACAAGATCTAGGATTGACACTGATGACCAACTAGAAGGGAGACTGGGGATTTATCGCATCAATAACTTCCAGAACCGATGATGAACATGATAGTGCCAGTTCTTGACATCTAGAACTGCACCATCTTCAGGTTGACAGCATTGTGGAATCGGGGTTTTCAATCAAATGCCCAATCCTCATTCAGAGGATAAACTCAAATATGAGTCGGTGTTGGAATAGAAATCAAAATCCGAAGCCAGATATAGCTGTTATTGTGTTTGGTCACTGTGCCTCTCAGCATATCTCTAGATTCTGAAATGTTCTGTAGTATAAGATTACAAATTCAACCCTTATCACGCATGGTACATATAGAGCCAAGCCCCACAGATTGAAGCTTAACGTAGTAATCACAACGTGGTCCATAGTTCCTAAAGAATATGATTGACTTATCATAGCCACACTACTTTATTGAACCATATACTTAATAAATCCCACCCACCCCCACCCCCACCCCCACCTCCCCAAAACAGTACGAAGGAAATTTGACCAGTATTCTACATAGAAGCTCATAATTTATATCTAAACTAGTGTTTGATATCTGCCTCAGAAAATTGACTTGACTTAATCTACCCTGACCCTGAAGTTGGAAAGTGAAGACTTCCAAGTTCAATTACATTAACTTCATGCCATAAAGCAGGATAGAGTTAACTACTAGGATGCCATATCTCTGAAGTAACTTCACTGACGGAGGGCTGTTCGGGTAGTTGGACGGAAAGCTCATGATGGAATTGAAAAAACCTCCCTCGCTGCAATTAAATAAAATGTAATAGTCATAATATGAAAACAACCCAGTGCTTTAGTTCGAGTTTGATGCGCATGAAGACAATTATAGACCATAAATCTATTCTAATTGCTAGCAAACATTACATAGATACCTCAAAAGAAGCATTCTATTAACTAAGCTCTTATAGAATACTATGTGCCTACCATACCACTATCAGCAGACCCAGGGATCAGTAATGATTACATCCCTAGATTTAGAAGCCAGGGAACACATCAAGGACACCTCTCAACCTTTATGAGCATATAAATTAGAAGTCTATTTCTTTGGCTTCTACCAACAATGCTAGTTGGTTTTTTACCCCTTTTTCTTACCCAAGTTTTCACAGAACCAATGTGTACCAGGCCCAGTATGAAAATTGCAAGAATTATCCGCCTACCCTAATTAGAAATTGTAGCCTACAACCCTCAAGTGAAGACCTAAAAGAAAATTTGGAAGCTATCACCAAGATTTACTGCCTCACCCATTAAAACTCAACCATCAAACCCAATTGGAGATATCCAGGAAAAGATCGTACTAAAGAGTATCCGGATTGTTACACTCCATTCAAAGATATGGTCTCATAGACAAGACCGGCCGAGAATCCGTCAACCGGATTTTGCAAAGATCTGCACCACGCAATGAGATCAATCAGAAAACCGCCCACAATCAATTCCCCCAAAATTTTGGTTTGCAAACACCAGGAATAATATTATGGCCTTCCAGATAGCTTTTGTGATTGCTACATGCATTAGCTTTCATTATAAAATAGTATCTCTAATAGCCATCGTTGTGACGAATATCGATCAATTGCAAAATAGTGATTGCCATATTCACCTCGGTGTTTGACACTAAAAAAGACATGTTGAATATCTTCTTCGACATCGTATACCGTTTATTTTTTTGATTTGATGTCTTTCGTGACCGCGAATATACAGAAAGCAAAAAGTTAATCAACCTCGACAAGGCCGACCAGCCTCTTTCTATGGCGAAGTCGAAGATTTGTGCACTCTGCAAATATGTCAAACTTTATACTTCTTTTCGTGGGGAGTTTAGGGTAAAATTAGCACAAAAAAAACAACCAAATGAGATTCGAAGTATATAGGAATCTGATTTCTTTTCTTTCAAATTGACCCTTAAAAAAACAAATATACCACATTAATGGATGTAAACCATCTGCCAAGTGGCGGCTCTCCCATCAATCATTTGGATTTTCTTGGAATTGCTTCAATGCAAAGTGATATCATACATGTCGTTGTTGATTTAAAAAATAATAATAATAAATATATTCTGTAACTTTTAATTATTAAAATTCTTGGCACTTTATGTTTCAAATTATTATTTTGTTACATATTTACCAACGCATGACATTTTCATGAGAGTTTTAGAGATTGCAAAATTAATTTTCATCAAATTAATTGAAAATTTTAAAAAAGTATATAAGCGTCTGAAATTGATAAAATAAAAATTTAGAGTGAAAAATGTTAGCACTTCAATAATTAGAAAATGTAAAATATATATATTTCAAAAAATTATTATATTTTATGGACAATTGAGAATCCAATTTTAAGTGGGTTTACTTATTAGACATTTAATGAAGAGAATCTTATAATTCTAATCAACTTTACTAGATTCAAAATCATTTTGCTCGAATGGCACACGTGACCAGAAATAAATAAAAAAGTATAGTCCCAGTGTTTCTCGGGGTCTATTTTCTAGGTCTAAAATGCTACTTGTAGAAACATTTATTTTATATTTTCTCATGAGTCTTCATTTTAGTTTCTTTCTATTAAGTTCTGTTTTTTTTTTTTTTTTTTTTAAACTAGTGGTTATTAAATTTTGGTCTGGTCAATGAAAGTTATCCTATGGGCCTGTGATTGGATCCAATCTGGTTAACGAGGCAGGCCGACCTTTCATTTTGCCAGCTAAGAAATTGCCAGAGTGCTTCTGTCTAGGCTGATTTGTGGGGTGTCCCTTTGGCCCAGCACTTCCTCTCACGGTGTACAAAGACCATTTGCAACAAATTTCTTTCCATTAATCAAAGATAAAAAGTTTCAACCGGGTGGGACAAATTTCTTTGGATTAATCAAAGACAAAAGTTTCAATCCCTTAAACAATGAAGTGGTTCTGTTGTTTTTTTCTCGTGGACTAGGGTTAGTGTCTTAGTGAGTTAATCATCTCAAAGAAAGAGCCAAGACAAGAAAAAGGAAATTAATAGAGTTGTACTTAGAAAGCGAAACAAAGATGCCCCGAGAACTTCTCTAGCAGAGTTTAAAGACCAAAGTTCGTATATCTTTACGAATAATCTATACACAGTCCATCAGGGTTTGCAACTAAGGCAGTGTTTGGAATATGTCTATTCCAGTTTGGCATAGGCAGAAGGGGTCAGTACAAATCCATACCAGTCGCATATGGAAAACATTTTTCACACACTTGTCTTTGGGTTTTCACTTAAAATTAAGGGTCATATATTTATTTGGTCCCTAGTTGTTGACCCATTTTAATAAATAGTCCTTGAGGTTTTCAAATTGATCAAGTCCTTGAGTTTTTAAATTGAGAGTTTGTAATTTTTATCAAACAAGTTATTTTAAATTTTTATTTATAAAGTGCTTAACGATTCACACTTCCGTTCCAATACACAACATGTCACCAAAATTAAAAATTTAAATTTTTTTTTTATTTTTTTTATTTTTTTTAAAAAAAAAAAACAAAAAAAAAAAAAATTAAGGAAAAAAACTTAAAAAAATTAGAAGTCACATGATTTTAGTTTTTGGATGACACGTGTCAACTTATGATTGGAGTTGATATGTGAACCATTTAATTTTACGAATAAAATTTTAAGATGATTTTTTTTTGACAAAAATTATAAATTAGGAACCTCTATAATCAATTTGAAAATCGAAAGACAATTTGTTAAAAAAATCAAAACCTAGGGATAAAATAAGACATACCTAACCCTAAAATTAAAAACTACTTTTTTTTAACATAATTTTTGAAATAATGCCTAATTTCTAATGCTTATGTTTTCGTTGACTGAAGGGTCTCCAATGGTTCAGATATGATTAGGAAAATAGATAATTTAGTTTTAATGGACTAGTTATATGTTCCACATCACAGATAACTACTTATCTCTTAACTAATAATTTGGACAAGTAGTTAAGGCTTTATTTAATTAGCGTAGTGGTCAAGAGGGGTCTTGAGATGAGCCATATAATATGAATATTTTAAATTTGAATCGCATTAGAAGTAGACTGTTAACTTGCCCGGAGTGAGGGATTACAAGCTCTCCTTTTGTTTAGGGCTTTTCAAGTCCGGTGGCGGTGGCGAGTGGGCTGTTTTCTAGATTTTGACCACCATCACTACCACCATTGGGTGCGGCAACCAACCATTGGTGGCGACAGTTTTAGCCAACCATTGGTGGTGACAGTTTTAGTGATGGCAGGAGTCAGTTACAGTCATCATTAATGGGCTCTTTTTTTGTTGAACTTTTTTGTCCATTAGTCCAATTTTTTTAGTGTAAACTTAGTTGTAAATGTCTTTCTATACCACGCAAGACATTTCAAAAATGATAAGTTCATGATAAATTTAGTTAAAGTTGTTTTAGTGTTTTTTTGGACTTATTTATTATCAAATTAATAAACATTTTGAGCAAAATAAACTCTATACAATAAACTACAAAATAAAAAAATATATTAAAGGGTATCTTAAAAGACAGCACAAGAAATCTAATAAACTTCAAAATCAATAATCTAAACTATTTTTTTTAAAAAAAAAATTCTCGATTTTAGCAATACCCGCCAAAGGGGTGCGGGTATCCCAGCAACAGAAAATCTCTGCAAACAAGTATTTTGGGTCACAGACACTATCACCGTTATAGGGTGATATGATCGCATACTGATAGCATAAAAACTGAAAAAATTTCAATTTTCTTGAACAACCCTACAATTTTGTCAGGGATTTTCCACATATGGATGAATTTGGCCATGCTTAAGGTGGTTCTTCAAAAGGTTGGTACCTGTTTTAATTGTCTTTTTGAGATAAATGTGAAGAATGTCGAGATGCTGCAAAGCTAACTGCTACAGATAGCAGAATAACAGAGCAGAAGGAAGGCTCGGGGAAAGCCAGTACACATGGCTTCTATTATAATTTTAACAGTAGATAAGAGTTATTTGTCTTTTCTGTTATAACAGCTCATATGAGCTAAATCAATCGGGTATATATATATATTGATGCACGAATTCAGTTTCATTAATATAAATTATGAATATTCACACATTTGATGTAGTATCGGAGCTCTCTTAACACAGAATTCTCTTTTTCCAATTTTCTTGCCAAACAGACACTATTTCTTTCATTCTTCCATTGTAATTTCTTGTTGCAATGTTGACTCAATAACCTCTAGCTGTTCTATTGTTACTCCTTTAAATCCAGTAGTCTCCAAGGAAGATCATCCTTCCAATCCTCATTTTCTTCACTATGGAGAAAGTCCTGGTTTTATGCTTGTGACACAGGTACTTCACATCTCTGGTGAAAACTATCATACGTGGAATCGTTCGATGCTAATTGGCATTGGAAGCCAAAAACAAGCTTAGTTTCATCGATGGATCACTTCCTCGTCCATCGTCAACTGATCCTTTGTATAGTGCATGGTGTCGATGCAATACCATGGTGTTTTCATGGATAATCAATGCAGTAGCAAAAGAAATTGTAGCAAGTGTCATTTACATCACTGATGCTAAAGATGTAAGGAATGAAATTCGTGACTCGTTTTCTCAAGGGAACGAACCACGAATTGTTCAGTTGTAGAAGTAAATTTCATCCCTAGCTCAAGCACCTGATTCGGTTAGTGTTTATTTCACTATACTTAAAGGCATTTGAGATGAATTACAGAATTATAAACCTCTTCCGAGCTGTTCTTGCAGATATCGATGTGGTGCTTTGCGTATTGTTGCTGAAGATCAACAATTTGAGTTTGTGATGCATTTTTTGATGGGATTAAATGACTCTTTTGCTCAAGTTCGAGCTCAGATCTTGTTATCCCTTCCTCTGCCTCCTATAAATAAGGTATTTTCCTTGATTATGCAAGAGGAACTACAGAGAGGAATAACTTCTATTCCTTCTGTTGACTCCATAGCTCTCTTGAATCGCAAATACTCTGGAGCTCCTCGTTAGTTTAATCCTAGAGGTAAAGAACAACCACAGTGTAGCCATTGTGGCAATCTTAGACACACTGTGGACAAGTGCTACAAGCTGATAGGCTATCCTCCTGGTTATCGTACCAAGCCTAAACTTCCTGGAATTACTGCCAATGTTGCTGGTTCTACCTCTATTGGTTATAATTACGCTGATCAACTTCTTGAACCCGTTTCAAGTCCAGTAATAGCTTCCCCTACATCACCTTTTACTTTTAAGCAATATCAGCAGATAATCCCTCTGATTACTTTTCAGAATTCTCAATCTCTGCAATTTAAAGGACCAACAACCTCCTCTTCTAATCTAGTTAAATCTCATCACATTTCAGGTGATAGTTGTCCTTCTCATGTTCTTTCTTCAGCTTTATCCTCTTCTTTTTCCAAAAATATTTCTGTCACTTGGATTCTAGACACTGGCGCATCTAATCATATGATCAACTCTATAGATATGTTTTCTTCAGATGTTCAACCTTGTCATTCCACTGTCAGACTTCCTGATGGTTAGTCAGCCACAGTTTCTTACATAGGAACTGTTTGCTTATCTCCTTCTTTAATTCTCAGAAATGTTCTATGTGTTCCTAGCTTCAATTTCAATTTGATTTCAGCTAGTAAGTTGACATCTGACCTTCGTTGTTGTCTTGTCTTGCTCTCTGGTTATTGTTTGATTCAGGACCTTATCAACAAAAAGATTATTCGGCTAGGTCGAGAGAAAGATGGTCTCTATGTGTTGCAGCAAAATAACATGGATATTTTTGTCCATACTCCTGTTGTTGCTTCAGTTTCTTCCTATTTGATCTTTGGCACTATCGTTTAGGATATGTGTCAGATTTTAAAATTTCAATTTTACAAAAACTTGATTCTACTATCATTTGTTTTCCTAGTTTTCATTGCACTATTTGTCCTCTAGCAAAACAGAAACGTTTACCTTTCAATAGCAGTGATAGTCTTACTTCTAAACCTTTTGATCTCATACATTGCGATATATAGGGTCCTTTCTCTACTTCTACATCAGCTAGTCATAGATATTTTCTACCATTGTTGATGATATACTTGTAGTCTTTGGGTTTTTCTTATGAAACTCAAATCAGAAACTCGTCCTCTGTTACATTCTTTTTTTGCCTTAGTTCACAATCAATTTCATACTATCAATTGCATTCAAACTGATAATGGGATGGAATTTATGATGCCTAATTTTTATGCTAGTAAGGGTATTATACACCAAACTAGTTGTGTAGAAACCCCTTAGCAAAATGGTAGAGTTGAAGGAAAACATCATCATCTACTTAACATAGCTCGGGCTCTTAGATTTCAGTCCAATGTTCCTCTTTCTTTTTGGGGAGATTGCATCTTCACTGCAGCCTACCTTATAAATCGGATACCTACTCCTATTCTTAATAATCAATCTCCTTTTTCTGTTCTCTATGGTACTTCTCCATCTTATCTTCATCTTAGAGTTTTTGGTTTCCTTTCTTATGCTTCCACTCTTCCTAATTCCCTTGACAAATTTTCACCTAGAGCTAGGAGATGCATTTTTGTTGGCTATCCTTTTAGCACTAAAGGTTACCGAATATTTGATCTTGATTCTAAGACAATATTCATTTCTCGTAATGTTGTTTTTCATGAAACTATCTTTCCATTTTATGATAAAACACTTTTGTCTTCTGCTCCTCATTCACATTCAAATTCTTCAGTTCCTCCTTCTGTTGTTTTGCCTCGGGTTATTCCAGATTCGCATTCGCATTCCACTTCACCTTATCTTTTTCCTCCTATTCCCACTACTTCTTGTGATTCTTCTGCTAGTTTATTTGCTCTTTCACATCACTTCCTATAGTTCCTCGCAGATCCACTCGAACCAGAAATATACCTGCTTATTTGCATGATTTTCATGACAGGTTATTATCTTCTCTTAACCCTATTCCTTTATCTCGGGTTGGTTATGTTCAAACAGGTACCTCTCATCCTTTGTTCCATTTTCTTTTATATTCTAAACTCTCTCCTCTTCGAAGACAATATTCTCTTTGTCTTTCCACCATCTATGAACCCACATATTTTCATGAGGCTGTTGGTCATCCCCATTGGCAAGCGGCTATGGCAGCTGAGATTGCTACTTTGAAAGCTAATCATACCTGGGAATTAACTGATTTGCCTCATAGAAAAACACCATTAGTTGTAAATGGGTCTATAAGGTCAAATTCGTTCTGATGGTTCACTAAAGCGTCATAAGGCACGCTTAGTTGCCAAAAGTTATACACAACGTGAAGGATTTGACTATTATGAAACTTTTTCTCTTGTTGCAAAAATGGTTATCGTGCATACCATTCTTGCTTTAGCTGTTATCCATGGTTGGCATCTGTCCCAACTTGATATCAATAATGCTTTCCTTCATGGTGACTTACATGAAAAGGTGTATATGTGTTTACCTCCGGTTTTGCTAAACAGGGGGAGGATCAGCGTGTTTGTAAGCTTCTAAAGTCCTTGTATGGCCTTAAACAAGCCTCAAGATAGTGGTTTAGCAAGTTTTCTAATACCTTGACAGCTCATGGTTTCATTCAATCTACTTTTGATTCTTCCTTGTTACAAGGATTAATGGACAGTTCTTCATGGCTCTCTTGGTGTATGTAGACAACATCCTTATAACTTCTAATGACTTGAAAGCCGTTGATGACTTAAAGGTATTCTTAGACAGCAAATTCAAGTTAAAGAATCTTGGTGTTTTGAAATATTTTTTTGGTATTGAAATTGCTCGATCAACAAAAGGAATCACACTTTGTCAGCAAAAGTATACTATGCAAATTTTAGGAGATAGTGGTATGTTGGGCAACAAAGTTTCAAAATTTCCTATGAAGCAAAATCTAAAGCTTAGCAGCATTGAAGGTATGTTAATAGTAGATCCTGTTATGTATAGAAGGTTGATTGGAAGACTCGTCTATTTGATAATAACACGTCCGGATATTGCATATTCAGTTCAAGTGTTAAGTCAGTTTATGGACATGCCACGAGACACATATCTAAAAGCAGCCATTCGGGTGTTGCAATATATCAAAGGAATACCAAGACAAGGCATCTTCTTGTTTGCTGCATCTGAGATACATCTGAAGGGTTTTTCAGATTCGGATTGGGCAGGTTGTGTAGATAGTAGGAAATCAATGACTGGTTTTTACATATTTCTTGGTGATTCATTGATATCATGGAAGTCAAAGAAGCAAATCATGTGGTTGCTTCGGTTACTTAAAGATTTGCACATTTCTCATGATAGATGTGCCCTGTTATTTTGTGATAACCAAGCAGCATTACATATAGCAACAAATCGAGTGTTTCATGAGAGAACGAAACACATAGAAATAGATTGTCATATTGTGAGAGAAAAGGTGCGAGCTGGACTCATTAAGACTATACATGTTAAAATTGATATGCAGCTTGCCGATGTTTTTACAAAAGCTTTAGGCTATTATCAATCCAACAATTTGATTAGCAAGATAGGCATTGTAAACATTTACATTGCTGTTCATCTTGAGGGGGAGTATAAAGAACGTCTAGATGCTGCAAAGCTAACTACTACAGATAGCAGAATAACAGAGCAGAAAGAAGGCTCGGGCAAGCTAGTACATGTGGCTTCTATTGTAATTTTCTAACTGTAGATAAGAGTTATTTGTCTTTTCTGTTATAATAACTTATATGAGCTAAATCAATTGTATATATATATGATGTACGAATTCAGTTTCATTAATAGAAATTACAAATATTCACACATTTGATAATAAGTAAATTTTTTTTTTTGTAACTAAATGTGTTTAATATTTGCTAATATGTTACGACATAGAAAATTGTACATTTAGAAGAGCATTGGGAGAACCTGTAACTGGAATGAGTCTAATCCCTAGCTAGCGGCCACTCAGCATGTTTGGATTAGCCTAAAAAAAGTTTTGTTGAAAATTTTGTCTGGATGGTAACCTAATTTTATTAAGGTTTGTAAAATAGGAATCGGAACTTCGTGAAAATTTGTCAGAAAATGTGAAAGATGCTGTCGAAGTTTACGAGGAGGCGGTGCAGTTCATAAAATACTGTGAAAAAATACATTTTTTTTTTGTGTCATCGAAGATGGTGCTCGCCGCTCTGAAGATGCATACAGTGCCCCGCTGGCCTCTGGAAGGGTGTTTCCAACCAAAAAAAAGATGGTGCAAGCAAAGTACTCAAAATTTAGACCCAAAAAAAAAAAAAAAGAGTAAAGTAAAGTGCTCGAAAAAAGACATAAAACAAAGTAGACGTGACGGTCTCAGTACGAAAAAGTGGGAATTCTCGAGAAGAAAACTATTGATCTTTATATTTATCATTTATTGTAAAATTTTAAGTTCATAAGAAATTTTTTTATTATTTTAATTATATTCTTAAATACTCTCTTTAATTTTTTTAATTAAAAAATTTAATACATATAATATTTAATTAAAATTAAATAAATTTTTTATTTAAATTATATTCTCCAACCATCACTTTAGATATAACACTCATCTTTATATATAAAGTGAACTCTCCTTTTAATTAAAAATTTTAATACTTATAATGTTTAATTAAAATTAAAATCAAATTATAAAATCAAATCTCGAGATTAAGACTTTAATTTTGATACTCGAATTTACCATCTATCTTAAAATTTTAAGTTAATAAAAAAAATTTTATTATTTAAATTATATTTTCGCACATTTACAAGTGGCTGATCAAGGGGATATCGATACGTGTCTCAAATAAAGGTTCATTGCTCTGCTCCCATAAGATATTCCTCATAGATTCGCACCCTTTTGCAAAAGTGTAGCAATGCTTCGCCCACTTTTCTATCTTTTCTGCCACACTTTGTTAGAGATCTCTCACACTGTGGGTTAAGGGTAGTGGAAAGGAATATCGTCGGTTAAAGTTCGCTTCCCTAATTATCCTTTTTTTTTTTTCTTTCAATGTTTTCTGGTGAGATATTACTGAGGCAACGAAAACCACCTTGTCGACACATTACATGGAAGAGCATCCTCTCTGCAATCTCTAGGGTATTGCTGAGGGTATAATTCTCTTGTGTTTTCTCTTCCCTATAGAGACAGAAAATTTGTAAGGCTACAGCTTTTATTTTCTCCGTTAATTAAAACTACCAAATAAACCAATTAAGATGGCATAAAAAACACACCCAAAAGATTACATTCCCACACCAATCCTTAAGGCTACGCGGCCATGTACGCACACATACATCATATGAAGCAACAAGTTGTCAAAAGACAAAAAGCTGGATATAGATCCTAAACAAACTTTTTTTTTTTTTTCAGCTTCCATGCGTGGCTGGCTTATCTTGTTTTCTAGTGGCAGAAGATGACTTTCAGCTCACGTGGGGACGAGCACTCGTGCATGAGAGAGGGACTATCATGGGCGTACGTAAACGTGGCAGGACATGCGTGCTTGAAGAACTCAGAGAAGGTCGAGGCCCTACACGTCTGCGGACTGTTGTAGTGGTTCCTGCAGCACAGCTCGTCTGTACCAAAGGCCTCGCACCCACTCTTA
The DNA here is from genome assembly GCA_003952965.2 of Morella rubra. Lineage (NCBI taxonomy): Eukaryota > Viridiplantae > Streptophyta > Magnoliopsida > Fagales > Myricaceae > Morella > Morella rubra. Next base: position 16,315,388 of record CM025852.1, read on the forward strand.
CAGCCTACGACCGGCCCGTGACCGGGCGGTGACCGAAACTGCAGCCTGTCAGGACAAGTGGCGAGTAGGTTAGCTCGACAGCCAACCACAGGGCACACGCCCTTACCCTCGTGTGGGGTCACGGTCATGGGAACGTTGAAGCCGTCAACAAGGCTGACGGCGTAAGAGGAGAGGTCGTTATGGCCGTGGTGAAGGCTGAACTGCGCCAGCGTAGCCGGAGGGGATCCGCCTAGACCGTTGCATTCGAGCCGGCTGCCGCAGTCGCCGGTTGCGCAAGAGAAGCGGTTGTTGGCGTAGGTGCAGCCGGTTCGGGCCCAGATACGTCCCGACCAGTGCTGGGTCGGGGCCGGGAAGGAGCGATGGGTGAGGCTGTTGAGCGCGAAGCCGCCGCGCTCGAGGACGGGGTGACCTGCGTTCGGCTGGATGGCTGGCCAGACCGTGAAGGGGCAGTTGTTAACCAAGGTTAAAATGAAACCTGGGGGCTGCGTCGCTTTGGTGAGGGTGCACAAAACAAGGAATGTGGTCGTGAAAAGGAGACTACAAGACAGAGGGACTGAAAAAGCGGAAGCCATTTTCTAGGAGGTGAGGGGGCGTGAGAGAAGGCGAGTGATTGCTAGGCATTTTATAGGCCTGAAGGAGCTTGACGAGCATGGAGTGCAATTTGAACTGGGATTTTGAGCAAAACGGAAAAGACTAAACTGCCCCTGTACTCAGCTTTGTTTGTACAGTCAGAGCAGGTCATTTGTCTGCTAAAGTTTAGTGTTTTTTTTTGCAGTGGGCTATTATTGTGTCTCTTTGTGGCTGGTGTATTACGTCCCTTGTTTTATATCACTGTGAACTGTGTGATGGTCAGAAACTGGGGACTGAACTGCTCAGAACGGTAGGGAGCCCTAAAGAGTTCAGAAACGCTTGGACGGATCAGGATGATTGCAAGTTTCATTAGATTCAAAGCAAGCAGTTGGAGCTAAAGCAAAGGGGGGTTTTGAGGTAAATGTCCTTTTGGGCCTTTGGGCACCAAGGGCTTCTAGCATTTTCCAGTTACACAGATCTCGTGTGGCACCCCGATGAGAAACGTATATTTAAGCCCGGAAACATAGCCCCAAGTCATCCAACCAGGGGCGGTGAAAGCTAAAGATGATGCGGTGCGTGTGAGAGAGAAAGCAGCGTTCCCTTCGAGGTGGATGGGACACGACAACCACGTTGGCAAAGAAGATAAGCAGCACCGTCTTCGAGGCCTTTGTTGCCCTGCTCCGTTCTAAACTTAGGAAAGAGTTCTTTATTTATTTTTTTATAGGTGAAAGACTTCTTTATTCGAATACTGAATTGCAGCGCCAGTGGGTTCTTTACACTTTTTTAATAGATTCGGTCTCAGCTGTTTTTTCTGTGGGTATTTTCAGTTTTATTGCTTTTAAAGTTACTGGTTTTGTTGCTTTTAAAGTTACTGGTTTATCTGAGTATTAAAATTATGGGGTTTAAAAAGTTAATTTACTAGAGTTAATGGAGTAAAATTTAAATAGATATTATAAAAAAAATAATTATTACTAATAATAAATATTATTTTGTAATTTGTTTTTAAGTAAGGGCCAAAACAAACACCACTGAATGAAGCATTTGTAAGACCAACGTAGCTTCACATAAATGTAATTATTTTCTTTCATTATTATATAAATGATTTCCTGATCTCTGGTGACTACCTACGAGAATATTAGTTAAGTGATTGGTCGTGGCCTATAAAAATTGAGACTCAATATGTCACGTTTTAGCATTAAAAATAGCGAGACGCAGGTAGTATTTTTTTAATGTCATTAGGGATTGCATTTTAAAAGTTAGGACCATATACAAGGATAAATCTAGGTACCACTTACTTTTATCGTATTATGAAAACTAACAAGATCCTGTTAAGGGATTGAGAAAACCACTAATTTTTTCATGCTAAACAGAGAAGAGTGGTGGCCTAAAATGGTAGATGTAACTATCAAAACTTATACGAGCTAGTAATTAAAACGTCTACAACCTGCGTAACAAAGCTCACTGGAGGGTCGGAAAAAATCACAAAGGATCAGAAAGGTCCATCGGAGAGCCGAAATTATATAAAAGAAAAAACTAAGGTCAACAAGTACACAACCTAAGAATTAAAATTCTCAGGGAGCCATTGAAGGAGAATTAAGGAGGCCGAAAACATTAGGGCCGCACATAAGCCCATGCACGACAGTCACCGGCGTGTGCAGTCCATGCGCTACCCAGAGGCATCGGCTTGTAGTGGTTCTGCTTGAAGTAGCCAAACCAACCCGCAAGGTGTGTGACCTCCTTGACCGCCGGTAGCAGTCCGAAAACATAGACGTACGTAATATATTTTTGAAACTTGCTTTTTACAAGGAGTCGGGAATTAAAAGCTTTGTTGGAAGCTTGTTCTTTTACGTTCGTTTCTATGTAAAATAGTGTATTTAGAAACTTGCAACCCTAAAGAAAACTGCAAGGACCAAGAGGCAGGGTGACTCAAATAGGTAGACGGGTGCGGCAACTGCCATGACCTCTAATTATGAAAGCCCATATTATAGCTAGAAAATAGGAAACACTTTTATAAAATTAAAGTTCAGAAAAAAAAGCCTACAACTTTGGGAAAATAACTTAGGCCTAGAAATAGGAACATACTAAAAATTAGTTTACAAAATTGAAATCGAAAATAAAAGATTGACCAAACTAGCACTTTCAATAATAACAATCAATTAACTCTATTAGTTTTTACAATATCTTTTCCTAAGTAATAGCATCACTCTCTACAAAATTATTATCCTAAGCACCACAACTGCCTGCTTTATTACTAATTAACTGAAATTTTTAAAAAATTAAATTCTCATCATTTTTCTAACCAATTGTGCAGTGTTACACCAATCATCTTATTAGTGGATTGTTCTTTTTGCTAAACAGCAAAATAATCACACAAAATGATTTCTTTGTTAAGCAAAGAAGCTTCTCAAAGTATTAAGAAATCTCGGATTCACTAAGTTTTATTGTCAAAAATTTATATTTCAATAATGCAATCTCAAAGAGGGGTCCTTAACAAATATCTTGTTGACAAAAGGGAATCAAATTCTAATCAAGAGGTAATAGGTGAAGAACCAAGTATAAGGAGGACTTATTGATGGTGCCAATACTGAATCACATCCAGTCCAAACCAATTTAGGCCGAAAAATATGATTACTCTTTCAAAAGCCCAACAGTTACAACCAAACCCACGTCGCATATTTCCCAAAAGAGAAAATCGCTACATATGCCGCAAACAGTTACCTAACAACCCACGATAAGCCACGGCACCACGTTCTCACTATACTTGTAGCAGATACGAATAACCGTCAGAAAAAGGTGAAGAGAGTATCACGGAGCATGACCTAACAGGGACAAGAACTCCGCTAAAATCCTGGCTAGAGGAAAAGAGGGGAACGTGGGCAAAAATACTATAAAAAGAGAAGCTAATGATGAGAACTGGTAAGTGATTTTTGTGTGATAAAATAGCAAAACTCGTATAAAAATAGGGACTGATTTAAGCTTCGAGGTTCCACACCTCGGAACCCGGGGTCTTTATTGTTTTACCTTGTGTTTTACATCAAATTTACTCTGACGTATTGACCATAAACCAACTGATTTATCAGTTGGCGCCGTCTGTGGGAACGTTTACGTTCTCGTGATAAAAGGTTTATGGTGATCACCAAGAGTAAAGGCAAGGGGAAGACAGGAGGCGATCCAGAACCATTCCGGGAGCCCCCTTCACGAGTGATGGAAGGCTTAGTAGAAACTGTTCACGAATCTCACACTAGCACAGAACGAGAGCTAGGCCCTAATAACGGACAACGGGGGAAACATCCATGCCAGGAAGGTACGCTGGAGAAGCCCGCATGCCACAAATATCGATACCAGAAAAACATGACGAAGAAGTTCATACTCAGCAACACGGAAGAGGCTCACATTCCCCACCTAGGACGGAATGAAGGAACCGACAGAGTCAATGCTAGATTAGAAGAAGTCCTAGCAGAGTTGGGACGGATGAGACAAAAGGTGGACAAACCACCCATCGTCTTGGAAAATATGATGCACCAAGTGGAGTCCCCATTCACTTCCAAATATTTTGGAGGTCCGGTTACCCTCCAAATTCCGCATGCCAGTGGTTGACAAGTATACGGGAGCAACCGATCCACTCGATCACTTTAAAGGTTATCGTTCGCAGATGGATTTACTGGACACTCAAGACGCAATCAAATGCAAGGCGTTCCCTACAACGCTGGATCGGCTCGCATATGGTTTAGCAGACTGAGACCGAATTCCATCTCAAGCTTCAAGGAGCTCAGTAAAGCCTTCGTCAGCCATTTCATAGCTAGTAAAAAGCAGAAAAAATCGGCCATTCATCTCCTCTCCACCCGACAGAAGGAAGGCGAAAGTCTGTGAGACTATGTGGCGCGGTTCAACCAAGAAAAACTTAATGTGGAAGATCCGGAAGACAAGGTGGTACTCACCGCCATTGTAGCTGGTTTGGCCGACGGAAGGTTTTCTTTCTCCCTAGGAAAGAAACCTCCCGAAACCTTCGGGAATTCATGGAAAAAGCACAAAAGTATATGAATGCTGAAGACATGATGACTGCCCGCCAGCAACAAGTCATCGATCAAAGTGGAATATCGGCCAAAAGAAGAAAAGAAGGAGCTCCCACTAGGCATCCCATAATGGAGAAAGAACAGAAGGTGGACCCGAACCGGACCGCGAACAGATCGCCAAAACTACAATTCACACCTCTCAATACGTCTCTAGGAAAAATCCTCATGGAAATCCGAAACGATCCCGAGATACGGTGGCCTCCAAAAATGCGGTCCGAACCCAGATAGACGGGATGACGAAAATTCTGTCGCTTTCATAACGATCACGGCCATGATACAGATGAATGCATACATCTAAAAAGACAGATAGAAGCCTTCATCCAACAAGGACGCTTACGACAATTCACTGCAACCAGACTAGGGGAACCTTTCCGAAAAGATCCAAGAACCCCGGAGCACCGCTTCAGACCCTACCGAAGAAACGAGAGATCACCTCGGCAAAATCAAAATGAAGTTCCACGACAAAGGAAAGACTAGAGGAACGACGCTCGCCGCCCAGAGCTATAGGCGAAATCAGGGTCATTTCTGGAGGCATCGCAAAAGGAGGGTCGTCTAAATCTTCAAGGAAAACCTACGCAAGGCGACTACTTGTTGCAAAAGTAAACAATGGACCTCGGCGTCCGATGATGAAGGAAGAAAAACCCATCACGTTCACGCTAGAAGATACGGCAGGAATCGAATACCCGCATGACGATGCCTTGGTGATCGACGCTCTGATAGGAAACTACAAGATCAGGCGCATACTCATCGACACTGGAAGCTCCGCCGACATTTTGTACACCACTGCGTATAACCAGATGAAGCTAGGAAGAGAAGCATTGAGAAAAGAAAGTACCCGACTCACCGGGTTCACCGGTCACGAAGTATTCAGCCTAGGAATAAAAGAATTGCCATTCACCGTCGGAGAACCCCCACTCGAAGCCTCGCTCTCTGTAAAGTTTTTGATTCTCGAAGGAGAATCTTCTTACAACGCTATTATAGGACGGGTTACTCTGAATCGCCTACGTGCTGTAGTATCAACTTATCACTTAAAGATGAAATTTCCAACCAGATCAGGAATAGGAGAAGCAAGAGGGGATCAAAAGCTAGCAAGAAACTGCTATCTCTTGGATACCCAAGGTACTGTAGAAACCATGGCCATAGAACATCGAGAAGAGTTCCGAGCACAACCAGTAGAACCGTTGGAGGAAATATCCCTCTGGGCAGACTCAAAGGAACGAACAGTAAAACTCGGCGCCCACTGTCTGAAGATTCAAAAAGATGCCTCATGGAATTTCTCCGAGCAAACAGTGAGGTCTTCGCATGGTCGCATGAGGATATGCCGGGAATAGATCCTAAGGTCATTACTCATAGGCTAAATATACGCCCCGAAGTCAAACCGGTCATACAGCGTAAGAGAAGCTTCGCCCCAGAGAGAAGCCAAGCAATTCAAGAGGAAGTAGGGAAATTACTCAAATCTTGATTTATCAGAGAAGTCAACTACCCCGGCTGGTTGGCAAACGTGGTCATGGTGAAAAAAGCAAATGGAAAATGGAGGATGTGTGTGGATTATACCGACCTAAACAAAGCCTGCCCGAAAGATTGCTACCCTCTCCCGAGAATTGATTCTCTTGTTGATTCGACCGTAGGGCACCAGCTCCTCAGCTTCATGGACGCTTTCTCCGGATACAACCAGATCAAGATGCACACACCGATCAAGAATGCACTGCTTTCACAACGGACCGGGACACTTATTGCTATCAAGTAATGCCCTTCGGACTGAAAAATGCTGGAGCAACGTATCAAAGGTTAGTCAACCTGATGTTCCAGAAGCAGATAGGGCGAAACATGGAAGTCTACGTAGACGACTTGCTGGTAAAGACACGAGAATCAAGGAATCACATCACTGATCTTGCCGAAGCTTTTGACGTACTCCGCAAATATAAGATGCGCCTGAATCCAGCAAAATGTGCCTTCGGAGTCTCATCGGGAAAATTTTTAGGATTCCTTATATCTCAGCGAGGAATCAAAGCCAACCCAGAGAAAATCAAAGCCATTCTGGACATGCAACCACCTAAGAATGTCAAAGAAATGCAACGACTCACGGGACGCATAGCAGAGCTCAACAGGTTCGTCTCCCGAGCTACAGAAAAATGCCTGCCATTTTTCAAAACACTCCGGAAGACCTTCGAATGGACGGAAGAGTGTCAAGGGGCTTTTGAAGAACTTAAGAAGTACTTGGCGAATCCACCGCTTCTCAGCTCCCCCGAACCAGGAGAAACACTCTACCTTTATCTCGCTATTTCTAACGCGGCAGTAAGTACAGTGCTCATAAGAGATGACAACGGCGTACAACGACCTGTATATTATGTGAGCAAAGCCCTGCAAGGAGCCGAACCTCAATATCCCAACATCGACAAGTTGGCGTTAGCTGTCATCATCTCGGCGAGAAAACTCAGACCCTATTTCCAAGCTCACTCCATCGTTGTCCTGACAGATCACCCGTTAAGACAAACCTTGGGAAAACCGGACGCATCGGGAAGATTAGTCAAATGGTCAGTAGAACTCGGTGAATTTGACATAGAATATCGGCCTCGAACCGCCATCAAAGGACAAGCGATAGCCGATTTTATCACCGAATTCACCACGTCAGTATGTCAAGAAGAGGCTCCTGAGCCGAAATGGTGGCAAATTTTTGTGGATGGATCATCTACTCATGAAGCCGGCGGAATAGGGATGGTCATCGAAATACCCGAGGAAGAACGCATCGAATTCGGGATCAAGTTAGAATACTCCCCCACGAACAATGAGGCAGAATACGAAGCCCTCATAGCCGGATTACTTACTGCGGAGTTACTCGGAGGGAAATATCTTCGTGTGTACACCGACTCCCAATTGGTGGTAGGACAAATTACTGGAAGTTTTGAAGCCCGAGATGAAAGGATGGCAGCCTACTTGAAACGCGCCTTAGAAGTAAAAGAACGCTTCGAAGCCTAAAGGACGAGGCATTGTACAATCCATTGGAATCATATCCGAGGTCCGAACGGTTGATGAAGTAGAACCTGGCGATTGGCGGTTACCGATCATGAAAACACTACAGGAAGAAAACCTCGAAGTAGATAAACAACAGAAGCAGAAATTCAAAAGGATAGCACCACGATATACCATCATAGATGGAATTTATACCGTCGGAGTCTCTCCCAACCACTATTACACTGCCTTAACGCTCGAGAAGCAGACTACGCCCTCCGTGAAGTACATGAGGGGATTTGCGGGAACCACTCAGGAGCGCGCGCACTAGCTCAAAAAGTAGTCCGAGCTGGTTTCTTTTGGCCCACTTTACATGCCGACGCGGAAAATGTAGTGCGGAAATGCGAAAAATGCCAAAGGTTCGCCAACCTCATAAACGCCCCGGCGGAAAAAATGACGATCGTAAGCTCTCCATACCCTTTCATGCAGTGGGGAATTGACATCCTCGGGCCTTTCCCAATAGGACAAAGACAGTTGAAATTTCTGATCGTCGCCATCGACTACTTCACCAAATGGGTAGAAGCCGAACCACTAGCAAAGATTACTGAGCAAAATGTCCGGAAGTTCGTTTGGAAAAATATTATCTGTCGCTTCGGGCTACCTCGGGTCATAATCTCTGACAATGGCAAACAATTCGACAACAAGGATTTTCGGGGATTCTGTAAGGAACTCAACATCGAGAACCATTACTCATCTCTGTATTACCCACAAGCTAATGGCCAAGTAGAACTGGCAAACCGATCATTACTGAAGCTTATCAAGACAAAGCTCGACGATCATAAGAGTTTATGGGTGGAAGAACTACCTGGAGTCCTATGGGCATATCGCACGACTGTCAGAACAGCCACTGGAGAAACGCCGTTCGCCCTCACTTATGGAACCGAAGCAGTAATCCCGGTCGAAATCGGGGCTCTCTCCCCACGAGTAATGATGTTCACCCCGGAGAACAATGAAGAAGGAAAAAAGCTGGATCTCGATTTACTAGAAGGAAGAAGGGAAGAAGCAGCGCTCAGAATGGAAGTATACAAACAGAAAGTTACGAATTACTACAACGCCAAGGTCAGACCCCGCCACTTCATCCCCGGAGATTTAGTCCTCAAAAAGGTGTTACCAGGGACCAAAGACCCACAACAAGGTAAGCTCCATCCAAACTGGGAAGGTCCGTATCGCATCACCGAAGCCAAGCGACCAGGAACATACTACTTAGAGAATCTCCAAGGAAAAGCACTACAATATCCATGGAACTCGATGTACCTTAGAAAGTACTACGCGTAACACCCCTTATTGTTTGTCTTCACATGTTTACATGAATATTATGATTTCATGTTTTGCACTACCGTTTTTTATCAAAGGAAAATCTGAAGAGTTCTCTTCAAAGAACCAATCGCCAAACGAAGGGAAGAAACCTAGTAAGACGACCTCGGGAGAACCTCGGTTCGGTTCCCAGTCGCATTCAAGGACTTAGGCGAACTAAGGTTCCCAGTCCCCCGTTAAGACGACCTCGGAGAAGGTTCCCAGTCGCATTCAAGGACTTAGGCGAACTAAGGTTCCCAGTCGAAAGACGACCTCGGAGAGATTCAAGGAAGAGTCTTTCCCAGTCGCATCAAGGACTTCGAAAGGACCCCAGTCCGGACGAACCAGTCGCCAACCTTAAGACGACCTCGGAGAACCTTTCCCAGTCACATCTAAATAAGGTTCCCAAATTCAAGGACTTAAGAACCCCGAAGTCGGTTCGAACTAAAGTTTTAAACAGAAATTAGTCGCATTCAAGGACTTAGGGGTCGGAGAACCTCGGTTCCCAGTCCATCCTAAGGTTCCCAACTAAGATGACCTCAGAGAACCTCGGTTCCCAGTCGCATCAAGGACTCAGAACTAAGGTTCCCAGTCCCCTATATGATAAATTCAAAGAACCTCGGCTGGAGAACTTCGGTTCCTTATCGCATTTACCAACTAAGGAGAACAAGGTTCCCATTCGCATCCATGGATCCAAAACTAAAAAAATCCCTAATCTCCCAATTACAAAGAGTCATCAGATGTAATTACATATGGTCACCAAATATAATTACTATTCAAAAGAAATAAACATGAACAATAAAACGACGAGGTACAAATCATCAATAGCAATTCACAGGTATAACTCAAATCAAAACAGATCAACTAAAATCACAATGTTTCGTCCCCTCTTGGAGGAAGGTGGATGCCGCGAGTCCCTAAAGTCTCCACCAGCCTCTCGTAAATCTCCTTACCGCGCCTTTCTTTACGGACTTGGAAACGACTTCCTTCCCTCAGATAAGCTACTTCTAACACGGCCATAGCCACGCCGATACATCTGTGCGCCAAAACCGCAGGATCGCCAGGAAAAGCAGGCACTGCCGATAACTCGGCAACACGGAGAGTAAGACCTGTACGAGCCTCCTTCAGACCTCTCTTCTCGGCAGCAAATGAATCGACAGCCTCACGCATAGCACGGCGAAGGCCCACCAGTTCGGTTCGAAGTGCCTTTTCTTTCTTCGAAGAAGACGCGCGAGAGTCGCTCAAACGTTGCAAAAGCTCCGCCTTCTCCAGAGATAGACTAAGTTCGAAATCTACACGCCCTGCTCAAGCCCATCAACAGTCTGCCGTAATTCAGCAACTTCGGTATCTCGAGAGGCAATTCACGTTCTAAGTCCATCACCCTGGCCTCATACGTTTGCATCTGAAGATGAGTCCCCCACAGTCCGCAACTCCTCCACCAGTTTCCTCTGCGACTCCAAGTCACCCTCAAGCTTTCGCAGCTTCAAGCGAGAAGATTCTAATTCCTCGTCATGCTTCAACTCCGCGCATCAAGAGCGGCAACCAACGACACACAATGAGAAAGACTGGTGAGAATTTTTGCTTGCATCTTCCATCAGCCTCATCCGAACAGTTAACCCGTTTGTAGCAAATCAAGTTACGAAGATGGAGTGTGCTCACGTGCACCTCTAGTCCATCACCTGGCAAACACCCTCCTTTCGACGAGGCCAATAATTTCCTCCACCCGATTTGCGGCCCCAACGACAACGCTCTGAGAATTCGTGAGCATCAATCAAAATTTGCATGAAGGGCTCACAATGCATCTTCCATCATCTCCTCGTTCAAAGAGGTTGGGCATATGGTCTCGAACGCCACGAAGGTAATGCCGAGGGCTCAGAATCTGACTCCTCAACATCACCTGAGGAAGATGAACAAGTAACATGTTCCTTACCTTTACCTGAAGGAACGGAAAGGACTACGAAGCCACCTGCAACATCGACCGCCGGTATCGTAGACTCGTTCGCCAAATCAAGTGCCGAAATACCGGAATCACCAATAACAACCGCCCCAGATGTGCGGGGTTCCTCCAAGGAGTTTCCATCACCAACGGAGTGATGGAAGGCAGCGCTCCCGAGGAAGAAATCGTGCCAGAATGCACCTCGACGCCACCTGCAGCTCGGCAAATCTAACCCACCGGAAGAAGCGGAGTCGGATAACAATACTGTGTGCTGAAAGCCCACAGGAGCCAGGGCCTATCCCCCTCGTTAGCCTCTGAGCGCTCTGATGTCAAGGTTCTTGGCAGATTAGAAATCCTAGGGGATGAAGGAAGTTCACCATGACCAAAGGAGCTGTCAATAAAACGCTGAAAGAATGAGTCCAATCTCACGAATCTCCTTCACTGCAGTAATCAGTATCTCTGTACGAACCCCAGAAGTAGGGCTCAACATGGAGAGACATCCTCAAACCTACAAATAACCAAACAGCGACAAAATCACGACTAACGAATAAATGAATCAAGGATTTTGGATGAAGAACACTCACAGTTACTTGCCGCACGTTTCGACGACATACGAGCCAAAGGGGCTTCCTCTGCCTTTTCTTCTTCAGCCTCCCAAACCACAAGAGGAGATGCCCTTTTTTTCTTCGAGGAGTGCCCATGAGAAGAACCCTCAACCTCTTGGGAATTCCTCCGTTTGGTACCCCCAACTGAAACGCGAGAAGACTCTTTTCTCGAATCTTTACATGGAAGACGCCCGCGAGGACTTCTCTCAGAACGAGGAGAAGGGTTCACTCTAGGGGATGGTTCGAACATGGTATACCCTAACCAACCCTCATTTTCCCTACAGACCAAAGCGTTCCAGTCTATGGAACCAACTTCCAGAATGACATCCACATGAGCTTGTTCCAACGGAGTAAGACCCTTGATGTCCCTCCTATACTAGTCTGGGACGGACCCAAAAGCCCAACACAGGGAAGACTCACTTCGACGATCCTCGCCAGGGAAACGCTCCCATCCAACACCAGACATAAAAAAAATAACGATCGTGCCAACCCTTATTGGTGTCCGGGTAAGAAGTAATCGGGGAAACCCCTTGATTGCGAGGACGAAAATACCAAAATCTATCAACTTGGGTAGAACGAATGGGTGTATAGAACCAAAGAAACTCCTTCATTGACAGTTGGCATTCAAGCCCGAGATACATCGGCCACATAACAGCACAGCCCATTAAAACCCTCAAAGCATTGGGGACTATCTGAGTCGGACACAAACGCAAAGACCTCAAAATTTTTCGAACACTAAGAGGGAGAGGAAATCTTACCCCAGATTTCAATGGAGCCTCAAAGAAACACATTTCTCGTGTAGGGCATCAGACGGAAGGCGAAAACGGGTTTCCCTAGGAAAATGATATTCAGTGTAAAAGGCTTCAAAGTCCGTTTCCGCCAGTTGGCTAGGGCCCCAATGACCCTCACGCCTCTCAGGCACCTTAAGAACTCTAGCATCACAGCTAGAAGAACCTTCAACGTTCGCCATTGTAGAAAAGTAAAAGGACGAATAAAAGGTAAAGATCAGAAGATGAAAGGCGAAGAGTCTAGAAGTATTTGGAAAATAACGCAAATAAGAGAGGGCTAAATAAGGAAAAATACAATGACCAAGAAGCCCCTCAAAAGAAAACACGTCGTTTCAAAGATTGACGCAATACGTTCCAAAACGACACTCTGTATATCCATAGCCGAATAGTCCCAAGAGATGACGGTTAATTTAAAAACAAAATGACACCCAGATACAGGGAAACGACGCATCAGAAGATTTTCTACAACTTCTGCAACAATTCCCACCAAACCACGATCAACTGACTCAACGGCGTCAATTTACTAAATTACCCGTCATCATAAAAAACAAGTAAAAGCAATCCATCGGGAAAGCCTATCGGACTTCCGAAATAAATCCGTACCCGAAGCCACGACATAACCCCGTATGCACTCACGAAGGCCACGATCAAATGGGTACGTCGGCCATAGCATCTATAAAACAAACAAAAATGTCAACAAAAATTCGTAAAATGGTCCCGGCACAAACAAAGGAGAACAGTCGACTCCTATACCTCCCCTCGATGTTCTAATCATCATCGCCAGCTATGTGGCGAAGCGCGACGCTAATGATTGGAAACAATTCAAGTTGGTGTCCCAAGAATTCTATCATGCAGCCTCGAACCAGTTATCCTTCAAAAGGATGAACCTGAGGATTACTGCACACCCTGGCTGCCGACCCCTACCTGGCACAGGGTTAAGCAATTTTGTCGCGAAGCAAGAAACCCTCACGAAGTGTTCATGGAAGTAGCCCGACACCTCCGAGAAGAAGGAGTAACCCACATGGCCATCGACAAATTGAGAGCATCAGCTTCAGAAGGACATAAATCAGCACGTTTCTTCATGGCCATCCTGTACAATGCTGCAAAGAAGAAACATTCCGCGCACAAGCCCGCAACATAATCTGGCATTTACACATGCAGCTCGGAAGGAAAGGAATGCGAACACTGATAAGCATCATGCGAGGGTGGCTGACACACCACATTGGGTATGGCGGATTAATTTTTCGCATAGACAAATATGTCCTTTGTCCAGACGGCTATAGCCCCCCTTTCATGGCGGATCGCGGGAGAAAAGGCCAAAAGAAAGCCCTCTGTAAAACATGCTATGTAAATTGGGTGTTCAAACACCTCACGAGTACATGTCAAGGCAATGGCCTGGTCCAAATGCCTATTTCCTTTCCAGAATTAATAAAATCAACTTTTATTCTGCAAAAGTTCCTTTTATTCTTTACGATTGTAGTATGGGACCAAATATTCTAATACTAACCAAATCAGTTGGTCGCAGCATTATCAAAGAAATGACTTTGCCAAAAACAAACCAACATCATTACAATATCAGCATGCGTCAATCTAAGGATAGGAACCATATTTGGCACTACCATCCGAATCAAAAGCTGACCTAACCTATATGATCCCAAACAATCAGACATTACAGAACTGCCACTGTAAGTGCGGACTATTCCATCGCAAAGTGAAATGATATACATCAACTCGGATAATCACCAGAAAGCCATGCGACATTAAAAGCAACGTACTATTTGAAACGACACAATGCCACGCCTGAAATTGCAGGCGTGCCAATAAAGACCACGTGTTGTTAGGGATGACAATAGCCGGAGCGTCGAATACCAGAAATGCCGCATTTAATGCTACGCGTTACTCAAGACATGCGAAGAGATAACCACCCACGATCATCCGTGAAATTTTGAGTGGCCACGTGTCAACTACGAATGGGAGGCATTTAAAGCATAAGAAGCTAAAAGCGCGAAACCAAAGGGACGTGCAATTAGGAAGATGAAGTAAACAGCACGTCGAAACTTGAACAGTCTTTCCCTTCTAAGAAGATAACCGTCAAGTACATACAGATATAAAAAGGAGGGACTATCAGAAGAAAAGGAAAAAGTCACAGAAGGTACCGAAGAAAAGAAAGATGTGACCGACGAAGCAAAGCCTTCGAGCCCTACTTGAAGAACTATGGTCTGAAGTGATAAGCAGGATTGTCTGTGACAACCTAAGAGAATGGCAAAGCCTTTGCCTAGTATCTAAACAATTTTATCAAGCAGCTCATGGACCGACGGTCTATCGAAGATTGAGGATTAAAGATATACCACCCCCATACCTCCTGATCGAAGTGTGGAAAACCCTCTGCAACAAATGTTACGCGAGCAAAAACCCACATGAACTCTTCGTCTGAGGTAGCGAAAAAATGCGTTGGACCACAACAGTCGAAGAAGGACTGAAGGAAGTCCACGCTTCGGCAAAGGGGGGAAATCGAAGGCCAAATACCTTCTCGCCTTGGCCTATCACCATCAAGGAGGGAACTCGAGGCAGACTGTCGTAGACATAATTTCAGAGCTCCAACAGGAACTACGAGTAGAACAAATGGAGGTTGTGTGAAAGACCATCCTAGATTGGGTAATGACTAGATGGGGTCGTGTTGATGAACACCAATATAGATTGAAAAACACGTTGAAATGCCTTGAAGAAACGTCTTGTTACATCCCAGAGACAGCTGAGATCCCAGCCTCATTCCCGGAATGGTGGGTACCTATCGACACTATTTCTGCAACACGTGCTATGTGAACAAAGAGTTTTGATATTATGATATATATTTATGTTCCACAGGAGATGTAATCGAATGGGTAATTCCCCCTTGGACGAGATGTAATCATTAATATAGATTCAACTATGTCATGCATTAGCTTCTTTATCCCCATACCTCGGCATCCGAAGCATAGCAAACATTCTCAACCCGATTCTGCAAATCCGCTCGAGAATGGGGGGACTCTGATGGTGCCAATACTGAATCACATCCAGCCCAAACCAATTTAGGCCGAAAAATATGATTACTCTTTCAAAAGCCCAACAGTTACAACCAAACCCACGTCGCATATTTCCCAAAAGAGAAAATCGCTACATATGCCGCAAACAGTTACCTAACAGCCCACGATAAGCCACGGCACCACGTTCTCACTATACCCGTAGCAAATACGAATAACCGTGAGAAAAAGGTGAAGAGAGTATCACAGAGCACGACCTAACAGGGACAAGAACTCCCGCTAAAATCCTGGCTAGAGGAAAAGAGGGAACGTGGGCAAAAACACTATAAAAAGAGAAGCTAATGATGAGAACTGGTAAGTGATTTCTATGTGATAAAATAGCAAAACTCGTATAAAAATAGGGACTGATTTAAGCTTCGGAGGTTCCACACCTCGGAACCCGGGGTCCTTTATTGTTTTACAGGGAAAGAAATGGGAAGATCAAGCTGCATTTACTCTGATGTATTGACCATAAACCAACTGATTTATTACTTACAAGCCGATAATGTTGATATGGCTCAAGATAGATTAAACGGTTTAGCAATTTTATCTATCGAAGATGATTTATTGGCTGAACTTGAATATAAAAGTTTAATTAGTAATTTTTGCATCTAAAAGGGTAACAAATGTATAACATAATTTTTTTAACTAAAAAGTCTTATTTTTAGGATTTGCAAGGCTCCAAAAGTGTTGAGCGGCCTCTGCCAAGAGGGTATGGAATAAGCTAGTCTGTCGTGTTTTTTGTTCTGCTTTTTCAGGAGGAAAATCTGTGCACTAGCTTTGATGCATGACTTGTCCCCCGGAAGTTTGATAGGAGGTTTAGAACGCACGAATTGAGTTGAACGGCAAACCTCAACACACAATGCATGCGGAGGATTGAAACCGTGTATCAGCTGGAATGTTGTATCCCTAATCATCTATTAGCACTTTTAGAGATTAATTAGTCTATCGTCTGCGGTACCAGCTGACTGAAGATCTTATAAGAATTGATTGTCCTTTTTGGTCTTAATCTTTTTTTATCTCTCCTTTGGAATCTTTTTAAATTTGGTCTTTTTGAGATTTTATGACCCCATCAAGTTGTCTGTAATTACCATAGTATTTCTTCTGTATAAGCGAGGGATTTGAAAAAAAATTTCAGGATACTGTCCTCCTTCATTTGAAAAAAAAAAAAAAAAAACATTCTATTGTGAAAATTGGAACACTAAAAGTTTCTTCAGTCTTCTTACACCGAGCATGATTTAGAACACACTAACTTGGTCTTGTTGGGCATGAATCAATGGTCAGCTTTTGGGTCTGGTAAAGAGTTTGGAGGGTCACTCGGGCCTAACAACATGCAACTCAGCATCAATTTGTTTGGTTTCTATCCTTTTTGCCAAGCAGATTTCCGATTACTCCTCACAGTTAGAATGTTTCCTCGAATCCAAAAGAAGGAAATTCTCGGGCGATTTATGCTGAATAATGATATTTTAGAAATTAACAAAATTCAGATAGAGTTTAGGAAACACTTCAGATGAACAAAGTTCTGCTAAATTTTCTGCCAGAGTTGAATTGAATCTCTGTAATAATTAGTGACAACTTAATGAATAATGATAATTTATAGAGAAAAAAAGTATTCAACACCTCCAAACTATAGAGTCAATGTCGCTTTAGGGTTCTAAACTACTAAACTCATGACGTTGATTTTTCAAACTATCAAAATTCATCAATTTGTACATTTTAATAATATCTGACCTTTAAAATTATGCCATCAGACATATTAATTACAAATTACAACCATACGATTTCGTTCGAGAGTACAATATTGATGAATTTTGATAGTTCAAAAACTTTAATATATTGAATTTGATAGTTTTAAGTCCCGAAGTGACATTGACCTCTTAGTTAATGGGTGGAAAATGATGTTTCTGGCCCCTAATTTATAGTACTTCACAAATTTTTTAATTTTTGTGTAATATTACTTAGCAGATTGGCCTAATGACTGATATCTGTTTTTTTTCGTTTAAGCAGCCTATGGCCCGACGGTGCCCAACTTAATTATATAACTCGACTAACTAATTGATTGGAAGATCATTGTTATGATGACATCGTGCCTTTCCCCGTGCTAATTATTTTCCAAAACTAATGACAACACTTTAGGTCTAAAATTTCGAAGAGTACTTGTCTTTTTGGTGACCAATTTTCTTTCAGGATCTTTGTCTCTCAGCCAAGTCATACTTTTCTGGCGATTTTATATGTAGACCCCACAGAGTGGACAGATGAATCATCTTTGTTTGGCACCCGTCAAAGTAAAAGAGAAACAAGTGATTAGCACCTAGCAAACAGAGGACCAAACGAATCAAAGAAAAAAGAAAGAAAAGAAAAGAAAATCCTGCAACAATCATTTGTGATTTTGACTTTACCTTGAGTTTTCTCTTTTTACCGCATCATTCAATCCACGCTGTCAATCACATATACTTCCCTTAGCGTAGAATATGTGTCATTCTATGCTTCTATTTTTTTTTTTTTAGCAATCTTGAATTTCATTTACGAAGAGAAATTACAAGAATGTTACATCCAGAGGAGTCTTCAGGACCGCAAATAGTGGCCGTCGCTCAATTCATCCGAAAACCAAACCCTTCCGAACTGAAATTCAAACAAGAAAAAGGGGAAAAGGAAACTAATCGAACAGTTTCCCTCGGGTTAAATGCAAAGCATCCCTGATCGAACAGTGGTCAACTAGGGTTTGGGAGGAGGGAGAGGCAGAGTTGCTTCCCTCGCCCAAAGAGAAGTTGCGAAGGACAGGCTGCCAAGCGCAAAAGAGGTACTAGCTAGATCGTCTCTCTCTAGACTTTTCGGAAAAAAGTGGTCTTTTTTTAGGTGGTGGTCATTCTATGCACTTCAGTTGAAATCCTACAGTTTTAAAAAAATCCCTCAAATTTTAATTTAATTAAATGGCTCATTTTTTTTTTTTATCACCTTAGCATCTATCTATGCAATAAATTTAACAATAATAATGATCATCTAAATAGTGTAAACAATAAGAAGGTACAATATGAACCGTTCAATTATTGATTGATAATAGCTAATAAGTAAAGACCCATATAAGTGTCTTAAAAAAAAATCCAAAAATTCTCTGTTAAATATAATGTATATAACCTATAGAGTGATGTCAAAGTCACTCAAAACTGAACATGCAATCAAAAGTTGTCCTACCAATAGTTGAGACAACAATTTATCAAAAGCATATCTTGCTTCAGGTATTCCTCGACAATCAATCATTATAAGTTGACCGGTTAGGGTCACCATGGCACTGACAACAGCACCATGATGCAAAGCGTTACCTGGCAAGTGCTTCCACTCTTTACGACTTCTCTAGACAGGTAGTGGATACAAATTAAGGAAGAAACCATTGCAGCATTTCCTATCTGTTTACATATTTAAACTTCCTCTGTATCCCGTTGAGATAACAAGAACACTCCATTTGATCTCTGAGAAGAGAAGGGAAAAGGGAGGAAAACTTCTGAAAAGAATATATTTTATGCAATGAGAAAGGAGATTAACTCCAGGTTTACTCAGCTACACTTGCATTGTGTAAATGCACCGTAATGGTGCCTATGAAGGAGAAATCAAGAACAAATCAGAGGACTTAATAATCCCAGGGGCTAAAATAATCTCAAAAATGCATAAGCGGGTCCCTACATACCATGCCGACAGCATGGCTTAAGCACTCAACAAAATAATAGCAAGTACTCAGAGATTTATCATGGATGCAATGATGACTGGGGAAGAAGTCAAACCACAATGAGGAGAAACTCAGATTCCTAATCTTATCAGCTGGAAGAGTAATGGCATAGGATACCCACGCACTTTTAACAAACATTCCCTCATGTTTTTGTTTTTCAAATGTAGTTATGATTTCCTCATGCTTCTGCTGAGCCTGTTCACCATAAAGCTTCCCTCTACCACTGGCAGAGTGCAACAGCTCATGCTCAAAATGAAAAGACAGACTCTGACCCAACTTCTCTTAGCATGGCTCCTGCTTGCAGCTTCTCAGCACCCGTACTTCACAATCAATGTTCAAGCTGTAGAATCAGGCAATCACTCCCCCCTTTTTCCTCTCTTCAGTATCTATCTATTTGTATGAGATCTGTACTTCTTCCATCAATATAGAAACAGAAGTAGACAGGAAAACAACAGAGACACTGCATTTTGTTCTTACAAGCACTAATGTACCTTGCCTTTCTGTGTTGCTGAACACAGTTTATTTCAGGCACAGACAAGGGCACCATAGCTCAAGGTCACGCAATGAAAATGCTTTACCTAGTTGGGTAAGTATATGGAGTAGAGTCTTTCTCAAAGTCATGTATTGTCTCATTTACATGGAGTAAGATTATGCAAATGCCATACACATGCAGTCATTGATCTATCCTGTGATGACAAAACAGGTTGAAGGAAAGAAGCTTCATAAGACCCCATCGGTTCCCAACCCCGTGGGGAATCACCGCCCACCTTCTAGAAGATAAATAGATTGATGCACTTCTCTGGCAAACTTGAGTAAAGTAGGGGTTACAGCATATTTCGAGAATTCAAAGGTCAGATGTAGCCATGTAGCTTGGAAAAGCTGTTTTTTTTTTTTAAGTTGTGCATGTACAAAAATGGAAATTAATTGGAGGTGTGTATTCTAGAAGCCTTTATGACTGGGCAATTGCTAGTGTTCATCATAGAATCTCCATAAGCTGAATCCCCAGTGCAATCTTTCAACACAAGATTTAAATTCCAGCCTATAAAAACCAAAAAGGTGAGAAACCAAGCTATAGAATTTCTTTACATAACAATGTTTTAGGATTTCATAAATTGTGGCTAAGCCAACGTGGTTCACATTTTTTCCACCTATCATCAGATCCCTTGTTTGCAAAATGCGTATGCTTCTAAACATATCCAAGGGATACCTTTGAATTTAGTTCACCAAAAAACTGAAAAAGAAAATAAAATCGACCTGGGCCAACGCGAAGGCTAAGCTGAGATAGGAGAGACCAAAAAAGGAACTAAGTGACCATCTTCGGGTTTACTGAGTAAAGTTTTCAAATGTAGAAACTGCCAGTAGTTTTTTCCTTTCACTAATGTGTAAGTAAGCTATGCTATTGAAGCCCTTCAACATAATAAACAACCACCAACATAAACTCCGCATGTTGCTTCGCAGGATCTGCCAAGAATGAGAATTGCAGTCATACATAGCTTCAAATGCTGCGTCACTATGTTTTACAGTGAAGCTTTTAGGCCTCTCATTTTCAAAAGGAAAATAATAAACCAAAACATGTGTAATAATCATGGGTAGACTTTCTTAAACTACCAAGGACAGTGGGGGTCCAACTATATTTTAAAAACCAATGAGCCGGAATAAAAATGGCCTTTATATATTAACCAAGGTACATTGTGTTGAGATGTACAGGACTCACCAGAAACTACAAAGATACAGTATATTGTCAATTCATACAGCACGCTTCCGCTTTGATCGCTTACTTCTACTAGGGCGTGGAGGATTTGGTACCTCTTTGCCATTACTAGAACCATATGCTTCTTCGAGAACCTCCTCACCCTGTCAAAAACTTAAAGTTAATTTTTAAATCCCGTGTCAAACTAAAAAGATAGGATGAAAATTGTTACAAGATCATAGTTGAGCCAGGGGTTGAAAAGATTGATAACTAATGTCCCCTCCAGATGAAAATAAAGCTTTTGCTAATGCTCTTTTAATATGTTCACTCATGCATTGACTTTGATCTTGCACCAAAGGGAATCATCAGTGCCAGACTTAACATGTACCTCCAGTTTCCTGGAGTAAACCGGCTCTAAACTTCTGAACACGACCATAAGAAAAGTGGTCTTCTTTTCGCTTCATTATCTCTTTATGTGCATGCTTGCACCCAAGAGAAGAACAACACAAATGTACAAAATTGTTTGTAGTCAAGCCAATGTCCAATCAATGTCTACTTCACAACAATAGCTGAAAAACAGAAATTGAGGTAGAGGAACCACCTACTGCCACCCGACAGTCAACACAATCAGATCATGAATCATGCTGCCAGAGGATTCTACTTCAACTCTGTCAAAGATGACTGAGTTTCATGTCTCTTGTTTTCTCCTACGTAATCAGTTTTCAGTCTCATAAATCAAAAGGTGTGTGGACAAATATAAGAAAGGGCCATGGGCACTGTCCGCACTTTAAATTTGCAACAAAAAACAGAATTCTGAACCTCCCATTCATTGGTCTGACAAAATGCACTCCTTTACCAAATCAAACCAGCATAATGAGCCTAAAATATTAATAGCACTCTTTTTGCTATATATGAATAAGATATGAAAAGTTGAAAAAAGTAATCTTTCCATAAATCAAAGTTCAATCAGGATGGAGAATTGCATAGGTTTAATAACCTAATCTTTTAGGGCCCCTCCATCATTTCTCCTCTTTTCACACTAAAAATTACTCACAACAGGAAAACGATACAATATATTTCATAAGCATGGCTTTGGAAGGACAAGACCAAAAATACCCTAACTTAATGCACAGTAAACAACTAAAAGTTTAATTTTACCTTGTCACTAGTCTCTTCATCTGGATCATCATCAGAATCAGATGTGGAAGACAGGTTCTGACTATCGCTGGTGGGTAGGGCCTTGCTCAACTTTTTGTTCATTTCATTTTCTTTTAACCGCCTAAACCTGCTAATTGCCATTATAGCCAGTAAGACAACTTTCAAACAGATCATACTAGGATCGAATTTGTCATGTAAAACTTACTTCTCTCCCTGCTGAACTGGCTGAGATGCTGAGCGTTTTGCACGTCCTGCTGAAATGATTCCACTAGCATTCTCGGTAACTACAGGTTTTGCACCTCCTAATTTGCGTAACCATACTTGTTGGGCAGTGCTGAGAACATTGTTTGTGAACCTGAAACCATATGGTAAATGCGGAGAAATAATGAATGGATGAGTTTGTTCTCAATAAATAGTGCTTAAGGCCCCCACAATTTACGAATGAGAAAAAGGAAAAGAAAATATATCAGTCTTAGCCAATATGATTAAGTTAGCATTTAAAAACCATCCGATGCAATGTGTTGGTCCTTGACACCTTAGTTGGCATGAGAGCAATAACATAGAACCTTCCGAGTAACATGTCTATTCCTGTATCTGACAGTAAAGAAGTTGACGCTAGAAAGAAGATTCAGACACCAGCAGATCATCCAAATGAATAATAAGAACACAGATATTCAGTTGGACAGGTACGCATATTAATTATCAATGTCATCATATTCAGCGTTATAGAACAAATCAGAACATTATGTGGAAAAATCAGTAGATGCAGCAAAATCATAACATCATAGGGCCAACCCGAAGTAATATACATCCCATAAGAACTAAGCTAAAGTGTATGAACACAGACAACCCTAATACGATTGACAGGGAGAAGTGAAATTGTTAGTGAGAAACCAACCAGTAAATTGATAATCCTGATGGGACAGACAAGGAGAAGTAACCAATCATGAGAGGAAGAAACTTCAAAACAAGAAGTGAATTCTTTTGCGCTGGATCATCAGTCTGCCAACAGAAATTAAGGACTCATAATGCTTGGAAAACAGTATTAAAATAAAGAAGTGAGAAAGGTCAGCGAAAAGGCTTATTCTTTACCTGGGGGGGCTTCATGAGCTCCATGGAAACATACTGAGTAACAACTAGGAGAACAGGTAAAACAAGGTATGCTGCAGTGTCAGACCAGCCCAAAGGTGGATGGCCATCCTGCATGAAGAATCATATATAGTAGATAATCAAATGCACAAGCTAGAAAGAAAAACTTGGCCATTAGGGCCACAGGAGTAGAAAATACAACTGATGCACTAAAGCAGGTGTCCATAACCTGCTATTATTAAGTGTAAACCGGCCCAGAAGGGGGAAAAATAAAACGAAATGGTGTAGAGCCTTGAAGGTACACACGGAGCACAGCTCATCCATATTCTAGAACATGCTTACTTCCCATGACATGCATCTTCCTAGTTAAAGATAAAAGCTACAATGGGTAAGCAGACACATAAAAAATCTAAGGCCAACTCAGCTTTCCAAACTTCAGAAGCATCTCTCTTTCTTACAGCGGCTAGGTCTTGGTCAAGGCATATAATAGAGGAGGCTAAGAGTGACTTGGAAAACAGAACAATGAAGGAAACAAGGAAAACTACCAAACACATCCTGACTATTGTACAGAAGTCTCTGTTTCACTAGATGTTACTGATGTGGTCCAAATTGAGTGTCAAGATAACACTTCCTTGATCAATGACTAACATTCAGCTTCCACAAGCATGGAGTTTAATTAAGAATTGATGCGAATAGATTAAATGTTTAACATAGATAACAGAAGCAGCAAGACATTTTAGCTTCACAAGCCATGTGAAATTAAGGTGTTATTACCACAAATGGAAAAAGCCAAGAAACGCCAGATCCACTTTGTCGAGCAGCAATTGAAGTTGGGCCACCCAAAGAGGGAATCCAAAAGAAACCTTCTGTCAACAGTCCCTTAAAGTAGAATTTTTCCAAATATTAGCAATGACCAACCTGCTGTCGTTAAAAAACATTGTGCAATAACGGCACCACAAAATTTCCTTCGAATATTAACCTCTTAGTTACCTCATTTGCCACGTTTGAAAGAGCTTGATATAACCCTATCCAGACTGGTATGGTAGCCAAAGTTGGGAAACAACCTTTGCATAAAGATAAATAACAAGTTGACGTGTATCAGCCGATCAGAAAAGATATTGGCATTGTCAAATAGGATTGAGGTTCTCCCCAAGATCCTGCTTGAATTTGATAGTCCAACTCGGAAAGAGAAAGATAGAATATGTGAGTACTATACAATCCATTGTTACCCATGTAAATTACCTGACAATATGGCCCTTACGACATTGGATCCTTGTTGTATCGTTCTCTTTCCATATTGAACAATTCAAATTCAGGCAACAAATTCAAGAGGATTTTGATCCCAGCCAATATCGAGCTATAGAAATAAAAGACAAAACAACTACTTTGTCCTCACCAAAACAACACTTTTCCACTTTTGTCAACATATAGACAAAAATGATTCAAATGCAAGCACTGATATTCCAAGACCAACTGCTGAATTAAACTCATAAGTGGGTTTAAATACTTAACTAAATTTATGAGCCACCAACCCCATATAAGAAGACAATGTACGAAGCAAGCCATCAATAGGTTGAATTTGAGAATCAACCACAATTTTAACAAACATTGCTAAAAGATTACCTGCCAATGGATTAACCCCGGCCTGCTTATATAGCCTTGATGTTTCAAGTTGAATTCTTTCCTTAAAAGAGAGAGACAAAGATTGACATGTCAGAAAGAATGGTACTTATTACTTGGGGACCAAAATATTCGGAAAAACCAAATATTTGCTCGTACTGAAGGTTTGGCACAACCCCATATAATCGAGAACGTGTCTGACCTGATTACCGGCATATCTTTGTTGAATGGCTTTAATCTTCGGTTGAAGATTTTGTATAGCTAGTGTTGACTCAACCTACATATAGTACTACATGTCACCATCTCAAGATACTAACCAGGCCAGCTCATAGGATCGTTATAGCGCACAGAAATTTGATGCGTTCAGAGCAAAAGACACACCTGTTGCTTCGTCAAAGGAAATGTGGCAACTTTTACAATAACCGTTAGCAATATAATGGCAAATCCATAAGCATACGGCACGTGCACAGCGCTAAGCCCATCCTTCAATATCTAAAGCAATAAGAACGATTCCATTCAAACTTACTTCATCTCTCTCTTGCAAAAAATATAATTGCTAAAATCAAACCATTTCGCTGCTTCAAGAATTACACACATACCAGCATGAATTATCCACATATATTTACCTTGAGGACGACCTCCATGGCGTCGGAGATGAATCCAAACCACCCGTTACTTTTCTGCCCGGCGACATCTGCAGAGCTCGCGGCCGGGTCGGCTGCAACCGTGGCATCCGCAAGCGTGTAGAGCAGGCCTTCGGCTCTGGTTAGGACCGCCGAAAAATCAACCGGAGAGTGGAAGGATTCGATGTGAGGGATGTCATGTAAGCTGAGCTTGACTCTGGTGGAGGCGACGAGCCTACTGCGGTGAGGTAGGGTGTGGAAGCCATGGCGAGAGAGGGGCGCACCGATGAACGGCGGTGATGAAATTAGGGTTTTCGCCATGGATTAAAGAGAATGAAGTGAGCTCAGCTTCTCATGAGGACGAGGTTGGAGATGAGGAGGGGTTGGGAGTGGAACTGTCGAAGTTAAGAGGCTGATGGTGGAGAACATAATCTTCGAATTATCCGTATTTTGATTGATTTTCTGTTTGCGACTTCTGGCAGGGCGAAAAAGGTCCAGTTTCGCCGGTTCTTGACGATGACTGTTTTACGCCTGAGTCCCACGTCATTGATATGAGGGATTCTTTAGTCATTCCACTCTGAAAATGTTACTTGCATTAACTGTTGGCTGATGTGGCTTATCTCGTTGGTTTTTAAAGGTAAAAGGACAAGGGTTAAAGAACCTTTCCTTGGTCTCATGAATGCTCCCAGGGCCGGCTCAAATCAAATGGGGCCGAAGGCCCCAATAAATTATTAGGTTTTTTATATAAATTTTAATATAAAATATTTTAATTTAATTTAATTATAAAATATTCAATTTTCCTATTAATTGTTTTTTATAGAACTCTCATGTATCAAGGCTCTATGACTCGCACGGTTTGAAAATTTATAAGACATGTAATTTTCTCTTTGAGGAAAGTTTAAAAATATCTCAAAAAAGATTAGGAAGCATGAGAGAAATATATTATTTAATAGGCAAAAAGACACTCCACTCATGATAAAAAAATATATGAAAAGATTACATCTTGTCATTACTTTTTTATTTTTTAGCTTAATTGTCTTTTTATTTTTTTTGGATCATCTATAACATTAAAAAAAGAAAAAACTTTAAGAGACATTGTTCAGGGTGAAGCCTTAGGTAACTGCCTAAGTTGTTTTACTCTTGAGCCAGCCCTGAATGCTTCATGGTTTTTATAAATTTGATTATAGGCTGTTCTCGAGTTTTGACAAAAAAAAAAAAAAAAGGAGAGCCGTTGTAATGCTCTCAGCCCAAACTCCAAATTTTCAAAATTCTGTCCGAAAATAAGATTTTTTATATGTTTACATGATTTTTCTAACTCTAATATTTTAAAAGTATTTATTCAATATCAGCAAAATATTTGTAAATAATACAAATGGCAAGACATTAATCCTTAAAACCCTATTCAAAGTCTTGAAAATAACATTAGCATATCCACTGCCTTTTAAACATAAATCTACCAATAGAATTAAATAACAACTTCCTAAAAATTAATTTTTAAAAGTACTAACACGCTTTCGAAACACAAATCTACTTTAAGCTCTTCAAATCAAACTAACTACCTTCCCTTGACTTGAAAAATATGAGAGTAATTCATGAGCAGTGGATAAAATAAAAAAAATATAATTCTATATATGAATTGTAAGTTATTACATGAAGAAAAATATTTTATAACAACTTCAATTTGGATACATCAAAAAACTAAACTCATCAAACCTATGATTCTAAGATTTTCCTATCATACGGCTCGAGGATATTTTAGAGAATAAAAGTAATCTATCAACAATTAAAATAAAACATTTTAAAAAGAGAAACTATAAAGATAAGAATAGAGTTATTTAATTGTATTATTAGGTAATTGTAATTCTATATGAAAAAAAAAAAAACTTGAAAAGAGATTTGACCTTCTGGGCTTGTCAGGGTAGCATTGGTTTGACTTAAAAGAGATAAAAGATTGAGAGATGGCTAATCTTAGAAGAAAAACAATCCCCCAAACATTCAAAAGTTTTGATTTTGATGAGAGCGTGTATTCTAAGAAAAGTGACAATATTTGCTTTGAAAAAAAATTTTAAACTTCGAAAGCCATCCTTAAAAGAAAGTTTTTGTATTTCCAAAACTCTAAGGCAATATTTACTAGAAAAGCCTTCTTTAACCGTTCAAAAGTTGAAATTTCAAATTTCAATATTTGTGTAGCATTGATGACCATTGGAAGGGAATTTTTTTCCAAAACTCCTTAATTTTAACATATATATCCATTTTTTTTTTTTTTGCTGAATTATATAACATTTAAGCATGAAATGAGTAACATTTAAGCATATATATACTTATGCACATCACATTGTAGGTATACTTATATAACATTGTAGTCACAATACATTATTTGCATATATATACTCAATATATCACATAACATCAAGTGATATAGTATATAAAATATTCAATCTTAATATGTACACTATATAACATTGTAGTCACAGTATATATTTGATATATCATATATATCACATAACATGATATAGTACAATCTTAATATGTACACTTATATAACATTGTAGTCACAGTATATTATTTGCATATATTATATACTCATATATATCACATAACATGACAAGAGATATAGTATGTAAAATATTCAATCTTAATATGTACTACACATTATATAACATTGTAGTCACAACAATTATTTGCATATATTATATACTCAAAAAACATATTCACATAATATATCATATAACAACTTCAATTTTCATAACACTCCTTAATTTCATATTTTATTAAGTGAATCCTTTAGAATATAATTTTTCAAATACATTACTATACAAAATAATATTATATATATACATTAAATAGCTTAGATATAATAATATTTACATGTCATAGTCTTTTAGCAGCATTTTTCCAACAAAACGTTGGTATAGAGTGTATTTTAGCGGCGTTTTGTAATAAAATGTAGCTACAAAGTGTCTTTTAGTAGTGTTTTTCAACCAAAATGCCGTTAAAACTCACACTTTTGACAGCGTTTTTCAATCTGTAGCAGCATTTTGTTAGACACCGTCATTAAAAGTATGAGTTATAGCAGCATTGTTTTAAAAAGCACCGGTACAAATTGTCTTTTTAGCGGTGTTTTTTTGAAAATGCTGCTGCAAGTGTGTGAGTCTTATGGCGTTTTTTATAAAACATTGCCAAAAGTTTGAGTTTTAGCGGCACATTCTCAAATACGCCACTACAACTCACACACTTGCATGATCGTTTTTTACAAAGCGTCGTTACACATTATCGTTTTATTAGTATTTTCTTAACAAACGCCTCTAAAAGTCAAACATTTTGGCGGTGTTCTCTAAAGAATGCCGCTAAAACTCAAACTTATGGCGGCGTTTTATCAATAAAAAAAAAGTCACTAAACGCAAACTTTTAGAGGTATCTTTAAGAAAACATTACTAAAAATCAAACTTTTGGCAACATTTTTCTAAAAGCGCAGCTACAAATTGTCCTTTAGTAGCAGTTTTTTTTTAAAAAACACTGCTATAACTTTAAAACACTGCTAAAAATCAAACTTTTGGCAGTGTTTTGTAAAAGTACTGCTAAATATTTTACTTTAGCAACAATTTTTTTTTTTATAAAAAATGTGATGCTATTTACCAGCGATTTTAGTGACTGCCGCTAAAAAGATCGATGCTGTAGGTCTGTTTTTTCGTAGTGGCACTTAGTTTCCACGACACAAGAATTTCAGAAAAGTCTCATATCATTGAAAAGTCATTTTATCTCAAATGCTTAATTCAAAGCTTTAAAGCTTCTCAAATAATTGTCGAATATTCACTCGGACTGTAAATTAATATATAATATCAGTCATCAACACTAACATATAGAGTTCAGGTAATTCTGTATGACTCAAAAATGATAAAATTCTTCCGAAAGATTTAATACCTTCTTTAACAGTGCCCCTAATTCTAAAATCCATAGAATATCCCAAATAGAAAATTTATACAACCTTTCAATCGATCACTATTAGACTATTTTTCACAAGAAATCAAAGATTTCATTAACAATTAATCTATACCTTAAGATCCATAAATAACGAAAACCAATATAAAAACATAAAGGCTAGAAATTAAAAAATCATAATCAACCCAATCTCCCTTAAGTGCCAAATTGAAGGAATGGAAACTCACACACGATGGCTTTAGTCGGCAACAATAAAACAGATCTGAGAAAGAGCGTGAGAGACATAACCCTCGATGGCAAATAAGTTTATGGGAAAAGGGCGTTAAATCTAGAGTTTTGAAAAGGGCATTAAATCTTTGGAGTTTAAGGGAAAAATTTGAATTTTGAAAACAGGCTTTGAAGATTAGAGAAAATGAAAAAACTATACTTAGTTAAAATGCACCTGTTGGTGTTCTAACTATCAATCTTAGACACTGCATCCTCTAACTATCAATCTTAAACACCTTGTACCTTCTATCAAATTTTTAGACACTTTTGCACTTTCCAACTATTAATATTAGATATTTTGCACCATTCGTCTGACAATAATACTGTCGAGAATTTAATAAATATACAACAATATCTTCATGCAAAGTGGGTCAAGAAAATTATTGTCATTTTAATCTAACAATTTTACAGAGTATGTAAAATGTCTAAAATTGGTAGTTAGAGGGTGAAATGTTTCCAAAGTAGTAGTTTATGATGCAAAGTGCAAAAGCTATTATAGTTCAAGGGTGAAAAGTGTATTTACCCCATATTAATTTGTTATTTTTTTTATTTGACTTGGAATATGTAATATAGTTAATTAGACACGATGCACAATTTTATTGAATATAGTGTGTCAATCTGTTAATTTTTTATGGCAAATGAAGAACTTTTTCTTTATTCTTTTTATTAACTTGACGACAACCTATAATGGATTTCAAAACTCAAAGACCAATTTTGAACAAAATGCAAAACGGGACCAAAAGAGTCTTTACCCCAAAATAGAAAAAGAAAACTAGTTTGAAGCGATTGTGTAAAATTTTTTAATTATAATATATTTATGGTAAAACATGTTAGCCAAAGGTTGTTTTGTAAAACAAACCATATTTGATTTTGATGATAACAAAAGTTTCTAAGTACTTTGAAGTCTTATAAATTTTTCCTTTTCAATCCACCTTTCGAAATGACATATTTCAAAGGATTGAGTTCTCTCTCTAAAATATTTATAAGAGGACTTGAACACCATTACACAAGTTGATAAGATCAATTTTTCCCTTTGTAGGTGTTTAAAAAGGTTTTGGAATGGTTTGGATGCTTTAAAGTTGCTGATTTTCTCTCCAGCACTTATAAGTGTCGACACATGCATTTACCCCCGAGACATAATTTCCAGACCAAGACAAGTGTCGACACATTGGCTTTATAGTGTCGACACACTACACTATCTCCCGAGAGCTCAACTTAAGTTCAATTTTTGAAGTGTTGACATATTGAAGACTAGTGTCAATACATTGCACTAACTTCCGAGAGCTCAACTCCAGTTCAATTCTTTGATGTGTCAACACATGCCAAGGGTTTAATGAAAAATTTAAATATTTGTCAGAACCTTCAAATCACTTTCAAATGACGTGAGCACTTCTCCAACGGTCCTTTTTGCTAGCTTTGATGACCGTTGAAATCATTGATTTAAATACTAGAAGAAAAGAGAGAAGAGAAGAGAAGTATGAAACTACGACCTAACTTCTAGAGAGTGCTTTGAAGAAGAGAGAAGACCACACCTACCAAGAAAGCTTGTAATTCCTCTGCCAAACTTTAGATTTCTACTGAGATCTTTGTCTTATTGCACTCCTTTATGCTTTTACACTTGTATATTCGGCTTTGAGAGCCATTCATTGATCTTGCTTTGTACCCATCCTTTATAAACTACTTGAGTGTTGGGTAAACACTAGGTCCTACTCGTGTGGGTATAGGTCCTAAGAAGAAATCCCTTGGGTTTTGATTTGTGAAGAGAGTTGAAGAGTGAGCTCAAAAAACGCTTTGTAAAGGTTTCTTAGCACCCCGGAAGCTAAGGTATATTTACTATTTGAAGAATAGTGAAAAGAAGCCCAAGAAAGTAAATAGCCTTGGGGGTGAACGTAGACAAGTGTTGGCCGAACCACCTAAAATTACGGTGTCATCTTTTTAACTCTATCTCTTCTTTTGACTTGCTCATATCTCTCCTTGTTGTTTCCTATGCTTTACCACTATACTGC
This sequence comes from Morella rubra, assembly GCA_003952965.2. Classification (NCBI taxonomy): domain Eukaryota; kingdom Viridiplantae; phylum Streptophyta; class Magnoliopsida; order Fagales; family Myricaceae; genus Morella; species Morella rubra. The sequence goes on from CM025852.1 coordinate 16,346,834, forward strand.
TTAAACTATCTTGAAAAAGTGTTAAAATTTTTTAAAATCCAATTCACCCCCTCTTGGGTTGTTATTCAGACTTACAAAACGTATATCCATGCAAATCACAAAAGTATTTGTTTCTCCAATACTTTCGTACTATTTAAGTCATACCAAACAAAAAACCACCCTCAATAGTCAACTGTCATAAGTTGATTGCTTACATTCGTGTGTTTTATAAGAAGCAGCCCTGATAGTTTATTTACTAGTTATGTTGTTAATTAAAATCTACAAAATAATTTATAAAGTTACTAAATGTGGATAAAATAGCTTATGTACACTCCAACCTTAAATATCTAATTACCTAAAGAGGTTAGTTGAGTGACTAAGGCTTGAGATTTGGGGTTTGCTGTTTCTAAGGTCTCAAGTTAAAACCTCTTAAGTGATACCAATCATTTTTGGTCATTTTCATATTATTAACTCGATAATTATTCAGTTGTGTAGGATGAGGAGATTGTTTACATATCTAAAATAGTCGAGGAGAGTGCATGCCAACCCGAATACGGAGTTGTTAAAAAAAAGACTTAATTATCTGATAAAAAATGCTTAACAGGAAAATCTAAATTCATTTCACTTTCGTGTGAATATGTCTTCCAATGTTGACTCAAGATGTCAACATGTCTGGACAAAACCATTGCAGTTAAGGAACTCATATTTTATGACCAATGGAGGAAATATTTTGAGAGTCAATTTATATATATAATTTGCATTGTTAGTTACCTGCAAACTAGTTGTCTCTCTTATATATATATATATATATATATGCAAAATGTGTACGTCTAACTGCTACCTTGGTGATGATGTTAGCTTGGCACCTTACCTGAAAAAAAGATAATGTGGAATAATGACACGTACACGACAAAAAGGCCAAAAAAAAAAAAAAAAAACAAGTTGACGTACATTTTTTCTTCGTTGAAATGTGAAAAGCAAAAAGTTCTCGAAGACTTACCCATGTGGTTAATTTCACAAATTGCAAAGACTTCAAAATCAACGAAGATAACAGGGTGGAACTGGAGATCATATTCATACCAAATGATCTGGGGAACCTTGAGACGCCATCTTGTGTGGCAGCTTTCAGTGAGACGCACCGTCTGATCGGTGACCATGGAGATCCGTGCATAGCGCTGATTTCACCAAGGTGACCATTTGGGGTCATCCATTGAAGCTAAACATAGTGGCATGTCAGAGCATTTGAACTTGTTATATCCCTTGTGGATTTAAAATACGAAGACATTATAAAATAGCTTAAAAGGTTGACCTGGTTGACCTGAGCAAAGTAGGCAAAACAAACTGCAGGAAGAACGCTGACAGACATGGAATGGTCGTGATTGAATCCGTGCACAGCGCGGATAGCCGGATACACATGAAAATGAATTCCTTCAGATTAGTAATTGGTTGGTAAACTAAAAGACTAGTAGATGCTTTATTTTTTTAAGCAACATTATCTTTTGGACAATGAAATAAGAAATTTTTTTGCCAGTCGCCGTTGACAGAGAGAAACAGTCCCGGAGGGTTAGCAGGTTTGCAAGTCTGCCAGTTCGCGTGTTTGAAGTGCGCTTTTCAGGTTCTGCAAACCCAATTGTAGACTCCTGCTAAAAAACCGAAGAGAGTTCTTATTTTGTCTCCAGTAGCTTTTTTCCGTAGATTTTTGTCGGCTATGGCTGCTAAAGACCGAGGTCCGGCAATAGGGATCGACTTGGGAACCTGCTACTCGTGTGTGGCAGTCTGGAAAGATAACAGGGTGGAGATAATACCCGATGGTCTGGGGAACCGAAAGACGCCATCTTGTGTGGCTTTCAAGGAGACGCACCGTTTGATCGGCGATGTGGCCAAGGACCAAGTCGCCTTGAATCCTGCCAACACTGTTTTTGGTGAGTTCCCTAGTTCTCTGATATCATTACCTCTTCAGATTTTAGAGCTTTTTTTTTTTTGAGCATAATAAGAAGGATATATAGATAGAGGGGGGAGATACAAAACACCTAAAGTCAAGGAGGGTCCAAACCCGCATAGACCCAGGGATAATTGTTCCACAGCTCATGGGACGGGGAAAGTTGACGTTCAATTACAGTGGTAAAGTCTATTAACTATTTCTCAACGATTCAATATGTATGATGTAGATTCAAGAAAGCTGGGCTCAATTGATGATCAACATAAACTGAAAAGCTTGAAGCAGGGGATTACTCTCAAGGAAGTGGGTTATTTACACAAAGAATAATTTTACTTGCAAAAGTCGGTCACTGGTTAATGTAGTTGCACCAAAATCGATATCCTTATTTGGCTTTAGACAGATGCCTAAAGCCGGATAAAGGAGTTCCCCTGTTTCAGCTTTCTAATGATTTCAAAACGAATTAAGAAAGTTTGTGAGTTATGAAGCCAAGTTTGGAGTGATGTCTTGTTTGCATCTTCGTGTTCATTTCGGTTGTGCGAAGGCTCTAAACGGTTGATTGGAAGGCGATTCAATGATGTCTCACTGCAGCGTGACATGAAATTCTGGCCATTCAAGGTGATTCCTGACCTTGATCGGCCCGTTATTGCGGTTAACTACATGAAAGACAAGAAGCGCTTTTTGGCTGAAGAAATTTCTTCGATGATTCTTACAAAGATGAAGGAGATTGCCGAGGCTTACTGTGGTTCAGAGATCAAGAATGCTGTGATATCTGTCCCCGCTAGTTTCAATCACTCACAGCGTCAAGCCACAAAGGATGCTGGTGTCATTGCCGGCCTAAATGTCCTGGGGATTATCAGTGAGCCAACTGCTGCTGCTATTGCATATGGGCTAGACAAGAAAGATGATATTGGTGAGAAGAATGTTCTGATCTTTGATCTTGGTGGTGGAACTTTGGATGTCTCGCTTCTCACAATTCAACAGGGTACCTTTCGAGTGAAAGCTACAGCAGGTAACACCAGCTTGGGGGGTGAAGATTTTGACCGTCGGATGGTTAAACATTTCCTCCAGGAGTTCAAGGAGAAGCATCAGAAGAATATTACTGAACCTAAGGATCTTAGGAAGTTGTGGACTGCCTGTGAAAAGGCCAAGAGAAATTTATCAGCTGCTACTCAAACAGAGATTGATACTGAGTCTTTGTACCCGGGCGTTGAATTTGGCTTAAACATCACCCGCGAAGAGTTTGAGGAGCTTAACAGGGATTTATTCATCAAGTGTATGAAGCCCGTTGAGAAGTGCTTGACGGATGCCAAGATGGACAAGTGCAGTGTCCATGAAGTGGTTCTGGTTGGAGGGTCTACCCGTATTCCCAAGATTCAGGAATTGTTGGAGAACTTCTTCAATGGGAAGGAGCTCTGCAAAAGGCTTAACCCTGACGAGGCTGTTGCGCATGGTGCTGCCATTCAGGCTGCAATTCTCAGTAGTGAGCGTAGCAAGAAGCTGCGTGCCGTGTCCCTGGAAGATGTAACTCCTCGTTCAATTGGTGTTTGGGGTGCTGGAGGTGTCATGAAAGTTTTGGTCCCAAGGAACACCGTCATTCCCACTACAGGGTCGCATATTTTATCCATTCATAATCAATCTGGCATGGTGTTTAAGGTGTATGAGGGTGACCATGATAGAACCCTCGACAATCACTTGTTGGGAGAGTTCGAGCTCGATGGCTTTTGTACTGCTCCAGAGGGGGTTCGTCAAATCATTGTGTGGTTTGACATTGATGAGAACGGTATCTTGAATGTTTTTGCTGACAACCAAACCACTGGACAGAAAAACAAGATTACAATCAAGAATGAAAAGGGCAGACTCTCTAAGGAAGAGATTGGCAAGAAGGTTGAAGAGGCTAAGATGTACAAGGCAGAGGATGAGAAACATAAAAAGAAGGATGAGGCTAAAAATGCACTGGAGGAGTACACTTACAACATGAGGGAAAAATTCAAAGATAAAAAGTTTGCAGCTAAAGTTCCTGCTGCTTCCAAGAAGAAGATGAAAGATGCAATTGAGAAGACTATCGGGTGGCTCGAAGGGTACCCCAGTGCTGAGAGCGATGAATTTGAGAAGAGAATGAATGAGCTTCAGAACATTTGCAGCCTTGAGAAGTTCATGGCCAAGGATAAAGACCACAAAAAGAAGATTGGGAAGAAGGTCGCGGAGTTCGTGGCCAAGATGACTGGGAAGGTCGGGGAGAATCAGAAGAAGGTTGAGGCGAAGAAGGCATTGGAGAATTTTGCTAATGGCATGAGCCACAGAATCCCAGGTCTGAAGGATGCCTTGACAAAGACTGAAGATGCAACTCAACAGACCATCCACTGGCTTAATAGTAACCAGCACGCCGAGGCTGATGAGTTTAAAGATAAGATGAAGGAGCTACAGGGCATCTATCACAAGTTCATTGCTAAATGTACAAAGTAGCTGGTGGTGATCATAAGAGTTGATCATGGGGAATGACTTCAGGCTGTGGGATAAGGGGTTGGTTGGAATAATGTTGCCCTAAGTTTTAGCATTGTTGTGATTCGGCCGTTGAGGTCGGTTTATATTGTGTTCCGATCTTCGTGGCCGGTCTGTATTGTGATTTTTTTGTTTCTCCAGGCAAAATAAGTGTTGTTTGTTGGGTTTGAGACCAGACTCAAAAACCACACAAATCGGAGCAAAAATCACATCAGGTGAACTCTGACAATGCATTGAACTAAGCAGAAATAGGTTTCACACGCATTCAACTTTCCCAGAAGATTTTCCCCTTCGATGGATTTCTCTGTCATTAACTTTGTTGTAAAACATCAAAAATGGAATGCCATTAGAAACATTACAAAGCTATGACATTAATCAACACAAATATCTAAATCCGATTGAAGTTTCAGATCGATCAATGACAAAAAGCATGGAAATCAGAGGCCTATATAGTTTGAGAGCAAGTTCAAATAAACCACGTGCACAAAAGTTGTTGTCTTGGCACGAAAATTCAGTAGATAACCCTGCAATCTTGCCAGCTTTTCACGAGCCAATTCCAAACTAAAAATACAGCCCATGCGTTTAGGCACTAGAAGAATCCATTTCCAGGTTGCTATCCACATTTGGCTAGGGATGAACTTATACCAACGATGGTAATAAGCACAAGCAGGTCTGCTACTATGGTACATGCTCCCCAAAGTTGCTACTTTCATTCCCATAAATTTGACATCAAGTTTTAATAGCCAAATCTAAAAGATGATCAAGTCAGGGTGCATCTGCTGCATTCTCTCTGCACCGGGTTTGGATAGACTTGGTACAACTTAATTAGTCGCACTTTACCACATAAACCTTGAGGAGAAAAGAACTTAGAATCGTCAGGTTGATCCATGCAGTCCCAGGTGTGTCCTAACCACTTGTCGAATCTAAGGTGGGTTATTTTTTATTTTTTCTAAATCACGTTTCCATTAGGAAACCGAGAAGTACAGGCCAAATTACATGTCGAATCTAAGGTGGGTCAACTTCAATAGTTCATGCTATTTAATTCATACCAAATTGGTCGAGGTCAATTACAACAATTTTGATGTTTAGTACCGAACTTATCTATGGTGAAATTTCGTCGCTAAAAATACATCAATGACGAAATTATCTATTCGTCACTAAAGTGTAAAAGAATAGAATATCAAGTGTACTTTTAGAGACGAATATCAATTTCATCACTAAAAAATGCTTTTTTAGGGACGAATTTAGTAGTCATGAAAGTGATTTCATCGCTAAAGAAAAGTACCTTTAGCGTCAAAGATATTGATTCGTCACTGAAATGTTAAAATACATGTGTTTTTTGCGGCGAATATCAATTTCATCGTTAAAAATATCTTCTACGACAATTTTGTTTTGTCGTAAAAAAATTAAAATACATGTGTTTTAGCGACAAATATCAATTTTGTAGCTAAAAGTATATTCGGCGCTAAAAGTATTTTAGTGAAGAAAGTTACCAAATTGCCACTAAATAGATCTCCAACAAAATACATTTGTTGCTAAATGTTTTATTATAAATTAATCATATTAATATACTTATCCAAAGCTATATAATGTAACTAATTATTTTATATATTATTATATACCTTATAATATATTATTTTATATAGTAATATATTCGAAAATTTTATTCTAAAATACCAACGTAATAAAATATGAAATTAGAGGGAGTGTTATGGAAATTGAAGCTATTATAAGATATAACTTGATGACTTAGTTGTTGTTGTGTATTTTGTTATATAGAATAGCTTATTGACATGTATGTTATATATTATTATAGCATGATATATTGTATTATATTATAGCATATGAGTAAATCAAATATTGATTACATCAATAGTTTATAAATCATGAATCTTATTTTTTTTTTCTAGGCATGAATCTTATTTGTTGGTTAGCTTACAATATACTATAAAAAATATTAAAATGTATAGATGTATGTCCCGTTATATATGTATTAGAATGTATTTAATTAAAGAGTATATGATAGTTTATCATATTGAAGTTATTAAGGTATAGTATAGTATGTCACTCAAGTATAATATTTTTATAATTTTTATAGCATGATAGGACTAATAATTGAGAAAAAAAAGAGTAAATCAAATATTGATTATCACACTTGGCAAATATCTTGTTCAAACAGGTATACTTAGTGACGATTTTAAATTTTCTTCGTTGATGAGCATATTTGCGACGAAACTTCAAAGACAAAATTGCGATAATTTTTTTCGTCCCTGATAAGCTTTTGTGACGAAAATAGTATTTTTTTAGTGACAAAAAATTTTGCCATTTTAACCAAAAATGTTGTAGTGAAACAGTCCTTATAATTTAACAAAAGAGTGTATGTGGTTTTAAAATCTACAAAATAGTTAATGAAATTACCAATCCTGATAAAATAGAGTCTCCATACACTCATACTTAAATATCTGACCCAAAAGGCTAACGTGAAAATCTAAAGTCATGTTACTGCCAATTAAAGTGTGACGCATGTCCTTCAATATTGAATCAGTGTTACATGGACAAAATAATGAATAATATAATAAAATATAGGGGTAATATCATGGTAGACTCTCTAATTATGGGCAAAAATCAATCAAGCTCTCTTAAGTTTCAAAACAACTATTTGCATCTTTTATATTTTGAACATAATCAATCATCACCTTCCGTTTGATTTGGCCGTTAAGTCAAACAAAAATATGCAAAATGATCCAAAATATCTATAACTAATAAATTTAAAATAAATAGATTATAGAAATGCTCCTCATGCAAAATGATCACACACAAAAAAAAAAAAAAAAAAAAATCAAAAACACAAGGTAATATGCAATACAAATAAAGGAGACAAAAGCTACAACCCAAAAATACAAATTGCGGAAGTAAAAAAAAAAAAAAAACCCCCCAAAAATACATTAAAACCTCAGGAAGCAAAACAAAAAGCTATGAAACATATAGTCATAAAAAGGAACAAGATCAATTTCTAAATGAGAAATACCAATTTATAAAACAAAAAATTTCAAATTCAAACTAACAGGAAAATGAAATCCGGCCCTGAAAACAAAAATTATTTAGGTTCCATTTTTCATTGAAAAGTACATTTCGTAATTTAGTTTCATACTTTTCAGCTGTATACGGATACTCGTTAATTAGTTAGGTTAACCGAAACCAGATCCGTTCCATCGTGATAGAACGCGTTACTTTACGAAAATGAATTTCAATTAAAAATTTCTGGAAACTACTTTCCATATCCTTGTAGATGGCCTAACCTGCCTCAACCCCGTTTTATCGTATATACATTTTATATCATTAAATGGGTCGTGTTATTGTTTTCAATTTCACAATTTTTTATTATTCTTTATAATTGATTTTTGGAAAAGAAATCAACTAGATACTGTCAAGTGAATTATATTCATTTTGAAAAATAGATAAACTTGACAGGAAATATTTAAGAGTACTTTATAATTTCCATTGGACAGATCATCACCCCATGTTCCTGCATTTGTTAATTAATCATTCTAATTGGTGATGATGTTAGGCTAGGTGCAATGTTTGGTCATGCGAATAATTCAGGGATTGCTTCTAAAACAATAATTTAGGGATATTATATTGAAAAAGAAAAAAAAATTAAAATTACAAGTTCACACACAATTAGAGAAAAAAAAAACACAACTTGTATTTTTTTTTTTTGCTAAGACTTTCACAAATGGTTTAACAAATAATTGGAAAGACTTAAAATTCCACCAAGAATACCATGTAATAATGTCTTTAATATGTAAATATAAAAGTGTAGAGTGGTAATTTAAACGAAACTCTATTAGAGATTTAAATAATAAAGATCAATGAATAACCGACCTCTTTGAATAATTCCATGGCAAGGATTTGATTTATTCAAATAAAGAAGGGGAATTCAATATTTAGTCACTAAATTTTACCCATTTTTACGAATTAGACATCAAGATTCAATTTTTTACTTTTCAATCACCGAGTCTTTTACCTAGTTACTAATAGGTCCTTTTGTTACTTCATCGTTAGATTCTCTAACGGAAGCTCCAGCTATGTTAGCTGTTCTCACCCGCTCATCCATCAAAGTTTGAAAAGGCAACCCATACCTTAGCCTTGACTCACGTGGACAGTGCATCGGAGCTCAAGCAGTAGGGTTCACGGATAGTTCACTTGGGCAAAACATATTTCAAGAAAGGGGACACTTTCTTCTAATTGGTAAAAACGGTGCGTTCCTTTTCCTTTGCAGTAGGGCTGTTCACATGTTGGTTTGGGTTGGGTACGGTCGGATCCATACGGGTCAGTTTTTTATTGACTCATCCGATTCGAAAACTCAACCCGACATAACTGTTTATTTGACTCGCCCGAATCCAATCCGCACAGGTTAGGTCGGGCTTTTTTTTTTTTTTTTTTATTACTCTCCTATACTGTACCCATTTACTGATTGCAGGGGGCAATAATGAAATCGAGAATTTGTTAATGAAACTGGCATGATATCTAGACTCCATCATCCAAATCTTGTGAAGCTGTATGGATGTTGCGTGGAAGGAAACCAGTTATTGCTAGTTTATGAATACATGGAAAATATATATGAATACATAACATGCAGTCAATCCTAGGAGGCACTGTAAATGTGATCTTGCTTTTATCTTAAAAAGGGAAGGACACAATGTCATTACACCATAAGAGATAGGTGGCCAATACACCATAAGAGGAATACGTTCCAGGTGTTAAGGAAGAGTTACCAATCTCTCTTGCTCTGATGATCGACCCGTGAAGCAGCTCTTCTTTATTCTATTAATGGCAATATATGTTCCTCTCCATTTTCCATGGTACACAGTCCCAAAGGTACCAGACCCCAGTTCTCTTAGCTCTTCAAGATCTTCATTCTTTATAATCTATAAAAGGTATCCAGAAGAAAGAATAACCAAAAAGTTGCAGAACAGACTTTAAGGTAGTGAAAAAAAAGTAGGTCAAGCAATCTCAGACTAACAGAGATACAATGTTAGGCATGTTGCAAGCATGCCAATGCAAACATTAAGTTCTGTGCATCCCTGCAGAAGATGCAAAAAAGCAGCTAAAATGACAGGGGAAGCAAATGCTATAACAAAGTTGAAACAATTGAAGCCCATAAGAAAATCCAAAATCTCTATACCATTCATGCATCAAAGTACTTTTTATCAGTTTATAACAAAATGTATTAGCAGTTTGAGTTTTGAATATTACATTTAGAGTGACTTATTCCAATTAAAAAGACTATGTGAAGACCATTCTTTAATCATGGCTATAGAAATTTGTAGTACAGATTTAACACCATTCCATGACGAGAAAAAAATTAGAAACAAACTGATCTAGATTTGGTTAGAATTTAAATCACATGTTAGCCTAAAAACCACATGCCACAGTTCCCCACTATTTGGTCTTGCATGCACCGAAAAACCAGACACCTAAGCAATTTGGGAGATAATTCCTCCCTAGCAGGAAGCAATGAACTGGAATTATCACTACAAGCAGAAGTAATAGCTTGTTGTCCTACAACTCACAAAGCAATATATATAATCTTCCTCGCTGTCTCAGATGAACTAATCACCCCGGTTAAAATCATACAAATTGGAACTTAAGATGAACTAATACTTCTATACATCACTGACAAAATTTTCAACTTATAGCTCAAACCAGATTTTACGCATTCTTATGATTTCTCACACCAATAAATTTGGGGTGCAAGTGGCATTTCGTCTTGACAATATGTAAAGATTGCAGATTAAAACCAACCGAAAGACAAGAATTTTGTCCTGCATGAGATGCACAGATCACTTTTTATCTTTTTATACAAAATCATAAACTCCTGATATTCATAAGGAGCATTGCAAGAGGGGTAGCGAAATTACACACCTAGCATATACAGCTAAAGACAAGAAAAGAGCATCTTATTTTCCTTAGATATTTGACATCCTCCGAGCGATGAAGTACATGATGGTAAGACCTGTGAATATGCGTGGTGTGAGTGCCAGTAAAGAGGAGGAGGGCGATGCCAGGGTGGAGGAGGATGGAAGGGGTCTATCACAATTGTAAACGAAAAAATCCATGATAGGCGATAACACAAATTTCTTTCTTTTCCTCCATTAGGTATCGCATAACCCATCTAGAATACCAGTTCTATCCGACCCAGGATCAACTCATGAAATTTACCCAACAAGACTAATATAGCAACTTGTCCAAATTTACTAGAGACCAGGAGAAGTTTCTTCCTCTTGAAGCTCGATTGAAGAGAAACTTTGGAATAATAGATCTCTCCAGTCCCAAAGATTTCTCCGACGGATTCACAAGATATCATAAATCTTGAACCTCCTGAACACTTCTGGGTCGTAGAAGTCTCGAAGGGAGGAAACCAAGCTGTTACTGCAAGGAGCTGCGGAGAAGATAGAGAGACTTGAGTCAATGGCGGCTAGGATCTACAGCAGTGCGTATGTGATTACTAGAGAAAAAGGAGAAGTGGACTTATTGGAGAAGAAGGAGAAGTGGGCTGCTGATTGGGAGGAGATGGCGACCGAATACAAGGCGGTTGGGAGGCGACGGCGACGGTTGGAGAAGGAAGAGTCGGAGGGTCTGAGAAGTGAGAAGGAGAGGGACTTTGCAAATCTAAGCGGGTGGGTCAATTCGGTTGAGGCCCGACCGAATATAGGGCGGGCTCCAGTGTTTTGGGCCCACCCACGCCCAAGCCCGAGCCTAGCACGACACTATTCGGTTGGGCTGGGGTCGGGTCGGATGCACAGTGAACAGCCCTACTTTGCAGGTTATATTAATTTTAATTAGACTCGTACTCTATGCGGCTTGTCGTTTTTATGCGTTGAAGGCAGGCTTGTTGATGATGTGGAAAGGTATTTGTCTCAAGCTAGGCTAGAATGTCTTCCATCTTGAGTTCGTTTTTGGATTTAATTTGTTGAATAAGCGTGTGCGCTTGTAGCTCGATAAGGGAGGATGCTCCCCCGGATGAACCGGCGAGAAGAGCTGGCATCGCTGGTGCTCCCATTAGAGGATTTGACAGTGAAATAACTGAATGACCTATTAGTATCTAAGTGAAAGACCTAGTAATTGGAAAGTAGAAAATTAAATCCTATGACTAATTCGTGAAAAGAGACAAAACCTAGGAAAATAAATATACTGAAATGACGCTAAACATAGTGGTGTCAGAGCATTTGAACGTGGCCAGCTATTAAAATATGAAGACCTGCTGATCATGGTTACATATTGTGGATTTAAAATATGAAGACCTTATAAAATAGCTTAATTAACAGGTTGAGATGAGCAAAGTAAACAAAACAAACTGGAAGAGCGCTGATAGACATAAAAATTTATTTACTTTCCAAGTTGGAAATGGAACGGTCGTGCATCTCGTGATGGAGATCTGTACACAACGCTGATAGTTAGGAAATTGAATTCCTTCAGATTTAGATTAATTGGTTGGTCAACTAAAATACTAGGAGATGCTTTTTTTTTTTTTTTAAAGCAACATTTTCTTTTGGGCAATGAAATAAGCAAATTTTTGCAAGTGATCGTTGACAAAGAGAAACAATCCCGGAAGGCTAGCAGGTTTATAAATCTGCCTGCTCGCATGTTTAAGTGCCCTTGCTCCTTGCCATTTCCCTGGACTGCGCTTTCAGGTTCTGCAAACCGGCCTATTGTAGACTCCCAGTTAAAAAACCGAAGAGAGTTCTTATTTGGTCTTCAGTAGCTTGCTTTTTCCGTAGATTTTTGTTGGCTATGGCTGGCAAACACCGGGGTCCGGCAATTGGGATCGACTTGGGAACGTGCTACTCGTGTGTGGCAGTCTGGAAAGATTACAGGGTGGAGATCATACCCAATGATCTGGGGAACCGTAAGACGCCATCTTGTGTGGCTTTCAATGAGACGCACCGTTTGATCGGCGATGCCGCCAAGGACCAAGTCGCCTTGAATCCTGCCAACACTGTTTTTGGTGAGTTCCCCTAGTTCTCTCATACCATTACGCCTTCAGATTTTAGAGCTTTTTACTTGCAAAGTTTGTGAGTTATGGAGCTAAGTTTGATGTGATGTCTTGTTTCCATGTTCGTGTTAATGTCTCGCCTGAACGAAGACTCTAAACGGTTGATTGGAAGGCGATTCGATGATGCCTCAGTGCAGAGTGACATGACATTCTGGCCATTCAAGGTGATTCCTGACCATGATCGGAGGCCCGTTGTTGTGGTTACCTACAAGTACGAGGAAAAGCATTTTTTGGCTGAAGAAATCTCTTCGATGGTTCTTACAAAGATGAAGGAAATTGCTGAGGCTTACTGCGGCTCAGAGATCAAGAATGCTGTGATATCTGTCCCCGCTCGTTTCAATCACTCACAGCGTCAAGCCACAAAGGACGCTGGTGTCATTGCCGGACTAAATGTCATGCGGATCATCAATGAGCCGACTGCTGCTGCTATTGCATATGGGCTAGACAAGAAGGATGATCCTGATGAGAAGAATGTGCTGATCTTTGATCTTGGTGGTGGAACTTTGGATATCTCGCTTCTCACCATTGAACAAGGTATCTTCGAAGTGAAAGCTACAGCAGGTAACCCTAACTTGGGAGGTGAAGATTTTGACCGTCGAATGGTTTACTATTTTCTACAAGAGTTCAAGGAGAAGCATGGGAAGAATATTACTGGACCTAAGGCCCTTAGGAAGTTGTGGATTGCTTGTGAAAGGGCCAAGAGAATTCTGTCATCTAATACGCGAACAACAATTGAGATTGATTCTTTGTACCAGGGCGTTGACTTTTACTCGAGCATCACCCGCGAAAAGTTTGAAGAGCTTAACATGGATTTATTCAGCCAGTGTATATCATCCATTGAGAAGTGCTTGATGGATGCAGAGATGGACAAGCGCAGTGTCCATGACGTGGTTCTGGTTGGAGGGTCTACCCGGATTCCCAAGATTCAGAAATTGTTGCAGAATTTCTTCAATGGGAAAGAGCTCTGCAAAAGGATTAACCCTGACGAGGCTGTTGCGTATGGTGCTGCCGTTCTCGCTGTAATCCTCAGTGGTGGGGGTAGTGAGAAGTTGCAGGACCTGTTGATGATTGATGTAACTCCTCTTTCACTTGGTGTCGAGAGTGCTGGAGGTGTTATGAATGTTTTGGTCCCAAGGAACACCTCCATCCCCACGAGAAAGGACCAGATTTTCTCAACCTCCATTGATGATCAATCTGGCGTGCTGTTTCAGGTGTATGAGGGTGAACACAGCAGAACCCGCGACAATAACTTGTTAGGAGAGTTCGAGCTCGATGGCATTCCTCCTGCTCCTCAGGGGTTTCCTCAAATCAACGTGTCCTTCGACATTGATGCCAATGGTATCTTGAATGTCTCCGCCGAGGACAAAACCACTGGACTTAGAAACAGGATTACAATCACGAATGAAAAGGGCAGACTGTCCAAGGAAGAGATCGACAAGAAGGTCGAAGAGGCTAAGAAGTACAAGTCAGATGATGAGGAGCATAAAAAGAAGGTTGAGGCCCAAAATGCACTGGAGAACTACGCTTATAATATGAGGAACACATTCAAAGATGAGAAGTTTGCAGCTAAAGTTCCCGCAGCTTTCAAGAAGAAGATGGAAGGTGCAATTGAGGAGGCTATCGAGTGGCTCGAAAGGAACCAACTTGCTGAGAGCGATGAACTTGAGGACAAGATGAGCGAGCTTAAGAGCATCTGCAATCCAATCATCAGCAAGATTTATCAAGGTGCTGATGACATGGATGGAGCGACAAAAGAGACCAGGAAGCGCGAGAAATTTGAGAGAAAGTTACCGGAAGGTGAAAAGTACCACCAGAAGAAAGAGATTGCGAAGAAGGCCGAGTGCATGGGCAAGGATAAGGATAAGGAGCATCAGAAGATGGTTGAGGCAAAGAAAGCATTGGAGAATTGTGCTTCATACATGAGCTACAGAATCACAGGTGTGAAGGATGCCTTGACAAAGACCGAAGATGCAATTCAGCAGACCATCCGCTGGCTTGATAGGAACCAAGTCGCCAAGGCAGATGAGTTTGAAGAGAAGATGAAGGAGCTAGAAGGTATCTATCACACGTTCATTGCAAAATTCTACAAAGTAGCTGATGATGATAAGAGTTGATCATGGAAGAATGACTTCCGTCTTTGGGTTAAGGAGTTGGTTTTGAAAAATGTTGCGGTGGGGATGAGATTTTCACTTCTTGCCTTCCTCATCTGGGTGACAGATGCCTCCTGCCAAGGCAAAATTTATCGTGGGATCACACTGTTACCTGGGCATCCCTCAACTTTAGTGGCAACTCCTTTATTGCAACTATTAGGAGAATTTTTGTCTGCACTGGTGTACACGCTGTGGAGAGAAAGGAACTCAATGCTTCATGGTGGTTCTACGAGAAGATTGATACAGGTGCTGATGAAGTCTCTTGGCTTGTCCAAGTTAAGATTTGCCTCCTCCAGAGCATTCCTACCTCTGCTGCTAACCTGAACATTGCAGCAAAATTGGGCATTTCTAATTTAGAGTCTGGGCTCCTTCATTGTTTTCCTCTGCTGAATGTTTATCATCATTATGTACTGTAGTGGCTCATTTTAGTTGTTCTTTGTTTAGACTATGTTATGGGCTGATGCCCTGTTTATCAAGGTTATGATACCTTTGTAGGGGTTACTCCCGTGTATTTTTTTGCTTTTTCAATATATCTTACTTACCCACCCAAAAAGAAAAGAAAAAAAAGGATGAGGAAGGCTTTGGCAGTACAAATAAGGTAAAGACCGATTATAAGCACTCAGCGAATTATAGGTCTCTGCCTAGAGTGTCTTTGCAGGAAGACTCGAGTCCTCATGGAAAATGGTCTTATGCTCATGGTACATTATCCATAAACCAAATACCTCCCCTCCCCGATCAAATTCAAACAGAAGAGGCATTAAGCTAACAAAGTGCCCAGAGGAGTGCCACTAGTTTGGCTAAAAGATTTGGAGCTTATTGGGATTGAGTAAATAGCTTTATTTCCAAAGGCTTGGACAATCTACGAGGGTACCAAATTCATGGCCAGTGGAAACAGTTCAAACTTGTGATATCATTCCCGAAATTATAATGTGTTCTGTGTTGACTTGTCAAACTCTGGGTGCTGCTTCATGAGAATACAGCAAATGTATGCTCAAGAAGTGAATCGTGCAGCAGCAAAATCAGAGCACAAGTCATTCAAACATTTCCGTGAAATCACAGAAGATTAACAGAATAATATAATAGTGGACTCATTAGAAAGCTGACTGAATTTCCTTTAAAACTGTACTTTGTTTGACTTAAAATCTTTCAAATAGACCCAAATCCAAGCTTCCCAAGTTGCTTAAGAGTTGCTAGCATTTCAGACATATGCAATCTACTGTTGGTGTTTCCATATCATATCTCAGGTAAAAAATCCAAAAGAAAGTGTTATTTGTTGGGTTTGAAACCAGACTCCAAAGCCACACAATTCGGACCAAAATTCACGTCAGCTGAACTCTCACAATGGATTGAACCAAGCACTAGCAGGTCACACACATTTGATTTTTCCAGAAGATTTGCCCCTGTTATGGATTTCCTTATCATAACTTAAAAAAAAAAAATCACAGGCCTATAAAGAGCAAGTTCATAAACCTAGATACGCATATGACCAGAAGTTTTTATCTTGGCATTGAAATCCAACACTATTTAAATCACTAGATAGCCCTGCAATCTTGCCAGTTTGTCACAAGATAATTGTGAACTAAAAACACAGCCAATGCGCTTAGGCCCTAATAGAATCAACTTCCTGCTTCCTGGATACTAACACAAACAATTTTGAGCGTTGAACTCAGAAGCCAAGGCTTGTACTTTTTTGACAAACATGACAGGAAACTCAAGACAAGCCAACCTAATGAACAAAAAGGGCAAATCCATTTAAAAGAAATTGTTAAAAAGGATTCAAATGGCTCATTCTACCATATTATAATGTTTAAAGTGTATATAAAGGAGACGGATGGTTGAGTTTCAAAGCTAAATCAAGCAATAACACCCATGATTCTGAACCCAAGAACCATGGCCCTCTTGAAAACAAGATTCCAAAGACACTTGGCCAGGAATATCCCTAACTCCACAATAGTAATAAGCACAGCAGGTCTGGTACTCTTGTACATGCTCCCGAATGTTGCTACTTCCATTCTCATAAATTTGTCTTCCTGCGCAAATAGCCTAATTCAAAAGCTCAAGTCAATGCAGTCACAATTCATGCAAAATCAATGATCTACCAAAATTTAATCAACAAGGTTGGAGAATGCAGGACCAGGTTTGCTGTTCACTATTCACTAGGCAATCGGGGACTTGGCAGAATGTTATTGCACTACTACCAAATCTAACCTATCTAGGACATCCAATTCCAATAAATTCAAAACAAATCCTATCATAATGCGCTGCATTCATCAGCTAAAGATTCTTTCTTTACTCCTTTTACATGTAACTGGGAATTGCACCCAGAAGGGTTGCATTTCTAATTTGACCCTAAATTCCTAAGACATGTTTGACTAGGTTCTGAGCTCCTTCAATAAGAATAACATATAGAAGGAATGCAAAAATTTTAAGAAACAAGAATCTCTAACCAAGAATCCATTCCCTAGCAGACATTTGTTCAAAGAAGCATCAAAATCGTGGGAGAATCAATATGATTGGTAGCAACACACTAGTTCATCATAGCAGTTTAATTTACATCCATACGTATATTAGTTCTATCAGTGAGGGAGTAAAGAACGGATTGGCGTCTCATTTCTTTTAACATAAGTAACAGGAAATTGAAAAGATTTTTACTTCTCACCAAGCAATTCTTGTTTCATTTCTAAGTACCTATGTCCTTATCTTATTATCAAGAGAACATGAACTTATGCTAGACCTCAATGCTCATCAGCAGAACAAACTTGAGACAAATACAACACCCAACAAATCCATTGCCATAACATTAAAGCCCATCTCTTAGAAGATTTTGAAAAGAAAGAGAGAGAAAAAAACAAACCCCAATTAAAAGAATAGAGTTTTAAAGTTGTCATTCCAACTCTTTGACAACCTTAATCCCCATAGTATTGGTGGTCCCAATGATGGACTTGCAAATGGACTTCAAAGGCATGAACTGGCAGTAAGGGTCGGACTGTTTGATCTTGGCAATCTCGTAGACGTGCTTGAGCGTTACTGTAGAGATGACCTCATGGCCCAGTCGGCCACTGCCAGACTCGACCCCAGCCGCCTTCTTGATGTACCAGGTGACAGAGGGAGACTTCACAGTGAACACAAGGGTGTTGTCTTTGAAGGCAGTGATGGTCATAGCCATTGGTGTGTCGGGCTTGTACTTCTGAGTGCGTGCGTTGAAGTCCTTGCAGAAGGCTTGTACTTCTGAGTGCATGCATTGAAGTCCTTGCAGAAGGCCACTAGGTTCAGCTGGTACTGCCCCGGTGCAGGTCCCACAGGTGGTGCTGGGTGGGCTCCACCGGCAGGGATGGTAAGCCAGATCGTCGCTGAAACGGGCCGCTGGGTGAGGATCTCTTTCAGGGTCAACATGCCTTCTCTGTGTTTGTGCATGTGTGCAAAAGAATCAGGAGGTCTTTTGCCTTTTATTTCCTTGTTTCTTTTTCCTGGTTAATAATAGATGCATTAACAAACAAGATAGGCGGGCCATATACAACCAATAAAATCATGGGCCAGTTAACGGACTCAGGAGCATACAAATAGTCTAATTAACCATCAAATAGTCGAAAGCTGATGCAAACATAAGCTCAACAAAACCCTCAATCATCATGTACTGTTTCATAAAGATCATCGACAAAGGAGAAAGCATCCATTTTGGTTATTCACATTCTTTAAAAAGTTAAGAATTGTAAACCAGATAATATTTCAGGAGATGAGCAACCAAACTACCAGCAAGCAATTTTCAAGAACCCAATTGCATTGGCTATTCACATTCTTTAAGAACTTAAATATTATTCCAATCTGACAAGTTCAGAGAAAAAAAGACATGAAAGATTTGAAACTACGCAGTAAGAAAGTACAAATTGACAATTAAGACAATCTTTGCAACCACATCAGAAACTCAAACCAGAATCTACACACTATTATCCTGAAATGCTACACATATTTACATCTCTATGAGATCTGGTGTTCACATCCTATGGCAATAATATTCTGGAATAACTATTTCAAAAGCTTAAGTCCAAAAAGCCCATCAATAGGAGGCGCAATAAGCTTGTTCAAGGATTTCAAAGTAAAACGAAAAAATATAACAAAACTTACCAACTCTAATTGTGATCCTAGGGATCTATCTAGCCGCTCCTCCCCATTAGCTTGACTCTAGTTCGTGCTCCCTCTAATTATCTCTGCTCCTAATCTAAATTGGGAGAAGATTAATACAATTTCATTTGAGTTTGAGCTCAAATTGACTAACATAGAAAAACAAAACCAAGCTTAAACTATCGGCATTTTTCATAAACCCAAGTTTGAACACCTCCTTGATCTACTTATATAAAATAAAAATAAATAAAAAAACACCTCCTTGATCTGATCAAGTCATCTTTGATCATCTAATGCTGGGTTTGACTCCCATTGAATTGCCATGGTAATTAAAATAATAGAAGCTACTTCCAAGGCAGGGACTAAGAATACAAGCATTCATCATTCAACATTTCTGGGGATTTGGTTGCCTAAAGAATTTCAGGATTTGGCAGCCTAAAGCTGCACATTCACACAGCAAAGGTACAACATTCTAAAACATTAGATAGGGAACTCCATCGAAGCTCCAAGCTCATTTTAGTAACTTGTTGGCAAGAAAAGTGCCTTTCCTTTTAAGACATTTCCAAGCGGAAGCAGAATTTCTTCAAGGGTTTTGATGGGCTAAACAGGATTCAAAGTACTGAAATTCGACACTATAGCACTGTATTAAAGAAAAGGCAAGTTACCCAAAAAAGCAAGGAAAGTCTAGGGGAAGAAAGCACTGCCATCGTTTAAACAACCCAGCCCAGTCGTAAATCTAGAAATTCAAAGTGCCTTGAAGCCAAAAAGAAACCAAAATCGAATCTAACAGAAAGGATTTACTCGATTGTTACACAACCACAATAAATCTAGACAGAAATTACCTGAATCTGCGCTCAATGTTTAGATTCGAGAATTCCAAATGTCGAAGCTGAAGAACTGATTTCGATATCCCACGAAGAGGAGAGAGAGAGAGAGAGAGAGAGAGAACGAGAGGAGCAGCCTTCAGCGAGAGAGAAAGTAACAGGGGGAGAGGTCGGGACTTTTTTTTTGTGAGATTCTTTTTTTTTGAAATGAGATTTTTTTTTTTTTTGTTCAGGTGAAGCCGCTTTACAGAAACGGAGGCTACATTTTCCGGTTCACCACAGTTTACAGAATTTTCCAAACGCCTGAAAGTGAGGAAGTACAGCAAAATAAACTGCGTCGTTAAATTTTCTATTTAAATAAACCTTTATATTGGTGGTGAAAACACTTTGCATATATAAAATGACTGCTTTTTTTTATTCATGAATAACTTCCACTTTTACAAAAGTAGACATTTATTTGAATTACTTATATTTAGACTAAATATATAAAAGTTAACGGGGTGATCATATGTTATAATTTGAATACTAAAATTGTGTTATATAATAGGATTAATTATATTTTGCATCCACATGGTTTGAAAGCCTTGATACTTTGCACCACATTTTTTCAATTTTTACATATTTTACCCACGTGGTTCTAGCTAACTTCAATTTGCACCCCGCTATTAATTTATTCGTTATTTCAAACAAAAAAATCAATCACGTGCAGAACAATTAGATATAAAGTGTCTCAAAAAATAAAAGAACAGTATGCAAAGTATCAGACCCATCAAATCACGTGAGTGTAAATTATAATTAATCTTTTTTAAATATCAGGGGCAAAATGGGCAAGTGAAGCACGTGCAAAATATGTGATTGGGATTTTTGTTCGTTTTAACAGATAAATAAACAGGGGTGCAAATCAAAATAAGCTAGATGTGTCAAAATTGAAAGAACGTGATAAAAAGTGTCAAGACCCTCAAACCATTTGGGTGCAAAATGTAATTAATCCTATATAATATATCCTATTTATTGATTTTAACGATAAGATATTAATATAGAGTGTAAATCTATCGAGAGTTTATAATGCAAATAGTAAAAGACTGTGTTAGTTTGAAGGTCTTTTTATTATTCAAAAACGATACAATCCAACTAACCCATTTTCTAAATACATAATAGTTAGGATACACAAATGGTCACACGTTGTTTCAACCTGTTTAATAATAATTACCTATAATATTTAACTTGAAAATCAACTTGATTGATATTAGGATCTCAAACGCTAGTGTCATTCTTGTCTTTTCTTCTTAGTATATTTGTAAGTAAACTGTATATTTAATTTAATTCCACACAACACAGTAATCTTGACAATATAACATCAACTAAAAACTTTCACCAACCCTTTTCTTTAACCAAGAACTTTATTTCAACCCATTTTTGCTTGCCCACAGCTTCCTATAGAAGAGGGAAGGACCTCTAACTTATCTATTTCTTATTTTTTCTTCTCTTTCTTACTCTCTCTCCCTTTCTCCTTTCTATTTTGCTTTAAGTCTCCCTTTCTTACATGAAGTGGTGTCCACCCAACTCACCCGATAGCTTAGTAGTAACGGGGAGCCCTTGAGAGTGTGGATTATGGGCATATTTAGAGGGTTCAAACCACCACTTGTGCAAAAAATTCTCAACTTAAATGGAGGCTGGTTAATAAGCCTGTCAGTCTCTTCAGACTTTATTGTATTATTAAACCTAACTCGTATAGATATTTGACTAGATCTATCCAAGTCCAATTCACGTGAACGTGAACGAATGCTCGAATTCCTCTCATTACCCAAAATTAAGTGGTATCTATCCAACTACCTTTTATTACCCTCGAATTATTCTTATTATTTGCTAATAAGTGGGTCCAAAAAAAAAAAAAGAATGCCGTGTGAGAGTCGAATTCCAAGTAGTCTTCAATATTCTCCGTCCCTACTCCTACTTTCTTTTTCTTGATCTTTTGCTGAGCCCCATTTCCATCCATACTTTTTGGTACTAATTTTCTAAGTCCTAATTATTACTACTTGTTCACCGAGTTCTCCCTCAACAGCAACCCAAAAGAAAACAATATTATTGGTGACGTACAGCTTAGATGAAAGGTGACTAGGTCGACTGGTTTTGGAATTTTCTATTTAAATTGAAATAAATAAAAGGGCAATAAAACTGACCATTGACCAAGACCAAGACTTCCCCACTCCATAAGCTTCAGTAGAAGCCCACGCATGAATATGGTTATTAACCTTTTCCTGTGTTTCTTTGCACGGAAATATGAAATATATATAATATTTTTTCTGTAGCTTTTGTTTTTTTTTTCCCCTGAAAATTTTGATTAAAAGTTTTATAACTAGTTTTGAGGGAAGCACAGAAAGTGCTAGAGTTACAATTTATAGGGAGGTCATGCCATTAATAGTTTATTAAAGGCTTTTGTTGAGTAAGAACCAAATTTTTTTTTAAGGGTCCATTTTTGAATGCATTCGATTGGACGGGAATTCTGATTGGACAGGGAGAATTTCCTCTACAAATCTAATATTTAACAGTCATCCATGTCATTACAAATAATTTTATAATTTCTATTGTCAGAATCATTTATTAAATGATGTGAATAGTTGTCGGTTGTTAGATTTGTGAGAGAAATTTCTTCCCGATCGAACTCAATCAAAAATAAGCTTAATTGCTTCCTTATTTATCATGCTAAAAAATTCTCAAAATTTCATTGATTTGTTAAAAAAAATAAAAATAAAAATTAACTAAACTATAAAACCTAAAAAATACTACACAGACTTCAATAAAACTCAATCCCAAATCCTAATAAAAATCAATATCCCATTCTCTGTACTTTTTTAAAACCTTCGGTACAATTCAATAGTCTAGCAGGACTGTTTGGTCCATCAAGCTTTTTTTTTTTTTTTTTTTTTTTTTTTCACATCAGATCTCTGAAAGACTGAGCCGGCTATGGATAATATTTTAGACTTGTAGAAAACATTTCTTTTAAATTACCGTACAAGCACTTGTCCCAAAAGAAAGCATAGAAAAAATAATTTGCTTTGTGCTTTCTGCCATCCACGACAAAGATTACGAAGACTTTAATAAAAAAAAGAAAGGGAAATTGATATTTTAGTCCTTAGGTTTTACCTCATTTTGCACTTTGGTTCTTAAATTTTAAATCCTAATAAAATAATCCTTAAACTTCCATCTTTTAACAAAATCGTCCTACCGTCAAGGTTCCATGTGCTTGAGTAACGGAAGATCCTTCCACATTGGCAAACATTCCACTTTGCACTGCGGAAGCCAAGTCAACTGCCATTATGTCTCTAGGTCTTGAAACGATGTCGTTTGTTAGCTTCAATTAGAAGGATGAAAAGTGCAATGAAGTGCTGATACACTGTCGTTACACTCTTGGAGAATACAATAGCCTTTTTACTCGTGTGAGATAAAGGGTTAGAGGAAAATTGAAATCCGACTACTTCCGTACTGTCACACATAGCCATCATCTTCAACGTTCGGCTGAAACCATAAAAGCACTTCCCAGGAAAAAGTTTGGCCTTTTTGAATCCTTATATTCTTGCTCTCTGGTTCGCAAACCCTTTGACAATGTAACTATTGGATATCCAAAGACAGTTAGCCATCCTTGTTGACAAGTGAAACATCAAACATGTGGTCTACAAGTTTTGGACATATGCTAGCCAAAGAACCAATGGAACCCACACCAATAACTGGAGAACTTGGTCTAGAGAGATTGAGCGTGCACGATTATAAGCTGAAAAATCCATTTGTTATGCGGTTTGCTGTCTGTTTACCGTCAACTAAACATGAAAATATTGCCATTAGAGAGAGAGAGAGAGAGAGAGAGAGAGAGAGAGATAAGAGAGAGCTACCAAGTTTACGGTAAAGAAACGGGACCCCAAGGAAGGATCATTTGCCGAAGAGGGTAGCGAAGATGCTCTTTTCAACTAGCCCAACCATTTATAAGTGAAAATCTTCAGGTGCAACACTTTTTTTTTTCACATTTATTAGAACATCTGATAGTCTTATACTCAATAAGCTTTTCTTGATGATTTGCCATCTGTACTTGGAGGCCAGCATGTTTTTTCTAGCCGTACTTTCTCTAAGCATGGCCGTCGTCAATGGCGGAAGAACCATGACTATGAAGTCTTCCTGCAAACAAGAACATGCGTGTATATATATAATATAGATTATATCCAGTATTTATATGCAGGTAAATCTAAACCCTTGCAATTGGGAAGTATCATTTTTATGATCTCAATGAATATTCAGATATAGTAAGATATATATACAAGTCATCGAAACTACGAACATATCCTTGTTAAGTTGGTATGACCTGTACTTGACAATACCAACATTTCATAGAAGCAACATATATATGTTTCGACACTCAAACTTCAAGAATAAAGTAGATCGAAGCCGATTTTACCTTCTCTTGTAACAACCTCTACGATCCTCGGCAGCGAGCTTCTTCCTACTCTCACCAGAATCTTCAAGCCTCTAGTCATTGCAAAGAGACTCAGCATGAGAAACCGCTTGATTCTGGCTAACCTCGCCTTATTGACAAGAACTCAAGACGGAAAGAGTCTCAGTGAAAGATCTTAAGATTTATGGACAAAGCTCCTCAGCTGAAACAGCCCCATGATCTTCCAAGGGTCTGTGGAGCAGGGACGTCAGTTGGGTTGCAAATTCCTAACCTTTAACTATTCATTGGTTTTGCTGTAATTTGGTTAGTTGCAGCAAAATTTTGGTTACTTGCAGAACTTTTGGTTAGTAGGGGAAATACTTTTGGTTTTGCTGCTATCAAGTTGCAGAAGACGTTTGGAGGTACTGTAATGTTTGGAAGAGGAAGATGTAGTTGCTGTAAATTTGCTATTGCAAGATATATTTGCAGTAAACTATAATTTTTGTTCGGGTCAAAAATGTAAGTTACTTGCAGTAGAGGTAATTGCTGTTATTTTGGATCAGTAAGGAAGGAAATGTTGTGGTAAATCAGCTTTTCATGTTGAACTAAAAGGAACAAGTATGGCAACTCGGGCTCGACGAATCATTTTACTTTTCTTCTGTAATTTTAGCCTTTAGTTGGCAGCTTACGTGGCTCTGCTGTTACTCGAGTACACAGAACCCTGACGGTAAGACGATTTTGTCAAAAGATAGAAGTCTAAGGATTATTTTATTAAAGTTTAAAATTTAAGGAACAAAATACTAATAAGGGTAAAACCTAACTACTGAAATATCAATTTCCCAAAAAGAACAGGATAAAGGAGGAGCGACTTGCCGACATCGAAAGAAAATGTACGGAAAAAGCAGAGAAAAGAAATTGAGGAGAGGTTTTTTCACGCAGCAATTATTGGAACTCATTGAAAAAGACTAGTCCCATAGAGTCATAGACTTGCCAGCGAAGTCTTCCTGCTCTGGTGCAAAATCCCTCCCTCTTTCACGATTTCGCACAGACCCGAAGCCCTCAAACATATTCCCCTGCACTAAACCGATTACACCGTTCCCCTTTCTCTGATCCAGCTCGGCAGATTTTCGTCGGCATTTTATTCGAATCAGTATCCCAACTATTCTGCATCGATTCAAGGTAACCCATTTAACTATTTGCTCTTCTTTTTTTTTTTTTTTTCCAGTTTTCAGCCCTAGGCGGGAGGGGATCGGGTCTTTTAGGGCTCGAGTGCTCGCAGGTTGAGAATCTCTTTTGCCCTTGGGCATCCTCCGAGGCCTCTGAGTGAGTTCTAAACTTCTTGTTGCCACTGGGCATCCTCCTAGGCTGCAAAATTTTTGAAGTATCTTTGAAGTCTCATAGTCCTAATTGCTACCTAACTTCCATATGTGTACCAAATGACGGAGTCGATTGCCAAGTTTATGTCATATAAGGATAATGAGCTATCAGGTTTTGGAGTTGAAGCAGTTTTACCTTGCACGATCCTATAAATATTGTGCTGCCATAGCTTTTGAAAACTATAAAGCTTTATTTGTTGTTATAAGTACGAGTATGCACCGAAATTTTCGGATTCGGAAGGCCATATCCGAATCCGAAATCCAAAAATTTCGGATACCGGATTTCAAATCCAAATCCGAATGGCTAATATCCAACTGGATCGATGGATTCGGATTCGAGCCGGATATCAGATCGGATTCGGATTTGGGCCAAGATGAATTTGGGCCTATTTTAAGTTGTTTGATGGGCTTTTTTAATTTTCTATAGATTTTAGATTTGGGCCAAGCCGGATTTAGGCCTAATTTAAGCTGTTTTTTGGGCTTTTTTTTTTTGCAGCTATTACTTTCAGCCTGATTTAGCTTGGGCCCATTTCATAGCTGGATTTGGCAGATTGCACAATTTGCATTTATATAGTTTGAGCTATTATTATTATTTTTTTACAAAAAATGTCCTGTAAAAATCATTTTCATCAAATCAACTATATATATATATATATATATATCATATGCCAATCGAACAAAAAAAAAATATAGGTCTTTAACACTTCTAAATTCTAATTAACAGAAATAACAAAATATAAAAAAATAAAAACACTAAGTCACTCTCTACAAAATAACAAACCAAACAAATTACATTAATCAATCCCATTAAACAAGAGAGCGAAACCATTAAACAAATTACACAAAGTCACAACCAAATCAAACAACTTCCCATCTCCAAGATAACCAAGTGTTCTTCCTCCAACGGTATCAACAATTATATTTGTTACTTTGAATCACATTTGAAGTCATTCCAATCCCAAATCAGACATTTTTCCCTTCACTATTATAAATTTCAAAATGATCCATATTACTTAATTTAAGATTCAATACGGAATTTGAATTACATTAGAAGTTTCAGAACCAAATTCTGGACTCCACAGGCCAATTACAAAGAATTTCATCATTCTGCATCCTTATCCACCAATTCCACAGATGTAAGAGACATAAAAGCATGTGTAATTAAGTCAAAATCGAGGAATTAAATAAGTCCATAAAAAGGAGATCGAGAGGTATCAAATGAAGCAGTAACTTTGAAGTAAAGGGGAAAAGATGAACAACTCACATCTTTCCTATATATTGCCACTTGGAAATATGCCAATATAGGACGTTTGGGAATGGTCCTCGCATTTTCAATTGGGGCTGATTCACCATTGGGAATGGTCCTCGCAATTTCAGCTGGGTATCTTTCCAAGATCTATAATAAGTGACAAAATATGAGAGATACTGTGAAAAATATGAGAGATACCATGAGATGGAGGAGAGGAGAGCAGACAGCAACGGAGAGGAGAGGAGAGCAGGGTTGATAGGCTCAAAATTCAACAGCTGGTTGAGAAAGGACTGGTGAATCGATGATAACTGATAGCTAACCAGAGATGGCTGAGAAGGGAGGAGGTAAGGAGAGCAGCGACGGCTTTGGCTGAGGGAGGCGGCGAGAAATACTAGGGTTAGGTTAGGGAGAGTTGAAATTTCGAAGGGAGAGAGGGGGGAATCAAGGAAGGAGATTGCGAATGGGGGGAGGCTAAATACCCCCTCCCCCAAAACACGCGTTTTAGTCTAAAGAAATATCGGGTCGGGTGATTTCAGATTCGATTCCGGTTATCCGACTCCGACCCGATTTCAAAATATTTTTAACCGCACTATCCGAATCCGATACCATCCGACCCGTCCGGGTCGAACCGGGTCGACGAGTCGGATCGGGGATTTTCTGCACACCCCTAGGAACCAGAAAATTCAAGTTCCTATCAACAGCCCTAAAAAGCAATATACTCCAAAGTTCCAAACTCATAAAAAGAATAAGAAAATACAAATTAAAAAAAAAAATTCTATTACTCTCCTGCCAAAGGCTACTTTATGTATGGGATAAGAAAAATTTTTGTAATAGGTATAAAATGTTTAAAATCAATAATTGATAGGTAAAAGTTCATTGTATGAAATTGTCAAAAATCAATAATTCGTTAATAAAATATGATAATTTAGAGTGGTCGTTGACGCTCCCACAGTTGGAGGATAAAAATCTAAGCTTGATGCTTGAAGGGCACCGAGATTATTATCAACCAGAAACTAGTGTCCAAATCCATGACACAGAGCTATGAGAGTTGAAGAATGTTGGTTTAGGTACTTCAACGCCCCCGTCGTTGCTACCTTGCTAGGTGCTGTTGTTAGTAGATGTGGATGGACATACATTTTACTGCATACATGAACAGCCACGAGAACGTGGCTTTTAAGTAGGTGGTCGACTCTGATCAAAGAAAAATTCAGACGAAAAGATTCTACCAATCTCTGATAATCCTCAGAAAGTTTCTACAATGCATGCAAAAGCGCTCACACACACACCCCACACATTTATGCACTTCCCTGAAATTAGCCAACCAAAAAGCATCTGTGATAACACCAATCCTGCAAATTTACACGATGAAATTATGCATAGAAGAGAAGGGGCTAGCCGTACCCCATACAAGATGCTTCCTCAGTCCTATGCTATCAAGATTGGTAGTAATTATTCTTCATGTCTAATTCATATACGACCACCTTTATAGGAAGTAACTGGGAGCCTGGGAGCTCAACTCTACCAATGGGAAATTTCCTTGGAAACTAATCGAAGTCAATTGTGCAGCCTAAGTACTCCATGCATTATTACTACAAATTGAGAGCCATACAACAGTATCCATTAAGAAAAGAAACACGCGCCTACTTAGTACAGCAAAAGTGACTAAATCTTCTCCAAATACTGACACTAAAGTTGGCAGAGAGAATCTCCACCACAAGGCTAACAAAAACCAAAGTACCATAAAGCAATGACTCCATGATCAATCCCTCGGTACCGTAGGATATCATCCTCTAAAGTTCCTTCATAATCTTCATTACCTTGGCACTGCATCACCCTGCTGGACCGAAGGGTAATCCAAAAGCTTCAGGTCAGCAACCAGGAAACATGGCCTCTACCCTCCAATCAATTAGCACAATAGCACTTTATTTTCATCTTCCCCAGTAAGTTTTTCTAGGTTTTTGGCTATCTAAGATGCCACCAAGAGTGGCCAATGCATCTTGAAATTTACGGATTTTGAGAAACCCCCTAATCACGGAAACTTCAGTGTCTGAGAATCTTGCTTTCTCCATGACCATATCAACAAGCTTAATTAGGGTGTCCTCCATTGCTAAGGCACAAAGTCCTTCAGCCAGATAAACAAACGATGAGAACTCTGGGACGAATCCTTTCTCCATCATCTCAACCATGAAATCAACAGCTTCTCCAATTGGTCCTCCACCATTGCATAGTCCACGACAAACAATTTTAAATGATATGGCATCTGGAGGATCACCCTTCTCGATCATTTCTCTAAAAAGCATCATGCCTTCTTTTGTTCTCTTCCGCTTAAATAGTGCTTGAAGTACAGGATTATATGCCTGAGGAGTCAGAATCATTCCTTTCATCTGAATAGTTCTGAGGAGCCTATGGGCAACCTCAATTCTACCTGCCTTACACAGGCCCCCAATGAGGGTTCCATAGGTGACAATGTCTGGTTCACACTCATTTGAAGTCATACTTTGAACAATATCCGCTGCTTTCTTAATATCCCCCGCCCTGCAGAAGTATGTGAGCAGGGAATTGTACGTGAACTTGTCAGGCTTCAGTCCTTCCATTATCATCTGGTCCATAAGCTGAGAAGCCTCTTCCACCCTCCTGTTCTTACAAAGGCCGTCAATAAGGCAGTTGTAAGTCACTGCATTTCTCGAAACACCTAGGAGTTCCATCTGATCAAATATCTCCTCTGCATCCTCAATCCTCTTGTTTTTGCAAAAACCATCTATCAAAGTATTGTATATCACCACATTCCGAGCACAGCCACTTGACTCCATTTCTTTCAGAAGGTTCAAAGCTTTTTCAAGTTTCCCTCTAGAGCAAAGGCTGTCAATCAACATACTGTAGGTGAATTCATCAGGTTGACACCCTTTATTCTTCATCTCCTCAAACAGCTCCATTGCTATTTTATGATTGCTGCTCAAGCAGAGCCCTTGTATAAGAGAGTTGAACGTACAAACATCCGGTAGAATTCCCTTGCTTGTAAGAACACGAGCAAGTTCAGTTGCCTCTTCAACTCGGTTCTCCTTGCACAATGTGCTAATTAGAGTGTTGTAAGTGACAGTATTAGGGGAACAATCCCTCAAAAGCATCTGATTGAGAACTTCAACAGCCTCTTCAGTTTCACCCAATTTACACAACCCAGAAATCAAAGCATTATAAGTAAAAATATCCGGGTCAAACCCCTCCTGAAGCATTACATCTATGACCTCTAGAGCATGTTTGACGTGCCCCGCCCTGCACAAACCATTAATCAAGGTATTAAATGTAAACTGATCAGGACGGAAACCCTTCTTGGACATCTCCTGAATTAAACTCAATGCTTCCTCTATTCTACCCTCTTTACAAAATCCATTGATTAAAACATTAACTGTCACATTGGTACATGGGCATCCCCATTCCACCATTTGTTCTCTAATTCTCAATGCACCAGTCATATCCCCCTCCTCGATGTACCCTTGCATTAGGGTAGTAAAAGTTTTCTCGTCAGGTGATAAACCATAGCTAGGCATCTCTTCCATCATCAAAATGGCCGGCCTCATTTGATGGGCTTTACAAAGAGCCTTTATCAATATATTAAAAGTCGAAACGTCTGCCTTAATTCCTCTACACCTCATATTAGAATGCATATTTTCAACTAGCTTAAGCTTGTTATCGTCAACAAGAACATTTAACAAGAAATTACAAAAACGCGTGTCGGGTCTTAACCCAAATTCATCTTCCATCATTTCCACGACGCCAAGAACTTCATCGTATAATCCGAACTTGGCGTAGCCCTCAACAAAAATCAAGAAAGTACCTGTGCTGACCATACAGCCGGCTTGCTTCATTTCTTTCAAGACACTTCTCATCGACTCGAAAGACCCCACCTTTCCAAGCTTACGAAGAATTTCTTCGTATATCGACGAGTTGGGTGTGAAATTGGGTTGCTTGGAGGCCCATTCGAATATGCGAAGGGCTGAAGACTCGTCGCTCTGGCGACGGAGGG
This sequence comes from Morella rubra, assembly GCA_003952965.2. NCBI lineage: Eukaryota > Viridiplantae > Streptophyta > Magnoliopsida > Fagales > Myricaceae > Morella > Morella rubra. The sequence goes on from CM025852.1 coordinate 16,377,469, forward strand.
TGTCGAGGAGTTGCTCTGGAGTGAAGTCTGGAAGTAGCTGATGGGTTGGAGTTGAATTGGAGAGAGGAGATAGCGCTGCGAGTTGCTCATGGTGTTGTGTAGAGGCGAAGGATATTAAGGAATTGAAGGTGAATTTCTGAGAGAAAGAGAGGGGTGGCTGGTGATGGCTGGGGCTTATTGTATGTAGAACAGACCAAGGATAGCATTTTAGACAGGAAGAGAGAGCCATTTGGGCGATTGGACAAACATGTAGAGTTACGGGAGAGCTTCAAGTGGTATTTGACGGAGCATAAAGGCTCGCAAAGAGAAAACTCAAAACGGCTGTAGTACTACCATACTTGTGAATAGACATGTTGAGTGTAAACGACGTCGTTGCAATTCATACGACCCACCGTTTTTTTGAGCGAAAATCACAGCAATGATAAGTGAAGTTTTTTCCTGTGAAGGAAAAACTGAAGTTGTCAACCTGTCATTTAACAGCCCCGAATGCTGCAAGCCCAAAATAATGCGTTTTTTTTTTTTTTGCCGCACCCGAGGCGGACTTGAGATTTTCGTCTTCTGTTTTTCGGCATTGCTGAAAATTTAGATGGTATGCAATCAAATAATTTTACAACAGATAAAGTACGACACCCATGCAATTAACATAGCTTTAATTCCTTCACAACGACATAAAAACATAGCTTTAACCAGAACATTATAGGAATCCTAACAAAAACAAATGCCCCCAACGGCCAAACCAAGGAATGCACACCACGCAGACCTAATAAAATGATATTTTAGGAAAGAAATTAAGGGCAAATCAAGGAATGCACACCATGACACGATTGTAATGATAAGATATTATTTAAGGGCACACATCTATCAATTTTAGTAATTCGAGAATTTAATGCGACGAATTTAGTAGTTTAGATTAAAAAATAATCCTGACATCATAGTCTAGGGATGCAGCTGTGTTTGGATGAGTTTAATGTGTTCAACATTTGGATCAGAATTTTTTTTTTGTTGTAAATAATATATGTTCTTTTAGAATTAGTAAAAAGTTTTTATAAAAGTTGTTAGATTTTGTGAAAGTATTGGAGTCCAACGGAAAAAATGATTGTGAAATTTTGATAGCCAAACATAGTTGCGAGATTTTTTAAGATTCTTCCCATTTGGTTTCTCACCTTTTTTTATTCTTTGAGACCATGAGAGAATAACTAGACTTCAAACCTCGTCTGACACCCAATTATCCTTAGTAACTGTAGTTACGCGGAACATCTCTGCCAGATGAAGCAGTATGTGAACACCCAACCAAAAAACAATACACAACTCGATTCCACTCATTAAAGAGGGAACAAAGTAATACAGGTAAAACCACAAAAAAGAAAGAACAAAACAAGAAACGACGATGCTGTCCTAGGACAACAAAACCGTACTCCAAAAATGTTGATGAATAACAGCTCCTCCCAAGGGTAGATAAAGTTGTGAATATGGCCAGGTCAGCATCACCATCAATTTCCTATTTAAGTTGATCACATTTACAGAAAAAGTACAAGTGGTGGACAAAACAGGGATACAGATAAGCATCCCTATCATTTAGGAATGATAGGCTAGCCCCTAAATGAAACAGCGAGATTCTATGAGGGGATATTGCTCAATGATGCTGTCAATGACCTGTACCTATATATTTATCACAAGCCAATCCAATTACTTTCCAAACTGCAATAACTCACAATCGCTAACCAAGTAGAAAGATACAACTCCTCAAAAGCATTAGACACGTTTGCAAGAACAATAACATCGATCATCTTGACATAGTTATCTATATAATGCAAACATGGTAAGAAATCAGCAACTTTAAGAGTCCCATTCCCCCATAGCATTCCAAAGTTAAATGACATAGGTCAATTTAAAACTTGAAATGAACTACAACCAGTTACATATTTCGCTACTAGAAAAAGGATACTGAAAAGGCACTCAACAGTACATATGTTCTATAGATAACAAAACACGATATACCAGCAAACTAAGATGCTTGTTCAAAAGGCATTAATAAAAAAAACTCCACGGCAAAACTTGGAAATCGGTACCATCAGTGGCCAAGTTCACCATCCCACAAACTATGAACAATTCACCTTAAGTAAAGAAGGGCCGAAGGGAGGAACTCCCCATCACATGGCCTATGATTTGTGTTTAGATGACACGGCTCTTAATGACATCGATTCCCATCTCAGTTGGATCAGTTGCTTGCAACTCAACCTGAATTCCATCAAGCTCTCTCTTGAATCTATCTTTCGAGCTTGCATAAATCATCTTGCTTCTGACCCTAGATGTGTCGGGAGACCTTCATAGAACAGGTAACGAATTAGTGGTAAGAATCACCAATAACAGAACCATCACATATCAATCATGAGACTAGCTACTTAGAATTACCAAGCAATGAAGAAAATCCTGCTCTTTTGGCAATTCTCTTCTGTGACAAAATCGAAATCATAAACAGCATAACGACACTCATCGGCAGGAAGGCTTGCAGTGAAATCCTCGTAACCTTGTGTTGGCTCACCAAGCTTCTCCACAATAACTTGCTTTTGCTTCTCCTCAATCTTGAAAACTATGAAGCGATAGGTTCTTTTTGCCTTAAGCTCCAAAAACTTCAACTTGCAGTCATCATCCACAGCAAAACCTGAAGCTGCATTGGCCTGAGGAGTTCATAGATATTATGGTTGACATAAATCAGTAACTCGTTTAGAGACAAATAATTTTGAATGTCACGTATAATTTCTTAAGTCAAGGCACAAAGAAACTTAAATCTTAAAATATAATGCTTTGAATAAAACAACACAATTGCTTTCCCCAGTACAGTGAATATTGAGATAAAAACCTCTATTATCCAGCGTCTGATTTCTCAAATGAGGGTGAAAGATAGATAGCCAACAATCCTAACGTAACTTGAGTCATCCTTTTCTTTTCTCTCAATAAAAATAGTTACTAGAAAATTGTAGATAGTGGAAAACAATATTTCCTCATTCATCCTCTTACATTTTCAAACCAGCCACTGTTGCTCAAGGTAGAAAAAAACTGGGAACAGAAACAAAATTAAAACTAAACAAGCGTCACACTTCTATAACATCACTAAAAGCACTCCACATCTGAAAAGCACAATCTAATATGAACTGCAAAGTCAGCAGTCTCCTCTAAGGATAACAACTATAGAGATTCCATGATACAATAACATCTAAACAAATGCACTGCATGTTCAGCGCCATCCGATCGCTAAGGAGACGAGATCTATATCAGTCCCAATCATCCAAAATTAAAGATAAACCATTAGTCAGAATTTTTCTTTTTAAAAAATAAAAAGCCGCAGCGAAAATTGCGATTCACAGGCTAAAACATCGGCACAAATCAGATCTGCAAGCTAACGAGGCATACCATACTGGCAACGGATTATACTAATCCACACAGATTTCTACGATTCTAACTAGCTCAGCTCCGATAATCAGATGGACCACAGGTCAGACACACACCCAGAACTTGTCGAAAAATTGAAGATCCATTTGGTCGCTAAGAAACCTGGAGAAACGTTAAAAAGGACTAGAAAGACGAAATCAGAGTACTCGGAGCTCTCTTATTGTTTCCCGAAATTTCTGAGCAACCAAACTGAGTATTATAAGTCAAGTCAGAACACTAGTGGCGCAAATTAATGGATGTCATAGAGTAGAGGACTGACCATTTCGTTCGGTTTTTTCGGGGTTCACCGGAGATAGAGGACACGATCGAACACCAGAAGGAGGAGGAGCAGCAGAAGATATAGGAATGAGAAACTTCTCTGACAACGGAGGCTCTCCGCTAAAAATGTTGAAGCTCTTATATAATTAGGTGGCTGGCAGGGGCTGTGTATAAAGAATTAGTACCAAGTTAATACGACTACGATTGGAGCGGGTGGAATTCCGTTGGACCAATGGCATCGTGCCACGAGATGTACTTAAAAGGGGTTGTCTACGCCATGCCATACAGCACTATTGGATCGAACTAGTCGGCTGGCTAGCTTTGAAGGTAGGGTCGGCTAAGGATTTGGATTTCGTTAAAGAAACGACGTCGCTCGTCTTTGATTTTCGATCTCGGTAAGAACAAACTTGGCTTTGCGTGTCAACTAAAATTCTAGCTTGGCGAGCGAACCTTTCTCCGGAGAGATATGCCTGGGTGGTTGACATTATGTGTCGGGTGGTAGTGTCAAATTTGGATACTTCCTCCCTCCAATGACCCCAAGACAATTCTCCACTTAAATTTAGAAAAATAATTAAACACTTGTGGGATTGGGTCGGTGGGTCCCGAGAACAGATTCTTTTCCTGCGTCAATCCAACGCAACCGATATTTAAGTCAAATAATTATGTTGCAAGCACATTCTTCCATATGATCGCCCAATTTTAAAAGTTTGGCTCAAAAGCTTCGCATAGTTTTTTTTTTTTTTCTTCGCAAGACTTCCAATAGTTACCAGAAAAGAAAAAGGTGTTTCCAATAATTGCATAAAGAAAATTAGCTGGCATATCGAAAAAAAGAAAAAGGAAAAACATGGACTGAATTGACAACTCTCTCTGTTCCCTCTCGTATTAACGAAACAAGCTGTTTCTTTCCTTTTTTTTTTTTTTTTTTTTTAAGGTGGTGTTCTCCTGTGAAATTTTTAAAGTGTTGTAAATTTTAAAATATTAAAATAATAAAAAAAATAAAAAAATAATTGAAATTAATTTTTATATTTATTTAGAATAAAAAATTATAATTTAACGAGAAGAAATAAAATTTAAAAAAATTATTTTATTAAAATAAAAATTTTAGAAGCAAAAATTTATACTGTCGAACACCACCAAAGCAAGCTATCTCTAATTCCTCTAGGCTGGTATCTCTATTCCTCAGCAACCGATTCAGAGGCACGTGTAATGACGTGCAGATTATGCTCAACTTTCAGTTTTCAATTTGCACACAAGTGATATCAATAACGTGTGATTCGAGTAAATATAAGGCTCAGATAAAAATTATCTACAGTCTACAGATGGTAAACCAGTTTGGGATTCTAGAATATTTGACACAGAATATTATCACAATCGAATTCTGTAATTTTTTTGTCTATATAATTAGAAAAGAGATATAGTAGGTGGACTCTACATATTAAATATTGTTTATATAAAGTTTCCAACCGCATAGACCTTACAATTGAGTCTATTTATTGTCTATCTTTTTTTCGAATTACACTTTACAATTTGAGTAAAAAATTATAAATAATCTTAATCTATCATTAACAAATAAAACTGATATAGTTGAGCTGTAGGCTTTCCAGTTATCAAAATTTATTTTGGGCGAAACCTGTTTTGCTGTGCCGGACTTTGTATAATCCAGTAAATAAAAAGCATGATCATCTTACACGTTATGGTGATAATGCCACTTTTCATTTTGGTTCTTGGTTTAATGCATGTGGACCATCTGAGAATGGATAAGCCCAACGTCGGAGTTGAAGTCCTTTGTACACACTTTTTTTTTTTTTTCCTTTTCTGCGGGCAAAAGTTATTCTGTGCATTCTTCTAACTTGGTAATTAGCCTCTCATTTTAGGTAGTATTTTCTTGCTTCATTTTTCCATTAAAAACCTTCCTTATTTGACTTCTAATAACGAAAATCCATGCTGTCAACAAAAATATGCTAATTATAATCTTTCTCATCCTATTAAATTATTATTTTTATTATAATAAACATAACAAAAATTACTCAAATTATTTTTCTATTCACTTTTTCATCAATATCTATAAAATTCTACTTTTTTTACTATTTTCTCTTAAATAGAAATTTTTTTTAATCCAGTTTAATTTTTAATATTAATTTACAAACATACCTAAATTGTTGAAATTACGCTGTGATTGACCAAATCCTAGGTCTTCTAGAACCAAGCCACTGAAAGAACTGCCAAAATTATTAGCCTGACGAAGGTTGCTTTTCTTCCCATCTCAATTCTCAATAGAAGTGTAAAGGGACTTTAGTTTATTTGGACTGTTTTGTCCTTGCTCGTACAAACTTAACGCGTCTGGTTGTCAAACATGAGCGGCAGAATATGTATTTTCTCGTGACCTTTCAATTTCGTCGAAAGACATTAGCAAATCTTTTGCGGAGAACTTTCACAAATCATAGCTAATAGCTTCATTAACTAATACGGAAAACGGAAGGTTCGAACAAACACTACTACCGCAGCAACGGTTTCAATTGCTGGTATTTTCCATAACCGAAATAGTAATAGTACTTCGAATTCATTAAAAATTAAAAATAAACAATATTACTTAGTTTTCCACGTCCGTCAGTTTCTTATCCCCCTCAGGCAACGCTTCCACCGGTGCTGGTGCAGTAGCCGGAGCCGGAGTGCTGGTGTGGGGAGCACGAGTCTGCTGCGGTGGCTGAGGCTGCAGTTTGGGTGGTGGAACAGTCTCTTCTGGTGCATTGTCCGAAGGAGGAGCCGAGAAGTCATCGAAGGACATAAACACACTCTGCGATGGCTTCCTTTGGTGGCGGCCTACTTTGTGCGACATTTCTTCCTCTGGAAAACTGGTAGGAAGGAAGTAAAACTGCAAGAGTTGGGAGTGTTTTGAGACTTTTGAGTGTGGAGGGACGGCAGGACTGAGGAAGACACGGGGGGTTAACTATAGATTTATAGTCCCCAGTACATGGTTGACTTTTTTTTATTTGGTAAGGTTTCATGTAGGTGTTATCCAATGCACCGAGATTTATGGGCAAACGTCTCGAACCAGATGCAATTGCAAAGGGTAAGCATTTTATGGCCGTGCTGACGGAACTGCCCCTCAGAACCATTGATTTTATTTTCTTATGTTTCTCAAAAGGAAAAAATTTCACTTTGTCTCTCTCAATATATTGAAACAATCTCAAATTACGGTCTCAACTACTGTTTTTGACCATAGAGTTTTAAACTTTCAAAATCAATCAATTTTGCGTCATGAAATAAACTTCGACAATCAAAACTATGATACAATGCTCATTTATAACACATGTAGTACGATTTTGATGGTTTGATCTTTTTTAAGAGGTCAGAGTGATGTAATTTGGTAATTAGCATTCAATGTGTCAGGCGGTAGTTAAAACCGGTAGCTTAATTTGTCGAGTGATAGTTAGAATCGATATTTGAGATTTCTTTAGTAGTTTATATACAATTTAATAATTCTAGTACTCAATATGTCAGGTGGTAGTTAGAACCGGTAGCTCAATGTGTCAAGTGGTTGTTAGAATTGGTATTTGAGATAATTTTAGTAATTTAAGAGTGCAAAGTGATAAATTTGATAATTGTAGTGCTCAATATGTCAGGTGTTAGTTAAAACCGATAACTCAATGTGTTAAGTGGTAGTTAGAACCGGTATTTAAGATTACTTTTGTAGTTTAGGAGCGAAAAATGACTTCTTTCCATATTTAAATTTACAATCTACCAAATCAAATATGATTCATTTGATCAATCCAACTAAACCAAATCAGAAATTATTAGCTATGCTTGGTTAATAGTTTTAAAAACATTTTTTATTTAAAATTATTTCCCAATTTAAACACGAACTTTTTCACACACAAAAATTTAATTTAAAAAATGTTTTAAAATTAGCTAATAATTTCTGATTTGGTTTAGTTGGATTGATCAAATGAATCATATTTGATTTGGTAGATTGTAAATTTAAATATGGAAAGAAGTCATTTTTCGCTCCTAAACTACAAAAGTAATCTTAAATACCGGTTCTAACTACCACTTAACACATTGAGTTATCGGTTTTAACTAACACCTGACATATTGAGCACTACAATTATCAAATTTATCACTTTGCACTCTTAAATTACTAAAATTATCTCAAATACCAATTCTAACAACCACTTGACACATTGAGCTACCGGTTCTAACTACCACCTGACATATTGAGTACTAGAATTATTAAATTGTATATAAACTACTAAAGAAATCTCAAATATCGATTCTAACTATCACTCGACAAATTAAGCTACCGGTTTTAACTACCGCCTGACACATTGAATGCTAATTACCAAATTACATCACTCTGACCTCTTAAAAAAGATCAAACCATCAAAATCGTACTACATGTGTTATAAATGAGCATTGTATCATAGTTTTGATTGTCGAAGTTTATTTCATGACGCAAAATTGATTGATTTTGAAAGTTTAAAACTCTATGGTCAAAAACAGTAGTTGAGACCGTAATTTGAGATTGTTTCAATATATTGAGAGAGACAAAGTGAAATTTTTTCCTTTTGAGAAACATAAGAAAATAAAATCAATGGTTCTGAGGGGCAGTTCCGTCAGCACGGCCATAAAATGCTTACCCTTTGCAATTGCATCTGGTTCGAGACGTTTGCCCATAAATCTCGGTGCATTGGATAACACCTACATGAAACCTTACCAAATAAAAAAAAGTCAACCATGTACTGGGGACTATAAATCTATAGTTAACCCCCCGTGTCTTCCTCAGTCCTGCCGTCCCTCCACACTCAAAAGTCTCAAAACACTCCCAACTCTTGCAGTTTTACTTCCTTCCTACCAGTTTTCCAGAGGAAGAAATGTCGCACAAAGTAGGCCGCCACCAAAGGAAGCCATCGCAGAGTGTGTTTATGTCCTTCGATGACTTCTCGGCTCCTCCTTCGGACAATGCACCAGAAGAGACTGTTCCACCACCCAAACTGCAGCCTCAGCCACCGCAGCAGACTCGTGCTCCCCACACCAGCACTCCGGCTCCGGCTACTGCACCAGCACCGGTGGAAGCGTTGCCTGAGGGGGATAAGAAACTGACGGACGTGGAAAACTAAGTAATATTGTTTATTTTTAATTTTTAATGAATTCGAAGTACTATTACTATTTCGGTTATGGAAAATACCAGCAATTGAAACCGTTGCTGCGGTAGTAGTGTTTGTTCGAACCTTCCGTTTTCCGTATTAGTTAATGAAGCTATTAGCTATGATTTGTGAAAGTTCTCCGCAAAAGATTTGCTAATGTCTTTCGACGAAATTGAAAGGTCACGAGAAAATACATATTCTGCCGCTCATGTTTGACAACCAGACGCGTTAAGTTTGTACGAGCAAGGACAAAACAGTCCAAATAAACTAAAGTCCCTTTACACTTCTATTGAGAATTGAGATGGGAAGAAAAGCAACCTTCGTCAGGCTAATAATTTTGGCAGTTCTTTCAGTGGCTTGGTTCTAGAAGACCTAGGATTTGGTCAATCACAGCGTAATTTCAACAATTTAGGTATGTTTGTAAATTAATATTAAAAATTAAACTGGATTAAAAAAAATTTCTATTTAAGAGAAAATAGTAAAAAAAGTAGAATTTTATAGATATTGATGAAAAAGTGAATAGAAAAATAATTTGAGTAATTTTTGTTATGTTTATTATAATAAAAATAATAATTTAATAGGATGAGAAAGATTATAATTAGCATATTTTTGTTGACAGCATGGATTTTCGTTATTAGAAGTCAAATAAGGAAGGTTTTTAATGGAAAAATGAAGCAAGAAAATACTACCTAAAATGAGAGGCTAATTACCAAGTTAGAAGAATGCACAGAATAACTTTTGCCCGCAGAAAAGGAAAAAAAAAAAAAAGTGTGTACAAAGGACTTCAACTCCGACGTTGGGCTTATCCATTCTCAGATGGTCCACATGCATTAAACCAAGAACCAAAATGAAAAGTGGCATTATCACCATAACGTGTAAGATGATCATGCTTTTTATTTACTGGATTATACAAAGTCCGGCACAGCAAAACAGGTTTCGCCCAAAATAAATTTTGATAACTGGAAAGCCTACAGCTCAACTATATCAGTTTTATTTGTTAATGATAGATTAAGATTATTTATAATTTTTTACTCAAATTGTAAAGTGTAATTCGAAAAAAAGATAGACATAATAAATAGACTCAATTGTAAGGTCTATGCGGTTGGAAACTTTATATAAACAATATTTAATATGTAGAGTCCACCTACTATATCTCTTTTCTAATTATATAGACAAAAAAATTACAGAATTCGATTGTGATAATATTCTGTGTCAAATATTCTAGAATCCCAAACTGGTTTACCATCTGTAGACTGTAGATAATTTTTATCTGAGCCTTATATTTACTCGAATCACACGTTATTGATATCACTTGTGTGCAAATTGAAAACTGAAAGTTGAGCATAATCTGCACGTCATTACACGTGCCTCTGAATCGGTTGCTGAGGAATAGAGATACCAGCCTAGAGGAATTAGAGATAGCTTGCTTTGGTGGTGTTCGACAGTATAAATTTTTGCTTCTAAAATTTTTATTTTAATAAAATAATTTTTTTAAATTTTATTTCTTCTCGTTAAATTATAATTTTTTATTCTAAATAAATATAAAAAAATTAATTTCAATTATTTTTTTTATTTTTTTATTAATTTTAATATTTTAAAATTTACAACACTTTAAAAATTTCACAGGAGAACACCACCTTAAAAAAAAAAAAAAAAAAAAGGAAAGAAACAGCTTGTTTCGTTAATACGAGAGGGAACAGAGAGAGTTGTCAATTCAGTCCATGTTTTTCCTTTTTCTTTTTTTCGATATGCCAGCTAATTTTCTTTATGCAATTATTGGAAACACCTTTTTCTTTTCTGGTAACTATTGGAAGTCTTGCGAAGAAAAAAAAAAAAAACTATGCGAAGCTTTTGAGCCAAACTTTTAAAATTGGGCGATCATATGGAAGAATGTGCTTGCAACATAATTATTTGACTTAAATATCGGTTGCGTTGGATTGACGCAGGAAAAGAATCTGTTCTCGGGACCCACCGACCCAATCCCACAAGTGTTAATTATTTTTCTAAATTTAAGTGGAGAATTGTCTTGGGGTCATTGGAGGGAGGAAGTATCCAAATTTGACACTACCACCCGACACATAATGTCAACCCAGGCATATCTCTCCGGAGAAAGGTTCGCTCGCCAAGCTAGAATTTTAGTTGACACGCAAAGCCAAGTTTGTTCTTACCGAGATCGAAAATCAAAGACGAGCGACGTCGTTTCTTTAACGAAATCCAAATCCTTAGCCGACCCTACCTTCAAAGCTAGCCAGCCGACTAGTTCGATCCAATAGTGCTGTATGGCATGGCGTAGACAACCCCTTTTAAGTACATCTCGTGGCACGATGCCATTGGTCCAACGGAATTCCACCCGCTCCAATCGTAGTCGTATTAACTTGGTACTAATTCTTTATACACAGCCCCTGCCAGCCACCTAATTATATAAGAGCTTCAACATTTTTAGCGGAGAGCCTCCGTTGTCAGAGAAGTTTCTCATTCCTATATCTTCTGCTGCTCCTCCTCCTTCTGGTGTTCGATCGTGTCCTCTATCTCCGGTGAACCCCGAAAAAACCGAACGAAATGGTCAGTCCTCTACTCTATGACATCCATTAATTTGCGCCACTAGTGTTCTGACTTGACTTATAATACTCAGTTTGGTTGCTCAGAAATTTCGGGAAACAATAAGAGAGCTCCGAGTACTCTGATTTCGTCTTTCTAGTCCTTTTTAACGTTTCTCCAGGTTTCTTAGCGACCAAATGGATCTTCAATTTTTCGACAAGTTCTGGGTGTCGGTGTCTGACCTGTGGTCCATCTGATTATCGGAGCTGAGCTAGTTAGAATCGTAGAAATCTGTGTGGATTAGTATAATCCGTTGCCAGTATGGTATGCCTCGTTAGCTTGCAGATCTGATTTGTGCCGATGTTTTAGCCTGTGAATCGCAATTTTCGCTGCGGCTTTTTTTTTTTTAAAAAGAAAAATTCTGACTAATGGTTTATCTTTAATTTTGGATGATTGGGACTGATATAGATCTCGTCTCCTTAGCGATCGGATGGCGCTGAACATGCAGTGCATTTGTTTAGATGTTATTGTATCATGGAATCTCTATAGTTGTTATCCTTAGAGGAGACTGCTGACTTTGCAGTTCATATTAGATTGTGCTTTTCAGATGTGGAGTGCTTTTAGTGATGTTATAGAAGTGTGACGCTTGTTTAGTTTTAATTTTGTTTCTGTTCCCAGTTTTTTTCTACCTTGAGCAACAGTGGCTGGTTTGAAAATGTAAGAGGATGAATGAGGAAATATTGTTTTCCACTATCTACAATTTTCTAGTAACTATTTTTATTGAGAGAAAAGAAAAGGATGACTCAAGTTACGTTAGGATTGTTGGCTATCTATCTTTCACCCTCATTTGAGAAATCAGACGCTGGATAATAGAGGTTTTTATCTCAATATTCACTGTACTGGGGAAAGCAATTGTGTTGTTTTATTCAAAGCATTATATTTTAAGATTTAAGTTTCTTTGTGCCTTGACTTAAGAAATTATACGTGACATTCAAAATTATTTGTCTCTAAACGAGTTACTGATTTATGTCAACCATAATATCTATGAACTCCTCAGGCCAATGCAGCTTCAGGTTTTGCTGTGGATGATGACTGCAAGTTGAAGTTTTTGGAGCTTAAGGCAAAAAGAACCTATCGCTTCATAGTTTTCAAGATTGAGGAGAAGCAAAAGCAAGTTATTGTGGAGAAGCTTGGTGAGCCAACACAAGGTTACGAGGATTTCACTGCAAGCCTTCCTGCCGATGAGTGTCGTTATGCTGTTTATGATTTCGATTTTGTCACAGAAGAGAATTGCCAAAAGAGCAGGATTTTCTTCATTGCTTGGTAATTCTAAGTAGCTAGTCTCATGATTGATATGTGATGGTTCTGTTATTGGTGATTCTTACCACTAATTCGTTACCTGTTCTATGAAGGTCTCCCGACACATCTAGGGTCAGAAGCAAGATGATTTATGCAAGCTCGAAAGATAGATTCAAGAGAGAGCTTGATGGAATTCAGGTTGAGTTGCAAGCAACTGATCCAACTGAGATGGGAATCGATGTCATTAAGAGCCGTGTCATCTAAACACAAATCATAGGCCATGTGATGGGGAGTTCCTCCCTTCGGCCCTTCTTTACTTAAGGTGAATTGTTCATAGTTTGTGGGATGGTGAACTTGGCCACTGATGGTACCGATTTCCAAGTTTTGCCGTGGAGTTTTTTTTATTAATGCCTTTTGAACAAGCATCTTAGTTTGCTGGTATATCGTGTTTTGTTATCTATAGAACATATGTACTGTTGAGTGCCTTTTCAGTATCCTTTTTCTAGTAGCGAAATATGTAACTGGTTGTAGTTCATTTCAAGTTTTAAATTGACCTATGTCATTTAACTTTGGAATGCTATGGGGGAATGGGACTCTTAAAGTTGCTGATTTCTTACCATGTTTGCATTATATAGATAACTATGTCAAGATGATCGATGTTATTGTTCTTGCAAACGTGTCTAATGCTTTTGAGGAGTTGTATCTTTCTACTTGGTTAGCGATTGTGAGTTATTGCAGTTTGGAAAGTAATTGGATTGGCTTGTGATAAATATATAGGTACAGGTCATTGACAGCATCATTGAGCAATATCCCCTCATAGAATCTCGCTGTTTCATTTAGGGGCTAGCCTATCATTCCTAAATGATAGGGATGCTTATCTGTATCCCTGTTTTGTCCACCACTTGTACTTTTTCTGTAAATGTGATCAACTTAAATAGGAAATTGATGGTGATGCTGACCTGGCCATATTCACAACTTTATCTACCCTTGGGAGGAGCTGTTATTCATCAACATTTTTGGAGTACGGTTTTGTTGTCCTAGGACAGCATCGTCGTTTCTTGTTTTGTTCTTTCTTTTTTGTGGTTTTACCTGTATTACTTTGTTCCCTCTTTAATGAGTGGAATCGAGTTGTGTATTGTTTTTTGGTTGGGTGTTCACATACTGCTTCATCTGGCAGAGATGTTCCGCGTAACTACAGTTACTAAGGATAATTGGGTGTCAGACGAGGTTTGAAGTCTAGTTATTCTCTCATGGTCTCAAAGAATAAAAAAAGGTGAGAAACCAAATGGGAAGAATCTTAAAAAATCTCGCAACTATGTTTGGCTATCAAAATTTCACAATCATTTTTTCCGTTGGACTCCAATACTTTCACAAAATCTAACAACTTTTATAAAAACTTTTTACTAATTCTAAAAGAACATATATTATTTACAACAAAAAAAAAATTCTGATCCAAATGTTGAACACATTAAACTCATCCAAACACAGCTGCATCCCTAGACTATGATGTCAGGATTATTTTTTAATCTAAACTACTAAATTCGTCGCATTAAATTCTCGAATTACTAAAATTGATAGATGTGTGCCCTTAAATAATATCTTATCATTACAATCGTGTCATGGTGTGCATTCCTTGATTTGCCCTTAATTTCTTTCCTAAAATATCATTTTATTAGGTCTGCGTGGTGTGCATTCCTTGGTTTGGCCGTTGGGGGCATTTGTTTTTGTTAGGATTCCTATAATGTTCTGGTTAAAGCTATGTTTTTATGTCGTTGTGAAGGAATTAAAGCTATGTTAATTGCATGGGTGTCGTACTTTATCTGTTGTAAAATTATTTGATTGCATACCATCTAAATTTTCAGCAATGCCGAAAAACAGAAGACGAAAATCTCAAGTCCGCCTCGGGTGCGGCAAAAAAAAAAAAAACGCATTATTTTGGGCTTGCAGCATTCGGGGCTGTTAAATGACAGGTTGACAACTTCAGTTTTTCCTTCACAGGAAAAAACTTCACTTATCATTGCTGTGATTTTCGCTCAAAAAAACGGTGGGTCGTATGAATTGCAACGACGTCGTTTACACTCAACATGTCTATTCACAAGTAATGGTAGTACTACAGCCGTTTTGAGTTTTCTCTTTGCGAGCCTTTATGCTCCGTCAAATACCACTTGAAGCTCTCCCGTAACTCTACATGTTTGTCCAATCGCCCAAATGGCTCTCTCTTCCTGTCTAAAATGCTATCCTTGGTCTGTTCTACATACAATAAGCCCCAGCCATCACCAGCCACCCCTCTCTTTCTCTCAGAAATTCACCTTCAATTCCTTAATATCCTTCGCCTCTACACAACACCATGAGCAACTCGCAGCGCTATCTCCTCTCTCCAATTCAACTCCAACCCATCAGCTACTTCCAGACTTCACTCCAGAGCAACTCCTCGACACCCTCCGTCGCCAGAGCGACGAGTCTTCAGCCCTTCGCATATTCGAATGGGCCTCCAAGCAACCCAATTTCACACCCAACTCGTCGATATACGAAGAAATTCTTCGTAAGCTTGGAAAGGTGGGGTCTTTCGAGTCGATGAGAAGTGTCTTGAAAGAAATGAAGCAAGCCGGCTGTATGGTCAGCACAGGTACTTTCTTGATTTTTGTTGAGGGCTACGCCAAGTTCGGATTATACGATGAAGTTCTTGGCGTCGTGGAAATGATGGAAGATGAATTTGGGTTAAGACCCGACACGCGTTTTTGTAATTTCTTGTTAAATGTTCTTGTTGACGATAACAAGCTTAAGCTAGTTGAAAATATGCATTCTAATATGAGGTGTAGAGGAATTAAGGCAGACGTTTCGACTTTTAATATATTGATAAAGGCTCTTTGTAAAGCCCATCAAATGAGGCCGGCCATTTTGATGATGGAAGAGATGCCTAGCTATGGTTTATCACCTGACGAGAAAACTTTTACTACCCTAATGCAAGGGTACATCGAGGAGGGGGATATGACTGGTGCATTGAGAATTAGAGAACAAATGGTGGAATGGGGATGCCCATGTACCAATGTGACAGTTAATGTTTTAATCAATGGATTTTGTAAAGAGGGTAGAATAGAGGAAGCATTGAGTTTAATTCAGGAGATGTCCAAGAAGGGTTTCCGTCCTGATCAGTTTACATTTAATACCTTGATTAATGGTTTGTGCAGGGCGGGGCACGTCAAACATGCTCTAGAGGTCATAGATGTAATGCTTCAGGAGGGGTTTGACCCGGATATTTTTACTTATAATGCTTTGATTTCTGGGTTGTGTAAATTGGGTGAAACTGAAGAGGCTGTTGAAGTTCTCAATCAGATGCTTTTGAGGGATTGTTCCCCTAATACTGTCACTTACAACACTCTAATTAGCACATTGTGCAAGGAGAACCGAGTTGAAGAGGCAACTGAACTTGCTCGTGTTCTTACAAGCAAGGGAATTCTACCGGATGTTTGTACGTTCAACTCTCTTATACAAGGGCTCTGCTTGAGCAGCAATCATAAAATAGCAATGGAGCTGTTTGAGGAGATGAAGAATAAAGGGTGTCAACCTGATGAATTCACCTACAGTATGTTGATTGACAGCCTTTGCTCTAGAGGGAAACTTGAAAAAGCTTTGAACCTTCTGAAAGAAATGGAGTCAAGTGGCTGTGCTCGGAATGTGGTGATATACAATACTTTGATAGATGGTTTTTGCAAAAACAAGAGGATTGAGGATGCAGAGGAGATATTTGATCAGATGGAACTCCTAGGTGTTTCGAGAAATGCAGTGACTTACAACTGCCTTATTGACGGCCTTTGTAAGAACAGGAGGGTGGAAGAGGCTTCTCAGCTTATGGACCAGATGATAATGGAAGGACTGAAGCCTGACAAGTTCACGTACAATTCCCTGCTCACATACTTCTGCAGGGCGGGGGATATTAAGAAAGCAGCGGATATTGTTCAAAGTATGACTTCAAATGAGTGTGAACCAGACATTGTCACCTATGGAACCCTCATTGGGGGCCTGTGTAAGGCAGGTAGAATTGAGGTTGCCCATAGGCTCCTCAGAACTATTCAGATGAAAGGAATGATTCTGACTCCTCAGGCATATAATCCTGTACTTCAAGCACTATTTAAGCGGAAGAGAACAAAAGAAGGCATGATGCTTTTTAGAGAAATGATCGAGAAGGGTGATCCTCCAGATGCCATATCATTTAAAATTGTTTGTCGTGGACTATGCAATGGTGGAGGACCAATTGGAGAAGCTGTTGATTTCATGGTTGAGATGATGGAGAAAGGATTCGTCCCAGAGTTCTCATCGTTTGTTTATCTGGCTGAAGGACTTTGTGCCTTAGCAATGGAGGACACCCTAATTAAGCTTGTTGATATGGTCATGGAGAAAGCAAGATTCTCAGACACTGAAGTTTCCGTGATTAGGGGGTTTCTCAAAATCCGTAAATTTCAAGATGCATTGGCCACTCTTGGTGGCATCTTAGATAGCCAAAAACCTAGAAAAACTTACTGGGGAAGATGAAAATAAAGTGCTATTGTGCTAATTGATTGGAGGGTAGAGGCCATGTTTCCTGGTTGCTGACCTGAAGCTTTTGGATTACCCTTCGGTCCAGCAGGGTGATGCAGTGCCAAGGTAATGAAGATTATGAAGGAACTTTAGAGGATGATATCCTACGGTACCGAGGGATTGATCATGGAGTCATTGCTTTATGGTACTTTGGTTTTTGTTAGCCTTGTGGTGGAGATTCTCTCTGCCAACTTTAGTGTCAGTATTTGGAGAAGATTTAGTCACTTTTGCTGTACTAAGTAGGCGCGTGTTTCTTTTCTTAATGGATACTGTTGTATGGCTCTCAATTTGTAGTAATAATGCATGGAGTACTTAGGCTGCACAATTGACTTCGATTAGTTTCCAAGGAAATTTCCCATTGGTAGAGTTGAGCTCCCAGGCTCCCAGTTACTTCCTATAAAGGTGGTCGTATATGAATTAGACATGAAGAATAATTACTACCAATCTTGATAGCATAGGACTGAGGAAGCATCTTGTATGGGGTACGGCTAGCCCCTTCTCTTCTATGCATAATTTCATCGTGTAAATTTGCAGGATTGGTGTTATCACAGATGCTTTTTGGTTGGCTAATTTCAGGGAAGTGCATAAATGTGTGGGGTGTGTGTGTGAGCGCTTTTGCATGCATTGTAGAAACTTTCTGAGGATTATCAGAGATTGGTAGAATCTTTTCGTCTGAATTTTTCTTTGATCAGAGTCGACCACCTACTTAAAAGCCACGTTCTCGTGGCTGTTCATGTATGCAGTAAAATGTATGTCCATCCACATCTACTAACAACAGCACCTAGCAAGGTAGCAACGACGGGGGCGTTGAAGTACCTAAACCAACATTCTTCAACTCTCATAGCTCTGTGTCATGGATTTGGACACTAGTTTCTGGTTGATAATAATCTCGGTGCCCTTCAAGCATCAAGCTTAGATTTTTATCCTCCAACTGTGGGAGCGTCAACGACCACTCTAAATTATCATATTTTATTAACGAATTATTGATTTTTGACAATTTCATACAATGAACTTTTACCTATCAATTATTGATTTTAAACATTTTATACCTATTACAAAAATTTTTCTTATCCCATACATAAAGTAGCCTTTGGCAGGAGAGTAATAGAATTTTTTTTTTAATTTGTATTTTCTTTTTCTTTTTATGAGTTTGGAACTTTGGAGTATATTGCTTTTTAGGGCTGTTGATAGGAACTTGAATTTTCTGGTTCCTAGGGGTGTGCAGAAAATCCCCGATCCGACTCGTCGACCCGGTTCGACCCGGACGGGTCGGATGGTATCGGATTCGGATAGTGCGGTTAAAAATATTTTGAAATCGGGTCGGAGTCGGATAACCGGAATCGAATCTGAAATCACCCGACCCGATATTTCTTAGACTAAAACGCGTGTTTTGGGGGAGGGGGTATTTAGCCTCCCCCCATTCGCAATCTCCTTCCTTGATTCCCCCCTCTCTCCCTTCGAAATTTCAACTCTCCCTAACCTAACCCTAGTATTTCTCGCCGCCTCCCTCAGCCAAAGCCGTCGCTGCTCTCCTTACCTCCTCCCTTCTCAGCCATCTCTGGTTAGCTATCAGTTATCATCGATTCACCAGTCCTTTCTCAACCAGCTGTTGAATTTTGAGCCTTATCAACCCTGCTCTCCTCTCCTCTCCGTTGCTGTCTGCTCTCCTCTCCTCCATCTCATGGTATCTCTCATATTTTTCACAGTATCTCTCATATTTTGTCACTTATTATAGATCTTGGAAAGATACCCAGCTGAAATTGCGAGGACCATTCCCAATGGTGAATCAGCCCCAATTGAAAATGCGAGGACCATTCCCAAACGTCCTATATTGGCATATTTCCAAGTGGCAATATATAGGAAAGATGTGAGTTGTTCATCTTTTCCCCTTTACTTCAAAGTTACTGCTTCATTTGATACCTCTCGATCTCCTTTTTATGGACTTATTTAATTCCTCGATTTTGACTTAATTACACATGCTTTTATGTCTCTTACATCTGTGGAATTAGTGGATAAGGATGCAGAATGATGAAATTCTTTGTAATTGGCCTGTGGAGTCCAGAATTTGGTTCTGAAACTTCTAATGTAATTCAAATTCCGTATTGAATCTTAAATTAAGTAATATGGATCATTTTGAAATTTATAATAGTGAAGGGAAAAATGTCTGATTTGGGATTGGAATGACTTCAAATGTGATTCAAAGTAACAAATATAATTGTTGATATACCGTTGGAGGTTTAGATATGACACTTGGTTATCTTGGAGATGGGAAGTTGCTGATTTGGTTGTGACTTTGTGTAATTTGTTTAATGGTTTCGCTCTCTTGTTTAATGGGATTGATTAATGTAATTTGTTTGGTTTGTTATTTTGTAGAGAGTGACTTAGTTATTTTGTAGAGAGTGACTTAGTGTTTTTATTTTTTAATATTTTGTTATTTCTGTTAATTAGAATTTAGAAGTGTTAAAGACCTATATTTTTTTTTTTGTTCGATTGGCATATGATATATATATATATATATATATAGTTGATTTGATGAAAATGATTTTTACAGGACATTTTTTAAAAAAATAATAATAATAGCTCAAACTATATAAATGCAAATTGTGCAATCTGCCAAATCCAGCTATGAAATGGGCCCAAGCTAAATCAGGCTGAAAGTAATAGCTGCAAAAAAAAAAAAAAAAAAACCCAAAAAACAGCTTAAATTAGGCCTAAATCCGGCTTGGCCCAAATCTAAAATCTATAGAAAATTAAAAAAGCCCATCAAACAACTTAAAATAGGCCCAAATTCATCTTGGCCCAAATCCGAATCCGATCTGATATCCGGCCGAATCCGAATCCACGATCCAGTTGGATATTAGCCATTCGGATTTGGATTTGAAATCCGGTATCCGAAATTTTTGGATTTGGATTCGGATATGGGCCTTTCGAATCCGAAAATTTCGGTGAACACCCCTATTAGTTCCCCCTCTATTGGTATTGGGATTCTGGTATCCGGCCTATACCGGTGGCCTAAATTCTAAAAACTTAGAGAAATTCCTAGTTTGCGATCACTAGTTGGGTTCAGTACAATACTGCAAATCAGGAATTTCTCGTGTTTTTTCACAGGTAAAACGACATTTTTTTTTATTGCTTTAGATTTCTTATACTATCTTTTAATATGTTCTTTAATGTTATTGATTTTAGATTTTATTAGTTTAGATTTATACTAAATTTCCCTTGCATATTTGATTTTCGAAATGTGTTCAATAGCATTACAACTAAATTGCACTTACATGACTTAAAATGGGCCTCAATGGACCAAAAAAAGAAAAAAAAAAGGCAAAAAACAATTGAGTCAAGTGTGCATAAGGCTAAAAAAATGGCTTAATATAAAAGTTGGTATACAGGAACAACTATGCTAAAATCAGTACTGTATTTGTTGGCCAATTTTAACGATTAACAATAGCGGTGGCAGTGGCAGTGGCCAATATTAAAAACCGACCCAACTACACCGCCACCAAATTTGAACCGCCCTAATTGCTTTGTACCTTTTTTGGCAGAATCATTAAAAAACTTATATGAGTTACCTCAAATGGACACCCATAGACACATGAAGGATATCATAACTGCGTCACAAATCTATTTGTATCTTTGATTATATTTTTTGGTAGTATGCGCTGTGTATTGAACAAATTTATTAAAGGCAAAATGACCCACGGAGACAACCTCGCACCTTAATAAATTAACTGCACAGAGATGTTATCGAATTACCCAGAGAAATAAACAACTAGGCAAAGTGATAGATGGAGAAATCCTCGTACCTTACCAAATTTCCTGCACGGAGATGTTATCAAATCATTCTTTCGGGTGACAAAAGTTCATCTTGACATAAAAATTTGGCAAAGCTTTTATAAACGTTCTTACTAGTCACTACAAATGTTTGTTAAGAAGATAAATCTAATGTAGTGAACGTAAGTAACTCATAAAAGTAATATATTCAGATTTTTTTGGTAAATAACTGATTCAGATTTGTTGGCAACAAAATGATTTTTTATTTCTTTTGACAAAGTTAAAAAAAAGAGAGGAGAAACAAGTCGAAAGTTTTACCTCATAAAGTTCTCCACTCAAGACAATAAATAAAATTAAAAGTGGTGTTTGAGTAGTTAAAATTTTATATACGAGAATTGGTGAATAAGTGAAAATAGTTTATGAGAATTAATAAAACAGTAAAGAAAGAGAATATTTGAATGAATATTATAATGAAAAAAATAATTGATGTAAAACTAGATTATTTTATAATTTCTTTAATTAAGACCATAATTTTGATGTCAAAATTAAACATCTCTTGAAATTATAATTTTTAGAGTGATTAAAATTTTGAAGTATGAGAGTTGATAATAAAATAAAGAAAGAAAAGATTTAAATGAATATTATAATAAAAAAGAATAATTTATTAAAAATAAAATATTTTATAATTTTTTTAATTAAATTAATTATAAAATTTTAATATTCAAACCTCTCTGAATATTAAAATAATCTCAAAATAATGTGTTAGCACCCTATCAAATTGTCTTGTCTATCAAAATCAAAATAAAAATTTACTTAAATTATTATTATTTTTTCACCTTTTTCTTACCGATTCCTACCACTAAAATTTTTAAACTCCCGCCCGACGGCGGAATTGTTGATAAGAAGATAAACTTCTTATTAATAATAATAATAATTATTCAATATTATATATAAAATATTATCATTTATTATCATCATCTTCGGTTTCTAGAGCAATCTCGGCTGCCGGATCCTGTGCCAGAAGAAGAAGAGTGCATACCCAGGTCTCTCTCTCTTGCTCTTCCTCTATCTCGTATAGCAGATTAACATGAATTAACAGATCCGATGGCTATGGAAACAAGAAGTCAGAAAAATTATATATTTCGTGTTGCCTTTTGAGCAGGCAAGGAATCCGATCTGGTCGAATTGTCTGATATGTCGAGTTTTGCCAAACCAGAGAACGCCTTGAAACGAGCTGAAGGTAAATGATGGATGTTTTATCTGCTTTTGCTGTCCGCAGTACCTTTTCTTGAGCTAGTTGTTTAAAATGATAGACCTAGTCGTTTGAGATATACTGTATTGCTTGAAAGATTGTCGCCTACTTAAGTTCAGATGAGGATAATTAACCTTGTTGTCATGGTGTTGCTCGTGGGAGGTCATTCTTTGTGTTAAAAATTTATGTGCTTTTCCTCTTTTGGTTTGAAAGTGAAACGTTTTTGAGTTGATTGTCTCAAGATTACCTTTCGATGGCGTTTTGGTTGCCAAAATTTTGGACACTTCAAAATAGTATCCAAAATTTTGGCCTAATAAAAAAAACTACAAAATAATCTCTCTTCCCATAAAATCATCCATTCCTATTATAATAAATATAAAAAAATTCATTCAAATCATCTCATTTACCAAAATTTTAACTATCTCAAAAATTTTAACACAGACACCAAGATAGATTCTACAACTCTCTTTTGTCATGCACGTGGAGATAGCTGTTGGAGCTATTCGTCTTTTGTTCTTCTCTAGTGCTTGAATTCTTCAGCCTTGTGCATATAGAAAACTAGATGTAGTGCCTTCACTAAAGACATATAATTTTGTTTTGCCTGAGCTTTCTATTGGCCTTATGTCATGCTCTGGAACTGACAAGCTTATTCATGATGCAGAGTTGATTAATGTGGACAGAAACAAGATGCACTGCAAACACTTCATGACCTTTTCACCTCAAGGAGACACAGAGCATGGCAAAAGGCGCTTGAAAGGAGTATGTTTAAGTACATAGAGTTGTGTGTAGACTTGCGGAGAGGTCGGTTTGCGAAGGATGGGCTCATTCAGTATCGTATTATATGCCAACAAGTAAATGTTAATTCTTTGGAGGAGGTGATCAAGCACTTCATGCATCTATCAACTGAGCGAGCTGAACAAGCTCGTGCCCAGGCACAAGCCTTGGAAGAAGCTCTTGATGTTGAAGATCTAGAAGCAGATAAAAGGCCAGAAGACTTAATGTTGAGCTACGTCAGTGGAGAGAAAGGGAAAGATAGATCTGATCGGGAGCTTGTGACCCCATGGTTTAAATTTTTATGGGAAACATATAGAACAGTGCTTGAAATCTTACGGAATAACTCAAAATTAGAAGCCCTATATGCTGTAAGTCCTTTTTTCCTTTGGTCTTTGCTGGGACGTTGCATTTGAGCTCGTTATATCATAACTGGATATATAGATTAGTATTATGTTTGCTGGTAATGAATTTGTACATTTAGTCTCTAATATGGGCAATATTTTCTTGTATCTATGGTCTTGAGCTTGAGATCATGAATCTATCCTTGTTGTTATCTTTATTGCCCCCCCCTTTTTTTTAATATCACAGAAGTGTTCATGTGCTTGCTGTTTTCATTTTTATTTGTATATTTTTCGTTGCTTATTGTTATGTTAAATCTTGCGAAAGTTAATTATTTCAGTGGATGTGAAGCTTTTGTAAACATTGAATGTTATATGTAGATGACAGCACATCGAGCTTTCCAGTTTTGTAAGCAATACAAGCGAACAACAGAGTTTCGCAGGCTGTGTGAGATCATACGGAATCATTTGGCAAATCTCAACAAATACCGAGACCAGAGGGACCGGCCTGATCTGTCAGCTCCTGAAAGCTTGCAACTCTATATCGATACGAGATTTGAGCAGCTAAAAGTTGCCACCGAACTTGAACTCTGGCAGGTTTGCCCATTTTGAAATAAATTTATTGTTATGTCTATTTATACAAGTTGGTTACTGTAAACAAAGAATTTGAAGTAAAGTTTGCCTACTTTTTCTTCAAAACCACATCTCCTTTGTTGATTTTTTTTTCCTGCTTATTTTCTGCAGGAAGCCTTTCGATCGATTGAAGATATTCATGGACTGATGTGCATGGTTAAGAAAACGCCCAAGTCATCCTTGATGGCTGTTTATTATGCTAAGCTAACTGAAATATTTTGGATTTCTGGTAGCCATCTTTATCATGCTTATGCATGGTTCAGGCTTTTCTTATTACAGAAAAGCTTCAATAAGAACCTGAGCCAGAAGGATTTGCAATTGGTAGCATCATCTGTTGTTCTGGCTGCACTTTCAGTGACTCCTTATGGTCACACCCACAGTGCATCTCATTTGGATATAGAGAATGAGAAAGAGAGAAATTTGAGGATGGCTAATCTCATAGGATTCAATCTTGAGTCTAAACTTGAGAGCAAAGAAATGGTATGTAAATCATTGAACTGAGTGTTGTCTCTTGTTAGTTGATACATATAGGTTCACACTTCTGATTAATTGCTTTGTGTTCTACCTTTATTTTTTTCCAGCTTTCGAGGTCATCCCTTCTCTCTGAACTGGTAAGAATTCTTCTTTACTAAGCTCTGCTTCTCTTTGTCATGTTTTAGTCATTATTTGTCATGCTTGTTGTAAATATGTTATTATATCTGACATGGATGACTTGTGCACACTGGGGCGAGATTTTTTTTTTCAAGATTTTTGACATTCAGCTATATCATTTCAGGTGTGGCTTGTGTTCATTTTTATAAATTTGGTCCTCTTTTTCTTTTGTTTTTTGTTTTCTTTGGGGGAATTGGGGGAGGGGGGGACAGGATTGGTTCCTTGTTGTAGTCAATGAATGTGCTGATTGTGCTTGAGTTTAAAGAAATAAGCTTCTCATTTAACGTTTCGCTATGCCGCTGTTCCTCTCCATAGAGAGGTGGATATAACCCTTGATCGCAGAGTAAGACAGAAATTTTGGAAGTTTCTCTGAAGTTTGGCAATTAGAACTCCAGCTGATCTTGATGAGGAAATAGTTTTTTGAGATTATCTCATACATCTTAATCCTATTGGGGTGTTTGTATGATCTTTCTTTCTTTTTAGAGGTTTGGATGTATTATCTTCTATTTCTAGATCCTATTTGGGTGTTTTTTTTTGTGATCTTTATTTTATTTTTCAGTGGATTCGACATACTTGTTACTAATTGGCCACCTAATCATGCTTGGATTTGTGTTGCGATATGATGTTCTCATAGGTGTTCTTGCCTTCAGTAGAATTTCTTTGCCCAATCTTTATTTTGTTCACAATCAAGTTTATTATTGTGTACTCAAAAAAAACAGTTAATATTCTTTGTCATTGTAGGTAGCCAAAGGTGTAATGTCCTGTGTAATTCCAGAGGTGAAAGACCTTTACCATCTTTTAGAGCATGAGTTTTTCCCTCTAGATCTCACATCAAAAGTTCAGCCCTTGTTAACCAAACTCTCAAAGTTTGGAGGCAAGCTTTTGTCAGCTCCTTCCGTCCCAGAAGTGCAATTATCTCAATATGTTCCTTTGATGGAAAAGCTTACTACCTTGAGATTGTTGCAACAGGTGCATTTGTGCTTGCCTTGGTTTTTATAATTATTCAGATGCAATTATGTTGCTTTCTGTGCATTTCATCTTGTCAACTTGTTGCTTTGTCACTTTTCAGGTATCCCAGGTGTATCAGATGATGAAGATTGAGAGTTTATCTATAATGATCCCATTTTTTGATTTTTCTGTTGTGGAAAAGATATCTGTGGAAGCAGTCAAGCATAAATTTGTGGCCTTGAAAATTGACCATATGAAGGGTGTGGTTGTTTTTGATAACATGGTAAGTTTATACTCGTGCCTTTGAATTTCCATGCTTATGGTCCCCCCCCCCCCCCCCCCAAAAAAAAAAAAGAGAGGAAAGAAAAAAACAACCAAAAAAAGCAGTTGAATAAAAATGCCCTAAGCATGGTGGGAAGAGAATTGTTGAACTCAGCCTTTGGTTGTAATTTCTTAAAATGGTAAGATGAAGGTGTTTTGATTGGTGGTAATTCGGGCAAAAATTTGTTTATGTTCGTTTTATAAAAAATTGCAAGATTTTTAGGATTTATAGAATTGTGAATATTTATGTAGATTGGAGTTTTATAGGTTTTGTACTTATAAAAAAAAGTGGTTTTTGTGTAAAAGTTGGTGTAAAATTTTTAAAATATTTAATTTTTATTGGAGTTTGTAAAAAGGTGTAGAGAGATGATTTATGTAATGTTTTAATAAAAAAGTATTGAAGTTTGTGAAAAAGTATGGAGAGAGAAGATTTGTTAGAATTTTTTTTTTGAAAAATATTGGAGTTTATGTAAATGTATTGGTGTTTGTGTAGTATTTTTTGTGAATTTTGTTGCATTCATTGTAGCTAGAATACTTTTGCAAATGAACATCCCCTATTTATTTCTCCAACTTTTCATCAATACATTAATAAAACTTGTAACTGTGCTAGGACAAATTGATGAGGACCCATTTTTTAATTATGGATAGGACTTGGGAAACTATTACTAGGGGCCTGTACTACCAGCCTAGTCATCACTTGTTTCGGCCCATAAAACTTGTAACTGTGCTAGGACAAATTGATGAGGACCAATTTTTTCAATTATGGATAGGACTTGGGCAAACTATTACTAGGGGTCTGTACTACCAGCCTGGTCATCACTTGTTTCGGCCCATTGGGGAACTCTGCTATTTGGTGAAAACCATTGTGATCCAATGCATTTACTAGTATTACAGTCTATGTTCTTATCATGGTGTTTTTTAAATGGAGGGAACCAAGAACAGAAGAAAAGAGGGAGAAGAGGGTGGTTATGGGTGGGTTGTGTTATCCAAAAGGGAGCTTAGACTATGTTCAAATGAAATAATCTCTTGCATATATCATTGATATTTTGCCATCATAAAAAATGGGAGGTTGTTAGCCCCAAGGTTACATGATAACCTTTTTCCAATTGATTTTGATGATAACAAACCATTATATCTCATTTCAAGAGATTTTTAAACTTATAAAAGTTTGTTGTTGTGATAAGATTAATGAACATT
The DNA here is from genome assembly GCA_003952965.2 of Morella rubra. Classification (NCBI taxonomy): domain Eukaryota; kingdom Viridiplantae; phylum Streptophyta; class Magnoliopsida; order Fagales; family Myricaceae; genus Morella; species Morella rubra. The sequence goes on from CM025852.1 coordinate 16,404,618, forward strand.
GTCAATCTTGATGATTAATGCTCAATATGATGTATAAAAATGCCCTCAGCCTCGTGAGAGGAGAATTGGTGAAGTCAGCCCTTGGTTGTAATTTCTTAAAATGGTACAGATGAAGGTGTTTAATTGGTGGTAATTTGGCCAAAAATTTGTCTGTTAATTTCTCCGACTTGTCATCAATATAATCATTAAACTAGTAACTGTTCTAGGACAATTGATGCGCACCAATTTTTTCAAATATGGATAGAACTTGGGCAAACTATTACTGGGGGACTGTACTACAATCGTCTTTGACTTGGGGCTAACAATCGTCTTCGACTGGACTATTTTATGTGTGGTTTGTGTGAACCTTTGGATAGTTGGGACTGCCATTCAACAATCATCTTTGACTGGACTATTTTATGGCCGTATTTCTTAAATAAGGTGTTTAGTTAGAAAATCTAAGTAAATACTTAAATACCACCTTAGGGTTATATGCTGGGCTGCAGCAAGTTCAATTCTCAATTGCATCGTGGAATGCCTCAAATGCATCTGTTTAGGCCCTATTTGGTGTGGCTTTTCCTGTGGTGCTTCAACTTTCAAAAAGCAGTAGCTATTTATGTCTTGTTTGGCTAAGCTTCAGTTTTCACAAATTTTTAAAGTGCCATGTGGTGTTTAGGAATGTTTTGAGAACTGGCCAAAGGTTTCTTCCTCAAATCTACTGAAGCTCTTCTATTTGTGAAAACCCGTTTCGCTGCCAATCTGAGCCTTGGTCTTATGTTTGAGATGAGTCATCGCTGAAAAACTTGCGCTATTCGTATGTTTTTGCATGCATGAGTTCTCATTCAACAATGAGGCTCCATTACCATGTATCCGAACCTTCAGTGGAGCTGCACCTCCTGTTCGTTGTGCTGGTTGTCTCTTTGAATCAGGGTATTGTTTTGCAATCTGATCATGTTTCCCCAGTGTTCGCTGCAATCCAAGCAACATTCCTCCTGACTGTCATTGTCCTGAGCAGCAAGAGATTCTATTTATCAATTCACTCGACTAAATCCCAGTTTTGATTTTGCTATTTTTGTAAGTTTTCCTTATGTCAATCAGAAAGGAAATCCCATCTATTACTCCTTCCATAGTGAGAGTTAGAAGAGCTTAGCACAGAGGCAGAAAACACATTTCTATGCTGGTGATAGATCCTCCGGTACTGTACGTAATGAGTGGCGAGTCTAAGGTCCTAAACTTATACGTAGAGTGTGCTGCTTAGTTGGTAGATTTAAGGTTATGGGATGAGTATAATGGAACCATATGGTCTAGATTATTTTTCTTTAGTCACAGGTTTTAGGGGGCCTCTATTGAATAGATAATAAAATCATTTCTACTTTTTTACACCTTAAATGGCGTTCCTTTTCATTTTTCATGGTGTACATGTGGCTTAGTTGTGGCTCTTTTTGTCTTCAGGGTATTGAGTCTCAGAATTTAAGGGATCACTTGACCATTCTTGCGGAAACTTTGAATAAAGCTAGAACAATGATTTATCCTCCTCCTAGGAATGCCTCAAAACTTGGTGAGTTGCTTCCTATTTTAGCTGAGGTCGTAGATAAAGAACATAAGAGGCTTCTTGCTCGAAAATCCCTAATTGAGAAACGCAAAGAAGATGAAGAGCGCAAACTTCTGGAGAAGGTACTTTGTAAACTAATACTCCAGCATTTACTACTTGATGTTTAATGATCATTACTGTGATTAAAATTACTTCCTGAATCCTGATGAATCTTTTCCTTTCTTTGAAGGAACGTATGGAAGAATCAAAGAGGCTAGAACTACAGAAGATAACTGAGGAAGCAGAAAGGAAAAGACTGGCTTCTGAGTATGAGGAGAGGAAGAATGAAAGGATCCGTAGGGAAATAGAAGAGCGGGAACTTGCTGAAGCCCAAGCTTTGCTGCAGGAAGCTGCACAACGTATTAAATGGAAAGGAAAGAAGCCGGTCATAGAAGGGGTGAGTTGAAGTAATGTTACGTTTCACATCTCAATGTGATAGGAATGGAAATTATTGACTGTTTCTGGAAACAGGAAAAAAAACTTACCAAGCAAAGTGTGATGGAGTTGACTTTAAACGAGCAACTCCGGGAAAGGCAAGAAATGGAAAAAAAATTACAGAAACTTGCTAAAACTATGGATTATTTGGAGAGGGCAAAAAGAGAAGAGGCTGCTCCCTTGGTTGAAGCTGCATATCAACAGTGTCTGGTGGAGGAGAGGGTCTTAAATGAAAGCGAGCAACAGGTACTTTTAGAATACTTGCTCTGTCTGAAGTGATTGCGTTGTTGCATATTGGGAGATTCTCTCTCTCTCTCTTTTTTTTAAGAAGTTCCCTTTAGTATCGTTTTCTCTTATTCGGCAAGTGAAAAGGTAACATTTGTAGCATGACCTGCCATTTTGTTTTGGTTACCTCCTTCTCCCCCTTCAAGATGTCTGTACAATATGTTTACTGAGTGTCCTGTGCTACTTTGCAGCAAGAAATTGAACTTAGCAGACAGCGCCATGATACAGAGCTAAAGGAGAAGGAGAGGCTGGTTCGAATTATGAGTAACAAGGTTGGTAGCCAGTTTGGTCTGTGATTGGTTTAGGTCTGGTTTTTTCTCAGAATTTCTAATTTTTGTAGTAATCTCTAACTATTGGCCAAGTTGACGAGTAGGACAGAATAAGCTAAGCAGACAAGAAATCATTTCCCTCTGACTGCATTAGCACTTGAGGATCTTTTCTATAGGTTGAAGTAATGTAAGCAGTCTAAACTCACATTAGTTCCAAACTTTGACCCTTATTTCTTCCAACTATGTTCTGTTACACTGTCCGTAGAAACGGATCCGGGGTTTTGCAATAGTTGAACACTTATCTCACTACATCAGAGAGGAAGTGCCTCAGGGTCTCAAAATTGAAATTTTTTTCCTTTCACGATGCCGATGGTCATCAGAGAAAAAGGAGATGAAAGTACAGAGAATGGCGTATCTGGGGAACTTTATAAATTCAAAGACTGCTTGAGCTAATTGATTATAAATTAGGTGGATCTTTGAAGTGAATTTCCAAATTCTTACTGTTCTTCTCCCATAATTTACCATGAAGTCCTATCCCCATATCACATTACAATGTTTGTGTTCTTTTTGACAGACATTGAAATGTGGAAATTTTGGCAGCTTTTGCTGCACCTTGACAAACTATGGGTTTCTTGGTCTTTTTGTGCAGGAAATATTTCAAGAAAGGGTTGTCAGTCGTCGGCAAGAAGAATTTACCAGATTGAGAAGGGAGAGAGAGGAGCGAATCTCACAAATCTTGCTGTCCAGGAGACAAGAGAGAGAGAAGATGAGGAAGTTGAAGTATTATTTGAGTTTAGAAGAGGAGAGGCTAAGAAAATTGCATGAGGAGGAGGAAGCACAGAAGCATGAAGGTAGATTTTTAGTGTTCAAGTCATACGTGTTTATTGTTGTTATCTATATTCCTACCATTGTTGCTTTTTTTAGTACTCCTATTTTTCTGTTTATTTTCTTTGATTTGTGAGAGCTTAAAAGCAAACGAAAGGCTTTATCCTGCTCATTATCAGACAACATGAATTGCTTTGGTATTTTTGCTAGATGGCAGTTCAACAAACTATCTAATTCCTTTTTTTATGTTTTAATTACACATTCACTGCACAGTTATCTGTGGATGCAAATACTGGGGGATACTCTGCCTTTCTTTTTATTTATGCAAAACTAGGTCTTGTTTCGTCATGTGTTTCATGTGATGTTTCTTTTGGGTTTGAAACCTCCAGAAGCTGAGAGGCAACGGAAAGAACAGGCAGAACGCAAAGCAAAATTGGACGAGATTGCTGAAAAGCAGAGGCAAAGAGAACGAGAGCTGGAAGAAAAAGAGAAGCAAAGGAGAGAAGCACTTTTGAGGAGATCCACTGAGGGACCTCTAAAGCCTTCTGAGTCACCAGCTGTGGCCCGCCCACCAGTGTTGGGATCTCCTGTTCCAGCTGCTGCTGCTCCAGGTCCTGGAAAATATGTCCCAAGGTTCAGGCGGGATAGAACTGAGAGCTCGTTACAAGCTCTGTCTCCAGAACCTGATCGTTGGGGTGGCAGCCGGCCGGATGATCGAGTGTCCCAAGATGGTGACAAATGGGGCAGCAGCAGGCAGGACGATCGAATGCCTCAAGCTGGTGGCAAGTGGCGTAGTGATGACCGCAGATCCTCTGGTGGATCCTCATTTGGTGGGGGTGGCGGTTCAAGGTCTGGTTCAACATGGTCGTGATCCAAGATCCCTCCCATTTGGAATGAACGTTGATCTCATATTTAAAGCAGGCAGCTTGGATGTTCAACAGTTTTGGCTTTTGATGCTGCAATGTGGTTCTTCACTGGATTGTCTCCTTGAGCGATCTGGTTATTTTTTGTGATTTCCTGATTCGTTTGTTGTTGTTGTTTAACTTTTGGTTCTTTAGATTTAATTATTCTTAATAAAAGGATTTCACTTGTTACCGTCATGCATAATAATGCCTGTGGGTGCCCAATTAGGAACATGCTCAACGAATATGCTTCGTTAAAATTGTGCTATGGAAAAATCCAGTGAGAAAAACTAGTGGCTAAGGAAGAAGGGTATAATATTCTTGTGCGCTTTCGATTTCTTTCAGATTGCTTAATTAAAACCTTGCAAGGGAAAATTCAGTGGAAAAAGAATCTTAGTGAAGGAAAAAGAGTATAATTCATTTTCACTTCCCTCAAAAGTACGACGAGCTTTATAATGTTGTGCAATATGTTCTTGAATGTTGGAGTTGATAATGTTTTGGTGAATAAATTTAACAATCACTTGATCTTATTTGCTGAATACTGATTTTATCGCACTTTTGGAGCTTTTAGGTGAATATATTTGGTTATATCACCTTTAAGATAACTTCCTCTGCATTGTCTTTGTACCATGATGTTTGACTTGCCTCATGAATCACAATCTTTTCCTAGTGATTTGAAGAGTTAGCAAATATTGTTTGCTTAACAGATTTTCATCAAATAGTTATATCTCAATAGGTGTAATAGCCCGAAATGTAAAGACCTCTAGTATTGTCTTATTGTAATGGACGCCGTTGTTAAACTAAGGTTACAGTCAGTAGAAGGATCGTAAAAGCAATAGGATTCTAAGTAATTAAACATCATCAAGACTCTTTATTCAAGCCTTTATACCAAAAAAGAGGAAGGATCGTAAAAGCAATAGAATTCTAAGTAATAAACATTTTCAAGACCCTTTATTCAAACTTTTATACCACAAAAGAGAACCAATTCCGCCTTCTATGTACATCTACAAAACATAACAAAATAACTACTACATAAGTACAATCCACAAAGGTCTTGATTTTATTCTCTTATACTCATCATCTTCATCATTGCTAGAAAATATAATCAGGAGATCCTGAACCAATCCATCAATAGATGCTCTTAACGATGATGTCTAGGTTCTCGATGATTTTAACCTAGCTACTAGCTTAGTATCAAGACCTCAAAATCTCTCAAGTACATTCTGAACTTTTTGCTAAAAGAATTTAACGAACAACAGTGAGCCAAAATAACTTCGTAAAACTAGTGGTTAGTAGGACATGTAGCAGATAACACAAAAAAAGACATTGAGAAACCAGTTCATTAATTCAACAACATAACAAAAGATGAAATAAAGGAAAAGACTCAAATTAAAAATGATCTTTTCAAATTTCAACCACCACTCTTTGGCATTACTCCCGTATTTTTCGGCATTACTCCCATTATGAAATACGGCATCACTCCCAGAGTGAATACTCGGCATATGGCATGCGACATTACTCCTAAAGTAAAATACGTTTTTATTTAGGACCTTTCCACGTATGACGGAGCTACAGGTAGGATGCCACAACTTGTGGTCTACATCCTAATGTGCATAGTACTGTCATGTCTTCAAATCACAATTAAGTATGTATGTCTCATGTCAATACCCCGCATTACATGATATGTCATACGTTAACCATTAAACTTCCCTTGGAAACCATATTTTTCAGAATAGAAAACAATTGACATTTTCAAAAGAAAAGGATAGGTATTGTGAAGAAAAAACACCTTGATTTCAAGGTTAATACCCGAATAACCTCCATGTAGAAATAATGAATAAACAACATAAGAGTTTTAAAATCACAAGGAACCTTCAAAGAATATTTACAAACATTTGAAAAAACATAGTTCATGAAGAATTTTATAAAAGAAACAGATCAAAGTTTCGAAAAACACCTTAAGAAAGAATCGAAATTTTAAAACGAGACTATTTTGAAAACACGAGCTTGTTCTTTATCAAGAACATCACGACCACGAAGAACATGAAGAACACGAAGAATACCACAAGGCATCAACAGATTCAAGAATCCTTTTGAAAACAAGAGATTCACAACAAACTTGTTGAAAACTTTTGAATCAAAATCAAAGATAACCAAGCTAAACTTTACCTCTAGCAAAACTGAAATTTCTAAGATTTGTTTCTTCCTTTTCTACTCGAAGTCGCTCTTGTTTCTTCTAGCCTTTCCTCTTCTTCACTGCCCTATTTTTCTCTTCTTTGTGAAGACATAGGTTTTCACTCAAATGGTAAGTTCTTTCAATGGCTGAATCCCCTATTTATAGGGACTTAGTTGCTAAGTTTTAAAGATTTAGTTAATAAGTTTCGTCAATTATCCAATCGATTATTCCCTTATCATTATCCACAAACGTTCATATCTATCCACAACTTCATCTCTATCCACTATTTCATCTCTATCCACTAGTCATCTCTATCACTCATCTCTATCCACAATTTCATCTCTATCTATAAGTCATATCTATCCATAACTCATCTCTATCCATAATTCATCTCTATCCATGACTTGTCTCTATCTACAACTTCATAAGTCGTCCTACTAGCTTCCGAAGAATAAAATGTCTCCAAATGTGAAATGTAAGTTAGTGTATAGACAACCAACCTACCAATTGACTAAAAATCACACATTACGATTTTTGACAAAAACCCATCCTACTAGCTTTCAAAAATAAATTGGCTCAAACACCTATACTCAATATCATGACTAAAAGATTGGTCACTAGTGAACTCCCAATCTCACTAATCAATGCACTAATTCACTAATTTCCCATTGATTGCACTACTAAACCAAAACTTGTTTTTCATAAAAAAAAAATGCATGTTATGTTAAACGAAAGCTCGAAGTATGACAATAGGTAAACAAATATCCATTATATGATTGACCTTTATAGGGATCAGATAAATAGTCAACATCAATAAGACCTTCTAACTGGGCAGTTGATTCTTTTGGATAAAATAACCTCATGTGATCAGTTGTGCCTGGAAGTATGTCTCTGAGTTGGTGAAGAATATATCTGGCAAACAGTTTAACTGCAAATGCTATATCAAATCATGTGTAATTTGCAAGGTATATAATAACACTAATTGCACCGAGATATGGTACTTCAAGACCAAAAATCTCTTCTTCAACATCTTCAATAAAATGGATATTTCTTCACATATATTGATCGCACAACCATTCAAGTACTCAAAAGATAAGCTTTATATATAGAAAGTGCTTTAGGACCTTTTCAGTATATAACAATTGATAACAAAATTTTCACTTGAAAAATGCTCAAACTGCAGGTCGAGACAAAATCCAGTATTACCAAGATCTTTTATCTCAAACTCATTCTCTAAACAAGTAATGATTTTGTGAGCTCTTCAGGAGTCCTGCAAAAATTCAAATCATAAACATAAACTACACAATAACAAATTCGGATTTCATGTTCTTAATAAAAATGCATGGACAAATCTAATTGTTCTCAAATCCCTTCTTCAGGAGGTATTCATTGAGACGATTATACAACATGCATCAGAATTACTTTAACTCATATACAGATCTTTGTAGCTTAATAGAATAAAATCTTCAAGATTTTTTTTTAAAAACCATATGCTTCAGGCATTTTATGTCTTTCAAGGAATTTCACCATTGCTTTAGGCATTTTATATCCTTCAAGGATTTTCATATATATCAAATGATCCATATCAATATGTGGTGACCATATTTATTAACTGCATATCCAGACTTTCTAGTACTACCAAGATGATAAAAGACCTAAATGTAATTACATCCACTACGAGTGAATATATTTTTCATAATTCAATCTTAGGTCTTTGCGAGAAACCTTAGGCTACGAGTTGTGCTTTGTATCACATCATCTTGTTTTTCTCATTTCTTTTTCGCACAGAGACCCACTTGCACCCAACAGGCATGACATCTTTAGGTGTCTAGACTACAGGTCCAAATCATCTTTGTTAGAGAGTTCAATTCTGCTAGAATTGTCTATTTTTCATATTGGCCAATCATTTATACATCGACATTATTTGACAAATTGTGTTTTTACTTGATCATTACTTCTAGTAATATCAAGTTCAACTATGTATAAGAATACGTTGTGGACAATAATTTTGTTTCTATCCCATATATCTCCTATACTTGTGTAATGAATTGAGATCTCATTATTCACCGGTATCGGTTTCTCGTCAAGAGGTTTCTCTTCAGGAGATATCTCTTCGGTAGATTCCTCTTCATGAGGTGTTATTCCAGGGGATTTGGGTCTAGAAAGTTTGAATAGATCAATAACTTGTGTTGCCTGTTTTGTGGGTATATTCTCTTCAGAAGTTTTATTCTCTTTAAAATTTATGTTGTGACATGTCACACCCCATGCTCATACTGACTCCGTAGGCTCACTTTATAGGAATAGTATGCACAAAAGGTGGGGACTACGACATAAAATTTATCTTGATGTTAAGAGACTATTTTGCCCTTGGGAAGTACCAGCAGAAGACTTACTAAAAATATTAGTTAAACTTAGAGGTTATGAAATTAATTAAGATCCTTAATACCAGTTTTTATAAGATCGAGTTTTTTACAAAATAGTTAGCTGATTTAGGAAAAGTGAAAAAAAATTAAGATAACTTAAGCAAGTACAAAGTCTTATAAATATATCACAATAAAAAGGGTAGTGTTACAAAAGCGTAAGTGCACTATAGCTCACTAAGCCTATACAACCATGATATATGTACGGGAAAATGTTTCCAAAACACAAACTAGGAAAAATTGTTAAAAACACTAAGGTAAAACCTAACTTAACTACTCCTTGATATCAAAAGGTAAGATCCACTATGCCGTCCCTTGGCGTCGCCCTACTAGGATCCATCGGCAGGGTCGGTGGCGAAGGATAAGGAACTACTGCTCGGTCGGGGTATCTACCAACTCGAAGTCTGCAGGTTCGGGCAAGGGAGGATCCTCGATATACCAATGGGGAGTGTTCTCCACCGATATCTTGAACAAGTCCGAGACCCAAGCTTGGATGTGCAGGATCATGATATAAGGGTCCAGGTCTATGACTTGCTGTCCCTCGAACAACCTCATTTCCTGTTAAATAATTTAAAAGCACAAGTAAACAAATAAAAAGGCGGGGTGAGTCATAAGGACTTAGTAAGCTCAAGTAGGGGACATGGCATACATAATAGCATATAATAAATATGGTAATGCAACAAGAGATTCATAAATCATCAACCGAGGTTCAGTCAAGGGCAAATGCCCATGCAAATGCAATAATGTCGTGTACCCGTTTCTCATTTTTTTCCATTTGGGTTGAGGTGTTTCTGGTGCTTGCTCTGTTTAACCCTAGAGTCAGGTTGTGCATCCCTCCTCTCCTCTTGGGACTTGTCCTGTGCCACCTACACTAGAACCTTGTCCATGGGAACCCACCCACTTTCTATAGTAGTGGGTTGCACTTTCCCCCCATATGTGCCTGGTTCTGTCACCAACTTTCGGGATCCGCCTCGGGTAGGTTTGATTTTCAATTCTCAGTCTTGGTTCACTCTCATTATGTCATGTATGCAATCATCGATGCAATGATGATTATGAATTCAAATAATGGCAATTAATTTCCATTTCCCGTCTCACAATGTAAAATCATAAAATGTATTTATTCATATAGTTCAAAAGAATTACTAGTTTCCAATAAAATGACTTGCTCTCTTCCTTTGAATTATTCTAAGCTCCTTAATGAAAATAAATATTTCCTTTTATTCTCCTATTAAGTTATTTACTTTTATTTCTATTTACCCTCTTTAGGAAAATTCAACTCTTTACCTATCCTTGTTGCACTTCTATGATTTTATAATCTAAGGTAATTAATTAATTACATTCTTTTATAATTCTACTCATTTTTATTACTACTCAGGCCTAATTGATCCCATAGGACACAAATGGGTCAGTGCACTATTCTATTAATCATAAGGAAAATATTTTAGATCCTTTAGGTTATTGGGCCCATTTGGACCTTAACGGGCCGGGTGATTTGGGCCCCTCTCATCCATTTTTACTTCTCAACACAGCCATGAGACTAGTTTTCACGTTCGGACTCTTTTACCCTTTGTTTTTTTATTAAAGCCGAAACTACCCCTAACGGCTCCTAGGGTCATTTTTGTCAGTTTTCTTTATCCTTTTTCTTTAATTTTTAGGGTACAACTAGGGGAGTCTAAAGTTCATGTCTGGAAAGTTTCATGCGTAAATGAAATGTAGTTTTACATAAAATCAAGCTCAGTGTATTTCAGCTATGATGGAAGTTATTAAAAGATGCATGCATGTTATTTTCTTGTTCTTTCTTTTCTTAACTCTAAGTGTACATTTAAATTCTTATGCAGCTAATGTCACAATTATATATCCAGATCATCATTCCACATCCAACAACAACCACCAAAGCCCTTTGGCTCCCATTTTTCCGATCCAAAAGGCAACCATGCATGTGCTTCATTATATTTTCTTGAACTAGGCGGTTTTAGATTCAATATAATTCACCTGAACCTAGAGAGGGGGGGGGGTGAATAGGTTCTTTTTTATTCTTTTTCGATTTTTAACTTTGCTGCACACTTCACAAGAATGTCAACACGTTCAAGAACCTATAGTCTTTTATCAAGATTTATATGTATTCAGAATCAAGTAAATCTTTGAAGCAATTAAATCTTTTATCAAGGCTTCAAGATATTCAAGAAAACTGTCTTTTTAACTACTGACAATAATGGACAGTTTTATATTCAATCTAAAATGAACACATTAACAATGTAAATCAACAACAATCACAACACAATTGACACACAAATTGGTTATGAAGAGAAACCCCTTGAAGACACTTCAAGAGGAAAAACTCTACGGGACTTGTGGCCGGAAAATTTCCACTAGTAATGAGAACTTGAAGTTACACGAGGATTCGTTAGACGTACACAAATCCCCTTGCTACCCTAACACACCAACTTCTTACCAAAATCTTGAATCTGGTTCAACAAACCTTCTTGGGATTGAGACCTGGTCTCATCTATTCTTCATCTCTAGCACCTTCACTACGGATCTTGTACGCAGTCTGACCAGTGAAACTTCACTACCACTGCTACCAGATCAAAGCCACACAAACCATCTCAGGAACCAGAACTCTAGTAAACCCTACGACCTAAGAGGGTAATCTTTGTGTGTGATCAACAACCTTGATGGAACTAAAAGAACGATACAGTTTTTCTGTTACACTAGAGTTTTTAGAGTAAACTGAGAAATAATAACAAAGAGTCTTGGAGATGATAATCTTTGGATGCTTTTCTATCAAAATACTAAATGAATGGTATTATTTTGTTTCTTGGTATTTTTGGCCAAATGGGAGGAAATGCTTTTTATTTCCTAGGCTACTGATTTGGGAATCACTGAGGCAGTTAACTTTGAGGCGTTTGTAAAATAGTTAGACCTGTTCAGGTTTAGTTTCCACAGTTCTTGGTAAACCTCAGGAAAACTCCCGACGAATGTGCCAACATTAAAACACTCAGCGCTTCAGGTTCATATTGTCAAACTTGTAGACAAACTCCTGTCATACTACACATGCTCCAGATACACTCATCTGCTGTTGAGATGCTTGAACCATGAAGTTGCAACATTAAAACACTCAGCGCTCTAGCTTCATATTGTCAAACTTGTAGATAGATTCTCGTCATACTACACATGCTTCAAACACACTCATTTACTGTTCAGACGCTTTAACCATGCAATGCTTTAACACTTAAATCTTCAGAAATAAGATACAATTACAAACATGAAGTTATATGCCAACTAAATACATTTACAATCTCCCCGTTGGCAAACTTCATGACAAAACAAACTAGCCTCTAAAGACATGAATTCTGTTGATCACCAGTACATAATCCATTTACAATGAGACTCAACAACCTATACTAACATTGGGTAAACACTATATTCTTGAGATCATCAAACCTACATAATGCAATCTTAACAACACACAAACTAACAATAAACTTCATTAGTTTCGAGTTAATCAAATCACACGAATATAACAAATACAATTGAATAATCTGTGAACCAAAATTTACCAATCTCCCTCTGAGATAAGTAACATCTATAGAGGGCATCTCCTTCTATCTCATAGCACAACATATATCAAATTGTAATAAGAAACAACCAACATTAGCAAACTCATATCAAAATTGCTTATAGAATGCTCATTAAATTTGCAGTAACGAAAATACTAAAACTAGCAAACTTCTAGTTTCAAATACAACACTGCATCAACTTATAACCTGAAACTAGCAAACTTCTAGTTCCAATTACATCAGTCAAAGTTTTAAAACACATATAGACAAGATTTTTACAAACTTCAATATACAAAGACATAGCTTCAAAAACTACCAAGAACCATCAAGGAGTTTTAGAACTATCTCTACACAAAAATCATATTGTTCAAAAACTTAACAAAACAACAAACATGTTGTTCTAAAGATACTCCATAGAACATATTATTGAATACAAAAACCACAAGACACTTCCAAAAAAAAATAGTAATTCATCCAGTCTTCTCCATTAGCAACCAAAATTCATCCAAAGATAGCATTCAACCCCTAACCACCAACCAACTACACTACTCCCCCCTTTTTGTCAGGAAGTATCCAAACCAAGGTCTACACATAAGCTTCTTCATCAGAAGTGGCAGAGGTAGCAAGTAATAGCACGGACCGTAAAGACCTCAAGCGTTGTCTTATAATAATGGACACAACTATTGAAATTGAGGTTACGACCAATGGGACGATTGACAAAGCAACAAGATACTAAGCACACAAGTAGCACTTTTTATTAATACCGAAGTATTACAAAAAAGAGCCCACATCTTATAACGTACATACTAAGTACAAAAAGAAAACAACAGTGGAAAAACTAAGAAAACATAAAACTGAAGATCTCTAATCTTCGTCATCAGTGTTATCCAAGACCAAGATGTTGACGTAATTCTTAGAGTACGGAGTGATCTTGAACGGTATAAATTTTGCAATGATAATTAAAACACTTAGTTTTTTCCCAGTGGAAAAAAAAGGAAGAAAAAATCAATTTTGAAATTTTGAGTTTTCAAAAACTCGTTTATTTTATTATCGCAATTCGCCTACAAAAAAATTGTTTTAGAGAAGTTGAATTCTTGCAAAGCGATCTGTTTCCCAAATAAGAGAGATCCATATAAGAAATAGACGCAACACCACCGACGGTTGCGATCATACCAGCACTAATGCAATGGATCCCATCAGAACTACAGTTAAGCGTGCTAGAGTTTTCAAATACTCGTTTATTTAAATATAGCAATTCGCCTACAAAAAAAATTGTTTTAGCGAAGTTGAATTCCCGCAAAGCGATCTGTTTCCCACGTAATAGAGATCCATAAAAGAAATAAACGCAACACCACTGACGGGTGCGATCATACCAGCACTAATGCACCGGATCCCATCAGAACTCCGCAGTTAAGCGTGCTTGGGCGAGAGTAGTACTAGGATGGGTGGTCCTGGGAAGTCCTCGTGTTGCACCCTTCCTTTCTTTTCCCCATCCCCCTGAAGATTTGGAAGCAGAAAAAAATAGCTGTCCGAACGGTATTAATTTTGTGCCGATAATAAAAACACTCAGTTTTTTTCCAGCGAAAAAAAATGAAGAAAAAATCGCATTGTGAAATTTTGAGTTTTCAAATACTCGTTTATTTTGTTATCGCAATTCACCAAAAAAAAAATTGTTTTAGCGAAATTGAATTCCCGGAAAGCGATCTGTTTCCCACGAACAAGATCCATATAAGAAATAAACGCAACACCACTGACGGGTGCGATCATACAAGCACTAATGCACCGGATCCATCAGAACTCCGCAGTTAGCGTGCTTGGGCGAGAGTAGTACTAGGATGGGTGACCTCCTGGGAAGTCCTCGTGTTGCACCCCTTTTTTTTTGCCCGTCCCCCAGATGATTTGGAGGCAGACAAAAATAGCTGTCGGAACAGTATTAATTTTACTGATAATTAAAACACTCAGCTTTTTTCCAGCTCAAAAAAAAAAAAAAATCATATTTCAAAATTTTGAGTTTTCAAATACTCGTTTATTTCATGATCGCAATTGGCAAAAAAAAAAAATGTTTTATCGAAGTCGAATTCCTGCAAGCGATCTATTTCCCACGCAACAGAGATCATATAAGAAATAAACGCAACACCAGACGGGTGCGATCATACCAGCACTAATGCACCGGATCCCATCAGAACTCCGCAGTTAAGCGTGCTTGGGCGAGAGTAGTACTAGGATGGGTGACCTCCTGGGAAGTCCTCGTGTTGCACCCCCCTTTTTTTCACATGTCCCCCCGATGATTTGGAAGCAGAAAAAAATAGCTGTCGGAACAGTATTAATTTTGCGCCAATAATTAAAACACTCGTTTTTTCCCAAATGGAAAAAAAAGGCATTTTGAAATTTTGAGTTTTCAAATACTCGTTTATTTCATGATCGCAATTGGCCTAAAAAAAAAATGTTTTAGCGAGTCGAATTCCCGCAAAGCGATCTGTTTCCCACAAATAGAGATCCATATAAGAAATAAACGCAACACCACTGACGGGTGCGATCATACCAGCACTAATGCACCGGATCCCATCAGAACTCCTCAGTTAAGCGTGCTTGGGCGAGAGTAGTCCTAGGATGGGTGACCTCCTGGAAGTCCTCGTGTTGCACCCCCTTTTTTTTGCCCGTCCCCCGAAGATTTGGAGGCAGACAAAAATAGCTGTCTGAACAGGTATTAATTTTGCGCCATAATTAAAACACTCAGTTTTTTCCAGGAAAAAAAAATAAGAAAAATCACATCTTCAAATTTTGAGTTTCAAATACTCGTTTATTTCATGATCGCAATTGCCTATAAAAAAATTGTTTTAGCGAGGTCGAATTCCCGCAAAGCGATCTGTTTCCCACGTAAAGATCCATATAAGAAATAAACGCAACACCACTGACGGGTGCGATCATACCAGCACTAATGCACCGATCCCATCAGAACTCCGCAGTTAAGCATGCTTGGGCGAGAGTAGTACTAGGATGGGTGACCTCCTGGGAAGTCCTCGTGCTGCAGCCCTTTTTTTTCCCCATCCCCTGAGATTTGAATGCAGACAAAATAGGCTGTCTGAACGGTATTAATTTTGCGCTCATAATTAAAATACTCAGTTTTTTTGGAAAAAAAATGAAAAAAAAATCGCAATGTGAAATTCTGAGTTTTCAAATACTCTTTTATTTCATTAAATTTTGAAAAAAAATTTTTCAAATTTTGAGCTTTCAAATACTCATTTATTTCATTATCGCAATTCAAAAATAATTGTTTTAGCGAAGTTGAATTCCCGCAAGCGATCTGTTTCCCACATAAGAGAGATCCATATAAGAAATAAACGCACACCACTGACGGGTGCGATCATACCAGCACTAATGCACCGGATCCCATCAGAACTCCGCAGTTAAGCGTGCTTGGGCGAGAGTAGTACTAGGATGGGTGACCTCCTGGGAAGTCCTCGTGTTGCACTTTTTTTTTCCCCAATTTGCATAGATAGTCACCGGAATCAGAACTCCGCAGTTAAGCGTGCTTGGGCGAGAGTAGTACTAGGATGGGTGACCTCCTGGGAAGTCCTCGTGTTGCACCCTCTTTTTTTTCCCCAACCCCGATGATTTGGATGCAGACAAAAATAGCTGTTAACGGTATTAATTTTACGCTCATAATTAAAACACTCAGTTTTTTTTCAATGGAAAAAAAAAGAAAAAATTCAATTTTGAAATTTTGAGTTTTCAAATACTCGTTTATTTCATGATCGCAATTGGCAAAAAAAAAAATTGTTTTAGCGAGGTCGAATTCCCGCAAAGCGATCTGTTTCCCAGAAATAAGATCCATATAAGAAATAAACGCACCACCACTGACGGGTGCGATCATACCAGCACTAATGCACCGGATCCCATCAGAACTCCGCAGTTAAGCGTGCTTGGGCGAGAGTAGTACTAGGATGGGTGACCTCCTGGGAAGTCCTCGTGTTGCACCCCTTTTTTTCCCCGAACCCCGATGATTTGGATGCAGACAAAAATAGCTGTCAACGGTATTAATTTTGCGCTGATAATTAAAACACTCAGTTTTCAAATGGAAAAAAAAAAAAAAAATCAATTTGAAATTTTGAGTTTTCAAATACTCGTTTATTTCATGATCGCAATTGGCAAAAAAAAAAAATGTTTTATCGAAGTCGAATTCCCGCAAGCGATCTGTTTCCCACGAAATAGAGATCCATATAAGAAATAAACGCACCACCACGACGGGTGCGATCATACCAGCACTAATGCACCGGATCCCATCAGAACTCCGCAGTTAAGCGTGCTTGGGCGAGAGTAGGATGGGTGACCTCCTGGGAAGTCCTCGTGTTGCACCCCTTTTTTTTCCCCGAACCCCCAGATGATTTGGATGCAGACAAAAATAGCTGTCTGAACGGTATTAATTTTGCGCTCATAATTAAAACACTCAGTTTTTTTGGAAAAAAAAAAAAAAAAAAAATTTGAAATTTTGAGTTTTCAAATACTCGTTTATTTCATGATCGCAATTGGCAAAAAAAATTGTTTTAGCGAGTTGAATTCCCGCAAAGCGATCTGTTTCCCACATAATAAGATCCATATAAGAAATAAACGCAACACCACTGACGGGTGCGATCATAAAAGCACTAATGCACCGGATCCCATCAGAACTCCGCAGTTTAGCGTGCTTGGGCGAGAGTAGTACTAGGATGGGTGACCTCCTGGGAAGTCCTCGTGTTGCACCCCCTTTTTTTTCCCGTCCCCAGATGATTTGGATGCAGACAAAAATAGCTGTCGGAACGGTATTAATTTTGCGCTCATAATTAAAACACTCAGTTTTTTTCCAAAAAAAAATAAGAAAAATCACATTTTAAATTTTGAGTTTTCAAATACTCGTTTATTTCATGATCGCAATTGCAAAAAAATTGTTTTAGCGAGTCGAATTCCCGCAAAGCGATCTGTTTCCCCAAAAGAGATCCATATAAGAAATAAACGCACACCACTGACGGTTGCGATCATACCAGCACTAATGCACCGGATCCCATCAGAACTCCGCAGTTAAGCGTGCTTGGGCGAGAGTAGTACTAGGATGGGTGACCTCCTGGGAAGTCCTCGTGTTGCACCCCTATTTTTTTTCCCCGAACCCCCGAGATTTGGATGCAGACAAAAATAGCTGTCTGAACGGTATTAATTTTACGCTCATAATTAAAACACTCAGTTTTTTTCAAATGGAAAAAAAATAAGAAAAAATCCATTTTGAAATTTTGAGTTTTCAAATACTCGTTTATTTCATGATCGCAATTGGCAAAAAAAAAAAATGTTTTAGCGAGGTCGAATTCCCGCAAAGCGATCTGTTTCCCAGAAATAGAGATCCATATAAGAAATAAACGCACCACCACTGACGGGTGCGATCATACCAGCACTAATGCACGGAAGAACTCCAGTCAGAGTAGTAGCCTCCTGCACGTTGTGCAGAGTAGTACTAGGATGGGTGACCTCCTGGGAAGTCCTCGTGTTGCACCCTTTTTTTTCCCCGAACCCCAGATGATTTGGATGCAGACAAAAATAGCTGTCTTAACGGTATTAATTTTGCGCTGATAATTAAAACACTCAGTTTTTTTCCAAATGGAAAAAAAAAAAAAAATCGCAATTTGAAATTTTGAGTTTTCAAATACTCGTTTATTTCATTATCGCAATTGGCAAAAAAAAAATTGTTTTAGCGAGTCGAATTCCCGCAAAGCGATCTGTTTCCCACAAATAGAGATCCATATAAGAAATAAACGCACACCACTGACGGGTGCGATCATACAAGCACTAATGCACCGGATCCCATCAGAACTCCGCAGTTAAGCGTGCTTGGGCGAGAGTAGTACTAGGATGGGTGACCTCCTGGGAAGTCCTCGTGTTGCACCCCCTTTTTTTTCCCGAACCCGATGATTTGGATGCAGACAAAAATAGCTGTCTGAACGGTATTAATTTTGCGCTCATAATTAAAACACTCAGTTTTTTCCAATGGAAAAAAAATAAGAAAATCAATTTTGAAATTTTGAGTTTTCAAATACTCGTTTATTTCATGATCGCAATTGCCAAAAAAAAAAAATGTTTTAGCGAGTCGAATTCCCGCAAAGCGATCTGTTTCCCAGAAATAAAGATCCATATAAGAAATAAACGCACCACCACTGACGGGTGCGATCATACCAGCACTAATGCACCGGATCCCATCAGAACTCCGCAGTTAAGCGTGCTTGGGCGAGAGTAGTACTAGGATGGGTGACCTCCTGGGAAGTCCTCGTGTTGCACCCGCTTTTTTTTCCCCATCCCCCAGATGATTTGGATGCAGACAAAAATAGGTTGTCCGAACGGTATTAATTTTGCGCTGATAATTAAAACACTCAGTTTTTCAAATGGAAAAAAAAAAGAAAAAATCAATTTGAAATTTTGAGTTTTCAAATACTCGTTTATTTCATGATCGCAATTGGCAAAAAAAAAAATGTTTTAGCGAAGTTGAATTCCCGCAAAGCGATCTGTTTTTCCCGAAATAGAGATCCATATAAGAAATAAACGCAACACCACGACGGGTGCGATCATACCAGCACTAATGCACCGGATCCCATCAGAACTCCGCAGTTAAGCGTGCTTGGGCGAGAGTAGTACTAGGATGGGTGACCTCTTGGGAAGTCCTCGTGTTGCACCCCCTTTTTTTTCCGTACCCCCGATGATTTGGAAGCAGAAAAAAATAGCTCTCGGAACCGGTATTAATTTTACGCCAATAATTAAAACACTCGTTTTTTACAGGAAAAAAAAATTGAAAAAAATCGCATTTTGAAATTTTGAGTTTTCAAATACTCGTTTATTCATATCGCAATTGCCAAAAAAAAAATTGTTTTAGCGAAGTTGAATTCCCGCAATGTGATCTGTTTCCACGTAAGCAGATGGGTGACCTCCGGGGAAGTCCTCGTGTTGCACCCTCCTTTTTTTTCCCCCCCCCCGATGATTTGGATGCAGGCAAAAATAGCTGTCCGAACGGTATTAATTTTGCGCTGATAATTAAAAACTTTGTTTTTAAATGGAAAAAAAAAATGAAGAAAAATCACATTTTGAAATTTTGAGTTTCAAATGCTCGTTTATTTCATTGATCGCAATTGGCCAAAAAAAAAATTGTTTTAGCGAGTCGAATTCCTGCAAAGCGATCTGTTTCCCAAAGAGAGATCCATATAAGAAATAAACGCAACACCAATGACGGGTGCGATCATACCTGCACTAATGCACCGGAACCCATCAGAACTCCGCAGTTAAAGTGCTTGGGCGAGAGTAGTACAAGGATGGGTGACCTCTGGAAGTCCTCGTGGCGCACCCTCCTTTTTTTTTCCCGTCCCCCGGATGATTTGGATGCAGACAAAAATAGTTGTCTCAACGGTATTAATTTTGGGCCCATAATTAAAAGACTCTGCTTTTACCTGTCGGAAAAAAATTAAAAAAATCACATTTTGAAATTTCAAATACTCGTTTATTTCATTATCGCAATTTGCCAACAAAAAAATTATTTTAGCGAATATGAATTCTTGCCAAGTGATCTTTTTCCACGTAAGAGATATCCATACAAGAAATAAACGCAACACCACCAACAGTTGCGATCATACAAGCACTAATGCACCGGATCCCATCAAAACTCTGCAGTTAAGGGTGCTTGTGTGAGAGTAGTACAAGGATGGGTGACCTACTGAGAAGTACTCGTGTCGCAGCCCTTCTTTTTTCTTTCCTGTCCACCTGGAGATTTGGATGCATATAAAAATAGCTGTCTCAACGGTATTAATTTTGCGCTGATAATTAAAATACTCTGTTTTACCTGTCGGAAAAAAATGAAAAAAATCACATTTTGAAATTTTGAGCTTCCAAATACTCGTTTATTTCATTATCGCAATTTGCCTAAAAAAAAATTGTTTTAGCGAAGTTGAATTCCCGCAAAGCGATCTGTTTCCCACGTAAGAGAGATCATATCAGAAATAACGCAACACCACTGACGGGTGCGATCATACCAGCACTAATGCATCGGATCCCATTTGAACTCCGCAGTTAAGCATGCTTGGGCGAGAGTAGTACTAGGATGGCCGACCTCCTGGGAAGTCCTCGTGTTGCACCCCTACTTTTTTTTCCCGTACCCCCGATGATTTCGAAGCAGACAAAAATAGCTGTCTGAACGGTATTATATTTGGGCTGATAATTAAAACACTCAGTTTTTTCCCAAATGGAAAAAAAAATATGAAAAATCAATTTTGAAATTTTGAGTTTTCAAAATGCTCATTTATTTCATAATCGCAATTCGCCAACAAAAAAAATTGTTTTAGCGAGGTCGAATTCCCGCAAAGCGATCTGTTTCCCTCGAAACAGAGATCCATATAAGAAATAACGCAACACCACTGACGGGTGCGATCATACCAGCACTAATGCAACGGATCCCATCAGAACTCCGCTGTTAAGCGTGCTTGGGCGAGAGTATTACTAGGATGGGTGACTTCCTTTGAAGTCCTCGTGTTGCACCCCCACCTTTTTTTCTCGTACCCCCGATGATTTGGAAGCAGACAAAAATAGCTGTCTGAACGGTATTAATTTTGCGCTGATAATTAAAACGCTCAGTTTTTTCCCAAATGGAAAAAAAAAATGATGAAAAATCACATTTTGAAATTTTGAGTTTTCAAATGCTCGTTTATTTCATAATCGCAATTCACCAACAAAAAAAATTGTTTTAGCGAGGTTGAATTCCCGCAAAGCGATCTGTTTCCCTCGAAACAGAGATCCATATAAGAAATAAACGCAACACCACTGACGGGTGCGATCATACCAGCACTAATGCACGGATCCCATCAGAACTCCGCAGTTAAGCGTGCTTGGGCGAGAGTAGTACTAGGTGGGTGACCTCCTGGAAGTCCTCGTGTTGCACCCCGCCTTTTTTTTTCCCTACCCCCGATGATTTGGAAGCAGACAAAAATAGCTGTTTGAACGGTATTAATTTTGCGCTGATAATTAAAACGCTCAGTTTTTTCCCAAAATGGAAAAAAAAATGATGAAAAATCACATTTTAAAATTTTGAGTTTTCAAATGCTCGTTTATTTCATAATCTCAATTCACCAACAAAAAAAATTGTTTTTGTTAGCCCAAGGTTGTTTTTGCAAACAATCTTCAATTGATTTTGATGATAACAAAGTCTCTAAGTTTTTAAGGACTTTAGATTTTACAATTGTCAATCTTTTCTCTTAAAAGGATTTATGTCAAGTATCATTGTTTCTCTCTTTATAAAATCTCTCTAAGCTACTTGATCTTTATTGTTCTTGTTAAATGATCATCTTTTTTATTGTAAATGGTTTTGAGAATGATTGAATTGGGATAGTTGTTGTTAAAGAACATTTTTTTATGACTTAGTGTTG
>CM025852.1:16427478-16460426 GCA_003952965.2 Morella rubra
TGCTATGTCAAGTCTGTGTCGCACACGACGCGTCTGGGATGTACGAGGTTCACCCAGGAGGCAACATAAGATGGGGATGCGAGAAAGAGGGAAGTTGAGGCCTGGGGGGGTGGGGCCGGTTTTATTAGGATGGGTAAGCGTGGTAATTCAGGTAGCTATGAAATGTGGGGTGGGCGGGTTCGTATTTGGGCGGGACTTTCGGGGTGGGGTCAGTATAGGTTGGAAAGGCTTAGTAGCATTCCAGTAATGCCTGACTAGGAACAGTGGGAATAGGCCGCTGAGTATGATGCCGTGG
This sequence comes from Morella rubra, assembly GCA_003952965.2. Taxonomy (NCBI): domain Eukaryota; kingdom Viridiplantae; phylum Streptophyta; class Magnoliopsida; order Fagales; family Myricaceae; genus Morella; species Morella rubra. The sequence continues at coordinate 16,427,774 of CM025852.1, forward strand.
TTTTGATTAGTGTGTTAATGTGTTGGTGTTTATTAATTTGGTGATATTGGTTTCGGGAGGGTGTGTGTTCTGTGCCTTGTGCTGAATCTTTGAAAAGGTCGTGGTGGGGATGGTTATATGTGCTGTATTGATTTTGGGGGGGCTGCTGTTGTTTGTGGTATTCGTATGGTGGATCCAATTTTGTGCCGGTTGTCACACTGTGGCGTGTTGTATGGGCTCAGGAAGGTTTGGGTTATTAGTGGTTGATTCCTTTCTCTAGGTAAAGGTTTTTGTGCGGGATTTGTATTGAGTGTATTGCGGCTTGCTTGGTATTTCTGAGGAGAAGAGGTAGGTCGCCATTTTGTTTGTGTATGTTTGGCTCGCTAATGAGTATGTATTTGTGGGGCTGGAGAGATAATGTCTCGAGGGGATCTAGCGGTCGAGAGTGTTTCTGTGGTAAAGGAGGTTGTTGTGCTTATGGAATTGCAGTGGGGGGACGCGGTGGGGAAGGGTGTGGTTGTTCATGGTACCTTTTGCTTTCTTGTCTCATCTTTTCACATTTGTATCGGTATGCGTTGGTGTCTAGGCAGAAGGGGACGAGTATTACATGAGTCTTGAGATGGAGAAGGCGTGAATTGTTTTTTTTTTTTTTTTTTTTTTTTTTGGCGGGTGGGATGTTGTGATGGTGTGAAATGTGTAATGGTGGTGGTATAGGTAGGGATACTGGGTCCGGTAGCAGTATGTGGTGCAGGAGTCTATAGGGGAATGTGGAGGTGGCGCAGGTTCATATGGATGGGTGGGTATTGTTGTTTTTTTTTTGTCATTCCTAGTATTGGAATGGTGTGATGATGCATACGTTGGTAATGGGGTGACTGTAAGGGAGGTTAGATAAGAAAGACGTAGGAGGTTTGTCTCTGTAAAAGTATTGGGTGTTTGGTGGATAGAGAAAGAGAGTAGAGTATAGTGCATATAGTAGATTCAAATTGGTATGGATGTATGTGGGAGATGCCAATAGTGTCCTGGGAGTATAAGGGAGTGCTTGGATAACTCAATTGTTAGTGATGAGAGTCGGTGAAGGGGTGAAGTGGGGGTATAGGTAAGTGAGTGGATAGTAAGGTGCCCCGTATCAATAGGGGATAGCAAGTTTTGGTGGGGAGAATGTAAAGGAATAGCCTCAACCGTCTTAGGTTGGCATTGAAGGATCGGTGGTAAGAATGGCGGGATTGTATTCTCTTTGATAGGGGTACCGGGGGCAGGACTAGGTTTGTGTTGGTGTTCCCTGTATCCTCTGGGGCTGGACTATGTGGAGTTGGCCACAATTGGTGGGGTGTTTTTGGAGGTAGAGTCACTCCGGGTATGTGTTTTATTATTGTGAGTGGGATTCTTCTTTTTTTGTTTTTTCGTATTTTCCGTCTGGTTATCTCTTCATGTGGCTTGGGATTATTTTAAGTGTAGTGTATGTCTCATTGTGGCTATTGTAGGTAATGTGGGTAATTCTCGGTGATCATTTTGATTTGGGTAATGTTATTAGATATGGGGTGGAATGTTTTTGGGTGTTGATATCTAGAATAATGTTTGAGCAACATGTGTGTTATAGGTCCACTATGTTAAGATCCTTTATGGACGTTGCTGTTGGGAAATGAGTTGGGTGGGGGTGGAGTTAAATTCCACGGAGTGAGTATTGGAAGTGCATTGGGGTTTGGTATATTGTGAGAGAGCGATTTAATTTTTGTTTGTACGTTTTTTTGGCAAATATTTGTTTTCCTTTTTTTTTTCTTTCATCAGGTTGTGCAGTGAATAGAACAAAATGAAGAAAGTGTAGGTGGTGGGGGCGTTTTTTGTGGAATGGGTATATGGGTGGTGGTGTGGTGTGGGAGATGTAATGGGGTTGAGGAGGGAATACGTTGTACTAGGGAGTCTTTGGTGTCTGGTTTCCGTGCGGTTTGTCACCGGACGCGAGGAGTTTACGGTAAGAGGCGGGGGAAGGGAAGGGTGTTAATGAGTATGGTTTTAATCGCGTAGGTGGTGTGGGGGAATGTTATTGCATGAGTATTATTAGTAATAGGTTCAGCACTTGAGGAAATGGGTAGGATGGATTGTATTGGGAATACTGTTATACGAGGTGTGGTTGGACTCTTAGGTGTTGATGCAGATGGGGATCTATGCTGTATGTTTTCGGGCTGACCCCTAGCTTGCGGCGCTTATGTGCCATTTGTGACGTTGCTTTTTTTCTCTACTGGCTGTGTTCCTGTCTCCCTTCGCAGGTTAGAATGATTAGGATCGTCTGTCTGAGAGGGAGCGTGTATTTAATTTGTGGTCGGGGCCGTTGGGATAATTGGTCCTAAGTGCTTGCTGTCAGACGCTTAAGCTGTACCTTTTTTTTTTTTTTTTTTTTTTTTTTTTTTTGTGCAGTAGTGTTTATGTGTCTTTTGTGGTGGCAGAATACCTTTTTTTTTTTTTCTTTTTTTTTTTTTGTTCTTGTTTGGGGGGTCTGTCGAATGGTGTGTGGTTGGATGGTTTTTTTTGAGTGCGTTGCTAGGGGGGGTGGGTTTAGATTTCTCTTTTGCCTGCATTGTTCAGACTTGCGCTTTATTGGTGTGCTTATAGAGGTTGCGTTTTTGTATTTGTGGGGTGGTTTTTTTGTGACTGTCAATGAGCCTTTTTCCTACCTTTTTTTTTTTTTTTTTCTTTTTTATTTTCTCTGCAAAAGTTTAAGTGACTCTATGCTCCCGTAGCCTGGCCAGAACGTGAGGGACTTTTTTTTTTTTATTTTTTTGTTTTTTTTTTTTTTTTGTTTTTTTTTTTTTTTTTTTTTCTTTGTGATTTAGTCCCCTGGGGTTCACGATCAGGTGGATTTGGATTTGTTTTTTTCCGAGCCGCATGGATTGTTGTTGCGTCGGTTTTATGTTGTTCACTTTTATAGTAATTTGTTATGTATCTATAATCGCCTAGGGTGGTTAGTGTCTATGTGTTATTATATGCATATATTTGGATAGTAGTATATGAACTAGTGGTCCCAGGGGGGTGTGGGAGATAGATATGTAGTTCGTCTTTATGTAATGATTTGTTGAGTCTTAATAGGATGTGAGGCGTTCCTAGTATAAAGGGTGATGTTCCAATTTAGTTTGTAGTTGTTTTTTACGTCCTGGGGTGCCGTTGGTTAAATGTTTGTGGTGTGAGGTGGGCCAGGAAGATGTGTGAAGTGACATTTTTTTTCTGAGATAGTAGTTTTCCAGTCTATGGTGTGAAATGTGAAGGAGCCTGGTTGGGAGTTTGTTTGGCACTTTACTATATTGGATGGGAGAGTTGTGGGTAGGTGGATATTTGTGTTAGTTCAGTTTCTTCGCAATGTTTGACAGGTTCGTTTGTAGTTGTTTGCCCACAGCTCCAGTGGTCTAATTTGGTTATAGGTGGGTATCGTTGTTGGGTATTCACTCTTGTTAATGGATGTCTTTTACTGAGCCGGCAGGGTAAGTTGTGTGGATGCCTAGGGGTGTACCCTTGATTTTTGGTATTGTGCTATGTATGGGGTGTTCGGTAGTTTTTGGTTGATGGTTAATAGGTCCTTGGGTGTGCGCATTGGCTGTGTTGTACAGTTACTTTAGTGTAATTCTGGGTTTTTCCCGTCAGACTTTTAGTTGTTAATGTACTCTATGTGGTAATAGTGTGCAACAGTGTTTTTGGTGCCTTTTTATGCTCGTATTACGGTTTGCGCTTTTTTTTTTTCGGCATCCCAGGTAGGGGTCCTGAGGGTCCTCCATGGTGAGCTGGTGGCAAAAAGGGCGGTAGGAGGGTATTTATGAGTATTTTCTGTAATTAGGCCGAGGGTGCTGATTAGGTGTGGAGATTTTTAGTGAGTGTTTTTTTTTGTGTATTTGGATGGTTTGTTGGAGGTTTAGTCCTGTTTTGATCGGGTGGAGGGGTGTCGTCTGGGTGTCATTAGGGTTGAGTTTTTTGTGGGGTGGGGTGTGGGATCGTGGGGTGAACGCGGGGTGAATAGGTTTTGGGGTGTTCTTTACTGTACTTTTCATGGTAAAGTGGATGTGGAGAATATATTAGACAGGTGGATTATGGTTGTGGGAGGTGGTTGGTAGGGTATAAATGATGGGGTCTTGTTATATGGTGAGTAGTGTTGGTGGTCTTTTCGTCGTTAGCACGGTGTCGGGGCAGCTTTCTGGGGAGGGTATTTGTAAGGGAGTCTTATGGGGTATGGATTTTGGGGGCTAAAGTGGGAAGGAGGGTGAGTATTTAAGGGGTCTATGGTGAGAGGGGTGGTTCTGGATTGAAGATAATTTAAGTAATAATTTATGTATATATGATTTATATATTGTGAATGAATAGTGGGAAGGTTATATTGATGGCGGATTTTATGGGTGATGTATTTGACACTATGGGGACCTTTTTTTTTAGTTTTGTTAGATATGTGTAAAATAAATATTACTATAGTTCAGACGCAGGAGGGCCACCTCTATGTGTGGTTGGAGGCTGGAGGAACGTTTTTTTATTTTTTAATCAAAAGTGTGGGTGGGGAGGATTTATGTGTTAGTTGGTTGCGTTTGGTGCCGCCCGCTAACACGTGGGGGGTCTACGCTGAGGTGGGCCCCCGCTTTTCTCAGTGGGTGTCTCGTCTGCTGGGGTCGTACGGGTGGGGCAATCTGTCTTTTTTTTTTGCTATCTATGTTTTTTTTTTTTTTTTTTTTTTTTTTTTTTTTTTTTTTTTTTTTTTTTTTTTTTTTCTACACTACTACGTTTACTGCACGTTCTTATACGCACGGCAAACAATGAGGAGGAAAACGTGGAATTGTCCTTGTTTTTTTTGCTAGATATTGGAATGAATGTGAAGTATTATTTGTTTATAGATGAGAAGTTAGTGTTTAAGAAGTAGGATATTTGATAGAATTGAGGTATATGTAAATAGAATATTGAAATGATAAGAAGAAGTATTATGTAAGTATTTAAGAATGAAAGAAGATATGGTAGAAGTAATTGAAGAATAGAATAGAGTTAGAAAGAAATAGGTATAGTGTACTGTACGCCGGGATGATGTAGCGAGGGGAGTGTTGGGAGGGTTTTTAAGGTAGGTGTAGGAGCAATGTTTAGATTAGGTTTCCAAGTTATATATGTTTTGTGGGTTGGGCGCTGTGTTGGTTGTGTTGATATAGGTGTTGTTATTGTGATGGTGGTGAGATTAATCCCGTTGTTATAATTTTGTTGTTGTCTATTTGGTTTGTTAAATTTTTTTTTGTTTGGGTTTTTCTGTTCTTTTTGTTTATTCTTTCTTCTTTCTATTTATGTCTATGTTGGTAATAGATAATTTATTGGTTGGATGTCGAGTGATTTTAGGCATGCTTTCTATTTTGGTCGATTGTATTTTGAGTTAAGGTTTCTTATAGAGAAATCATTTTGTTTATTTGGTGTCCTATATGTAAGTGTTTGATGGTGAAGCTCTAATTATAGTAAAGTTAGTATTAGTTGCATTGGGCATTGGGTTTGGATAATAGATAAAAGGTCGTCTTGTATTTGTTCTGTATTTTTTTAGTTTTTTTGATTTGTAATATTGTTTATAAGGTAGATAGTTATTTTTTTATCGAGTTATACGTTTTAGCTTTTCTGTTTTATGAGTTGGTGTGTTTTTGTGTTTGGCAGATATCTTAATAATATGGTAGATGTGTTCATTCTTATGCCATGGCTTGATTTATGCTATCTTGTTGTGACCTTTTTGGGTTGTTGTCTTTTTGATTTATTAAATGGTATTGAAGTTGCTAATATGAGTTCTTGGTTAGAGTAGGTATGTTGGCATTGATTTTTGCTCCTTGCTGTCTTTCATTTTTGTGATTTGTACCCTTTGTTATTTTTTCTAGTCATCCTGTCTCTTATGTGGGTTTCTAATAGGTATCCTTTCATATTTTGATATATGTGTTCATTTTGGAGAGATTTTTTGGGTGGATTGTAGTTGGAAGTAAATTGCGTTTTGAATTGTACTGGATGAATTTCTTTATGAGGTTATTATTTCAAGGTATATGTTTTGTTTGTTTTTTTGTTACAGAGCCACAAAAAGGGTATCCAAATTTTCTCTTTTGAGTGAATGGTTGCTGGAAATTATAATGCTTGAAGAGACTATAGTTTGCTGCTGATTAATGAATGTAATTGGTTGAAAAGGAAACTTCTTTGTTGTTGTTGTTACATCTATAGAGGTCAGAACTTATCTATTACGAGCTATTGTTGTTGTTGGAGAAACCGTAGCATTGATAAGCTTGATCTATAATATTGTGGTTTGGAAATTCTATTAAGTAATTATTTAGTTGGTAGGTTGAAAATTGGTTTTTATATACTAGTTGCTGGTAGTTGTATTGTTAGTTCTTTCTGCAGTGATGTCACATAAGTAGAGCTCTTGGTATTTAGGTTAGCTATTTTAAGCCTGGAATGCAATAGTTTTTTATTCTTTGAGTCTTTTGAGAGAGATTTTTTATGTTATAGGCCTATTGAAATATTAAGATTTATAGTTCCAACTTTCAGATGTTATTTCCTTGTATAAATATTTGAGTTATATTGTTTTATAGTGGTTTTTTTTTTTATTTAAGGTCCAGTTACTCATTTAGTTCTGTCCTTAAGCAAGTCCTTGCATTTCGTATTCTCAGATTTCTGCTTTCATTTTTTCCAAGTTACCTTTTTTAAGTGATTCAGGTTTATATATCTCTGATATTCAATTTTGGTCTTAGTCTTTTTGAATGTTTTATTATTTGTTATCGAAAATGATGGTTAATATTTTATTATGATATTATTATTTCGTATTTAAATTTATATTGTGTTTTATATTATTAATGTTATTTGGCATTTGTTGAATATGTGGTAATAGTCGTATTGTTCTTGTTATTGGCTTTAGGCATTGCATTTTGTTTTGCTCTATGGTATTTTTTTATTCTGTTTACGAAGTTGTTTGTTGTTGAAAAATTTAAATTTGTTTTTTGAGTTTTTTTATGTTAGTTTATTATTCGTTTCATAATGTTTTAATTTAATGTAGTAGTCTATAGGAATTTTTATATTAATAGATAATTTCATTGATAATTGAGCCGTATGTTTTTTTAGGTTTATGATTTATTTTTGAATTAGCTATTATGGATTCTTTGTCGAAGTCGGTTCTTGCTTGGCGCCTTTCCCTTAGCATACTTGCATTTTCGAAATTATTTAATTTTTTGAAGTTTGGTCTTATAATGTAGTCTGCTGATAATTACCTGGAATTTTTTATTTATTGTTTATGATATCATCAATTATTGGTAAGGTCATTTTTTTGTGCTTTATGCCAAGTTCTAATTGTATTTAAATAAACTTTATTATAGTTATGTATTGTTTTACAGTTGTAGGATGCACTATCTTGTTTGTAAAGAATTCATGTTTGATTTAGTATGATTTTCTATATTTTAATTGAAGTGTATTTATTTCCTTTACATTCAAGTAATTCTGAAATTTTAGTTATTTAGTGTTATACATTAGTATTGTTATCTTCAATTTTGTTGTGCATATTGTTGTCTCATCCTTATAAGTCTCTGAGTGTTGTGATAATAGTTGTATATGTGTGTAATTAAATATTTATTTTTTCTGAATTAATTGGTATTATGATATTTATTTTTTTTTCTATGCTATGTAATAATTGTCTTATCTTTGTGTTTTTTGGATCTTGTCTATAGCTTTTTGTTGCCAATTTTGATTTTCTTTCAATTTGTAGGAAGAAAGAGTATATTATTTTTTGTTGCTAATGTAAATTGCGAGTATTTTTTTTTTTTTTTTTTTTGTTATTTTATTATTAATTTTTTCAGGATGTGTCGTTTCTTTTTTTTTGTATCTCTTTTAAGTAAGATTAGGTCTATCTCATTCTCGCTAGTGGTATGATATTTGCGAGTGATAGTTGATTTGTATTGACTTCCTATTATGTTGTCATTCTCTGTTTCACCTTTTTCGGCGAAAGGATCGGAATATTGTTGAAAGAGATGGTTGTCCTCTTTTGGTTTTTTGTTGTTGAGTGTTGATGTTTGCTATATTCCTACATTTCTTCTGTGAAGTTTATACGAAGTGTTCGAGAAAGTGTTGTGTGATCTGCTCTTAATTTGTGGTCATTTGTTCTGATGCGCATTCTTTAGGTCCTGTGGCTCTTTTATTCTTACCAAGTCTTCTTGACCAAAATGAACATGTTCTTAATAGGGAAAAGGGAATAGTTCCAAAGGGAACGCACAACCCTGACTTCAGGGGTAAATGGAGCGATAGAAATAGCGCAAATAAAGATAAATGACTTTTAAGCAAATTTCAAGAGTCACATACATAAGGATGCATTTATTTTGACATATATATACCTTTCATTCATGATCATGTCATGCATATCCCTTACTGAGTCATTCGAATTCACAGCATTTCAATTGTATCAGTCTAGATGATGTTCCAAGAGAGGGAACTTATGAGGAGGATTTGGAATCTGAGGAGGGGGCTGACAAGGGTGCCCTCCCCTAATTAGTAATTCATGTAGATACTAAACTTTTTTTTGAAAGAGCTGATATGAACCTCCATTATGATGTGGTCATGGTCTGTTCAGCCTACGAGACTTAAGACTATTAAGCAACTTATATTTTGGGACCATGATGTAATTATAACATATTGCTTTATGTTATTGCCTGAAGATTAGATTTTCAAATGTTTCTCTATGCGTGTTATTTGTTATAGTTATATGTTTTTATATCGCGTATACCTGTTTGCATATTCGTACACTTTAGTAGAACATTTGAGGGTCTGCATGTCAACTTGCGTATTAGGAGATAATTTTAATAATTCAAATTTCTAAATTAGTCATAGTTGTTGTTTAAAAAAAAAAAAGAATTCCATTGCAAGATTTTAGTTAAGTGCGCTGGAGCGTTCGTCGTTGAGAATGCTTGCGGCTATCATTAGCCTCATCGGGCTAGCGTTTGGGGAGTGACATATATGCTCATTATAAGTATGATAATAGATGTTTTCTAAACTACTTAGATTTAGTCAATAAATATGCAATTACCATAACAACCATGGATTTTAATTTAAAATATATCATATAACAACTTCAATTTTCATAACACTCCCTCTAATTCCATATTTTATTAAATAGGTCCTTTAAAATAAAAATTTTCAAATGCATTACAAAATTATATATTAAAAGGAATATAATAATATATAAAATAATTATTAACATTAAATAACTTAGAATTAATAAATAAAAATATTATTATTACTTATATCTATAGCAGTGTTCGTGTCAAAAAATGCTAATAAAGGTTAATGATTTAGCAGTGGTCAACTAAATTGCCGCTGAAAATACATGACTTACAACAGTGTTTGTTTAAAAACGCTGCTTAGCAGCGTTTTTTCGTTTTGTAAAACGCTGCTAAATATGGACTTTTAGCAGTGGTCAAGTACAAACACCGCTATAGGTATTTTTTTTGCCAGTGTTTGTCCATAAATGCTACCATAACTAGTTTTTAGCGGCGGTTTTAGTGATCGCCGCTATATCAACCTTTTTTGTAGTGTATACCAAATATGATAAACCTTAATGTTATACATAATAGTAGTAATTAGTGGTAAAGTAGTAAAGTTATTTGAAAATTATTCTTCTAGCTTTAATAAATAAAAAATCACTTGCCAAATGAATATATGATGAAGATAGTTTATTTATTATTATTTTTTTTACAAGTTATGGAATTATAGAGTGGTTATAATTAGAATAAGACTATGAAAATCTAATGAAAGAGAGACTATGAAAAATGATTAGAAAGGAATTAACTAATATCTTGGTTTTTTCTTAAATTAATTAATGCCGATATTTCATGCTTTGGTTAGCCATTAAACTTAATGCTCACCACAAAAGGAGTTTACGGTTCTAAAAATTGACTTGATTTAATATGTTTGCGCACCAAAATTGTGAAAAATCTTCTCAAAATTTTGGTTATTTTGAAAAAAATTAAAAGGTGTTAAAAATTTATCAACAAATTTTAGATTTAATATGTTTGCGCACCAAGGTTGTTTTGCAAACAATCCATAATTGATTTTGATGATAAAAAAAATTCTAAGTTTTGAAGAATTTTAGATTTTACATTGTCAATCCTCTTTTCTAAAGGATTTATTTCAAATATTGACGTTATCTCTCTAAAATATTTCTAAGTGTACTTGAACACCATTACATAAGTTGATAAGATCAATTTTTCATATTGTAGGTGTTTAAAGAAGTGTTGGAATGGATTGGACACTTTTAAGTTGCTGATTTTTCTCTCCAGCAGTTATATGTGTCGACACATTAAAGACATGTGTTGACACATTGCACTTAATCCAAAATGCAAAATTCTTTGCGTCGACAGTATTTTCAGACTAAGTAATGTGTCGACACATTGAAGACAAGTGTCGACACATTGCACTAACACCGAGAGCATGTTTCCAGGCCAAGTTTTAATGTGTCAGCACATACCATCAATGTGTCGACACATACTGCAAATTTGCAGAAATCTTGGAATGATGCCAACTCATCCAAAAAGTCTCCAAAAAGTCTCAAATGACCTCCAACGGCACTCAAACTTTACAAGAAGACCCTTGAAGCCTAGAGGACTATATATAGAATGAGATAGAGAGAGAAAGCAAGGACTTGCATCATTATTCAAAATCTACCTCCGATAGAGAGAGAAAGCAAGATCCAAAGATTTCATTGCTGATTCCTCCAAGATCAAAGCTCCCATTGTTAAATCTTCTTCTCTTGCTTATCCTTGATGATCTAGCCTCCAAAGAGAGAGAAGTTTCTTGAAGAAGAGACAACACACTTGCAATCAATCGTGCCCTAACTTCTAGAGAGAGAAAGTGCTTTAAAGAAGAAGGAAGACCGCACCTACCAAGAAAGCTTGTGCTCTACTTGCCAAACTTTAGGTTTCATTCAAGAATCTTGTCTTCTTGCACTTTATTGAGCTTTTCATTTGCTAATTCGGCTTAGAGAGCCATTCCACACTTTTGAGCTTTCCACTTGCATATTCAATTAGTGAGCCATTTTCATTGTACCCATCTTTTGTAAAACATTTGAGTGTTGGGAAACACTTGTCCTACTTGTGAGGGTAGAAGAATCCCTTGGTTTTGGGATTTGTGAAGAGTGTTGGGAAAACACTTGTCCTACTTGTGAGAGTAGAAGAAATCCCTTAGGTTTTGGGATTTGTGAGAGAGTTGAAGCGTGAGCTCGAAAAATGCTTTGTAAAGGTTCCTTAGCACCCGGAAGCTAAGGTGTATTTGCTATTTGGAGAATAGTGAAGAAGCCCAAGGAAGTCAATAGCCTTGGGGGTGGACGTAGGCAAGTGTTGGCCGAACCACCTAAAATTACGGTGTCATCTCTCTAACTCTATCTCTCTTACGTTTCAGTACATATTTATACTTGTAGAGATTTATGCTTTATGCTTTATCATTATTGCATATATTTTGCTTAGCATTATACACATTGAGATCTACATTATTAATTGTTAAAATGGGCTATTTTTCAGATCTGGATTTTTATTCAAAAAGGACTAAGTTTTTAATAAACCCAATTCACCCCCCTCTTGGGTTGTTATTTAAACTTTCAATACCCGTTCAAATGACAGCAAATACTTTAACATAACTCATCGTAGCATCAATTACAATGGTTTTTCTGCAGAAAACTACATATTTCACTAACTTAATGTTTTGTACATTATTTTCCAGCAACATCTTCAACTCTAATCATTATTTCATAGCACTGAACAATGTTAATCATATAATAGACTGAATACAATATACCTACACTAGAAACCGACTAGGACCAAGATCGAATGTAACATCAACTTTACAACCCATGTCCAGCAAAATCCATCAAGTTATATTCTTTTCGTTTGTTTTAATTTTTTTTTTTTTTGCAGAATCCAAACCATTTCTTTTACTCTACTCTTTATAACATCATTCTTTGCAATATAGGTAAAAAAAATCTTGAAGCATTAGCATTAGGCCCTAGCCACAGTATGTGTATTTACTTTAAAAGCTTTGAATTGCAATAATTCTAAAGAATAAAAAGCTGAATCAATGAATTCTTTTTGTGGTTTCATGTGTGTAGTTTCTTCAAAATCTCAGATCCAAGAACCCCTATAATGGGAAAACTTTTTATTGTTAAAAAGGAGTACCAAGGTTTCTGTCTCTCTCTCATCTTCCCCCAATCTTTTTGGTGAAAACAACCCAACAGATTAGGAACTAATCTGGATGCGAAGAAAACACTTGGTAATTGGCGCCGTGGCTGAGGAGTTGATGCCGCCGGAGGTCGAATGCTTTTGGCTGTCTGTGGTGCAGTGGTCTGATTGTAAAGGCCGTGTTCTCCTCCTCTGTTCGAAACCTTTACATTTATGTATGGTCTTTGGTCATCCTTCACGCAACAAACGTTTTTCAGCCGGCTGTCTTCTCATCCTACCATTGGAGTACGGTGATCTAGAGATTCCCGGTGTCATTTCACGTCGATAGAGGGGAGAAATCTAAGAAGACTGTTGAGGGTCATAATGGGTTTGGTGAAATTCCAAAATCAGCCTCAGTAACTCCTCACTGGTATGAAGACAAGTGAGGGCTATTTTGTCCATCTGCATGTCCTGTAATTAATGTAGTCTGAATTAGTGGGGCCATATATTTTTTAGAACCACGTTTTGCCCTTCCTTATTTATATCTCTCACAAATTAATAAAGGATACGTTGGTGATTTGGAAACCTCAAGGGAAGGGCAAAATTGAAAAATCCTTTTTTTTAGTTGAGACTCAAACATGTTCGGTTTGTAATTTTAGAATGTTGGATTCAAAATTATGGAAAAAAATGACATGCGAACATCCCCTAAGAAGAAGGATTTTGAACCAAATAGCATTATCTTGTTATGTTTCTCTAATTAAACTTAAAAAGGTTCAAGAAGCATTGAAGGATGAATTTTGGATTAGTGCAATGGATAATGAGTTGAACCAATTCATACATAATAATGTTTGGTACTTAGTCCCCAGAGCTATAAAGTGTAATGTTATTGGGACTAAGTGGATCTTTAAAAATAAATCTGACGAGAATGGTGTGATAGTGAGAAATAAATATAGACTTGTAGCTCAAGGCTACACTCAAGTCAAAGGAATAGACTTCGACAAAATATTCATACCTATAGCCAGATTAGAATCAATATGAATGCTTTTAGCTTATTCATGCTCAATGGGATTTAAGTTACATCAAATGGATGTAAAAAGTGCATTTTTAAATGAAATTTTGTTTGAAGAAGCTTACGTAGAACGACCAAAAGACTTCATCAATCCCAAATATCTAGATAATGTTTATAGACTAAAGAAAGTACTTTATGGATTGAAACAAGCTCCAAGAGCTTGGTATGATTGACTAACCTTGTATCTTTTAAATAAAGGATTTTTGAGAGGTGGTATTGTACCATGTTCATAAAGAAGCTTGGGAACTGTTTAATCATTGCTCAGATTTATGTAGACAATATTATATTTGGCTCTCTTACTGAATCTCATGCTATTGAATGTGCTGATCTAATGAAAAATGAATTCAAAATGAGCATGGTAGGAGAATTGAATTACTTCTTAGGTTTACAAATTAATAAATGTAGTGATGGTCTGTTTATCTCTCAATCCAAGTATTCTAAGGAATTAGTTAAGAAATTTGACCTTGATAATAAAAAACATACTAAAATCCCGATGAGTAGATGTGTTAAATTAAGCATAGATTCCAACGGTAAAAGTGTTGATCACACTTTGTACCGTAGTATGATAGGCAGTCTCTTGTATTTGACTACAAGCAGACCTAACCTTTCGTTTAATGTTGGAATTTGTGTAAGATTCAATCTGACCCAAAAGAGTCTCATTTAGAACCAGTTAAGAAAATTATTAGATACGTTAATGGAACAGTCAACTTTGTCATTCTATATTTATACAATTATAACATTCATCTTGCAGGTTTCTTCGATGTTGATTGGGTCAACACCTGTGTTGACCGGAAAAGCACCTCAGGTGGATGCTTTTATATGGGTTCTAATCTAGTTGCCTGGCTTAGCAAAATGTAGAGCTCGATTTCATTATCTACAGCTGAAGCTGAGTATATAGCAATCATGAGTTGCTATACTCAGCTTATTTGGATGAAACAAATGCCCTGGACTATGGCTTAACTCAAGATATAATGACTGTTTATTGTGATAATACAAGTGCTATTAACACATTAACATTCATTAGACATCATTTTATTAGAGATTTAGTAAAAAATAAAATTATTAATATTGAACATGTATCTACTGAAAATTAGCTAGTTGACTTATTTACTAAGCCATTAGATATTTCAAGATTTGAATCTCTAAGAAAATCTGTTGGTGTATGTATAATTGAATAATTTTGTGTTTTTTATCATGATTAATTAGATTAAAATTCCTTAGTCTTGATTTTATTATCTCTGATATTTTTTTCAAGCTAATATGTCATTAAGATTATTTATTATTATTATTCTGTGTTAATCCTGTAAAAGCATGAAAATTTGTGTGATTTTCATCGATAGTAGTTAGTCCAGTTGTTTTTTAGAGTGAATCTGTCATTTGCAGGTCCAAAAATAAAGTCAGGTAAGCGACGAGGGTATTGTGGTCTTTTATTGAAATTTTTTTAACATAGAGATTGAGTAGTAAAGCTTCAATAAGTGGCTAAGTGTTGATGATATGGAGGCATTGGAGAGGCACGACAACTTTAGTATCTTCAAGCAAAAGGTTAGTAAATCATATTTTATCTCTTCTATTTGATTTTTTCTTGTAGGTAGTGGACTTGTGGTCCCGCAGCAATGGTCCCATAAATGGCTTTTGCTTGGGTTTTTTATAATGAAGTTTTGTGCTCATTTTTCTATGGGTTTTTATGATATCTAATGTCTTCGAAACTTGCTTCTCTAGTCACAAAAAGGAAGAATCGAGGCTTGTTTCTTCAGCTAAATTTAGCCAGTAATGCCACGAAACGTCTTCTAATTTTATGTCTTGTCAAAGGAAATAAATAATCTTCTCCTGTCCTTCTCTTTTTCTCCTAGCCTATTAAGGTTTTTTTTTCCTATCAATGGGAGCGTGATTTTATGATGTATCGTTAGTGGGTGGATGCTTTTCTGGACCCCAATATTGGTCCTCAAAGTGTAGCTTTAGTTAACTGTAACTATAAATTCACGATGCGTGAGTCTAAATAACAACCCAAGATGAGGGTGAATTGGGTTTATCAAAAACTTACTCTTTTTTACGAAAACACAGATCTGAAAAATGCCACTCTTTTAACAAATAAAAATGCAGATCTAAATGTGTTTAATGCAAGCTAAATATAAGCAATAAATGATAAAGCATAAATCTCTACAAATATGAATATGTACCGAATAGAGTTAGAGACACCGTAATTTTAGGTGGTTCGGCCAACACTTGCCTACGTCCACCCCAAGGCTATTGACTTCCTTGAGCTTCCTTCACTATTCTCCAAATAGCAAATACACCTTAGCTTCCAGGGTGCTAAGGAACCTTTACAAAGCATTTTTTCGAGCTCACGCTTTAACTCTTTGGCAAATCCTCAAAACCCAAGAGATTTCTTCTACTCTTACAAGTAGGACAAGTGTTTACCCAACACTCAAGTGTTTTCCAAAAGATGGATATAAAGGAATAACAATGAATGGCTCTCTAAGCCAATGAAAAAGCTAAAAATGTGGAATAGCTCTGTAAGCCGAATCAACAAGTGAAAAGCTCAATAGAGTGCAAAAAGACAAGATTTTCAAAGGAAAGCTAAAGTTTGGCTTGTGGGAGCACAAACTTTCTTGGTAGATGCGGTTTTCCCTCTTCTTCAAGGCACTTTCTCTCTCTAGAAGCTAGGGCAAGAATATTGTCAAGTGTGTTGTCTCTTCTTCAAGAAGTTTTTCTCTCTTTGAAGGATAGGTCGTCAATGATGAACAAGAGAACAAGATTTAACAATGAAAGCTTTGGTCTTGAAAG
Organism: Morella rubra; assembly: GCA_003952965.2. Classification (NCBI taxonomy): domain Eukaryota; kingdom Viridiplantae; phylum Streptophyta; class Magnoliopsida; order Fagales; family Myricaceae; genus Morella; species Morella rubra. The sequence continues at coordinate 16,443,761 of CM025852.1, forward strand.
ATTCAGCAAAGGATTTCTTTGGATCTAACAATTTCTCTAGATGATACAACCCCCACTTTCTGTCTCCATCTTGTTCTATTTGTAGCCTCTTGGACTTCAACGGTCTTCAAGTAGCTCAAAAGTGTTGTTGGAAGGGTACCCACGACTTTTTAGAGCATTTTAGATGAGCTGGCGTCATTCCAATTTTTCGCAAAATCGTAGCATGTGTCGACACTAGTCTTCAATGTGTTGACACATTAAAACTTAGTCTGGAAATGCTGTCTCGGGTGTCAATGCAATGTGTCGACACTTGTCTTCAATGTATCGACAACATAAAACTTGGTATGGAATTGTTGTCTCGGGTGTCAGTGCAATGTGTCGACATATTCAATGCTGGAGAGAAAAATTCAGCATCTTGAAAGTGTCCAATCTATTCCAACACTTATTTAAACACCTACAATATGAAAAATTGACCAATTAACTTTGTGTAATGGTGTTCAAGTCCACTTAGAAATATTTTAGAGAGATAACCTCAATATTTTGAAACACTTTTTAGAAATAGTGGATTGAGAAGGTAAAATCTAAAAGTCTTCAAAGCACTTAGAATTTTTGTTATCATCAAAATCAAATATGGATTGTTTGCAAAACAACCTTAGGCTAACACAATGTATTTGCGACATTTTGTCCTGTTCGATGCATTATTCTCTTGCATGCATCTTGAGTTGATAAAAATTTTCTAGTGTTTTCAGAGCACTTGTTAGTGCTACATTTTTAAGAAGTTCATGCATTTTGGGCATAATCACTACCATCTAAGATTTTGTGTTGATTTGGTTCATGCATTAAGCACAGGGATACAACACTGTCTAGGAGAAAGCATAGTCTATCTTGTTCTGCTGTTGTAGCCTATTAAACTCAAAATCTGTGGAGTGCTGTTCTTGCACCTAGTATTAGACATATCTCAGAGATACTACCATGTTGTGAAAATGAAATATTGAATGCAGTTTGCTGATGTTGGTCGAATATACCATTGATAAGTAGTGTTGATTTTTTTTTTTTTTTTTATAAATCACGTGCTTGAGTCTTGTCCTTTTACGATTATGTGGAACTGAACTTAGTGAATATTTTAATTATCTTTGTTGATATCCATCACATGGTTTGGACCCACATGTTTTTGGTCCCCGAATACTATATTGAATGACATGAGGTAGCTCATAAATGACATATTTGTAATATTGTGTTGAACACCAATATAATCTAGTCTCTTCAGTTTGCTGGATTATTAAATATGCTCATGTTCATAGTTTTGTTTCTATGCTATTGGCTGTTACCCAAGTGACATATTTCTTTTAGTCTGATTATTGGTTGCTTATGTGGATATGCATTGTGTAGATGGTAAGAATTAAGCATCAAGCTAGGAAGACTGTACCACCTCCTCCACCTCTTGGGAGGCCATCCAAACGTTTTAAGGGTGATGCCTCTTCCTCAAAGAAAGCTACTATAACTTCTAAGGGAAAGAAGCCAGCTGTTCAGCCATCTATTCAAGACGTTTCGAAAATTCTAAATTCTACAATCCTACAGCAGAGGAGTTGTTCAACATAAGGTTTGGTGATAAGTTACCTCTCCTTAAAAGAGAAATACTACTTGACGAGTTGGTTGAGTTGAATTTGACCAACAAATTTCTTTCTAAAGGATGGGAATCTCTCCTGAGAAATCTATATCCACCAACTGAAACACCAGTACATGGATTCTACTCTAATATTCATAATGTTTCGGGTCGTACCTCTTTTTCTATCTATATTTGAGAAACTATTATTGACATAAAACCTGACTCTCTAGCTGAGTATGTAGGTATTCCCACAATGTCTAATCCTATTTATCCATACTCCACTAGAACCTGTCCATCTGTGCCTACAATTGTAAGCTATATGGCTTGTAGGACCTATAAAAAATACACGAAAAAAGAGTTTAACTCCCAATTGTATTCCTATGGCAATCTTATAGCAAGTAGGATTGTGTCCACAAATATATTTCCAAATGTCATCTATGTGTCATTTCCTTTGAAAGATTTCAATTTCTCTATGCGTTTCTTGTAGGAGAATCCATATATTTGCCTTCCAACATATTTGCATATATGCTTAAAGTGTTTCGCACTAAAACTAAGAACTTTCATCTCCCTTATGGCTGGTTGATAATGCAATTGGTTATGGCCAATTCCATTACCATTCCTCAGTCTGAGCCAAGGCTTGTTCTCAAACAAGCCATTGGTACAGCTACCATCAACCAAAGTGAGTTTCACAAGGGGAAAGCAAAACTATCATCTTCTGATAATGATTACTTACGTATCGTTGTTGAGAGAACCAATGATTTGCCTTCTGTAAAGGCTAACATTGAGGTTGTCCAAGCTGACATGAAGAGAGTTTTGGAGATTCCTACATCTTTGGTGGAGTCAATGAAACATTTAGCAGCTGAAGAAGAAGAAGACGTGGATGAAGACGGCCTTGTTGATGAAATTGCTCTCTCTATAGAGGAATCTGATGATGACGTTGAATCTACCAGTGAATCCACTCTTTAGCTTGTCCTCCTTTCATAACAAAAAAGGGGAGTAATTGTGGTGTTTTGGTAGAAGGGATTCTGATTATACTTTTGTAGTTGTATTTTGTGTATCTTGATGGCGGACTAGATATTTTACTTGGAGGACTGTTGGTTATGTTATTATGTTTTGGTTTTGATGACTATGATTATCTTTTTGATAATGTCATGTTATGTTTGGACATGTTGTTATCCTGGATATATTAGTTAGATGTATTAGGTGCTATTGATACGGGGAGATGCTCTCTCTATATTTTGGATAGATATTGCACCATTGTAGAAAATGGAACTTGATCCTTTACTTTGACTTGTTGGATTACTGAACATGTTGTTGTTGGTTATGCTTAATCAATAACATGTGTTATTTTCAATAATTATATTATCTGCAACTTAACTAGAAATATATGAGATATTTGGTTTGTTTTTGCAGGTGTATGTTAATCTCAAGAATTATCTTTGCCCTTGTTTATATATAGCATAGGGTTAAGTCTCTATGTAAATGAATTTGGTTTGGTGATCAACCAAATTCATAATATTTTGTTTTTGGTTATTGGGTAGTTTTGTCACAAAGGATGCCAAAAGGGGGAGATTGTAAGATCCATTAGTTTTTGGCATGGTTCGTGACAAATTAATATGTACCGTTCTTGAGATTTAAATGGTGAAGAATTAGGATGATTATTGGCTTTGTGAAGGCTGTGCAAAGTTTAAAAGGAGTTCGAAGTAGTCTACTAGGCAGAGTAATAACAGAATTTCTATTTTAAATGGAAGTGCGCCCATTTAATATTTCCAACGTCCCTTGGCTTCTAAAAACCCCTCTTTACCGAATAAAAGCCTTTTTGAATATTTTGCAAACCTTTTAGAGCACAATCAAAGATTTTGCAAAGATTCAAGAAAGCCTCCAATAAACCACTTTCTAAATCTTGTACCCTCTATTTTTGTTGCTGTTGAGAGTGATTGGTAATCTGAACATGGAGATCAGATCTTTGTTTGTCCTCTCAATTTAATCATGAAATTTCAATCCCTTGATTGAACAAGAGAGCTTCGGAGTTGCTAAAGTTCAAAAGGTACTGGATTTCTAGCATTGTTGAAAGCCCAGCCACTTGAGTTCAAATTGGAAGCTTGCTCCATGATGAAGAATCAAGAAACCGATCGGGATAGGAGTTTCTCCCCCTGCAAGTTGCAGATTTAGATGGGCATTTGAGTAAGGTTACGATTGATATTAGATTAGCAAGGGCTTGCTAAATTTATAGATCATTGTGTAACCGAGATTGAGTTTCTAGTGATTTGTTTGCTGGACTAGGTCCTGAAGAGTTTTTCTTCCAGGTAAATGTTCTACTTGGAAGTTTCTCTCCGTCAATAATTCCTTGTGTCAATCGTGGTTGAATTTTTGTTGTTGTTATTGTTTTATATCTATCTTGTTATTTGCTAATTGTTCTTGTTTAAGTAATTAAAGATTATTCTCAATCTTGGTGGATTGTAAATCTTGTTACAAGAAGATTCAAGACAAAAGGTAGATCTGAGTAAGAGTTGTAATCAACATCTCATTTTGTTGAGTTTAGATAGAAAATATCTTTTTGATATACATTTGTATAATCTGTCAAATCTGTTTGTTTATGGTTCAAAGTTTAAAGTAGTTTATTGAAACTTTATAGAGTATTTGACAACATATTGGTTTAATTTGAGTTCTAGGATTTATGTTGAATATATTGCATCGAAATCTTTTGTGATCATTAGAATTCATTAGATTATATAGGTTATTGATTTTAATCAAGGCTATATATATCAGATTGCATATTTGGTTTGAATATTGTCATTGAAACTCCTTATTTGAGTTTTTGAGTGTGCATTTTTTTTTTTGTTAACTTGAGTGTGCAGATTTTTTATAAACCTATTCGCCCCTTTAGGTTGGACATTTGTGTCAGTGTAGGGTCTAAAGATACTGTTCAAACTCTCCACGGGTTGACAAACAATTATTAGGTGGAAGTAAGCAAGCAGCCCACCTGTTAGAAAGCAGGCGTTATCATTTGCTGCGAGTAAAAAATTCTGTTTTATGATAATTACTGGCAATAAGTAATTAATTACTCATGAATATACGAAGGTCGTTAGATAGTTCTGAGATTATGATATATCTTATGTATAGTTAATGTTGCTCATGCTTGTACTAATCCGAATGGTCAATAATTAATTAAGAATGCTAAACTGTGTTCTTGTTTGTATATATAGGTAAGGTCCGTAAGGATAAGGGTAACCTAACCCAAGTCTTTAGGTCGAGAGTTTCGAGGACTAAGTTCAAAGGCTTAGGATGCTCTTCATCAGCTCTGATGCGACCCTTCACCGACTCCATTAGCGAATATTCTACTCCTTAGCAAATATGCAACTTTATTGGATTAGGTCTCATGCTTTACCGGTTAAAACTCTTGTTATTTCTTTTTCTTTGAAATAAAAAGTCTGTGATACTTTTGGAACATCATTCGCAAATGGGTCCCAACAGCTAAGCGATTTACTATTTGAGAGGCTAAGAGTGACGTACGTTGATACAAGGATAAAGCACAACTTTTATTCGTCTTTCCAGAAAACTTCCTTTCTGCCTCTTTCCCTTCAGATTGATAACGCTTCCAGAACCCTCACAACTTTTTTTTCTTGTTTGAGTCAGAAAAAGATATCCCATAGAGTTCCATTTCTTGAAAGTTCTTAAAAGTACTTGAAGTGTTCAATTGGATGCGAAGGACAACTTTGGACGAATCCGTGTTTTAGCCGAGATCTGGGACAGTGATAAATTCTGATCAGTTTGCTAATGGGGTCAGAGTCTCCACAAAGACCAGTATGTTGCTTTTGGTTCGCCCCCAAGAAGAATGATGGAAAGACGAGCAGGAGCTACGGGGTTTCAGGATCAAACATGGAGCTGGACAGAGATTGGGAACAGAAGGATGAGCTTTTATCCGACTCGAGCACGTTTTCGATTAAAGCGCAAGAAAGGAGGCTGAAGAAGGCATTGGAGGAGGAGGAGAAGGCTAGTCGGGAGGCTGAGAGGGTTGTCCAATGGGTGAAGCAAGAATCAGCAAAAATGGGTGCTTCAGTGATAAGCAGTTGCTAATTAGCGGCGATCGATGATCGAAAACACAACCAAGCAGTGGTTTTGATTGTTAAGGGAAAAAAAAAAGTAATGGGTTGGTTAGGCTTGTAGAATTCTCTTCATGTGTTTTTCCTTGAGATTGATGCAAACATAATATACATAAAAACTGTGAAAAGCATGGCATTTGAACATAATATGGTGAAAAGCATGCATGAGAAAATGAAAATTGCAAAACATGAATTCTCTTCAAAGGCCAAGACATGTGATGGCATTAGAATTGTATATCTGAAGAGAAATGGATTTTGTGTTTGGTTTATCACCTGAATTTCTAGTTCATTGCCAGAGTGATTAACTTTGTCAAAAATATAGAAAAAGAAAGAAGATATTAGAAAGAAGGATCACTGAAATATTGTGCCTCGAGTGCTAACTTAAAACCTTAAAAAAAAACAAAACAAAAACAAAAAAACAAAACAAAACATTAAGGTCGAACATTCAATCTTTGACCGATTTTGTCAAAAGATGTATTCCATGATATTCAATCGATAATCAGCAGCCGCGCGAAACTCTGACAAATCAAAATTTTGATCAATTTTCTATCTTTATTATTATATATCACGATTAGATAGGGATTATCTGCACGACAAGCCAATTCTGTACCACGCTTCATAAGTATAATATTATTAATAATACCTCTATAATTGTAAGAGGAAAAAGGTATTCCTTCTTTTGCACTGTTAATTATCCCACGAATATCAAGACCATTGATCGAATCCTTCGCTACCTCTATCAGGTTGTGCTGTAAATTTGAATAAATCAATATAGATATCGAAAAACCCGAATTTCGTCCTAAAAAAAAATTTGAGACAAAATCCGTTTGTCGCCTCAACTATCCTAATAGACTCGTTAGAAAGTTTTTTGGAATGAAAATGTTATTTCGTCCCAAAAAATATCCTTCTAAGATGGGAAGATTTATATCGTAATATCGAATTATCGTTCGAACAGACAGTTGAGGATTATGTTCGAACGTCTTTGAAAAATATAATTCATTCGATAAGGAAAATTAATGTTCGAACCACTATAAAAATTTTTACGTTCAATATATAGGATACCATTCTAACATTGTAAAATAGAACGTCCATAACCATTTTTAATAAGTTACAATGGTTCACGTGATAAGAGTTCGATCAGTTTCAGACGTAAAGGAAAAATAATGTTTGAACATTTTGTTACATTCCAACAGATATCGTTAAATCCGTTCAATTTATTGACAGTGAAATAAAAAGTAGCTGCTCGAACATGATATTAATGGAAACGCGAAACGTTCGAATAGGGCTCGAACGTAGGAGAGACACTTATTTCGAACACTAAAACTAACATCGAAATGGATGCTTTTTTATTTTTATAAAAAATTGCTAGAAAATTATTAAAAAAGATATTAAAATAAAAAATTTTATTCACAAAATGTATAATTAAATAATTAATCACAATATTCGAAACAATTAAATATAATACACAATTAAAAAAAAGCTATCTTGCCCACTACGGTGGGTATAAACTGCTTCAATACTTTTTCCAACTCGGAGTGCATCCTTAGCTTCCTAATCAGAAATTGTAATCAATATAACGCTTAAATAATTAAAAAAATAATCATTAAAAAAAAGTCAGCTGAATGAAAAATATATATAATTTATCAATACATCTACTCGATGTCGTTTTTGGTGAAGGTGAAATCTCAGCGTAGGAAAAGATAAGGGAAGAGGTGGGGCATCTCTAGTGATTGTTTACAAATTGAATAAAAAATTTGCAACATATATGGTTTAAACAAGAAACATGGCAATAATTATACGCTTATTAAGTATTCCAAATTTGAGTCTAAACTCTAAAGAAAAATCTGCACCTTATTTAAGGAATAGATTCCCTCTAAAAGAGGGAATTCCAAAGCCTACAGACAAGGTGAAGATTAAAAGAAAATAAATAAAAGGCTATTACAACTTCACCTCATTTAATGAATATTATAACCTCACCTCATTTAACGAATCGAAAGACTAATATGACTAATATAGTTCGGTGGCTCGGTTTGGCGCCCCCAAAATTCTTCTTCCCTTCTTTCTCACGCAAGGATCTGCAGTATCGGGAAGACCCCATTTATTTCAAATACTAAAAACCTCGCCGCTCAAACTCCGACTTCTCTTTTTATATCGGATATTAAAAATCTCCTCAACATTTAAAGTCGACCTTGGTTTTGTCTCATGGAGGAAAAAATCTGGAAGACCCCATTGGCAACTGTTTGTGTAGCGATGTTTTGGACCTGGGGACTTGCTTTCGAACATGGGGAAAAGCTCTCTTTGGTTAAAGCTTGAAGCCCATGGCATCAGTTAGCCAGAAAATTGTACTGAGTAGATCTCTGCACCAGTAAGGTTTGAGGTTCGCGGGTTTAAGGAATGATGGCCATAGACAACACCATAAAAACACCCTCCCTGCAGATCCTTCTTGGTGGTATAGAGGTGCAGAGTTATTCCTTTGTCTGGATTTATAATTTAAGGTTAATCCTTTGTTAATCTTACCAAGGTGATCCTAAATTCTTCATAAAAGGTAATTATAGATTAATCGCATTTTTTTTCCCTCCAATAACTTTCCAGCAACAATTGTTTTTCCTCCGCCCACTTTGATTTATTTCTCCAAACTAATCTTGCCCACTTTCATTTTTTATTTCCTTGTGTTCTGAGGACTTGTGGAGGCATTCAGGACTTAGCTAGGGGCAGGGAGATTCATGTGCGTGTTTTGAGGTTTGGGTTTTAATCTGATGTTGATGTAGTTGATGCTTTGATAACTACGTATGTGAAATGTGGTAATATTGCCAGTGCGCGGTTGGTGTTTGATAGAATGCTGAGTACAGAGGATTAACACTGAACTGCTTGCACTTTCTGCAACCGGTTGAGCTTTGAAGATTCAGATTATTATTTTTGGTTTAATGGTTAATGTTTTGATGTTTCGACAAGAATAAAAGTATTATCTACTTTTGTTAATTCATTGTATCGCTTTAAGTTGTATATTGACATTATGAGATACTAAGAATTTAACTTTTAGTAGTTGCCTTTTAACGTCTTGAGTACTCAGTGTCGGAATCTCAGTTTAGTAGTTAATTTGGCTTCCCCTTTTATTATAAGAATATTTATTGGAGACATTTCAGTTTTGAGCATTCACTATCACTGTTCCATTTGCCCAACTCGAGTTCACGAAATTGCTTGTGCTCCAAGGCTTGATTTTTAGGTGCATTTAATGGTCTTGATTCAGATTTTGGATACTCCTCTTCCAATGAACAAGTGCTCCAGCTTCCGAGCAGAGGGGTATGGGGTTGCTCTTTCAATCCTCTGGATTTCAGAGGGTGGTGCCTGATCTTCATCCAATACTTTGACCCTTATTTACTTTGTGAAAAAGCAATTTGAATCGGGGAAACAAGCTTCACTCGCCACGTAAGGACAAAGGAGCGATACAAAAACTTTTCCTCATCAATCATAAGTATGGCGACAATCCACTCCTAATGATTTTCAAAAGATGGCTTAAACAAGTGATACAAAAAACAAACCAAAACAAACCTAATCGCTGCCATTTATCAGCCTACTGAAATTCAATGGCTAGAAGTATAAAAATGTAGTTGCAAACATCCATTGAAAAATATAGAAGCATAACGCTGACCAAGAATAAAGCGAACAAAAAGCTCCTAATGGTTTTCTCGATCCCAACCTTCGAAAAGATTAAAAAGCTCCAAATAGTTTACTCAATCCTAATCTTTCCATAGACTATTCTTTCCTGGCAGGATATCACGTTGTTTTCTTTTTGCAAATAGACGATTCTTTCCAAATAGTTGGTTTTCTTTTTGCACCGCGACAAAATGGAAGGCATAGTTTAAGTAGAAAAATCTTAAAGGGTATTACACCCAATCTATAAGCTAGTGCACTGAACTCAGCTTCCACTTTGAAAAATCCTCAAAACACTAACACGCTCTATCTTATAAATTATGATTTTCCACGTATTGTCATTAAGTAAACTCCCAAACAGATTTGAGCCATCTATCAATCATGATAAAAGCAAGATTCAGAGAGAAATAATTTGAAGGAACCAAACCAAAAGAATTTATCGGCTTCATGAATTGGAAGGCCCAAGATGGTCTGAATCAGTAATCTCCATCTATACACGTGCAAGGCCACGTTACTGAATATATACCAAGTCTAAAGAAAACTAGAAAGTACTAACAATTTCGATGATTACTATGTCAGTTTCTATCTCCCCGCCAAACAAAGAATGGAGAAAAAGTATGAGAGAAAGTGAGGAGAGGCGTAAGTGTAAGAAATATGCCTTAAAAATCACTATTCTAAATAATTGTTATTTAGATGCCACGTGTTTATATTTATTATATTGGGTAATATGTTGTGACATAAGATGTTACATGATTATTATTAAGTGACATTGTAGAAAAGTCATGCCAATGATTAATGAATCAAAGGCGGGAGTATGATTTTTCGGTTCCTTGTTCACTTGATGTTTTGTTCTAGACCAAGGTACATATTTATGTACAATAGGTCTACACTCGTTGTGCCTCTATTAAATAGGATGATGGACTCAGTCATTGAGGTGGTACCTTAAGCAAACGAGTGGGTGTAATGTAAGAGTACATGCACTGAACGGATCAAATATGGATACCTTTGGAAGTGATCATTGATGTTGAGAAGGTATTCAGCACAATTTGTTTATTATATCCTTAGACCTGAGAGGTTTATATGTTGTTTGTTGTGTACTTGTGCTTTAACCGAGTCATTTGGTGATGATCTTTCTAGGTCAAATATTCCAGTTGGGTCTTGTACATAATAAAGTTCGGAATGACAACGAGGAATCTCGGACACTCTTATTTTGTGAAAATATTTTTCAAATTTATATATATATATATTTATTTGTGAAATTGTTTTGGAAACAATTGAGAGTCCAACGGTTACATATTATAAAATTAAGAATTATATGAGCTAGGGACTTTAATCAATGATATTATTCCGGTCCTATTACTCATATGAATATAGTATGGTGGAAGGATAAATAAACGAAATAATTGTTAGCAAAAGAATTTCACAAATCAATCTCAAATACTCGGGGGTGAATTGTAATATGTTGATGGACATGATTACAATTAGTAGAAGCCTGAAATTTAGAATTAAAGAATATAAGAGATTTTCCATGTAATCTATGGCCGAGATCTGAGATCCCTAACGATCCCACGTTATCACAACTAGTTTTTTTATTTAAGGATAGCTATGAGATAGTCTAACCTAATAATTGACTAATTGTTAGTTTGAGAGTTGACTATCAAGACTCAGAGAACCCTAAAATAGTTGTGAGTATAAAGAAGAAAAAGGCAGAACGATTGGGTTGTTATTATGAAATTCTCGAAATTGTGAGATCGACAAAAACTTGAAGATTATCGAAGAATTTTCAGAATCAACAAAGAGAATTAATACGTTAATTTTTCACAATCATAACTTTCAATAAGGTCTGGTTATCTAAGTCCCCCAATTTTTGTAAAGAAGGCTCTAGCGGACTACTTAAATTTTAGTATTGGCGGAGGAAAAAATAGAATTCGAGTATGTAATAGGTTCCTTGATTTAAAAATTGTTGCAGTTACCTTTTCTCTTTATTCGGTTGAGATTTAAGGTAACAGAGGAGAGAGAGAGTGAAAATAAAGAGATCCTTGTATTGATAAAAAAGGGAAAGAAGAAAAATAAGAAAAACTAAAATGAGAAAAAAAGGAGAAAAAAATTTAAGAGTTACCGAGTCATATTAGCCTTCCTATTCATTAAACGAGGTGTACTTATACGAGGTGTACTTATAAGAGCTGTTGACTTGCTTTCTTTTAATCTTCACCCTGCCTTATGGAGGCTTCTGAATTTCCTCCGGGGGAATCCGTTCCCCCTTATTCAGGGTATCTATCCGCCATAAATTACAGTGAGCGTATTTAAGAGTTTTGTTTCAGTTCAAAAAGCAAGTAAAAGAGACGAAACACTCATTTGAGAGAGAGGGAGAAAGAGAACACGAGAGGAAGAGTTCGGGTTGGGTTTTTTCAATGCCTGCTAGTAAACTTAACCTCTAATTGTCGCAGAAAACACAGATTTCGGAACCCCTTTCAAATCTCAAATCAAATCCGACTTGCCCACCTAACGGATGATTAAAAAAAAAAAACGTCGGAATCTCTTAGACCCTACCGGAGCAAAAGACAACGAAAAGTGAAGGAGCTTACCTCGATGAACAGAAAAGGGATGGTCGTCCGTTCCCACCGAACGACGGTAATGGAATGTGAAGATAGATGCTGAACTGGGAGAGATGTCGATGGAGAACCCTCCGTTTTGGCGAGATGTTACTGTCTTTTCTTTTCGTTTTTGGCGAATAGCAGATCGGACGTGTTAGATTTTGAAATTGCTACAATCTTAGTGAATGATGACGTGTCTTAAAAGACTTTTTGTTCGAGAAAGTCCAGCTTGATGTCTATGGGAGGACTAATAGATGGGCTAAGATTGGGCCTTGTCCGACTTCAATTTTTTTCATAATTAATTGATTTTTTTTTAAAAAAAGTAAAGGAACTAGTGTTTTTTCAACATGTTTTGTGAAAAAATTGTTTTGAAATAAAAAAAATAGAACTGAAATTATTTTACAAACATACGTTTATCGGGACACAAATGTTCAAGCTTCAATGAAAGAGATAAAAACTATTATAAGGTTTGATTTAGGGTCTGATTTAAAAACAAGTTCCAGAGAGTTTTTTGAATTCTCAAAACTTTCTCAGTCAAATAACAATATCTGAAAATTTTCGTGTTTACTTTTTCAGTTATTCAAAATATCCATGAATTCATCCTATTTATGTTTTTTCACAAACCTCAATGAAAGTCAATTATAAAAAACTTTATCAACTTTTGTCATTTGTTTTACTTGCTTCTTTCTAGCACATGGTTTTGTTAGAATTATGTGCCCTCGATAACCAAATAATTAATCCAGTCCTAATATCTCATATGGAATATAGTTTGGTGGAAGAATTAATTGTATGTAAAAGGGGCATATTTGCAATAATCTCAAATTTCAGGGGTCAATTACAATATGTTGATGGACTTGATTGTAATTAGTAGAAGCCCTAATTTTATTAGAAGAAGAGTTCTTCAGTTTAATCCTACGGTTGAAATTTGAGATCCCTAAGAATCCTATGTCTTACTCTAGGGTGTTCCAAGGCCTATAAACTTAACTATTATATTTAAGGGGTTGGCTATCAGAACCTATTAGAGAAATCCTAAAAGGAGAGAGTGACATAAATCCCTTAGGAGGCAACGCATCTGTGTTGCTGTTCTGAATCGCTGGAGCTTTGGATTGGATCGTGAAAGGTTGAAACTTGTGGATTCTCGAATTCCTGTATCAAGGTAAATAATCGAATCCGCAATTGCAATTATAATCCTGATAGATGTTTTGTTGAAAACATGTTATTTATTTTGTTTAATTCTGCATAAACTATCAGTGGTATGGGAGCCAGGTTCATATGATTGCAATTGTTGTATGAAAATTTGATTTACTGTTCACGTTTTTGTTCCATAAAATTTTATAAAGAGTTGTGAACAGCAAACCTTTGGAATTCTGTAAATAATAATAAAAAAAACTATTCATGAGATGAATAGTGCCATCGGAGATTGGTCGGACGGTGCCAACCGTGGAGGTTGGCTGCAAGCCAACCTTGCATTCCTGCAAGGGGCCAGCGACGCCCAGGGCATTGAGATGCCCTGGGTCAAATGCTTGGGCCTCGGGTAGGGCAACAGTTGCCCTACCTGGCCCAAGGCCAAACAGCCCAGCCCAAAATGTTGGGATGGGAAAAAAAAAAAAATTGTGTATTGGGCTGGGTTTAGAACCCAGCCCAACCCATGGTCTGGCTAGGCTAGGAGCCTAGCCCTACTCGCGGAGTGGCTGGGCTCGGAGCCCAGCCCAACGTTTGGGCCGAGCTGGGTTATGAACCCAGCCCATGCACCAAGCTGGACTGGCCTGACCGGTTTGACTGGGCAACGGTCAACATTTGACTGACCGAAAAAAGGGTAAAGTACATAAACAGTCCTTGTGGTTTCACGTTTTGACAAATTGATCCCTGGGGTATGAGTTCTGTACTGGATAGTCCTTGGGGTAAGTATCATGTAACAAAAAGGTCCTCCTGTTAGATTTCCGTCAACCCACTTTATGGTCAAAGCTTTCGGGAGGACCTTTTTGTTACATGATGCTTACTCCAGGGACCAATTGTCAAAAGGTGATACCACAGGGACTAATTTGTTAGTCCCTGTGGTATCACCTTCTGACAAATTGGTCCCTGAGGTACGCATCATGTAACAAAAAGGTCCTCCCAAAAGCTTTCACCGTTAAGTAGGTTGATGGAAATCTAATGGAATGACTTTTTTGTTACATGATGCTTACCCAGGGACTAATGTGTTCAAGTTGAAACCACATGGACTAATTTGTCAAAACATGAAACCACAGGGATTGTTTATGTACTTTACCCAAAAAAATTTGGGATTTTTTCTTCCAATTTTTGGGTGCTAAATAGGATTAATTATTGTAATTTTTCCTATAGTCTTTATTATCTGTTAGCCCAAGGTTGTTTTACAAACAATCTTCAATTGATTTTGATGATAACAAAGTCTCTAAGTTTTTAAGGACTTTAGATTTTACAATTATCAATCCTTTCTCTTAAAAGGATTTTTGTCAAGTATCATTGTTTCTCTCTTTAAAAATTCTCTCTAAGCTACTTGATCTTCATTGTACTTGTTAAATGATCATCTTTTCATTGTAAATGGTTTTGAGAATGATTGAATTGGGATAGTTGTTGTTAAAGAACATTTTTTTGTGACTAAGTGTTGGAAGTGTCGACACATTGACCCTAAGTGTCGACACATTGCACTATCTCCCGAAAGGTTGCTTTCCAGGCCATTCAAAGTGATTTTTTTGGCTAAGTATGGGAAGTGTCGACACATTGACCCTAAGTGTCGACACATTGAACTAACTCCCGAAAGTTTGCTCTCCAGGCCATTCAAAATGATTTTTTGGCTAAGTATGGAAGTGTCGACACATTGACCTAAGTGTCGACACATTGAACTAACACCCGAGACTTTTTTCTTGTCAAAGTTCAATGTGTCAGCACATACCACATGTGTCGACACATTGTGTTATTTTGCAGATTTCTTTGAGCAACGTCAACTTATTCAAAAAGGTATCCAAATGTCTCAAATGACCTCCAACGGCACTCAAGCTTTACAAGAAGACCCTTGGTGCCCTAGAAGCTTTAAATAGAAGAAGATGGAGAGAGAAAAGCAAGAAGTTGCGCCATTAACTCTTGCCCTAATTTCTAGAGAGAGAAAAAGCTTTCAAAGAGAAAGGAAGCTCCACCATCCAAGAAAGCTCGTACTCCCACCTGAAAATACTGTAGCTCTCTTGCAAATCTTGTCTCTTTGCACACCTCAGTACCTCACACTTGTTTATTCAGCTTAAAGAGCTTTTACTAAGATTCTCTTTGTACCCATTCTTGAAAAACACGTGAGTGTTTGTGAAAAACACTTGTCCTACTTGTTGTGTAGAAGAAATCCTCTAGGTTGTGAGGATTTGAGAGAGTGAGTTAAAGTGTAAGCTCGAAAACACTTTGTAAAGGTTACTTAGCACCCGTGAAGCTAAGGTGTACTTACTATTTGGAAAATAGTGAAGGAAGCCCAAGGAAGTCAATAGCCTTGGGGGTGGACGTAGGCAAGTGTTGGCCGAACCACCTAAAAGACACGGTGTCATCTCTCTATCCTTATCTCCATTTATTTGTTGCACTTGTTTGTCTTTTCTTTCATTCTCTATATTAGTCCTTGATTAAATAGATTTATTTTTTGCTCCTTAGATCGGTTCCTTAGCATATTGGGTTTTAAAAGAAAAAGGAGAAAAGTTTTATAAAACCCAATTCACCCCCCCCTCTTGGGTTGTTTTTGACCTCTCAATTGGTATCAGAGCTGAGGTTAGACGCTTTTAAATGACAACCCTAGTTAGCACCTCCTTAGCTGAAGGGCAGTCGACAAATCGACCTCCCTTATTTAATGGAACCTCCTATAACCATTGGAAGGCAAGGATGAGAATCTACATCCAAGCCGTTGATTATGATCTGTGGAGAATCATTTCAAGAGGTCCTCGATTTCCTAGAGGAGCAGATGGAAAGCTCAAGGAAGAGAAAATTTTTGATGAGAATGATCTTAAGCTCATGTCTCTAAATTCTAAGGCTATGAATGTTCTGTACTGTTCTCTCGATTCAAATGAGTTCAATCGTATCTCTGGATGCGATACTGCTAAAGAAATTTGGGATAAACTTCTAGTATCCCATGAAGGTACGAATCAAGTAAAAGAAAGCAAGATTAGCATGCTTGTCCATAGCTATGAGCTCTTTAAGATGAGATCTGATGAATCTATCTCTTCTATGTTTACTCGTTTTACTGATATCATAAATGGGTTAAAATCTCTTGGTAAAGAATACACTAACGATGAAATGGTAAGAAAGATTCTCAGGTGTCTTCCTAAAGCTTGGGAACCCAAGGTCACCGCAATTCAAGAAGCTAAGGACTTGACAAAGCTCTCCTTGGACGAGCTCATGGGATCTCTCATGACCATGAGATGAATCAAGTTAAGGGAGATGAAGACGAAGGAAAAGGAAAAAGGGGTGTTGCCCTAAAGGCAACATACTCTAGTGAGGATGAATCTTCTGAGGATGATGAGGAAATGGCTCTATTCACTAAAAGATTCAAGAAGTTCTTCCGCAAGAAACAAGGGGATAAAAGATCCTCAAGAAAAACAAATTACAAAGGGGATAGCAGCAAAAAGAATGAAATTATTTACTTCGGATGCAAGAAGCCGGGCCACATAAAGTCGGAATGCCCAAATGTTGAGACACACAAGAAGTCCAAGGGTTTCAAAGATAAAAAGAAAGCGTTCTTAGCGGCA
>CM025852.1:16461426-16562252 GCA_003952965.2 Morella rubra
CCAGAACGGGTAGCATTCAATTCAACTATGTCTTCATTTGGATTTGAGGATCTAGAAAATTAAGGGATTTGGCAAAAAATTGCTAGTATGATCACTTGAAGTTGAATTTTAAAAGAAACGATTGATTTGAACTTTCAAGAATTTTGCTCCAATAAAAAGACTGGGAATACAAATGTGAAATAAAATCTACAACCGAATAATTCCAAATGCCTATATTGTTAAAAATTAAATCCAACCACGATGCCCATACAAAAAATTTGAGGTTTTCATACTTGATTGAAGCAATTTAAGCTAAAAATTGAGATCCAAGTGCTTCTCTTTCAAGTACTTCCATGCAAATGAACCAGCCACCATTTCCTATTTCGGTACTCAGGTAAAGTGTACCTTATTTCCAAACTTCTTATATCCCAAATATAAAATCAAGCAAGAAAAAAGAGAGCTTCAAGAAACAATCCGAGAAGCTGAAATAACTGCAGTTATAAACATTGAAAGAAGAAAAAACAAAAAGGTGAGAAAGGAGGAGTTGGTCAAAGAGGAACCAGCAAACTTAACCATATAAATACCAAAATGCCCGAATACAAATCTAGATATCTAGGTGCTTCGTACTCAATTAACTAATCGAAAAGAATGGAACTAAAAGGGACATATAAATAGAAAAGAATGAAGATTTAATTATGGATTAAGAGATAATCACGGAAGCATAGGGGTAATCATAATAAGAATAAGAAATTGGACTTTATAGGCTGGACAATTTTGGCAATCCCTGTTTTGTCAAAACAAAATCTAAGTATTGGAAGAATCAAGGGGGATAGGATATAGGCGCATGCTTAACTAAGTTAATTAATGACTCACAAAAACTACAATTCGAGAAAGATCTCTATACAAGGCCACCATTGTTCATTGGTCGTAATACGTAATCCATCAATCGGGCAGGAAATAAAGACCCTATCTACTTACCAAACCCTGTAAGATTACTCGCAATACAATATAGTAGAGGAAGAGAAATTACTGGAACATATAAATGAAACCAGGAATTTATATTAATCAGTCTGACAAATGAATGAGTTTGACTTGTTGCTTCTCTTTCTGAGTTATAGAAACTCCTAAATACAGATCCTGTATAAATCATGATCAAATAACAGGCCAATATAGAATGGCGGGCCATCAATCGGGCAATTAAAAATCAATATTGGGTCACATTTGATTAGGTGGCGATTTAGGGCTAATGGTGAGGATTCGAGGTGAACAAATAATAACACACAAAGAACAGGCGCTCTAAAAAGAAATGAATTTTTTGGATGTAAATAACTGGGAAGCAAATAACCTAGGAAAGAGCTGTAAGGAATGTCACTAAACATGATGAACTTGAGAATATTAAATGATAAGAGTCAAGATCATCATTGAAAGAGTCATGATGTTCATATTAATAAAGCATGATAATGTTGATGTCAAATGATCAATTGGACCTACAACTTGGGACTCGTCTAAGAGGCATTGAAACATATAAATGCACGACAACAACAGTATTTTGAATATATAACTCGGGCCGTACAAGTTGCAACACTCAACCGGGAATATAATCCATGAAAAACAAATTAGATATGCTGCAGCTATTTTCTCTAATGAACCCATGATATTCAGAATAATTACAGCATGCAACGCAAGCCAACGGCTTCCTTGACCATCGTTTTGAAGAACACAAGAACCGATTGTGGTCCGGTTTTTTCGGTCACGTCACCTTTATTTCACGCTTTTTCATTTTGGGCAGACTGACGCGGAAGCACGGAAAGGTCTCTTCGCTACTGTTCCCGCGCATATGTTCTAAAAATGATAGAACTCTCGCTTATTGTAGGGTGATATGCTCTCTCAACAATACGCCTCGGGTAGCATTCTATCTGCGGTATCCCACTCAGATTAACTTCGACGGGAGGAAAAGGCATAATACGAGGAATTTGACTCGTGTGATTTAGGAATCGAAAATCACAAATAGTTGGCAGATAGATGTCACGGGCATTGTGAGCGAGTGCCAGTATTGTGGTTTTGGAGGGGGACAGAGAGAGGAATACGGAGTGAAGAAGAGTCTAGTTTGTCGGGTTTGGTCCTATTAGTAGAGAAATTGGAGAACAAGTAAGAGGGAAAGGAGATTGAGACATGTAATAAGATGTGGTTTTGTTTGGTGGTTCGATACGTAGAATGAGGGATTGGAAGATGATGGAGAGAGAGAGGAAGTGGAGATGAGATTGTGCTATTGATTGATAGTGTGTGGTATGAATCGGACAGAACGTCAATGATGCAATTGCCGAGAGATAGCTACGTCTGTTGACTGAGAATGACGAAAAAAAGGAGGGGGTGAGGACTGAGGGAAGCAGCTTTTTTTTTTTTGCTAAGCAGAGTAGGGGAGAGACTGGGTGAATGTGATGGACACGTAGGTGCGGAGGAGGCTTTCGGGTCGGGCAGGCATGATATGCTGGCCATTTGGGGTACATACGCGTTTGGTTTTATTGAGTGGAGTTCCTGTTACGTGAAGGTTTCAGATCGTGACTATATGAGTAGGCTGGGTCCAGAGCTCGTAGGATGGTGGGGTGTATGTTTCCGAAAATGATCCATAAGTTACTGCGTTGTTTTTCGTTGTAGCAAAATCTGCGGAAGAGGTTTGAAAAGGCCAGCAACCAGCGGTTTGTTTGGTGTGTAAATTATGTTAATTCTCTATAAGGTAAGGTGTCTAAAAAAAAATCACGCCATCGCGTTTATCGGCATTGTGCTTGTCACATTGTTATTTCTCGATTTTGTGTTATTTTTACTAGATTCTCTGATAAAACAGAAAAAAACAAATGTGATTCGAATTTAGTCCATGCGGTAGGGGCATCAAATTCTGTTGAGTATATCATTCATAATTATTATGCTTGGCGTACCAATGCGGGAAAGAGATAAATGTATTATGAGGACCCTATGGTAGGGGAGCAGGGAGGGGAAATAGCAAAAGAGCACGGTAGGGTCCAGACTTAAAGGTGTAATTTGGTGTGAAAAGAAATAGTGTTGAATAAAGTGCTACTACAGGATTTTTTGAATTCTCAGATACAAAATTATTGCCTGAAGAGCGAACTAAACATCATTACTTCTCAACTGAAACTTACTATAATAAAGCTAAAATGAAATACGCATACCAATAAACAGGTTAAGCAATTCCTAAAATTCTCAAAACCAGAAAATTCTAAAAAACCCCTATACTAAACACCTCAAAGAGTAACAATGAAAGGAGGGTTTGGCATGTCATAACTTGGTTTTTGGTCTGTTCATTAGTTGTCAGATCTATTGATTTAAACGGTTTTTTATCTTAAAAACGTGTGTGTATTCAGTTAGTAAAAAGATTAATAAGAATTGTGTGTACTTTACATTATCAACAAATTAAGCAATTTTTTGTCTTTACACATGTTTCCGTATTATTTCAACATTTGCCTTTTTAAATTTCATAGAGATTATTAAAAGTTATTTCTTCAAAGTGTTTAATCAACAAAAGTTGAGAGGTTAATCGTTTGATGGATGATGCGAAACTGTAATGTGAGATGTACTTGTAGTGAAATCTTTCAAAAATTTACTGTAAACACGGTCCCTATGAAACATAGTAGATGGCATAACATGCAACTTAAATATTGTTAAGGAAACATTGGGCCACTGTAGTAGCAGTGTAAGGATGTGCTAGGGTCATAAAATGTCCATACTTAGTAAGTCTGTCTACCACCACCAATATCACAGTATGACCATGGACTTTAGGAAGCCCCTCAATAAAATCCATTGAAATATCAGCCCATATTCGAGTTGGAATAGGTAAAGGTTGAAGTAACCCACCTGGTAGTGTGGTAGAAATCTTGTTCTGTTGGCACACTTGGCATTCAGTGATGAACTGCCTGATGTCTCTCTTCATGCCCCTCCAATGAAAATCCCTTTTTGCACGCTGGTATGTCTTCTCATAACCAGAATGTCCTCCTAGAGGCCCATTGTGCATATGCTGTAAAATTTGTTGCTTAAGGGGGTTTGCAGCTCCTATGCACACCCTACCATTGTATAGGAGCAAACCATCCCGCAAAGCATACATGTTTGGGTCAAGCTCTCCTTTTTGTAGTTGGGTGAGCAATTGCTGAATTTGTGTATCCTGTGGGTATGCAAATTTAAGCTCAGCCATCCATGTAGCTACAGGAAAGGAAAGTGTCATCAAACTTTCCTTTGGTATGTCTTCAAACTTCCTAGATAACCCATCAGCCACCTTGTTATCCCTGCCACACTTGTATTCCACCACAAAATCATAACCAAGTAGCTTAGTGATCCATTTCTGTTGTACCGGAGTCCCCACCTTTTGCTCCAAAAGGTATTTCAGACTTTGCTGGTCTGTTTTGACTCTAAATGTCCTTCCTAACAAATAAGGACGCCATTTACTAATGGCTGAGACCAAAGCTAGTAATTCTCGTTCATAGGTAGATAAAGCCAACATCCTACCCTTCAAGGCATGACTGAAAAATGCAATTGGATGTCCAGATTGCATGAGGACAGCACCAATTCCCACCCCCGATGCATCACACTCAATGACAAAATCTTGAGTGAAATCTGGTAGAATGAGGACATGTGGTGTAGTTACAGCTTGTTTCAAAAGCTGAAACGCCTCCGTAGCCTCATGAGTCCAATGAAAGCTATTCTTCTTGAGGAGGTTAGTAAGAGGAGCAGCTATAGACCCATAGTGCCTTATAAACCTTCTGTAATACCCAGTAAGACCTAGGAATCCCCTCAAAGATTTAAGAGTCTTCGGTAAAGGCCAATTCAACATAGAATCAATCTTGGCCGGATCTGCCCTCACTCCTTCAGCAGTCACTATATGACCTAAATATTCCACCTCCGTACATCCAAACCTGCACTTGCTCATCTTAGCATAGAGCTGGTGTTGTCTAAGTAATTTTAAGGTTACTTCCAAGTGTTGGAAGTGTTCCTCAAGGCTCTTGCTATAGACTAAAATGTCATCAAAAAAGACAAGTATAAACTTCCTCAAATATGGTTTGAACACATCATTCATCAATGCTTGAAATGTTGATGGAGCGTTTGTGAGCCCAAAGGGCATGACCAAAAATTCGTAGTGCCCTTCATGGGTGCGAAAAGCTGTTTTTGTGATGTCTTCCACCTTTACTCGGACCTGATGGTACCCGGATCTAAGGTCCAATTTGGAAAAATGACGGCTCCATATAACTCATCCAATAACTCATCCACCACGGGAATTGGAAATTTATCTTTGATGGTCACATTATTCAATGCCCGATAATCCACACACATCCTCCAACTCCCATCCGCTTTTCTCACCAATAACACGGGAGAAGAGAAGGGACTTTGAGAAGGCCGAATGACCCCTGAGTCGAGTAAGTCTTTGATGATTTTCTCAATTTCATCCTTCTGAAAATAGGCGTATCGATAGGGTCTAACACTCACTGGTTGTGTCCCCTCCTTTAGTGGAATACTATGATCATGAGCACGAATAGGAGGTAATCCCTTGGGTTCCTCAAACACATCTGGAAACCCCTGTAAAATGCCTTCCAGCTGCACATTCTCCACATTACCCGATACTGACACATTCTCTAAGAGCTGGAGTACCACACCCTTTGCTCCTCACTGCACACATGTGTTTGCCAATCATTACTAACAAATTCAGGAGCTATAATCCCCTGCAATTTGACTTGTTTTTGGTTCATCTGAAACTCCATGGTTAATTGTTTAAAATTCCAAAGGATGGGACCTAGGGAACTTAACCACTGCACTCCAAGGACCATATCACAACCCCCTAATACCAGCAGGTAGGCCTCAATTTGAAACTTTTGGTGCTGCAGCCTGATCTCTAAATTGTGACACTTCCCTTCACTTAATAATGACTCCCCATTAGCTACCTTGACACGTACTACCTCCTTAGGATTCACCATGAGTCTTTCCTTCCTTAGAATCTTTGGATCGATGAAATTATGGGTGCTGTCGCTATCAACCAGAAATTACCACCCCATGAGTACCAATCTGCCCACGTAATCTCATAGTTTTAGTAGAAGCTGAACCCGTAATAGCATTCAATGAGATCTCAGGACACAATTCTTCCTCAGCTCCCCTGAGAGTTCCCTGCCCTTCGTCATCTACTAATTCTAATTTTCTTCCACTTTCTCCCAAACTTCCTCAACCCCTTCCAGAAGGAAAAGTTTAGGATTCTTACAGTTGTGTTGTGGATTCCATTTAGAGTCACAATAGTAGCACAATCCCTTATCTCTACGCTCTCATTTGGTTAGGAGAAATTTTTTGCACTGGCACTATGGCCCTAGAATTTCCAGATTGCTGGCACCATGGCCCTGGAATTTCCAGATTGAGCTGACTGAAATTGTCCCCCACTGCCCGAGGAAGGAAATCCTCCTCCTCCCCGAAACCCTCTTCTTTGAGCCACATTACATTCCTCTTGCATCCTAGCCAAACCGTAGACTGTATGGATTGTTGTGGACACAACATCCTCACTGGTAACCTTATATCTCTCTCAACCCACCAAAACAGCTGAGCTTGTGCTGCTCAGTAGCCCTCGTAAGCGATTAGAAAGATTTTCAAATTGACTCTTATAAGCCTCAACTGTTGTGGTTTGTTTCAGTCTAGTCAATGCTTCCATTGGATCATCATACGAATGGTTTCCAAAACGCAATAGTAAAGCCATAGTAAGACCCTCCCAGTTAGTAAGGGTTCCTGACTCCTCTAATTCTTGAAACCATACTAGAGCCTTACCTTCCATGTGAAAGGAAGCTAACAACAGCTTTTGGGGTGGTGTGGTATGATGAAAGGTAAAGAACTGTTGAGCCTTGTACAACCAGCCTGCTGGATCCTCCCCATCGAACCTAGGGAAGTCTAATCTCACAGATCTAGGATGAAATCCATCACCCTCCGGTTGATTCTGCCCCATACGCCCTCTTTCCCGATTAACCTCCTCTGGCAGCCGTTGGAGAACTGTCTGCACCCCCATGGTAAGAACCCCAATCTGGTGAGTTAGTTCTTCTAGAGTTCGCTGTTGCCCTTCTTGAGTCTTCAATTGATTATCCTGTTGCCGCATTATGTCTTCCATAAACTGTTGCTGACCATCCTGTTGTTGCTTCATTGCAGCTACAGATTCCACCAAGACGTTCATGCGAGTTCCATCAGCCATTGTGAGGATCAGCGGCTTTGATACCACTTGAAACAAACGAATGGGATTTTGAACCTTTCGGCTGTTTTTGTATTTTTTTGAGAATGGATGAACTATGGAATCAAACTATTACACTGTAAACTACTGCTATTCGAGGCTAGCTACCTCCAGAAACTTAGAAAGCAAACGAAACTAGACGATAGTCAATCTCCAGCGTGCCCTCTTCTCCCTCCTTCAGCGCTTATATCCTTCTAACCAACCTCGGGGAATCATGGAAACAACTCTAACAATCTACTAAGCTGGGCTTGGGCAATAAGGGACATACACAGCTACTAAAAACAATAAATTGCAATAAGAGACCAACGCACGAATATAAAAGGAACTTCATTTAAGGCGGTGAACTGGAATCGTAGCTTCTGAAATTGAAAACGAATTTTCATGGTTTCTCTTTTTATTCTGACAATTCGAAACCTTTAATTCTCTCCTTATTGTGTGGCATTGTTACTGGGGGAGGTATGTGTCTGAGGGGATGACAAATGGCTTCGCATTGTGATCAATTTCTTCCGTAGAGGGTGTAGGATCAAATCAAAGTAAACAAATTTGCTCATAAGGTAGAAAGAAAACATAGATTCAGAACTCTCTCTCTAAGGGTGGGATAATGAAATAACCCATCATACACTGGACCAGTGTGGAGCACAACATAATAAAGTTTATTGCTTAATATTGATCAAATTCGTTATCTATGCTTCGTACTTTTTTACTAACTATACTAAGAAGTGGCAAGCTTATATGATGGGTATTTTGTGTTGTGGTTTAGGTGGGTAGAAATTTTGGGGTATTATATTGGTAAAGTAAAATATTTTATAGAATTTAATGAAAAGAAAAGAAGATTTGAGTAATATATAATAAAAAGATTATTTGAAGGAAAAAAATATTTTTTATATTTTTTTAATAATTTGACTTTGGTGGATGATTGGGAATAACGGCCTCATAGATGACCAAGGAAGGAGAACGAAAAGCGGGAGTCGGATTGGACTCCGGACGAGAATCAGAGCTCTTATGTATTTTGATTCCGTAAAAGAAAGAGAGGCTAAGGATTTATTAGTTAAGGCAAAAGTTTAATGTTTAGTTGAGATTCGATCAGGCCAAGGTGAAAAGATTCACCCAATAAATCTTTCTTAACTGGGCGAAGGGACGTCGTTTTTGATATTCCTATTCAGAATGAACAGATTACGCGCTGGGTCACTCGTGAGCTACTTGGGATTACATCAGAAGAAGAGAAAGCGGCAACTTGCACATAGGGAGGTATTGATTCGCATTGGTCGAGCTGTTGAGGAGAAGAAATGGTGTCATTGAGTATTAGTGATTGGTTTGTTTTTTCTTTTGCCGGCAGTTATTGCTGAGCTCGGAACGCGGAGTTTCAAACGATACTTTCCTTCAAAATGGAGTCGTTATGAGAGAATGGCTGTTTCTGAAGCTTGCTTTATCTGATGTGCTCTTTTTTCTCTGACCATGGGTTAGCCTTTCAGTTCCAGGAGCCGGGTCAATTCGATAATCATTCGCTATCAAATGGAGCTGTTAGTGAGAGAAATGGTGTTTTGTTGAGTTGCCTTAGCTAGTCGCTTTTTTTATCTCTTACTTGGTTAGCTTCTCCTCATTTCAGGGAAGTTTGGAGTCCCTTAGATCAATCACTTTATGCAAGAGGAGGTTATTCATTTGGTGCGGACCGATAGTTGAGGATTAGGTTTTGGAGTACCCAGAAGAGGAGGGTGGCTGAATCATTTTTGCACCGTTTTAAGAGTAATAGTGGGTTGTTTGTCAGTGATATTACTGCAACGGTATGAAAGGTTTCTTTTCGTTTGGTTGGTTTTCCTTCGTTTTGGATGTTGAGAAATGGGTCGATTTAATCAATAACTAATGATATGCAGTAATAAAGGACTTCTTTTGTGTCACTTAATTAACAACCACTACAACCTCAACGCTGTAGCTGCCGTTTGTAAAATGTTACCATAAAATTACTAGGAGAAGGCCCTGGTACACTTGCTGTCAAATAGTTTTTTTTCTTCGTTATCGAGGGAAATTCTTTTCCGGACATCATATACACGGGGTGTTCGGTTAGGGAGTTTTTTTGATAATTTTTTTTGTGTTTTGAGAATTTTTAGGTGATGTTAACTTTATTGATATGCGTGTTGTAGTTATTTTTATGTAGTGTTAAGAATGATGTTTGATCGTAGAATATTTTGTATTATGAGAATTCAAAAAAATCCTGAGATTTTTGTATACCGAACGTGCTCGCTACATGCCCCGGGGAAAAAAAAACAGGGAGTTAAGCGCTAGAAATAACCTTTAATTGCCACTAGGTGAGGGGACATTGTTTGGTGCAATGGTCGTAGTCTTTGGTTGTAGGCACGAGTACATTTCCTCCCAGGACCTCACTTTAGCGTATCCAACACACTCTTTAGTTGGTACGTAGCAAGAGAAAGGGTTTCGAGTATTTGCTCATGCATTAATCTTAGATGCATCCCGTGGTTCAGGTTGCAGTTAAGCAATCAACCTTCAGGGTCTGTCATCGCCTTGATCTTGTCTGTGCATTTTTTGGCCTCGCATATCTTGAACAGGTTGACGGTAGGAGATCAACTCTTGCAATGATCAGACCATTCTTGTTCTAACTGCAAATTGCTTTGATTGTATTCTACTGGGCAGAGTCATCTGTGAACACCTACGAAGTATAATCCCTGTGAGGTTCGTAAGTACATATACGTGGGGCACAAAAAGTGAGAGAGTAAGCTGAGATGAAAGCAGCAGGAAAGGACATTTCACTCGGTGGCCGTCAGACACCTATGATAATAGAGAACCGAAGCTACTAAACTGTATTCAAAATTCATTCTCACTACCCATTTTGGGCTGACTAATCTCGCGATGCTACCCATGAAAAATGTTATCCCATTAGGATGATTATAATCCCCACAGTGATTGGGCATTGTGCTGGTGCTTATAAACGACACGGTGTCTATCCCATCCTTTCTATCTATCTCTCTCTATCTCTCTCTGGGGTGTTGTTATGCGAATCATGTGTATTGTAAAGTCATGCTTAATATGGTATGTGTTGGCTAAAAATATTTTTTTGGGAAACATATTTGTCTCGTATTCATTCTCAGTTCCTGCTCACGGTATAGGAATGGTGCCAAAAACAAAAAGGAGTTTGAACTTCGCTTTGGGAGTCGAAAGATTACTGAAGCTATGAGAATAGGTAGAGCTCGCCATGCAAAACTTGAAGAAGAGGTATGTATGTAAGCTCCTTTTATAGTCTCTTAATTTGCTTACATACAGAGGCGAAAGGGGACAAATAAAGCATAGTTGGAGGACATAGTAATGAAACTACAAAACTCCAAGTCATTTTAGCCTCTGAAAGTCATTTTAGCCTCTGAAATTCATTTTGCCTTTGGAAGATCATTCAAGTGACTAGCGGTTCTCTGTCCACATTTTGCTTAGCAAATCGCTGCTTTGTTTTCTATTTGTCACCTTCTACTTCCTCCTAAATGCACTTTTTACAATAATCTCGCCCTGATTGTATTTTTGGGCAGGTTACAAAAAAAGTGGAAGTTCAAGGCAACTCAGTCGAGGATGAGTGGGCTAAGAAACTTATGAATTTCATAATTGGTGCCAACCAGTTATTGTCTAATGGATTGACACGTGAATTACCCCTGTAAGTTCAATAATTTGCAGTTATTTCATTTCTCCAATTTCTGTTTTCTCATGGTAAACATATCTTCTGGCTATCACGGGTCACATGTTTTTGTCTTACCTACCGGATGTGAAACTATCCAAGGATTAATTTAAGAACTGTTTTTTTCTAGATTTCATTGGAATAGTCGTAATCCAATAATGCTTTGCATATCAGTAGATAAGCATGGAAAACAATCCGTGGATTAATAGAAGTTAATGGAACCTTCTTCTTGCCTTTGGCAAAGCAATGGGGTTAATGCGCGGTAATATGTAATATAACATTCGTTGTTTTTAGACACACTTCTGCTTTTGTCTGGGCAATTTTAGAATCTGACAAAGAGTGACAGGTACCTAATTTGGGTCTGAGGGGATTTTTCTTTTCCTTCATTCTGTTTGGTCCCTCCCTTTCACCTCTGTCCCTCGTATGGAAGCGCAGATATAATTTGGAGCATAGATCTTTATAACCTCTTTCTCCCATGCTGATTAACTACACTACATCAGGATAGGCTGTGCAGAAGGTGTTTGGCTGGTGGGAATGGTTGATGAGGTCCGAATGCCAGTAACTGAAGCTGATAGAAACCCGATGTTAGTAGACACAAAGACTCGTGTGCAAGATACACTACCTGCAGAAGCACAGATAAGAAACGGGAGGTATGGAAAATTACAGGTGCCTTCAAAGTGGATTAAGATGAGCAACTACTATAATGCATCTAAAAAATTGTAACATGCATATTTCGTTCGGCAGGCTTCAACTGATGTGCTACAAGTATTTGTGGGACAATCTCGTAGCCCACAAATTCCCCTCCAAGAAGTTTCTCGATTTCTTTTCCTTGAATCCTTCTTACGTCTTATCCAAAGAAATCCAACAGAACACTGCTGAGTCAGGGTTCCCTGCAATGGTAAATATCCTGTGTTTTGGATTTCTGGTTACTTTGAGAAATTAGGGATGCCCATATTCCATTATGTCCTGTTTTTCATGTACTAAGATATGTTCCAAGTAAATGGCATGAACCTTTCTAAATCAGTTAAATGGTAATCAATGTTTAACGTAACCTGTAAAAAGTGTGCAGTCACAGGTGAACTGTTTTGGATAACTAACAGATAAAATTTTTGATTCTTTTGATTTGGGTGTACAGACCCTTGATGAGCTGCTGAGATATTTTGAACATAAATGCAGCATGCTGCCCCGTGCGCATGACCAGCTGTTAGTGAGGTAGGTACTAAATTAGTGCTGGAGATGTCTTTGTATTACAATTTTTTGCGTAGTTCTGATAGTTGAAGCTATAGGAGGTATCATATTTAGTAGTTGGACTTCTGGCTTCACTTTGCAAGATGTTCGATGGGAGGCACAAAATGAGGGAGGGAGCTGATCCAATTTAATATTTTGACTATCTGACTGACTGTCATTTCTTCCCTCCTCATCGGGTGTTACTCGGTTGGGCCAGACTTCATCTGGTTGTTCTAATTTCTGAGACCAGAACGGTTCCGAACTGGTTAGTTCACATTGACCTACAAGAAGGTTCTCATCTATTTACTAACCCAAAAGAACATTAACTTTCAAGAAGGTTAGTTAACATGTGATTGCTTTAGAAAGAGACAAATAAGTTAACTGTTTTAACATAGATGTTTTTGTTTCTTCATATCTTGAACCAATACATTGTAGCAACAATCTTATACAATTCCTTTTCAATGAGATGCCTATTTGGTGGATTTGGAGCAGATATGAATTACAGAAGGACAATAAAGTGCTTAGTGAACATCATTTTGCATATGATTCTGATTGGCTCAAGAGTCAAATTCATCGGTCTCTTGAGTTTTGGTTGGGAGAGCGAGAAGCAAGTTGCACTCCACAGGAAGAGCGTTGGAAATGCTGGTTTTGTCAATTCGCTGATATTTGTCCTACTAACACCAACCCTGATCGTGTACCAACCCTTACACAAGCTGATCCGAATAGTAAACCCAGCTAGAGAAAGCACTGATCTTCTCCTCTGTTACTTCAATAAGCTTCTTCGATTCATGGGGCACAGTGGCAGCAAGCAGATCATGCCATGCCAGGCCTTTTGTGGTCTATGCTGCCAGAGCCATACGCTGGTGGTTCTGTTGTCGTGGGATGTGCAACAACCATGTACTATATGTATGTGATATCTGTGCATCAGATGTATTTTGTCATAGGCGGTGATGATTTCGTTGTTGTAAAATTGATCAGCTTATATATTGTAAATTTCTAGATTGCTACATTTCTGTCGGTGCATGCCCGACTGTTGCAGTTGTCATAATGATGATACAAATGTGAAGCTTACCATGTCACTGCTAGCATTGTTATATCAGAAGTCGCCTAAATAGAAAGAAAAACGAACTATGAAGTTTTTCTTAATGCTAACAGTCCTTTTGGCAGAGATAAACCAGAGTGGTAAGTTGACATTCTTTTTTTCTAAGTGGTAAGTTGACATTCATACAAACAAGTTTGGAGCTTTTTTTCTTTGGCAAGACAAAAACATTCGTTGATAAGCTTAAATAAGTACACAAACAGGCTTTCAACAACCAAAATAACTTCGGGCCCGTTTCAGGACAGACAGGAGGCAAAGTAGGATTGAAGTCTTGGGGTGGAGTCATAGAGGGAAATAATAGTGAGCGATAACAAATATTCACTTTTTGGAGAAGATATTTTGAAAGTAAAAAAAATTCACAACTAAACATCCAAAATCTAAAAAAATTCAATACGACCTTCAACACATTTTCACACAAACTCTAATACCTATCTATAGGTTCGCACTTAATTAAATACTTTTTTAACTACAAATGTCCATCAAATCATCCCTATATATATATATATTATTATTTATAAATTCCAATAAGAATCAAGCTACAATAAAATATTTTTAAAAAATTTCACTAACTTTTTACAAACTCCAATAAAACTTCAATCTACCTATATATTTCGACCTCTATCAAATTTTCTACAAATTTTGAGAATTTGTTATTGCCAAACATCACCTTAGATTATGTTCTAGAGTAGAAACACCTACTTTCCTATAATTCAATTTCTAAAGTGTGATTTGGAGAAAAGAAAGAACTTCCTTAATATTTTATGGAAGTAATTATTTTCTATGTATTAATTATTATTCTGCAAGTTTATCACCTAACAATTATAAAGAAACAATATAAATGTTTACTCTAAATTGAAATTAGCAACTAATTAAAGGAGGGAAAAAAATTAGAATGAAAGAGATTGAAAGCTAAAAAAGAGATAATGAACTTACATAAGGCGAGACAACGTCAAAAGAAAAAGAAAGAAAAAACAAGTTAAAGTTGTCATATGTAAAGCCGTAGAAGAAACTTGGTGGGCTAAGTAATTTATTAATTATGTTAACTTTTTCAAGGGTGAGAGAAAATCATAAGTTTTTTTAAAGAAAGTGAAATTGAGAGAAATAAATAGCAAAATAGAAACAAAAATCAGTATTTACTTCATAAAATAAATTGCATCTCTTTGTAAACTTTTAATTTCATTAGCATTTGTTGTTATTTTAAAAGATACTTTAATTCATTTCTTATTTGTTGTCATTTTAAAGGGTATGATTTTTAAAGTATTAAATTTGTCTCATTTATTTGGGGATAAATTGTATTTGAAGGGGTAAAAAGGGATAGTATTTTTGGCCATGCAAAAGAGATATTTTCAAAATATTTGTCTGGGGGACAAAATGGTATTTGAAGGTGTAAAATAGGGGGTGGGATAATATTTTTGGCCTTAAAAAGGATTGAAAAGAAAAAAATTACAAAAATTGTGGGGGGCGGTCCGCCTTCGCCCCTGGGTATTAATCCCTTCACAATAATCAAAGTGAGCTCAAAGGCTACAATCCAAATCCAGGTCTAGAAATCCGAAGTTAAATAGAGAGGGCTCTGAAGATGTCCATCCGAAGGATCCTCTCCAATTATTGACCTAATTAGATGATTCAATTTCAAGAGAGAAAGACATAACATGTATTCAATATTATATAGCCCATACTGCTCTATGATTACGGACAACACTATAATGTTTTAGGTTTAGCTAGGCCTAATGACTGGAACCTACAACTTCTCCCCTCTTACTCTGCAACTCTCTAGCTCTCTCTCTCTCTCTCCTTTTGTTGTGATTTGATATTATATGTTGCAATTTGCTATTGATAATTTGGGTTGTATTTTTAGAATATTTTTTAGGTTTTTTGGGATTTGATTGAGATTTGGAAAGTTTTTCACATCTGTGGCGATTTTGTTGCGAATCTATTACCATTTATTATTGATTATTTAGGTTGCAATTTTGGAAAATGTTTTTAGATTTTTTGCAATTTGGTTGAGACTTGGAAAGTTTTTTTGAATATGTGAGAATTTTTTGCCAATGTCATTTTAAGTTTTAAATTATCGATTTAATCACACGGCCTCAAATCACCAAATTTCTTAAATGTTCAACTTGTTATAAAATCTAACTATTGCTAATGTATCAGGTAACTTATTTTATATTAATTTCGACTGATACTACTAAAACGTGAACATTTATATATTTTAATAGTTTGTGAGGTAAATATTATAAAACTTATAATTCAGTTCACTTTTAGATAATACTTCGGATTCGGAGGCTGAGCCGTTGAGGTGAGGATTTCTGTAAGGGAAAGAAAAAACTCAACGCTGCTAGCCAAAACTCGGATCATTTACGAAACAAACCGTACAAATCCTCGTAACCTAGGACCAGGCATAGCACGGACATAGGACAGAACGACAAGAAGAACCGACGGAGAGGCCTTGAAAAGATAGAGAAGAGAGTGAGAGAAGCAAACCTGTTACAATGGCGCAAAACGGTAACATTAGAAGTAGGTGGCGCCCCAATATCCTGGTGACAGGGACGCCCGGGACAGACAAGACAATTACGACGTCGTCTGCTCTGGCGGAGGCCACCCAGCTCGAATCCTACCTCATTAACGAAGACCTCGTACCAACAATCCCTACACTATTTCTGATTAATTTTACTTTTCTGCTATTTTTGACACTCCACTATGTTTAAATTTCTAATCTTTTATGATTATATGTTGTCAACTTTTCATGCATAAGTACATAAACACAAATAGAGAGTTGCTTTTTCGTATTGAAACAGAAAAGAGGGTCGTGGAATCAATGGAGTCGTGGAAACGATGGATTAGTATAATAATTTATTGAGATTTTTTTTTTTTACATTTATTATAAGCTTAAAATTGAATATTTGAATGTCTTAGTACATTAAAAAAATTCAGAATGAGCGAAAAAAGTATGAACGAAAATTTTTCAAATGAAAAGAAGGCCGAATTGATATGTTGTGGCTATAAAGCTTCATTTTTTTTTTGGAACTTCTAGAACTTCTTTACCATATGTGGTCTTTTGATGGAGGCATTGTCTATGCACTTGAGGATTAATGTAGGATGCGTCCTCGTTTGTTTGTATTGTCTCATCCCAAAAAGAAAAGGGAGAAAAAGAACGTCTGGGATGCATGTTATATCTGGCCTTGTAAGAAAGCAGAGATGTGGAGTCTGGGATGCATATTATATTCACTTTCTTTATCCTGATTTATAAGTTGGTTTAAAATCAACTTCTTGGATGGTTACATATCGTGTTTATTGGTTGAAGAAATTTTAGCACTATTTGTCATTAAGTTATGAGGCTCAAGCCTGTATGACCTATATGAAAAGTTGTAGTGCATGATATCCCCAAAATATTGTTAAGAGTTACAGTTATATTTTGCAGGTTTGTGATGAGCTCGAGGATAGGATGGAAGAAGGGGGGCACATTCAGACCAACAACACAGTGTTGTATGGTTGCTTGACAGGGAACACATCTAGTGCTACTCTGGAAAGGTTAGAAATTCTGGAAGAGAGTAATAAGACATTCGCCAAGGTGTTAGAAGACATGACCACTACTTTGGCAGAGATTAGAAAGACCATATGAATAAGATATCATGGAATACCAAAGAGAACAAAATGACTATCGATACCACAAGAAGGGAAAGCAATGACCATCATGGACAACTTGCAAAGTTGAGACAAGATGGGGAAGGTGCAGAGCTATATAGAAGAATTCAAACAACTACAGATCATGGTTAGGGGGTGGTTAGAGGAAGTCCTATTTGGGACATTTGTAAATGGCTTGAAACCTAGTTGGCTAAAGAACTCACGTTGAAACAGCTGCAAAGACTCTAGGAAGCTATGAGAATGGCTGAGATACTTGATCAGAGTTACTTTGCAGAGAAGAGAAGAGCCGAGGAAATTGTGGAGAACGAGAGTGCTAAGAATGTGCAAACCAAGACTCCTTGGAAGGGCGAAAAAATGGTTGGAAGCTCCAATAGAAAGAAGGTTAGGAAGTACAAGAAGCTCTCTACGGAAGATTTCCAAAAAAAGGTGAAAAAAGGCTTGTGCTTCAAATGTGGAGAAAAGTGGAGCAAGAAGCACAAATGCAAGATTGGGCAGGTGTTTTTGATTGATGATACCAACAAAGACAAAGATAGACTCAGCTTGAGGGACAACTCTAGGGGTGATGATGCTCCAAAATTTACCCTTGAGGACAAGGGTATTCTCTATGGAAGGGGGAAATGTTGAAACCCCTAGAAGAAGCAAGAGACTTGTAGAACCAAAAAGGGGGAAAAACATGTGAGATGCGCATGGGTCATTAAGGGTATTTTGGGAAATATTTATGGTAGTAGTAGTTTTACAAATAAGGATAAATAAGGGCTTAATAGTCAATTGAGTATTAAGGTTTCTCTAGGTTAAGTTTAACTAGTCGTAGTGGGCTAGCTTGGTGCAATTTATTGAATCCAAATTAGAAGATCTTATCTTTGCAATTCACTAAATAGGTTTGATTTAATCTGTCCTTTTTATCTTTCTTTGTATTTTCGAATTGTACTATTGCAATCCATTGAATAAAGTTGATTCAACCATATTTTCTTTTGGTGGTTACTAGGATCATTTTGATATCATTTGTAATGATCTAAGATAACACTAACTACATTTGTGCTTTTGACTTCAAAAGGACTAGTCGAGGTTGCTCTTGAAGCTCTTTAAATCATTATAAAGCCCAATTTAACTTAATAAAATCTCAATGTGGGACTTAGCTCTTATAGAACTCATCTCTTATTCCTTATCTTCTTCCACTTCATGTGGGATTCGGAGCATCTTAAACACCATATGATTGCTTTAGAAAAAGACAAATAAGTTAGTTGTTTTAACATAGGTTATTGTTTCTTCACATCTCACTCAAGTGGCAGAGCTAAGATTGAAATATTGGAGAGGTGGAGTCATAGAGGAGAATAAAGGTGATTTTTGGGAATAACAAATATTTACCTTTTTGAGGAAATGTTTTAAATGTAAAAAATTCACAACTAAAAATCCAAAAATTCAAAAATTTAAACACGAACTTCAACACATTTTCACACAAACTCTAACACATTTTTTTAAAAAAATCATCAAATTATTTCTCTCTATACTTTTTCACTAAACTTAAATACTTTTTTTATTACAAAATTCCATCAAATAATACTTCTTTACATTTTTTTATAAATTCCAATAAAAATCAACCTACAATCAAATATCTTTAAAAAATTTCACAACTTTTTACAAACTCCAATAAAACTTCAATATACCTACATATTCACACTACTAGCAAATTTTTTACAAATTTTGAGAATTTGTTATTGGCAAACGTAACTTTAGATTATGTTCTAGAGTAAAAACACCTACTTCATATAACTCAATTTCTAAAATGCGATCCGGAGAATAGAAAGAAATTCCTTAATATTTTATGGAAGTAATTATTTACTATGTATTAATTATTGTTCTACAAGTTCATCACCTAATAATTATAAATAAAACAATATAAATGTTTATTCTGAATTAAAATTAGCAGCTGAAAGGGAGAAAAAAAAAACTTGAGATTGAAAGAGATTGGAAGTCAAAAAGAGAGAATAAACTTACATAAGTCGAGACAACATCAATAGAAAAGAAAAGAAAAAAACAAGTTAACGTGGTTATATGTAAAGCGGCAAAAGAAACTTGATTGACTAAATTATTTATTTATATTAGTTTTTTCAAGGGTGAAGACGAAATCGAGAGACTTTTTTTTAAGAAATAAAATAAAATTAAGAGAAATAACAACAAAATAGAAACAAATACCTTTATTTACGTCATAAAATAAATTACATCTCTCGGTGAACTTTTAATTTCATTAGCATTTGTTATTATTTTAAAATATATTTGAAGAGTACGATTTTTAATTTATTTCTTATTAATTGTTAGTTTATAGGGTACAATTTTAAAGCATAACATTTATCTCATTTATTTTGAGAGATAAATGGTATTTGAAGGCGTAAAAAGAATTCAAATTTTTGACCTAGCAAAAGGGATTTTTTTCAAAAATTTTGGGAGGGACAAAATTGTATTTGAAGGTGTAAAAAGGGGGTACAGAAGTATTTTTCATCCTAAAAAGAAATTTTTTTCAAAAATCTTTGGGGGCGGTGGCCCTCTCCGCCCACTGAATCAACATTAAATATTTTTGGTCTCACGAGTATATGTCTTTCAAGACCATAGGCACCTCTTTCAAAGAGATTAGAAGCTTTCTAATTCTAAATGTGTAATAAAATCTATACCAAAAAGATATTGGAAAGGAATGAATAAATTACAAACTGGTTGGAGAATGATCCCCATTACAAACAAATAACCTCATCCTAGTTTAGCATAAGTCTATTTTTTTTAGCATCATCATCCATTTATTTTCGAGTCTATGATCTCCAATCGCCAAATCTAAGTCTTATCAAACCCATAACCTCCAACCACTTAATCCAAACCTTATGTCTTTCAATTCTCATTCCATGTATTCAGCTGATCTAATCCCTCTTACAGCCCAGCTACCACTTAGCATTAAGCCGCATTAAGCCACTCTTTTTCCTGCTGTGGGATTTTTATTTTATTGATTTCCTTCAATTCTAATGTAATTGTAAAACTAAATATTTACTAGATGTGACACTTAAAAACAAAATTTTAAATCATTAATAAAATTAAATAAAAATATGGTAGTACTTGCCCGTGCTTTTCCGATTTTAAGATTTGAGTTTTCAAAGTTATAAAATTTGAGACCTGAGTTTCACTGATTTTAAAAATTCAAGACCCTTGTCTATTTTTCAACCAATTTTTAATGAAAAATTATGACATGTCCCTCCAATACCATGTGTAATAAAAAGAATTAAAAAAAATACAAAAATAGTAAATAAAAAAGAAATGATCATAGGAAGGCAAAAAAAATGAAAAATAAAAAGAGAAAAAAATATATGAAAACACACATTGGGATTGGCTATTACATTCATTTTTGCATTTAGAATTATTTTACAAAATTGAGTGTTTCTTGGCACAATTTTTGGTCAAGAATTAGTTGAAAAATAAAACAGGGGTCTCAAAAATTTAAATCGGTGAAATTTGGGTCTTACATTCATAAAATTAAAAACTCAAGTTTTAAACTAAATTTGTGAGAAAGAACTAATGAGTGTTTTCATATTTTGCCTAAATTTTAGATCTTATAACCATTAATTTTTAGTCTCGGAGTTGCGGTCGGATTAAATGTCATTTTAAGGCTCAAATTATCAATTTTGTCAAGTTGCACTTTAGAATTATCGAATTTCATGAATGTTCACCCTCGTGAAGATTTAATTGTCAGATAACATATTTTATGTATTTATGTTTATATATTTTAGGGAAAAATATATTTTTTACCCACGAATTACCATAGATTATATTTTACATCTTAACCTACCAATTTTGACACATTGTAATTATCAATTTTTAACACTTTGCACCCTTTATCAAATTTTCAGACTAAAATGATAATAATACCCTTAACTCATTTTGCATATATTAGAGATATTGTTGTCAATTCATTAATTTCTTAAGGTATTATTGTCAAATGTGTAAAGTATTTAATATTAGTAGTAAGGGTGTAATGTGTCAAAGTGGGTAGTTTAAGGTGTAAAGTGTTAATAATAGTAGTTTGAGGGTGCAATGTCTTAAAGATGGTAGTTGAGTAATGTGTCACTACTCTAATAGGTGGATGAAAAGTATATTTTCTATATTTATTTTAATAGTTTGTGAAGTAAATACGATACAACTCAGTCGCGTCTAGATACCACTTCCGGAGGTTATATGTGAGGATTTTGTAAGGTACAGAAAAAAAATCAACACGGCTACCAAAACTCGGTTCATTTCCTAAACAAACCGTACAAACCCTTGTAACCTAGGGGCTAGGACCGGGCACAGCTCGGACATAGAAGTAGAACGACAGGAAGAACCGACGCAGAGGCCTTGAAAAGATAGAGAAGAGAGTGAGAGAAGCAAACCTGTTCCAATGGCGCAAAACGGTAGCATTAGAAGTAGGTGGCGGCCCAATATCCTGGTGACAGGGACGCCCGGGACAGGCAAGACAACGACGTCGTCTGCTCTGGCGGAGGCCACCCAGCTCCGCCACGTAATAGTCGGAGATTTGGTCAGGGAAAAGAACCTCCACGATGGCTGGGATCCAGAGCTCGAATCCTACCTCATCAACGAAGACCTCGTACTCCCCAACAAACCCTACACTATTTCTGATTAATTTTACTTTTCTGCTATTTTTGACACTCCACTATGTTTAAATTTCTAATCTTCATGATTATATGTTGTCAACTTTTCATGCATAAGTACATAAACACAAATAATACATGATTGGGTAGTTTTTTTTTTCATATTGAAACCGAAAACAGGGTCGTGGAAATGATGGATTAGTATAATTTATTGAGATTTTTTTTTTTACATTTATTATGAGCTTAAAATTGAATATTAGAATGTCTTAGTACATTAAAAAAATTCAGAATGGGCCAAAAAAGTATGAACGAAAATTTTTTAGATGAAAAGATGGCTGAAATGTTGTGGCCAAAAGCTTCATTTTTTTTGAAACTTTTAGAACTACTTTGCCATATGTGATCTTTTGATGGAGGCATTGTCTATGCACTTGAAGATGGTAGGATGCGTCGTCATTGGTCTGTATTGTCTAATCCCAAAAAGAAAAGGGAGAAAAAGTCTGGGATGCATATTTTATCTTACCTTGTTAGAGAGCAGAGAGCATGTGGATTTTGGCTGAATGAAAAGGCAGTATATTCACTTTCTTTGTCCGGATTTATAAGTTTGTTTAAAATCAACTTCTTGAATGGTTTATCGTGTTTATTGGTTGAAGAAGTTTTAACACTATTTGTCGTTGAGTTATGAGGCTCAAGCTTGTATGACTATAGGAAAAGTTGTAAGTGCATGATATCCCCAAAATATTGTTCAGAGTTCCAGTTATATTGTGCTGATTTTGCAGGTTTGTGATGAGCTTGAGGATAGGATGGAAGAAGGGGGGAACATTGTGGACTACCATGGCTGTGATTTCTTTCCAGAGAGATGGTTTGACCGTGTAGTTGTGCTTCAGACTGACAACACAGTGTTGTATGATCGCTTGACTAGGAGGTAGTACCCACTTTACCTTTTCCGTTGTCCCTTGATGTTTTAGCTTGTTTTTGGGTCCTGTCTTTGACTTCATTGCATTGAAAACCATTTCTGTGACAGGGGTTACTCCGGTTCAAAGCTTTCGAACAATATTGAGTGTGAAATCTTTCAAGTTCTGCTTCAAGAGGCAAAAGAGAGTTATCCTGAGGACATTGTGGTGGCTCTGCAGAGCGATACCATTGAAGACATAAACAGAAATGTTACAAGTTTAACAGATTGGGTGAGGAGTTGGCGTCCTACATCCTAGTCACGGCAACATCAACATCATCTCCACTCTGTCCTCTGTTCCTTCTGGATGTTGTTGTGGAATTGAAGGGCACCAGTCTCTGCTTGAGTAGGTTTTTGTAACATAGTTTGTTGAAGGAGATTTTTAGGCTCTCACCCTGTTTTATGGTATTGATGAGATTGCTGTAAGATTCAGCTTTTGCCTGGTTTAACTTCTTCGACTCTATAAATTTTCCCTATAGTAAATGATTCGACGAATTTTTACGATTCTTTGACTCATTAAGGGCATTTGTAGGGGAGGGGTAATTGCAAGGGCATTTGAATTGCCCCCCCAGAAAAAATGCTAATGATGGTCTTCTATGGATTTTCTTTGTTTTGATTGTACCACTTTTGAGGAAGCATGATTTCGTTTTCGTTTCGTTTTGTTTTTGTTTATTTGATCAAATTTCATATAAAATGCTAGAAAATATATTAATTATTAGAAGCTGAATGAAATTTATAAAATAAAAATATTGGTAAACCTCAAACCATAGATTAAAATCTTGAACTCTCTTTTCAACCTTTCAAACACAGATTAACTACTCTAAACGAAAGATCAGAAATAAACAGAAAAAATTAGTAATTTTTCCTAAACCTAAATTAACTTCATCATTTTCTAAGAGATGAAGGTAGAATGTTTTGTCTAACTTTTCAGAGTCCTATGCTTTTGCAAAATTGTGTCATCTCTGTCTATTTATATTTGAGAGGGTCGGAGCTTATATAGAGAAACAAAGAAGCCTGGTGAGACTAAAGAGAGACAGAATACGGAAAAGGGAAAGGCTATATAATAAAGAACAGGTGTGTGCATACGTCTCATCTGCCACAGGAACTGGTATTCGAATCTAAACGTGAATGAGACAAGGAGCATCACAACCAGCTACGAAGAAAGAACGCTAGCGGGGGAAAAGCGAAGCGTAAGGTAATGTACCCAATCGCTTTCAAAGGTTTCAAAATGTCGTTTGAAACTCCATCCTCCACTGCCTGTGTAATCCGATAACATTGTCGTACAGTCATAGCGTTGCACTTCAAAAGTTCGATAAAATGCTTATGCGAGCGTACTCGAAATATACGTTGTTTTAACATTTTTTTTTTTACCTTCTCTTCCCAGCGAATTCGCGGGCGTTGAGGTGACAATATGGCTACCTTCTTTGGGTTATTGTTGTCTTATCGGTGATACGTAGGACGAAGGTAGAATAGTTGACTTGTTGGAAAGGAATTTTGGTTAGACTTCTAGGAGTATATTTGAAATGCTATTCCATTGTATTGCGTCTTTGGAATGGTCATGCTTCTCACTCTGTCATAGGTGCGAATACCCAAGAAGATATATGTACTTTTCACTGAGGGTCATTTTTCGTTCATCAAGGCATTTAATATGTGTAAAATTCCTCTTTGGCCTTGCTTTGCTGACAATATTATGCTGCAGTCTTCTTCAATTTGGATCTCAGGGACAAGATTAAAATACCTCTTTAAGACTTCTACAACTATGTTCATAAGGAGTTTACGTCCAAGCAGTGCCCCCCCCTCTTTGAGATGCTTTTCATCTTCTGCACTTAATGTCCTAAAAGCTGGAGATGTCTTGAGGCAAACAAGAGTTTTTAGCGAGGAAGATGTCTTTGAATTTTCTAAGGTGAGTTACGACTCAAATCCTTTGCATTTTGATTCCAAGGTTGCTCGAAATGCTGGATTTGAAGATAGACTTGTTCATGGGATGCTTGTTGCGGCCCTGTTCCCGAGGATCATTTCTTTCCATTTCGTAAGTCGCACTTTTTTGGAATCTTTTACCATTTATTTACTGTATACGTTTCTTACTCAAATTATTAAAAGGATTAATCTAAACAAATTTAAGAATGTGTCAGAGTGTTTTCGAATCAAATAGTTCATAAGCATCCAAGCATGCCCATTAGGAAAATTCTCCTTCATGGGGCAGCATCTGTGGGCTTATCAATCAAAACATCACCGTGGTCTGAGAAAGCATAGTTGCAAGAGTTTTTCTTTCCAAGCTGGTCTAATTTTTGTGAATGTTATTCGTAATTTGTAGCCTGGAGCTGTATATGTTTCCCAAAGCTTGAATTTCAGGCTGCCAGTCTATATTGGAGACAAAGTAACTGGTGAGGTACAAGCGATGAGCCTAAAAGAAAACAAGAAAAAGTACATGTAAGCCCTGTCGCCAAAGAGGTTTTCCCACTGTTGAACTCGAGAAACATTTTGACCTTGTGAATTCATTCTAAGTTTTATAACAGAGTAAAATTCAAGACAAAGTGCTTCAAGAATGATGAGATTCTTGTTCTTGATGGAGAAGCTATGGCAATATTACCTTCACTAGCTGTGGAACAAGTGCACTCCCTGGACTGATGGAAGCTGGTCAAAAAGGTATTGATTCATTCTGATGTGTAACCAACTTCTAATTGCTATGCGTCGTACACTTTATTTGTATTTAATTGTTGCTGGTGAATAAAAGGTGGATAAGCTGGTCAAAAAGGTGGATAAACTGAGATTGGCTAGTAGTCTTGTTGGTGTTATAATGACAGATTTATCTAATAGGCAATAACTATGGTTCAAACCGGACATTTTGCAGCTGATGGTGCTTTTATGATCACGTCCAAAAAAGGTTGATACGTGGTTGGTTTCTCCTTTTTTAACCACAAAAAAAAAAAAAAGAGATATTGGGATGGAAGTAGTACTTTCAAGGAGCTTGGTTCAAATCTGAACACGTAAATAATTTTTGATGCCTTTGTTTACTTGTTTCTGATGCAAATAAGAATCGAGCCAAAAGTTCCAGATTATTGATAAGCATGCGGGGCATATTGACCAAAAAATATCTCTGTTTGGAGACTGCAATAATATTTTCCGCTATTTGGCATTGAAACCAATATGACAACCGGTCCATAATCAATTAGAAAGGATGAAACAAACTCCATCTATTGCTTTTGCCATTGCAACTTGATGACAAAATCGTTGACTTTGCTGACAGCTAATGGAAAATGGGTAAAATAAGAGAGCTCTTATCTTTTATCTTATAGTTTCTAGAAATATTTGTGAGAAGGGCATAGCACGCATTATGTAACACGCTGGCACTATCAAGGATCCAAAAGTTAATTAGAGATGACATGACGTCCTATGGATTTGTCTGCTGGTCGGAGAGGTGACCAAGGTAAACAACAAAGCCAATGAAAGACGAGCTCACAGCGATGAAAGCGGGAGGCGCAACAATCACGATGGTTGTCTACAACGGGGTTAGACTGCATGCTTGTGGTCAGTTTGCAAAGATTTCCGTTTTCCTTGAAGACTATTTGCATCTGATGAAATTTTCCGTCAGACCAAACCAAAAAAATATTGAGAATGCTCTCTATGAATATTCCTGTTAAACCTTAACTGAAGGCAAATATACCATTACCTTTTTTTTTTCGAAATCCCAAAAACGTGGTTTGTCATGGAGGAAAGTCTGTGCTTCTCATTGGGTTAAACCCTAGCCAATTAAGTATTGAATTACAAGTTTATCATCGTAAGTGCCTATATATACAAAATTTATGAGGAGAATAATCTCCACTCTACCTAAACTTTCCCCTTCAAGTAGTCCTCACTTTTTCTAAGACACTTGAAAACTCACGGCTCTAATAGTTTCGCTGTGTATAATATTGTTCCTCTGTGTAAAAACCATTGAGTTGAACTGAGCAATACAATGAAGAAAACAGGAAGAAAGACTCAGTAAAATTCCAGTGTGCCCACAATGGTGGCAGGTGGGTTGAGTTCTATTTGGGTTGCCTTCCCCTCTGAAAGCAATTGTGGTAATGTGTTTGCCTCCTTGGCCGCTACTCCCTCTCCTGTCCATATAGTGACATGAGGCCACTGGTTTTTGGAAACAACCCTTTCGCCATTTACAGAACCGAGGCAAGCTTCAAAAGCGGCCGTTTTATCCGAGAAGAGCAGAGAAGTCAAGTTGACCGGGACCTGTTGGTGAAGGAAGA
Source organism: Morella rubra (assembly GCA_003952965.2). Classification (NCBI taxonomy): domain Eukaryota; kingdom Viridiplantae; phylum Streptophyta; class Magnoliopsida; order Fagales; family Myricaceae; genus Morella; species Morella rubra. The sequence continues at coordinate 16,488,108 of CM025852.1, forward strand.
GGCCATAACTGGCTACAGCCGTAACACCATGACTTCTCTTGTGTGCAAGAGTCACGTGAGCTTTACTAAGCTTTTTCACAACATCCTTGTCCTTCAGGAAAGCCTTAACCCTGGGATCCTTTTCGGCTAACTGCTTTCACAGATAGAAGAGTCTCAAATGGTGGAAGAGATAAGAGACCTACCCACCCCTTCGTTTTATGCACATTTACACTGACTATATAAACAGAAAAGTACGAAATATAATAGTGATTCTTAATCGCTTGAGTAACAAAATAGAGTCAACTGCAACAGAACAGTGGCATCAAAGGAACAGTAAAAAACAACGGGAACTCCAAATATTTCAAAGATATCAAGTCTGAATCCTAATCAGTTTCAATTGTTGTTTTATTTCTTCGAGGGGCTGGTAAGTTCCTATCAGTTTGATACAAAACAGCAAAGAATAAATTTGAACTTCATGCTCAAGGTCTTAACCACCAAAGAGATTCGTTGTGGGAGCATTTGATTGATGGGGGAAGTAAATCAAATCTAAATCTGCGGTATTCTTTCCTAAAGCCTAAACCTTGCCCTACACGGTGGTCTCTCAACCTCACGCTGGATGAGCCTTACATCAGATAGTCAAACCAATTGTGTCATTCAGTTGATGTTAGAAAACAAAGATCTCTCAGGCTAGGCTCAACTCCAATATTTTGAAAGTAAATGACTCAATATCAACTCTTTGGTACCCCAGCCCAGAGAGTCTTTGTAGATAGCCTGGCAAGCCCCACCCAGAAACTCGTTCAGCAACTATCTAGGCCTTACGAGTCTGTTCAAGGCCCTCTGGCAGGGTTGATGATCAAAACTTAGTGATTAATAAAAGAGTTCAAGCAAATTAAATGAGTTTATTTGTTCAAATGAAGGCAGAACTTTTGCATACATTGTCAAGAAGGCTTCCGATTTGCAAAGGAGGCAGATCAACAGCAGCAAAGACAATGGTTCCAAACTTCCTCTTCTCAGTATCTGGGGTTGCATAATCACCCTTTGCAATCTTTTTTAGTTGTTCCAATACTTGCTCGACAGCAAACTCAAACGGAACCTGTGTCATTGCGATTGTAAAGAAGATTCCTTTAGGAATTTGTTCAACTTACAATTAAAAAACCATCATTGAAATCAAACTGAACTGAACATATTACTTGTAGATCAAAACAAAAAGAAAATAACTGACCTGTACAGAGTTGAGATACTCAGCATTGACAAATAAGACCTCCCGCAATTTTTTCTCCCATTTGGCCCACTCATTTGCATAAGACCCCTTGGTAGACTCCAATCTAACAGCAAGGCAATGATAAAAAAACAAAATGAAGAACAATCAGAAAATATCTCTTGGGCGTAAATGGCAGATAAAAACAAAAGGATCTGAAACAGGGAGGAAGAAAAATGCAGAGACCAAAAACTTTTATTTGATAAACGTCAAGGGAAGTGGAAGAGATAACAAAATGAAAAAGAATGGAAGTTTAATTGGAAGCATGTCACAAATAAGACGAACCTCACTGTTAAATCATAGCTATCAGTATAGCTTTTGTGTTTTTTTGATGAACTCACGAGAGAACAAGACAATCTTGTTTCTCTGTTTTTTTTATTCCATTTTCCTCCCATTCACTTTTCCATTTTAGCCTCTGTTTGGATGCCTCAAAAAAATTTAGGGAATTTTTTTTTTTTATAGGGGGGCAGTGTAGATTTTATTGGAGTTTGTAAAATGATTTGATAGAGTTTTCTTTTTTATGAAAAAGGTGGTGGAGTTCATAAAAAAGTACTCATCAACAAATTTTCAAAATTTTTTTGTCCTTGCCAAATATAGGCAAGTAAATCTCAATGGGAAGCACACAAGGATGCAAGTGGATGTACAAGGAGGGAGAGAGAGAGAGAGAGAGAGGAAATTGAAACAAAAAAAAAAAAAAATTCCGAAAAAAAGAAGAAAATTGGAGTTGACAATTGAACCCTTTGGCCAGATCAAGAGCCTCTCTAATTTGTTTCCCGAATTAGATGGTCCAATTCAGAGAGATAAAGACGGCAATTCCGAAGTGAAGCAAAAACTACTCCCACGAAAGTAGATTGGAGTTGGCAACTCAACCCTTTCGGCAGATTAGGAGTCAATTTGTTGCTCGAATTAGATGGTTCAATTCAGAGACAGACACACAACATGTGAGCTCAATGCTACCCGTATTGATTACCGAGTAGTGTGGATTTTACAGCATTCAATGCATGTTATGTCTCTCTCTCTCTCTCTCAAATTGGACGATCCAAGTCGGGCAGCAAATTGGAGTGAAAATTAATCCCCTTTGGCTCAAACTGTTTCTTTCTTGCCAATAATGCTCGATGCTAAGCAACCCAAAGTTTTCCCTGTGATTCTTTTGTTACGATAATTTATTATTTAGTTGGCCAGAAGGCCACCATCAAATAGTAAATAACTTTGAAGCAGATTTTGATGTAATGCACTCGAGACAAAGCAGAAGCCAAGGAGCAAAACTTTCTTAAACATCTATAACTTTTAAACTAAATCTATTTGTTGACAAGGAACACACTTTGGTAACTGTAGGGTACTTGGTTTTTTATATTATCAGGATGAGGCTCCAATTCCTATGGAGAAATTATACATATATAATATAATTGAATGAGCAGCAATGCATGACCATAATATATGGGGAATCTTAATCATAAACCTTCTATGTCGGGTAGTGTGAAGCTTGTACAGATCTAATCCCTCCTCCAAAATAGACTGTACAGGATCAGGTAGGGGACCCCTGCATATGCAAAAAGAGCACACAAAAATATATCGTAATGCAACAAAACTATAAATCTCAGTTTATAATATGTGAAACAATTTGCCTTGGAGGATATTAATACGCGTACAGAAACAAAAACACATAATAGACAGCAGATCAGGGTAAGCCTCAAGCTTTGGCTTTGGGTGGGGAAGTGAGAACAGAGAAGTAGGCTTGGGATGGGAGTTACTGAATTTCACTGTATATTACTATACTGGTAAAAAAAACAACATAACTAATGAGAGCACTAGCGAGGGAAAATTAAAGAAGATAGAGAAGGGGCATAACTTTAAGTGGAGGTGGTTGACATTGGAATTTAGCCAAAATTCACCTCACACCACTAAGGACCACAAGATTTACAGAGCACTCTTATCAGTGTCGAGATGCTCGTTAGAAGAAGATGGCGCCTTCCTCAAGAGGAGGGAGGGGAGGTGGGGTTTGATCTTTTATCCTCATTTTATTTGGTCAGTAGTGTAACAAGCCATGAGAGCGCTAGCAACATCTGCACTTTGACTTCAAAAAAACTAGTCAAAGTTACATTTGAAACCCTTTAGAATCATTATAAGGGTCAATTCTACTCAATAAGGAACCAATGTAGGACTTGGCCTTATACCTTTCATTTCTTATTACTTCTCATCTCCCACTCCATGTGAGACTTGGGGTGTTACAATCTCCCCCTTTAAATGCTTGATGTCGTCAGGGCCTGCCAAGCCCACATTAGTCGTTATCGGGTTACTGTGGTACCATTTGTAACGATCCAAGAGAACGCTAGCCACATCTGCGCTTTGACTTCAAAAGAACTAGTCAAGGTTACTTTTGAAGCCTCTTGGAATCATTATAAGGCCCAGTTCTACTCCGTAAGGAACCAATATGGGACTTGACCTCATATTATTCCTTTCTCATTACTTCTCATGTCCCACTCCATGTGAGAATCGGGATGTTATAAGTAGTATGTGGCTTTAACCAAGTATCTTCAAGGAAACTTGCTAAGTACCTATCAGATTTCAGCAATGGCATCTTCACAAGTGAGCCAAATCGCTCAACTAGCTCACTTTCAAACTCCTTACGACTCTGCAGGATGTCAATAGAAGCACATCAGTAAATGTCAACAGAGCACCTCAGTAAATGTTCCATAAATCGTAGGATGTAAATTATAACAGGAAAAAGAGAAGTGGTGTGGAGTTAAGCATGCCTTGCCCTCATAAAGGTGATAAAACATGAGCAGCACATATCCAGCATTTGGAGATGCCTTGTCAAGATTTCCCTTCATATTCAAAGCAAAGAAGAGTTACTGGTAAGATGGTAATCTTATTTTGGACAAGTCAGGTGTCTGACCAGACAGCTAGAAGAATCAGAACGAAAGATGTACCGGATGGTTAACCCGTTGAAGCACACGAAACATGAAAACAGCTAATGCATCAAGAGAAAATGGATTTGAATCAGTTCCTGCATGGAAGCCATGGGGTTAGGGCATGTATAACTACTTCCTGCGTCTTTGAGAAAGAATAATTTGACCATCTTAGTTGCTTAGTTTATTTATCAAAAATAATAAATGTCTAAAAGAAGAAAGTATGTAAAATATAACAAAGGAAAGGCAAGAAGGAAAAAGATGATTCGTTAAGGTGTTCAGAAAAGATCTGAGGATGTGGGGTGACTTATTTGATGAGAACACACAGAGAGGACTTTGTTATGCCTTTCAGAAAAATGGCAATATTGATATTCACATTACTACAGCATTGAATTTACTCGACCCTTTAATGCACAAATCAGCAAGTCAAATGTCAAGAAGCCAACATAGAGTTCCTGGGTCTGTTTTCCAAGAATATCAAATAATACTAAGCCAAAGGATCCATAAAAAATGACTAGCAACAGGGAACACCAGAAAAATGAGTAACAGGAGATGTAACCTTCAGAATCAGGTACAACTGGAACTGCAGAGGCATTTGTTCTGTGGCACATCTCTTCAATCTGCAAAATGTGACCATGATGTAAAAATTTTAAGAAGAGAACAGCAGTCTTTTCCTTCTCCCTTTATTTGGTGGAAAGAAAACATAGTCACTAGGGGTGGAACAGGAAGCTGCATTGCAATTCCCTGTAAAGTAGGACATACTTACTCCAGATTAAGTAAACTAAATGCAATAGAAACAAAAGAGACAAAAGCAGCAACCACCAGAATCAGGTTGAATTCCGTCCATAATATCTAAATCTATCGCATAAGCAAACTAATTTTGTTCCACAACAGAGCACATCTTATGCTAAGTTTTTGGGCGGTAAAAGTGTATATATTTACAGCATATTGTATTTAAAACAATGAGTTTAGTCTACCGTAGACTTGCGTAGAATTTGTTAAACATGGATCTCACTCCTACATGAATTCAGTTATGCTTCTCTAATAATAAGATTTGTTGGCGTGACAGAATGAATGAACCCACCATCTATCCAGTCACAATAGGATTGTCTATAATGTCCGTGCTTTTAGAAAAGGAAAAAGTGATTGGCCATTCAGTTAATTTGCATAGTTTATCTAGTATATGCCATTGGGAAGATCATGTGAAACAGATAATAGCAGAATCTATTACACTTTACTAGTAGACCCTTATCCAAAAGATTTAAGAGAGTTTATTCCATTAGGTTTCTATTAGACGAATATGCCTTCGAACATCACAATGCATTTGTAACCAATGGATTTTTAAGTCAACGCTTTTTGGACCATCCAAAAGGTAACCCCATGTTGGTTTAAACATGTCACTTCAGAGCCTGTATGACCACCATTTTAGTTGTAATTCACACTACTTGAAAGGCACCTTTTGTATTGTACTGCTTGCTCAAAAAGAACTGTATCCATAGATATTTCTCAAAAGCAGGAACATTGCCAAAATTCTGCTGTAAACTCATTCAAACATAAAAGGTTAGATGCAAAAGGTTATTGTAATTCAATTGTCTGTTGCCTTCTTAGAATGCAGTGGAATTACTATAGCAGTCATGGATAGCAATATCAAACTATTTCAAGAATTAGCGTAACTATTGTCAAGACAAGGATAAGGATCTAACATTGGAAAAGGACCAAGATCTGGGTAAGTATGACTTCAAATTTATCAGAGCAGTGAAAAAGGCTTCTCAGTGACCAAATGTAGAGACATGCTCTTTGGTTCATTAATGATACAAAAGAAGGCAAGAGAGAACTACCTGTCTCCATACTTCTTCATTTGGTGCATTCTTGTCTGCAAGCATTATAGAGTATGGTTTTCTCTTGCGCTCATCAGCAACCTTCTGCCAGTATTTTCCTGTTGTTACATAGTACATTTTGTTACATGTATTTACCTTACAACAGATCCCATTACAAACTAAAATTATTCGAGCACCTCAGCTACTGCCAAAACACAAGAAATGGTCTACACCTGGAGCACGTGAGACAGACTAACATATAACATATCAATTTCTGCATAATGAAATAACTTTAATCCTTAAATTCACACTAAGTTATTCTGAGCTCATCTGAATGTGTAATAGTTCTACCTTGAGACCATGTGATCATAAGGAATGAATAGGCACTCTATATATTTCACTGCTCTTTACAATGAGATGTAGGATAAGAAGTCTGACCTGACTTCTCATTTTTCTTTATCATGATTGCAAGGATTTTATCACTAACAGTGATTTCTAGTTTTGGCACAGGGTCTGGGATTTGGTTTGGATGCCCCAAAATAGTTCTGAAACCGGTTCCTTGGGTTGGGCCTCTGGGTTGCAAAGGGACTCCAAACCGGTTTTAAAACAAACTTGGACTCAGGTTTCCCGATGTATTTAATAATGATAAAATATCAATAAAAAATGATCGGTGAAATAGTGAAATTTAAAAAACAAAAAGAAAACTGTAGCTTTGGCACTGGGAGGGTGGCACGGTGGCAGTTGGATCCACATCTCTTGCTGCACTACCTTTGTGCAGGGTGTAGCTGCACCGCACATGACCTGCATGGGGTCTCTTCCACCCTGTCTGTCCCGGTCAGCATTCTCTCCACGCCCTCGTGTGGATCTGCAACTTATACTGTTGAGGGTGTCTTTCCCCTCCCCCGCCCTTCCATGCTACACCACTTCTATGAGGGGATAGAGCGAAGAGGGAGGGCCTCCTTCTAGTGGGTCGCAGGTGGATCCGCAATCCACCTGCAATCTGCGCTTGGGAGGAGGCCTCTCTCTCCTCCCTCCTCTACCAGAGTCCCGACTGGAGATATCGCAGAAAGGGCAGCAGCTCATTCCCAGCTGCACTGCCTTCCAGCACAGACGGGGTGCTGGGGAGGGCCTCATCCCCGAAAGCCAGGTGGAGGTCCTTCCCCTCCTCTGCAGCGCCAAGGGAGCCATGTCTGCCCTGGTATGGGGGTGGTGGGGCTGTATTCACTCTCCTCTACAGTGGTGGCGTGGTGGAGATGGGAGCCCTCTCCATGCCTTTGTTTGTTCGCAACTTCCACATTTTTAGGTTTTTATGAGGAAAAAGTTCAATGCTTAAGAGTACCATAAACTAAAAACTACTAAAAAAAAGGTTTGAAAGCAAAATCAAGGCCAGTATTTCCAAAGAGAGATTTAGGTCTTGAAACTAGTTTTAAAACTGATTTTACAAAATTAAAGTGTTAACCCTTAACCCTAAACCAAACTTTATCTACCTCCCAAAAATACCCTAAAATTCTAGTATCATCCTCTAGTTAAAGATAAATGTCAATGATACAGAATGATCAGATGATCATAGAATAATTGGGAAACGATGAGGTTGGTAGTTCTATTCCACCTGACTTTCAAGTTTCAAGGACTCATCGTGAGGCTATAGGAACCTTTCTTACAACAAACTCTCCCAGTCATTGTGGAGGTTGTCCTATCTATCAGGCCTACTAGAATAATTTCGAATATATAACTCTCCATAAATTCTAGAACTACAGTGAGCAGTATCCTAATAACTAAGATGATCTACTTGTCATTGCTGTACTGAAATTGTGATACCCTGAATCCAAATAGAGTGCGAGAAGAGAAGGAATGAGAGATGAGTTCAGGTCAAGTCTCACATTGGGATCTTACTAGGTTGAACTAAACTTTATAATGATCTAAAGAGTTTCAAGAGCAACCTTGATTAGTCTTTTTGAGGTTAAAGCGCAGATGTAGCTAGTGTTGTCTTTAGGCCATTACAGAAATAACAGCAATATCTGTCCTCTACGCAATATGCATCTCTTTACCCCACTTTTTCTCTGTTCGACTTCAATCCAATGTTACTATGAGTATGACAATGGCTGGTTGTACTGCGAATGGTTCCAGAGACATTTTTCTGGGTACTGAATAAGCCATTTCCCAGTCACAACGATATTAACCAACCTCTACACAGAGATCAAACTGTTCTGGAAAATAATTTCAGTCCAATTGGTAACAGTTGCATCAAGGAACGCTTAGAATTATCTGTAACTTGAACAAACATATGGCTGCAGTGATAGGATGATGACATATATTATTATATGAGAAAAAATATGGGCAAATTAGTGACGTGATTATGGGGCATTGCCAAGACGAAGACAAATCAGATGACAAAGATGTTTTAAGATCCCTTTACAGATGCCTAACTCAAATTCAAAATACATCATTTCGACAGATCTTCCGGACAGCATCATACCTTTGATAAGGTCACCCATGAGACTATTGACTGGCCGATCATCTCCAAATGCTCCTGGTGCGTTTAGTAATTCCCTGCATAGTGCAGACTTGGCACAACCAGGTATTCCTGCAAATAGTGATACAGATGCGAATTTCAGTCAAATGCATAAAACTGATGTCAAAAGTCCCAACAGCAAGAAAGGTAAAACTTAATGGGCATGCAGTGCATAGCCAGTTCAAAGTCTGAAGCACTTATAGATGGAAGCATGAAGATCCATCACAAAATATTCAACTGCATTAAAAGGAAGAATTTTCAAGAAGCAGTTGTGAATAGGAGATAAAACAAATGTATAATTCTGATCGTGCGACAAGCTATTCCTCTTAGAAGGAAGGTGGAGGGAAAATTGCTCTATGACTCGAATAATGTAAAACAACATCCAATTTGTTGAATGGGAATACAAAGTACATAGATCTATTAAGCTAGAATATTAGTTTGTTTTTATTTTCTGGGATAGAAATAAAGTATAATGTTAGAAGAAACTTGCGCTACATAAGTGTGAAACATGCAACCATCTTAAGTTCTTCTAAGCTCCAAACTTAAGGTTGAAAAAAGGGCCAGAAAGACTTTCTGACTGAAATCTTTGTGGCAATAAAGAAATATTCAAGGACCACTGATGTAAAATATGGTCTAAACTGAGCTATAATGTACTGTAAATATCAATCCATGAACTACCCAAGATATATCAACTTAAGATTCCTAATATATGAGGATCCCATATAAAGTTTTAAGCACACCCATGTTAACCTCCAGCTTGCAATATTTAGAAATGCTATACTGGTTCCTATGCACATGATTTAGATTTTTGACTGAAATATTTTCAAAGCTCATTTTAATGGTCATATTCCCAACTTCTATTATCTCAATATTGATCTTTCCAGGAACACAAAGCAACTCTAAACCCATGTAATTAATGTTACAAATCTGTCTGATATAGGATAGCCCACTCTATATTTTACATAAGATATCAATACACTATTCCACAGCCAACAAAATAACTTTTCAGATTCTGCTGCGCAGGGTTAACCAAGCTATGAAATCCAAGCATTAAAAGTGCACAGCAAGAGAGCGAGAGAGAGAGAGAGAGAAGCCTAGGCCTGTTCCAGATCTCTTTACCAGGAAAGAATACAATCAACCCCTCCTTCTTGGGAATAGTATCATTTACTGAGGGACCAGGGCTTGATGGTGCTACCTCCCGCTCCATCTGAAGATCACCTTCTTCATCCATGCCTCCCTCAACAATGGCCAAGAAATCTTCCACCCTCACCAAGTTACCAGCAGAACCTATGAGAGTTTGATTCACTGGACTGCGTTTTGCATACTGTTCAAGAAAAGGTTCAGCTTCACTGAGGTATGTTGCTTGTGAAAGCTGTTTGTGTCCCAACTTCCTTCGTATGAACACAGCCCTGAAAGTGGGAGGAAAGGAAAAGTTCAGTTAACTATACAAACCAAATACTTCAAGGAATTAAAGGGAGAAAATAGTAAGTGCATGCAAATAATGATTCAACTACCATTCATCAAGCATCTTACTGAGTTCCCTCTGCTTTCCTTCTGAAGTACCCCATGTTTTCATTTGCCTATTAAGGTATAAAAGGAACAATGATTAGTTGTTAACTAAACAAGCTGCTCAGAGAGTAGCCAAACATTAGAGCTTTTAAGAGTCATGCACCACTGCAATAGAGCCATCAATGTCATCAAACACGTCCACCACATTATTATCAACAGTGTCCTAGATGCATGACAACCAAAAAGCAACTGCAAACCATTAAGTAGACAATCCTGATCACTTTGTTATTTAAATACAATATACTCTTATGAGGAACTAAAAACACGACATACAGAAACTACTTGAGACACAGGAAACAAATGCCATGAAAAGGTGCTATGGTTTCCCTTTCCCCTTTTTTCGGGAGAGAGGAGGGGGCGATGCAGGGGAGGGGGGACTGATGCAGCTTGCAAAAATAATCAAAGGAGCTGCTCGTCCATGTAGATACTTTAATTTAATAGCCATAGTTGCATCTGCCTGTTCCACCAAAAGGATTACCAAAGGACCAGAGTATGAGCATAGGTCTACAAGGGCTAAACATGAAGCACATTCATAAACTCAAGGCAGAAGTCTTTAATAGAGAGGGAACCAGCACTGGGTTTAGTTTAGTTTTTTTTTTCTTTTACTCTTTCTATATTAAAATGACGCTGTTTCTCATTTTTAAATGAAAAATGACATGCGTTTTGGTGGAAGGGGTCTGAACCCTAAAACCCTCCCCCCATTTTTCTCCTCTCATTCTCCCTTCTCCCTCTCTTTCTCTCTCAGTCACCCCTTCCCATTTTCTTTCACTCTCTCTCCCTCTCTGCAACTCTATCACTCTGCATCTTTCTCGCCTTTGTGCTCATATATATATATATTATTTTTTTTTTTTTTCGATTTGGTTGAGATTCAAAAAGTTTTGTTACGATTTGATAATTTCAATTTGCAATTTGGTGATTCTATTGCGATTTGATGATTTCTGTTGCATTTTTGGGATTTTTGTTGAGCTTTGTGGATTTGTGGTAAGGGTGGCGGTAACCACCACAGCTAGTTGCCAGTTCCCTCTCCTAACAGGGCCGGTGGCGTGCACATTTTTGGACAACCGCCCATAATGGCAGCGGTGGCAGCTAGTCTTTAAGGACTGAGCGAAACCTAAAAGTAACACTTAATATTAAGAACCTTTTTAAGTCCTAGCATCCAAGCTTCTGAGAATTGAATGAAACCACAAAATAGCAATTATGTTACAGGTCTTTCCAGTCATTCAATCTGCAAATCTGATAAAAAGTAGGGAGTCTAACAAGGTTCTCAATAATCTCATCCTTTAGATGTCTCATTTCAGATCTCAAACACATGTTACCCTAAAACCTGCATGAATCTTACCTCAAGTAGTAGGCCTTGTAAGCAGCTGGGCCTTCTTTGAAAAGAATCGACAAGCCATTCCGTATTAAGAAGGTTCGCAACTGCCAAAAAAAGCAAGAAGAAAAGAGAGCAAGATGAGCGTGCATGTTATTGGTCCATCAAAAAAGAATTCCAAACAACTAAAAGCATCAACAATTCAATTCTAATCAGAGAATAAAGAATAAAACTTTTATAGAGGAACAGTTGGGACTTAGCACATCTAAGATCAGTCGGGGTTTGGTTCAGCCAGGTACTATCTAGAGGGAACTCCTTTCTAATCAGTATTTAATCCTCCTTTGCATCATCTCTTGTCCAAATCCTTGAGTTATTTTCTTCCACACTCATGTTGCCAAGATTTAGAGGTTTCTCTCAGCATAGATCTTGAGACTCAAAGGGAGGCGAAGTGTCTATGAAATCAACTTTCCTTTCATAAAACATAGTTACAGCTATTAACAGTATGTTCAGAAGGAAAAAAAAAAAAAAAAAAAGAAGATTTTGTGGAAAGAATATAGATGATAAGCCCTTCACTCGATCCACAAAATACACTGAACTTGCTAATATTAAACGCTCACATCCTGGGTCCTAGACCTCCTATAAGGAAATAAAAAATTCAAATGATAACACTATTATCATTGATGAAAAGTTCCATCGGAGAATAATAGCATTCATAACTATAGATGTCTAAGAAAGGACATCCAATAGATTACATTACAAAGTTTAATAGATGAAGAAAAAATTCATAAAAGAAGATGATGACTATCCACAAGGGTTACCAATTCATAAAATAAAACAAAGAATAACTCCATATTCATTGATATGGTTAATAAAACTAGAGCAAATACAGTCATAGAATATCAACAGGTCTTCAGATAAGAAAGACTAAAGCAGTAAAACTATACAGACGAAAAGCTTCATGATCCCTACCTACATGAAGAAATACAAAACACTAACGAAGCAGGGATTACCCATAAAGAAGGGAAGATTTAAAACTTGGGCCATGGAGTTAGCATGATGACACCAGTATGAAAAAAGAGTCTCCATCAAAAAGACATGAAATAAGGAAAAGGGTGGAAAACAGAAAATTGACAAGCAGCGATAGGAGACTTTTAACAAGATATTAATCCATTATCCAAAGAGCACCAAAACACCCAAAAATAATGGTCCAAGTGGTGTTACGTGTAGCAGCCACTTCTACGATAAGTTACCAGACACTGATTAACCCAGACTGATGTATTGATCTCTGGAGAGCACAAAAGTTGCAGCTGTTATGGTAGTAATTTCAAATCCATTGAAAGCGACATGCCCAATATATCTACATTTACCCCTGAATAGCCATCATACAAAATTCTTGCTTGGCCATATAAATAACATCTGTCCTTTTTAAATCCATTCTTAGGAGATATCCGGCCAACACCTTTAAAAATAGAGACAAAACCTTCTTACCAGTTAAGTATACATTATAAATGCACATCATTTAGAACTCCGTAATTCTCAAAGTGGGATCACATCCATCTTCTAACTCCATAATTCTTTTTCACTGATCTTTTTTCCTCGTGGAATAACTCATCAAGCTTCACATTCTCAACTTCGCACCACTAAATCTTTGGCAAATTGTTTCTTACTCACCAAAGTGTACAACTTCTAACAATAATAGGACTTATAGCCCCTTCTGTGCCTTTTTTTCCCAATTGATAAGATCTAAACCAAAGATGTACCCTATCCAAACCCCACATAACCTCTTCAATACACATGCCCAAGTGCATAGCCATCCTAGCTATCCCAAAGAATCTTCCATTCAGCTTTTTATTATTTTCACAACATACTCCAAATAAAGCAGCTTTTTGTTAAAAATGCATATTCAAAGATCTTGGACTTCTCACTTTTGCTAATGAGAGCAAAAGGTTGTCACATATAGCCACAGTAACCACAAGAATACATCAAGCAGTTTGAGAAATTACCAGTATATGAATCGGAAAATATACCATCATCCATAAAAAGTAGCATGGAAACTAAAAGGACTTCCTAGATGTTAATGCTTGGAGATCTTATGGCTCTTTCTTCTGTTTCTTTTTTACGATTTTATTAGTATCCCCAAAACATCATAGAAGTGGTAAAAAAAAAAACGACATTCACTCATTTCTGGGAATGAAATTTCTTTGGAAAAGCACTATGCCATTACTACATGTGATCATAAAACTGGGTATTGCACATACTCAAGCAAACACAAGTGATGAACATTTCAGAACATAAGACGCTAGCAGGTTGGTGCTTCTTGTGTAAATGCGAGGGAGAGTCTGTGGATCATATTTTTCTGCTTTGCTCAGTGGCTAGCGGGTTGTGGTCATATTTGTTTAGCATTATGAACATCTCTTGGGTAATGCCTAGGAGGGTGATCGAGGTGTTGAGGTGCTGGAAAAAGGAGTTTGACAATCCCATTGCTTTGGCAATGTGGAGAATGATTCCTCTTTCTGTTTGGTGGATCTTGTGGAGGGAGAGGAACAACAGATGCTTCGAAGATTCTGAGCGGTCTTTGGATAGTTTAAGGGGTCTTGTTTTGCAGTTGCTTTTTCTTCTGGGTCAATGCGGTGTTGGGTTTTCCGGATTTTCTTAGCTTTTTTGCTTGTTTATGTTAGGAGTCTTCAGTATAATCTCTTGTACTGTTGACTCCATTGCGTTGTTTTTGTTGTTTTCTCTTGTTTTTCCTTTTAATAAGATTGGCTTACTTATAAAAAAAAAAGCATATGTTTTAAGTCGTTACCAAATAAAAGTTACTTTTGAAAAGAAATATCCTATTACAAATTTACTTGCTCATTAAAACATCTAGAGCATGATTATACATCCCTTGAGACTTGCAGAAGAAGAGATACCTTATAAGTAAGAAACTTTAATTTGATCATCAAATTGGCATCTTCATCAGCAAGTCCATCTTTTCCTGATGTGCTGCTGCTACCATTTTCTACTACGTTATCACTTTTAGTGAGTTCAGCAGCTCTCTCCTTGGATGCCTTGAACAAATTAAAGTCAACAAAGAACCCTGGGTAAATACAAGTTGTTAGGAACAGCTATACACCTCACCATAGACTTGATAGTATCGAATGACATTCTGTAGATACTTAAGCATCATTTGTTGTGAAAGATACTCACGCATGAGCATACCATACATCTTGATTGCCAAAACATTGGCAAGTTTGGAGCATCTTGTAATACAAACAGATAATGAATAACACACATGTTTTATAAACTAGACTAGTCTAACCACACACAAGCTATATCAGGCCATTGTTGCTTAAAACTCTAGCTGAAAATAATCAAGGTCCAAGATCAAAACTATGGAGAAAAAGAAATAAAAAGCAGTCAGATGCACAGAAATCCTCATTGCTTTTCTTTGCAGTGCTGATGTGAAGCTTTATGGGCACAACTATAATGTTTATGCTGACACATGATGCTGTGGGAAAAATGATACATCCACTGATTAAACAACTCAAAAATCATCAGGAAGTGTAGATTGACTGAACGAACAGAATGTGAAGTACTGACAAAAAATTTTGGAATGATATTAGCTTATGAGCCTTCTGAGCCTCCTACAGTTGATGAGTCCATTCACTTCCTTTCTTTCTTTTTCCTCCCAACTTCATGTACAGATTCTCAATTCTTGATGAGTTCCAAAACGTTTTATAAACAGTAGAAATTCTTTTAAGCATCCCTCATATGTAGTTAAATTTTGAAGATCTATTGACATCTCCTTTGGTCATCTCCTCAGTATCAATGTTTACCTGTATTTTTCCACCGTGGAACACAAATAACATTGCCCCAGAAACATGCATTACAGCCACCAAGAAAATGAAGCTGACTCCCATATGTATCATGACAATTGTTAACATAAGAGTTATACTATGGTGACCACGACAAGGAAAGGTATCAGGTATAAAGTTTGAAATCAAAGATAGATTATGAAAAATTGTGTGGAGCAAAATAGATGCTTACCCCGATATAAAGGCCACAATCCTGGCTTCACCCTGGAACATACCTAATTTATCACTTGGGGAGTACATAACATAAAATTATAAGGTATGCACAGAGCCATAATATTTTATTTATTATATTTATATTGAAGGAAAGATTCCAGCTTCAAGTTCAAACAAGACCTCATCTCTTTCTGGTATCGCCGAAAGGCAGAATCACTGTGGACGTGAATGACCATTTTGTAAAAAAGGTTGTCACTTGATATGGAATCGACTTTGTGGAAGTTATCGTAACATTTAAAAGCAGCAGGGAAACGTTTTTCCTTCATCAAGCGTATCATTTCCTGGTTCAATTGAAAAATAGGAATATTAATAAAGAATAGATGAAAAGTATGAATCACACAAACAGCACTTGTAATATCAGATGATTGTACCAGATGAGGCTACAAAATTTGAAACCATTATTCAATGAGAAAACCAATCGGTACACTCCACAAGCAATGCATGATTCTAGTGAAGTGACAAACAATCATCTAGAAATCATTGCAATAAGGGACGAAGCTACATTTACTTTACCTATTAAATCAAGCAGTAAACAATATTGGCAAGCATTAATGCAAAGAAAAAAGAAAGAAAGAAACAAGGAAACAAACAGAAGCATACATTTTTAGATTCTATCACATTCGAAAAGAAAATGACTAACTTAGCCTTTCAGAAGATAGCTTGAAATGGATTGTAGTAGGACCTGCAATTTGGTGGTTGAATAATCAGCCGGATGAGATTGTAAAATTTTTGAAAGAACAGCCCTATCGGCATTTCTTGAATGGGCATCACCAGCTCTGTTGCCAAACCAATCAGAAAAGTGCGGGCAAAAGGAGGTCCCAACACTCTGAAGAAGTGCTTTTATTTGCTGTAGTGTTATCGGGGGGAAGTAAGAAAGACATTGACATCAATTCTTAATTATCTGCCTTATCAATCAAATGAAATATCATGCAAATTACTAGTTCCATAGTGCTAACTATGTAAACTCCACGGTACCTGCTTTTCATCTGACCTATTTGCTGAACATATTTCCCTAAGGCTTGGTCCCAAAGGAAGGCCAGCTGAAACAGAAAGCAAGATCAGGTATTACCAATGATCAAAGACAATTTCTGGTTTCATTATTCTTTATGTGGGCCCAGAAAATGAACTTCAACAAGCAGAAAGCATAAAAGGAATTACATTGTGCAAGCAACAGTTGATCCACAGATATTGCAACCTACGAGTAAAACTTCTCTGATATCTATGGACAAAACATATTGCTAAACCAGTGGCAATAAGAACAAATTTTAGGCAAGAGAACAAACATACTACTCAGAAGAACAAGCTGAGAGAGAGAGAGAGAGAGACAGCAAGGTAACATCTCTAAAGGTAAAGACTCCTAACTCCACTAAATGCGAATATTGGTCCACTAGAAAAGAGGAAGAGAGCTGATGTAACACGTTATTATACAGAGATGAAGTAAATGATGTTCTTCTTTCATCTGCCATACATTGTTTATCGATCCTATAGAATCTCCCAATTGAATCAACATTTGAAAGAACATCATGTTGAGATTCTACAACTCTCCTTCGGATTAATCCTTTCTATCTATTTATGAAAAAGTTCTGTTTTGTCGATTGGCAGTAGCTCCTCATGCTACATCTGAAATTTTAAATAAGGCAAGAAAGTTCCTTTTGTGTGGGGATGGGGACGGGTTCTTATAAAGCATGGTTCCAGATAGGATGTATAAACATCTGGTTCAAAGATATTCTGTTTCTTGTCAATATAATTGTATTAGCATATTGGTTCCATGATGCTAATATTGCAACTTATACACCAAATTAAGTGGATGAGGCTGTCCCTGCCACAGGACAAAATTCCAAGAGCAAAAGGGACATCCAGGAAAAGGACCTGTGCTTTTTGACGAATTGATTTTACAACTAGTTTCTGATAGATTTGAGACTGGTAGTTTGGGATATATAGAACAGGAAACCCAAAGACCTTTTCCAGCTCTAGGTGAGAAAACTTGCAATATCGATGATCACATGTTTGACATGTTTGTCCACATGTAAAAGAAATGGAAGAATAATTGAAAAAAAAAATGATCCTCATCCACTCAACCCAGAACATGTGAGGAGGGGGAGGGGAGCCACCCATCCCCATGGTTCTCTATCACAGCATAAGGTTGGGAATCCCCCAAACCGCATGGGTCAGCCTAGGGAGGGACAAACCCTGTCACCCAACCCCCATGATGGAGAAGGGATCCTCTCATTTCTTTGTTTTATTTAGTTATTTATATCACACGTTAACAGACATGTCAGTTGACTTGTATGTCCGCATTAGCACTTTCCAACACTTCTTCATAGAAAGATTACTCGGGTATCGAATTTCTTATGTTTGATAGTACAAATCTCGCATTTATCAAATTAAAAAGTGGACAAAGCACAAATCCCCAGAACATAAAACTAGAAAGCAAAGGATTTCCTAGCTATGGTAACCAACACCGAAACAAGCCAAACAAAACAAATCTGCATACCTCCCTCAGCTGGTGGTGGAGGAAATTCTTTTAAAACTTTCTCCACATGTTCAGAACTCTCTTGGCTTACAATCCGTGCAACAAGACCCTCCAAGATTTCACCCTGAGCCTCTATATGATCTTTTGAACCTGCATATGACGTTAAAGCTGAGTTAATACCCAGTGCTGCTTCAACAAACAGCTCAAATAAAATAACTAAATTTAACTGTTGTTAAAACCCAATATTTTGATGGAAAAAAAAGTTCGTATAAAAATAATTTCTAGTCAAAGATTGAACTGAAGGAACCACAGGATAATTCTAACTAATATGGAACCTTGACATGGGAAAATAGGATCGTATATAAAACCGAAGGCCTTTTTGGCAGAATTTGGTGATGGACCTTGTGTGTGGAAGTTGTAACAGAGACTAGTGATACAGCTCTAAACAGGTGGACCGCACAGCTAGTATTGATTTTGATCAATCTATATTTCACCGTGGCAACTAGATCTTTGGTTTTCAACTACAGACAACTAAAGACAAATAAATCAGGCCCCAACATTCCAAGCAAAGTTTCCAGGAACACATTGCAGTTGAAAACAATACCTGGTATAGATAAATCTGCAACTTCATCAAGGGCCTTACATACAGACGTTGCAGTTCCTTCTTCACAGAGGACATCATAGGCAGCAAAAAAAGATGTCACTGATTTCCTTCAGTAACAAAAAACATCAATTAGAAGCAATGATACTATGTACCTCCCATGACAAAGATGAAGATGCAACCTCATTGGTTTCGAAATAAGAAAAAATGCAGAGATAATCAGAAAAACATTAGGGAAGCACACTATGAAAAATTGGAAGCAAATGTTGCCAACCAAACATACACCTAGACATTTTGAGACACTAAGTTTATACAAGACAGAAAAAAGAGACGGGTTGAACCACTTAAGTGCATGGGAGGCATACCAAAGGCACACATCTAGAAGTTGCAACCTGAACTTTTAAGTCAAATAGTTTGTGAACTTCAGGTTTGATAGATTATTCAAATTCTGCAACTAAAGCCAGCCAAATGGAAGGATCATGCTGGCCTTTAGGGTGATAACATCCTAAAAATAGTTACTTTCTATGCAGATATCTAGTATGCACATGTATTTCAACTCCTTCCAAACCTTCTTTGTCAAACACACAATAGTATCACATCACTATTACAATTAACATTTAGTAATGAAGTTTGCAGAGAACTATTTCTAACCCAAAACAAAAAAAAACAGACCAGAAATGTTTTCTAATAGTTTTTTAGAATCGCCTGATTGCTAGTTCCAATCACAGCAGAGGATACACAAGTTTTATATTAGCCATAATCAACCGAGCAACTAGTTCCAGTATTAACTGGACAATTTTGAGTTTGCAGTTAGAAATTGCCCAACTCTAACTCCATTAGAATTCTCAAAAACTTCTCATATGTGGAAGCAACATAAATTATAAAACAAATCATGAAGCTGATAATAACACATGGGAAGAGAAGGCATATGCATAGGAGAAACAAAAACCTCAATGCCAGCAGAATTATCTGATTCCCAATGTCAACGTGATTGAAGAATCATAGGCCATGCTTTGAATAAACAAATAAGAACATGCATTCACATTTATTTCAGTAATATATGAAATGTTTGTATTGTTTATTCAAATCTATATATTCATGTGTGTGTGAGAGAGAGAGAGAGAGATAGAAAGAGAGATAAGGAATAATTCAAAGCACTTCTCAAACTAGGCTAGTAATAGGGATCCTAGATCATCACCTTGTTGTGAACAACCAGACATGATTTGTTGGTAGGCGCCATTTTCTACAGAAAGCAATTATTTCAGGAGTCGAGTAGAACTTTGGCTTTCCATGACCCAATTCTGTGACTGCTGTCACTACCACTGCTCAGAAGAAGAAAGCACACAAGCTATTAAATATTAAAGAATGCTTGTTGAGGCTGTGGATGAACAATAAGATAGTTCATCATATGAATAATAATACAACTAACCAACCTATGAGAAAAAAACAGAAAAAGAAAAAAGAATATAACAAATTACAAACATTCCATTGATGTCAAGAAAACGAAAAAGAAAAATCTCTTACTGAGAGGTAAGAAAGAGTGAGGATCTTGAAAGACCTACGGGCATGAAGTATCATTACTACACAGATCCATCCACAGAACATCATTTGAAGCTCTAAACGAAGAACTTTGAAATACATATCTCATCACGTCAATTGAACACATCAACCTAAATATTCCTTGTTTCATGATAAAAGACTCAAGAGACATGCAAAGGATGAACAAAACAGCAGGGCTTGGCAATCAATCAAAATGCACCAAACAGTGTGCAATAAAGACATTCGATCCCTACAAAAACCAAAGAAAGAAGCCCATCTAAACTGAAGGTAAAAAATATTACGCAGATCATTGATGAAGGAACAATAGAAACATCCTTTCCAGCAATGTCGTAACCTCAACCTCGACAAATACCCACATCACGCTGGTCCGTGCTACTTTGCAAAATGCAGCAATACTTCGACAGAGTGAAAAAAATGAACATAAATTTTTGACATTCAGACGACAAGCAAGTTGGAGGTGAACAGGCAATTCTATAAATTTGAAGCAAGCTTTAGCTTCCCTCATGCAGCCGTTCCTTTGATACTTGTCTTGAGGAGGCCATGCCTATAAAGGTACTAATGCTTTCTCCTCCTCAAGGAAATATTGCAGACAGCAAAGCCCCCACTGTAAAAGTATGTAAACTATGGCTGGAACATATTACTTTAACTATAAAGAAAATTACAAACTATGTTCGTATACGAGTTTTTATGCAGCACTTAGAAATGAAAAGTTACTCAGCAGAACAAAAGGAAAAGAAAAAGAAAAACGCGTACCATAATCTTCTTGGGGACACTGTCCGTGGTCTCCGAGCACGGCAGTTACCAGTTCCATTGATATGCACATACGGTTCCTCTGAAACAATGACCAACATTATTAGATTTTTGGCAACCCCAAAGACAACTCAACAATAACTAATAAATGCATTGTCAAGGAAAGAATTAGTATCGAGGGAAATAATCCCTATGATGACCGATTTGTCAACTGTATTAATTTTATGATCTCTATATAATGACATTGAGAGGAGAAGGCAGAAAAACCCTTTATCTCCGATTTTATATGTTGCAAACCCTACTTTTCACAGCATACATAAAACCATATGATCGATGTCCAAAAGAATGAGATAAAGGTTAAGCTTAGCACAATAACCATAATTTCTGGCCGGTTGCCAGGTCAAGATAAGATAGAAATGGTCATGCCTAGTAGGGTGCTTGATGTTCTGTTTGGCTGGAGGAGAAAGTTCGATAATCCTTTGGCCTTGGCGATTTGGAAGATGATACCTCCTTGTATTTGGTGGTGCATTTGGTAAGAGAGAAACAATAGATACTTTGAGGGTGTGGCCATTTCAGTGGAGTGCTTGAGGGAAAATTTTTGCAATCTTTGTTCGTTTGGGCAACTCGGTGTTGGGTTCCCTTTTTCGACTTTTCAGATTTCCTTAGTTTTCTAGCTTGTATGGTTTAGGACTCTCAGTACAGTCCTTTGTACTATTTCTCCCTATTTTTTTCTAATAAAAATTGCCTTACTTATCAAACAAAAAAAAGATAAGATAGAAATGATTTAGATAGCAAAAAATGCAGGCAGAAAAACCACATCATGATCAGAGAAAAGCCACTTAGCGTTCAGTGTGATTAACAATAAGTTTAGTCCCTTGAATAGAAGGGAGAAACTTCCCATGGTAATTATAACTTTTGCAAAACATTACTGTCACAAGTAACACTATGAGCTCTAACCCAAATGAAAGCTCCTAAGAATGCGACGGAGGGCGTGGACTTAGGTCCAAGACCAACCAGGTTTGTGTATAATTCATTGATAGAAAAGATTGTCACAGATAATAATAGGAAAGATGCATAAACTTCAGTAAATCCATGAATATAAAAGCACAAACAAGGTGAGCATGGTTGAAACTTAAACTCAGACAGATCAATCAT
Source organism: Morella rubra (assembly GCA_003952965.2). NCBI lineage: Eukaryota > Viridiplantae > Streptophyta > Magnoliopsida > Fagales > Myricaceae > Morella > Morella rubra. Next base: position 16,510,073 of record CM025852.1, read on the forward strand.
AGTAAAGCATAATTTAAACTATTTCAGAGTTTGGAGGGTGAGGAGACGAAAAGATAAGGAAAGGGAGGAAGGATAAGAGAGGATAGGGAGCATCACTTTCCATTTATTCATTGTTTTGATTAATATAGAGAAAATCAAAGAACATATCCCTTCCCTCATTCAGGAGTTCAATACAAGCAGGTTAGGGTGGGTGATAGATAGCAAATGGATAAGGATTCATTTGCAAACCATCTTAATGCAATGTTTACAATCTACCCAACACAATCCATTTATTCAAGGCAGGACCCTACCTAATGACCAAATTATACATGTGCACTTGGACAATGGCGGTATGATATATAGACTCAGCCTTCTACATACACTCCCACAATCATCCATTTGTGGACATGATACTCCCACATACCACCAATAAATTTTTATCTTCTGAGGGTAAAAAATAATTTCAGAATTCCATTGATCCCATGTGCTCATCTCCATTATTGGTCATCGGACGCAGCCATAATAATGAAGGCCACTACTCCAGTCTTCACGGCCAAAGCCAAAGACCTCCTGAGCATCAGGTTCATCAACACCTTGCTCCTCCTCAACAATCTGCCAACCTCACACTCAACTCTAACAACAAAAATAAAACCCTCATTGATAGTATCTAAAAGACAAAACCCTAGGCTTCATGAATGGTCCAAACAGCAATGGTTGTTTCTCCATAAGCTTCCTCTTTAGTCCAAGCACAGAAAAGTCCTCACCAACTCCAACACCATCCTCTTCTACGCCAAATTGCGCCAAAATAGACAAGTTCAACTAGAAATGTTGGACATCTTGTCTATCCTCCAAAATCTTATTATTCTTCCAAGGCAATTGTTCTTCAATATAGGGGGTGATCTTTGAGATTAAACAATCAGACAATGGCAAAGCCTCTACGAGCAAAATGCTTTGTAAGATCATGTCTCATGATTTTTTCTTTATTATTTTTTTAAGCCAAATACGTCACAAATCAGTTAAATATTTGGACAAATAAAAGTTGGTAGATACTAAAGAGTGTGGAAAGAATTGGTCAGTATCATGTACAGATGTCAAAGATGAATAGTACCGCTAGGGATGCTTGCCACTACTTCACTTCTATACACATTCTTTAATAGGTATTTCCACACACATATGGGGCACATAAGGAAGATGGACTTGGCGTGGTTTATATGCATGTGTATCTATATAATAAATGGTATGCTCTCCCCTCAAATCTCCCAGTTTTCAAATAGAAAAGAGGTATGGTGTTCCTCCACCTACCCTTAGATCCTCTACCTCTGTCTCAGGAATATTTTAGGGAAGGAGCAATACCCACATGCCCTTTCCTCACTCCTTTGCTTTCGTATGCCTCCATCTAAATCTCCCGTGTAAAGATTTGATATGCTTGCAAAATTGCAACTAACCCTACCCCATGTGTGATGCTTCTGAAAGCAGAACATAGATAGCTTGATCTATCTTTCGCAAGAATGGACTGTCACTTACCAAGTGCGAATATATCTCTTCATGATTGATTGCTATTGTTTCAAGTTTTTCTTTGTGGAACACTTGTGCACAGTGTACAACCTGAACTACAGTTCCTACTCTTAGAAAAGATCAATTACATGTTGGTTTTCTTTACCTTTAACAAGTATATAGGTCGATAAAAAAAACAATCAAATACTGCTGTGGTGATGAGTCTCTTTTCATATCCCATGGAAAAGATGCTGCATTAGAATTATTCTAGTTATACTAGCCAAAATAAACTCAAAAGAACATATTATCTCTAATAACAAGCTTCAAAACAATAAAGTTTTCAATTCAAACTAGCATGTAATATACAATGGATTGGGCATATATCATAATCGAACTTTTTCTGAGTTGCCACTGATACTAGTGCCAACTGAAGTAAATTGGCAACAGGATCTCTCTTTGAATAACAAGCATCTACATGGCATAGGGGAAAGTTAGTACATACTGGAAAAATGACCTTGAATCTTCTACCTGTCTCTTACCCAAAAGAAAATGAAAATTCTATATAATTTATTTCTTATGATTACAAGTGTTCAACAAAGAAAGAGAAAATTAATGGTCAAAAGAAATGGAGGACATGACAACCCCTCCCCCCGGTCCACTTATGAATCATGTCCGGAAGCATAAGCATGCATATAAGTTACATTGGATGCAGGGAAAGAGAGAAAAATAGATACACAAAGAAAAACAAAAAGCACAAAGATTTATCATCAATCACTCCTAGATATTACATTGGATGCAGGGAAAGAAAGAAAAATAGACACACAAAGAAAAACAAAAGCACAAAGATTTATCATCAATCACTCCTAGATAAACTGGAAAATGCAAATGGTCAGAATTTGGAGATTTTGTTGTATTACGATTTTCATCCAACAACTTCTTATCTGTATACTACCTCCAGAAAGTCATTGAACTCTGCCTGCTTTTTTGTTGCTTGAGTTCCCCATGCCTCACAAAACATCCGTCCAAGAACAAAAACACCTACAGCAGTGTATCTGTACTAGAAACATCCTGTTTAGCAAACTATAGCACAAAATTTTATACACTAAAAATAGCAAGGGGAAATAAGTTATCAATGAAGGAAAAGTTTGAGCACCATGACGTTTCTTACAGATCTTTATCTCAATTAGAATTTAACACCAAAAAGTAATTCCAAATCATGCAGCATATGACATTAATCTGGCAATAACTACAAAATCAGGATGATATTTTTTCGATATGTTAATGCAAGAGAGATTTCATGCCCCTTAGATCTGCCACTAACAACAACATGCTAAGAACGGGTTGTATTAAGTGCATTGCACGTCCCTTGCCAGATTTGATGGATTGCAGTTGATTATAGAAGTTGAGTTTTCTACCAGAAAAACAAGGAACGAAAGCTTCAAGAAAAAATGTCACCAGCATACATATTCCCAAAGCTGTTTTTTGCGTATGCACCACCTTCATGACCAGCATACATAAAAAGAGACCCAGAGTGTTTAAGAGAAACCTACAAAGAACATCATCTTTTTGTAAATAAACCTGCTGAAGACTCTGTATCCTCACGAAGAAATAAACAAGAAGAAGAGATCTTATTTACTTAGAAAATGAAATGAAGAGATATAGATTGAAGGCAGGAGAGGTAGGATCTCCAATATCAAAAGCTATTTGTTTTCAAGGAAAAAGAGTTTCTAAACCCCTGTACCTCCAAGGTAGCCAAGCCTTTAGATACCATCTCTATCATCCTTGTCCTAATCTGGACACATGAAAAGAGATAGACAATAAGTAACACACAATCTAATGAGACCATTCTCATAAAGAAGCAATAATCAGAAAGCCCCATTATGAAAACTAAATAAGCCTCAGTAGAGTCTGCCCACATTCATATGAGAGATACAACTTCAGAAAACAGAATTGGAATAACAGTGTACCTCTTGATCAGACTTCTCATTTTCAAATTTTGGATAGAACGTAGCTCTTATTTGCCCAAGTGCGTACGTGGAGTTATCCACAGTGAAATTCTCCAAGAGATTACCTCGGAACAACTTACTCAAACCAGGACTACTTATCTGAGCTTCTGCGGTTTCAGCTCCATTCCCCTGATCCATTTTATCAATAGCTGCTTTCTCAACTTCCACTGCTCTGGACCCACTTAGTGTTCCATATGACTTGGGCTTCGATATTGCCATTTGACCGCTTGGTCCTGGAACCTCGTTTGCTATTTGGACACTCCCAAGTTGCATGGCTGGGACTGTAACATGGGGCAGTGCACTGTTTTCAGTAATACTGAGCCCACTAATTCTCCTATTGACAGCTTCATGGACATCTGCTGACACACTGCCTGTAGCTGGAGATGACAAGTCAGTTTGTGGCTTCTCTTTCCAACTTTGATCGATATATCCACCCCTCCGCTGCAAATGAAAAGGTGAAATGTTGGCCGAGTAGATAGTTAAGCCGAGTAATTCAACTCTCGGACTAGATTATTATCTCAGGCACGTCACGATAAACCAGCAAGGCTCTTGACTTGATTAAGAGAACTACCCTCGCATTTTGTTAATCATGGTTCTTCCTCTCACACAAAAATAAACTATGGTATCCACTTAACCATTTATAGGGGGGCACCGAATTTAGAAAACCTGATATCAGAATACGACATCGAGCAATCATCTGCATATACAGATACAGGAGAAGAGCCTTTACTTTTATTATATTAGTAACGAGCCCCTGCAATCTCTCTCAAGCAAGAAGCGCGAAACTTGACTTTGAGAAAGAAGGTGCTTGTTGCCTACTATAATAACAGCAAATATAAAATAATAACAGCAAATGTTATCAAACATCCAATTTTTCTTATATCAAGTAACAGCCAATCACTCACTAACAATCCGAAACTTAAATAATGAAATCAATCTAGACAAACGCTGAATCAAGAAAATCATCAGCAATCGGATTAGAAACTCGTGCCGCATCATTTACCAAAGAGAACGCTATATCCGACAGTATATATATGATATATATGTATGCTCGAAAGCAGTGATAATAACGATGACATATAGCTGGTACCTGGCTGCAAGGCATGATTGGAAGAGAGAGAGAAAAGGAGGAGCTGAAAGTGAGAGACCGAGCGAGGACTATGTACGGCGGAGGAGAGCGAAGGAAGAGGAAGGTCCTGGATTTGAAGGTTGATGAGGAAGACCGAGTATAAGGAAGAGCGAGCGAGATGGAGCAGAGAATCCTCTGCGTTGCCGACATTCAAATGCTACCGTAGTCCTGGACAATGTGTACAAATGCGGAGAGAGAGAGAGTGAGGGAGAGTGTGTGAATTAGCAGAGAACACAGGGCGGTGGCTAGAGCTTGCTGTGCGTTGTCATCGCGGTCCCAGCCCACGGAGACAGGGAAGGTTAGAAATGGACCGGGTTCAGGAGTGGGTGGGGGCGTTCATAGTGCCTCGTGCCCGGCACGAACAGTCATACAAAAGTAACTTCTGTTTTTTTTCTCTAAGAGTACAAAAGTAACTTTTAACGGCGCTTGGTACTAAAATTTTAAGACTTTTAAAATTTTAACATAATAAATAATTATAATATAATTAAATTATTATTTTTTATTATAATAAATATAAAAATTTATTCAAAATATTTTATTTTTTTTATTTTTTTATCAAATTTTTACTAAAATTTTAACACCTCAAAATTTTAACATTTAAACACAATTTAAAAATTTAGACACTCTTAAAATTTTAGCCATAATTTATTCAAACTATTTATTTTTTTATTTTTTTATCAATTTCAATATCTAAAATTTTAACATTTAAATTTAAAAATTTAGACACTCTTAAAATTTTAGCCATAATAAAATAAACTATATAAAATTATCTATCTTTAAACTTCAACACACTAAAATATAAAAAATTCATTTAAATTATCTCTCTCTTCACTTTTTTACCAACTTCAACACTCCAAAATTTTACAAACAAATACCATGTTAAGTGTTAGATTATTAGAATTTTGGGATATATGAGTTGTTGAAAAAATGAAGATAATTTATGGGAGTTGGTGAAAAAAAGAAAAAAAAAAAAATTTGAATAAATACAATAATGAAAAAAATAATTTGATATAGAGAGAAAGAAAGATTGATTTGTAATTTTTTTAATAGGTTCAAATTTGAATGCTAAAATTTTGCCACTCAAATAATAAATTCTAATCTCATCTTATCAATCTAAACTTTCTTCCAATGACCTAGCTAAGAAGATTTCAAAACCACGAGTGAAGTGGCATGTAGGGCTGTTCAACCCCAGTGTAGGTGCCATTTTGGCCAAAACCGGCACCTACACCGGGTAGGCCGATTTTTAAATAATTGCCACCTATACCTATACCTATACCGTTAAGGGCAAAAACCGGCCTTAGCGGTGGCGGTTTTAGCGGTTTTTCGGTTATCCTACATTCATATTGGGCCTTTTTTTAGCATTTTATGCACTTGGCCTAATGTATTTTTTTCTTTTTTTTTTGGTCCATTAATCACATATCAATAAAATCTAAACTAATGAAATCCAAAATCAATAAAATTAAAGATCATCTTAAAAATAAGATGAGAATTTAAAGTCCAAACTAATAAAATCTAAAATCAATAAACTTAGAGAACATCACAACAAGATGAGAATCTAAAGTCTCAACCAATAAAATCTAAAATAATAAACTTAGAAGAAGTAACTGTAAGAACATCATAAAGATGGGTAACTCCTTCAAACTAAAAATAAAACATAAATTTATACACCAAGTTATAATTTATAAAAATAAAAATATTATTCAAACTAATAAATTAACAAAAGCATAAATGGGGGAGGGGGTCCGTGTCACGTCCTGTGCCATACTTACCCCTTAGGCTCACCTATAGTAATGGTATGCACACAGCCGAGATTATGGCACAAAGGTCGCTAGAAAGTCTTAGTCGATTTACCATGAAACTTAGCGGAAGGCGTATTTTAAAAAATAGAATTGTAGTGGGAAATTGGAAAAGATTTAAGGTAAAAACTCTATGTTTTTAGAAAAAGGCAATGAGTTAATACAATCCAAAAGATTGAAAATGTTAGATTAGGCTTTTGAGTAGAAATAAGAACTTTGAAATAAAGGATGAGGAAAGAGACACGAAAGGAGGTTGAAAACCTGAAATAACAAAAACATCTTTAATACAAAGGAAAGTTCAGGTCGTCCTCCCGGGACTACATAAAAGGCTACATTACAAAAATTCGGGAACTTCGTACAATTTGAAAACTGATTACAAGGAAACAAATACCCGAAACACTCTAACAGGCCTAAGAGGGGTACTAATCCTCCTCGTCCGAGTCGATGTAAGATCAATAATCTCGGACCCCGGAGTGGTACTACTATTTCCCGTTGGCGGGGCCGAGGGAACGTAATCGAACCTTAGCCACTCGGGCGGTACATCTGGTAAACCAAAGTCCTCAAATCGGGGTATAGTGGGGGTAGAGGGGATGGTGGGGGTGAGGGCTCCCTAAAGAACCAGTGGGCCTCATGCTCCACTGATACTCCAAGGAATCCGAAACCCACGTTCGGATCTTGAGTACCAGATATAAGGGTAAAAATCGTAGGTTAACTCGTCCTCGAATAGCTTCATTCTTCAATACCACATTCGCCAAACATTGCAAAAACAACATAAGAGAAAAAATGGTGAGTCCTATTGACTCAGTAAGGTGGGGGTGGGGAAACATGATCAAACAAATACAGTGCATATAATTCACTTAAACATGGTGTAAAACTAACTTCAAGCATAATAAGTATGAACTTGGATGAATTAAAATATGCAATGCATCACACCATCATGGTTCCTGAGGAGTTCCCGATGTCTACTCTATTCACCCCCAGAGTCGTTGTGTGTCCCCTCCCCTTCTATGGGACTGTCCCGTGCGTCCAGCACCAGGACCCTTAACATTATGCCTTAGCGTTCATAAAGGAGCCCACCCACTCCCTATTGTGGGGGGTTGCACGTGTACCGTCACTACCATTCGGGGAACCCTCGTGGCTAGGGGGTTCCTCACTTTCGTTTTCCCTCTTATGAATGCAATCTCATATCCAAGCATTAAGGTACACATGTAATATTTCACCCAAACAATGCACACTAATTTGCAATGAACTTGAAAGAAGCATAACACGTTTAAAGAATAATCATTGACAGTTGAAACAACCATGATAATAACTAGTAAGATCTTAGACATTAAACCCCATTGAAGGCCTATTGGGCCTCCTTAGACCCTGCTGGGCCTATTCCCAAAGCATTATTGGCTTGGTGCTATTTTAGGGTTGTTGGGCCTAAAGTCCACTTAGGCTCCTAAACGGGCTTTGTGATTTGAGCCCTTATTTCAACTTGGTTTGAGCTAAAATTTGGGCTCCCCCATCAATGTTTCGTGCTCTATCCAACCATGTAATCATTTTCTCATTTTGGACCCTTTTTCCCTAACGAATTAGGCAAAATGTTTGAATCTGCCCTCAGAGACCTCCAGGGGCATTTTTGACCTTTTCCTTCGTCATTTTGGGCTGAAATTTTTACAGGGATCCTAATATTAGATAAGGATGCTATCTGGAAAGTTTCATGCAAAAAAAAACCTGTAGCTTAGGGTCGATTTGGGCAGCACCTATGTTTGCCTAAATGCCCTAGATAGGTGTTCATGCCTTTGATTGATCTATGCTTTTCGAAACTTTAGGCTAAAAAAATAATTTTAATCTATCAACATAAGGGAAATCATAGAGCACATGACATATGGATTCTTCAAGAAACTTAAAGGCAAACAAAGATCATTTGCAATATCATCAAGGAACATGCATAATGCATCTTTTTCATGCTTTCAACTTCATAACCTCTTCCTTGAGCCCATGGCTCCTTTCTTTGGCCCCATTTGGCCTTCTTTTGATCAAGGATACTTTAAAGCTTCTTGGCCATCATCATTCTCATTATTGCTCCACATTTCATATCACATATGCATGACATTGAATCATAAAATCATGTAGTGCAACATGCAACACCATAAGCCATTTGACCAACCCGTGGCCTATAAGGCTTCAAGCTTAGGCTTATCACCACTGCCATAGCTCATAAAACATGTCCAGAGCTCTTTTGAATAATCAAACCAACTCAGCAATCTTATACACATGTTATAAGAAATATTCATTAAGCCTTAACATGCAAGGTGTCTAGATTAGATTATACTTCATGGCACCTATGAACCTTTCTTTTTGCACAACTTTGAATCCAACATAACCCTAACATGTTCATCATTGAATCACAGCTCTATGCACACAAATATGTATGATCAATCAACACAAGAGAACATGTCATCCCTCCTCAACAAAACACAAGAACCTAAACCCTTACTTTGGTGATCTCGTCTTGATCTCTGGTTAGTCTTCTCCTTGGCAGGAATGTTTCCACCTTCCTTCTTCTTCTTCTCCTCTCTCTCTCTTCTCTTTCTCTCCCTCTTGGCCGAATGCTCTCAGCACTCACTCCTCTCTCTCAAACTCAAGTGGCCGGCTGTTGGTGTGAGAAATGCATGGCAAGGGTTGGCTTTTATAGCCAACCTTGCCATCATTTGGTCAAGGGGTGGCTGCCATAAGCAAGCCCCTTGATTGGGTGGCTTGGGCGGCACAAGGGCTGGAGGAGCCAAATGGCACACTCCCCCTTCCCTAGGTGATGATTAAGGATACTTACACAAGCTAAAATCACTTCAAAATCAAATCAAATGTGATTGCAAGCAAGCATGGCCGGTTGGTCCATTTTTGAATCTTACTATTCATGCATCACAAGCCAAGAACATGGGACAAGGGAAAAGGACAAAGAAAACAAGACAAAACAAAGATTTCCTTGTGTGTGCCGTGTGACCTAGGGAGGAGAGAGAGAGTGGGACCCACATGACATCAAAGTAGACTTAGGTTAGCAAAATGATTAGCTAAGTTGTAAAGTTAATCAATGCATATGTTAGAGAAAAGAAATAGGTAATTAGTCAAGTAATTAACCGAGATTAGTATGGAATAATCAAGATTGACACTAGGTAAAAATTTAGATGTAAACAAGAGAATAAAAAGGGAAAGAGGTTAAACATACCGAAATCCCTTAGGGCAATTAGAATCGAAATAAATCATGTGTCAAGAAATCAAATCTAATGCTTAGAAAATGTTAAATATAGCTTAATGAAGTATACTTAGGAAAAATATCATGTGTTTAAATCAAGCAATAGGAATACTAAGATATTAACAAGAGAATGGAAGAATTTTGAATGCATAGAAACGATAAAATAGAGACGATCACGATCATAATATTAATTGGCTAAATACGAGAATTCAAGGGAATTAAGGAAATTAGAGAAATCGAAAAAATATCACATCATTTAAGCACATGAAAGGAAATCAAATAAAGCAGGAAGTTAAGAATTAAAGAAAGAAAGCACATATGCAATTCAAATTAAAAAGCTAAATTAAAATTACTAAAGTCACGAATTTGGAAACCAAAGAAATTAAATAGAGGAAAGAAATCATATAAGCAATTAATTGAATGATAAATATTAAACAATGCACAAATAAAGCAAATACTAAGGAAAAGAACACAATTACTAAAGATATTGAAAGAAAAACCTTAACTCAAGAGTCTTAAAAGTAGCTTAAAAGATTAAGGGTATCACAGTCCGGGGTGTGCGAACAAATGGGGTAGGGGGTTTAGGGTGCGCGAACAAATTGGGTAGGGGGTCCGAGGTTTAAAACAAAACGATTCCGTTTTGTTTTGTTTTGCTAGAGGGGCCTGGGGGAAATGGGGTCGCGCAGGGGGGAAAACGGGTGGGTGGGGCCGGGGGGAAAATGCTAAATGAGATTATGGGGGAGGGGGAGACCGGGAGGGGGCAAGGGGGGGCTAAACGTTATATATATATATATATTTTTTAAAAATCCGGTGTCGGGTAACCCGGGAACTAAGAATAGCACCGTTCTTTTTGTAAAACCTTAAATCGGCACCTGCACCGGTGAAGTCAGAAACCGGCAACCTAGTGCCAATGCCGGTGCCACCGAAATTTTTCGGTGGCACTAAACAGCCCTAGTGGCATGGGAGGATGTTGCTGGTTCTAGCAATTTGATCACCTGCCTTACCGCCCCTAGATTGATTGCGGAATCATCTGGGAGTATTTTTGGAGTTTCTTTTGCCTATTATTCATTTTTTATTCATCGTGTTGCAACACAATTTATATATGCATCACCAAAGTCATTGTGAATCCGATGAAAGAACTCATGCCTTCTTTGGTGGAGAGCAGCAAACAACTTTTATTAAGGAAAGTAGGATTGGGGATATTAATATTCTTTTCCCTCAAGAATTGCTTTACAATTATCACAAGGACAAGAGGATTCCCAGTTGCACCATCAAGGTGGACCTTATGAAAGCATATGATATGGTACGTAGGGATTTTTTTTTTCACTATCCTTGATGTTGTGGGCTTCCCTCCACTGGCTATCAACTAGATTAAAGAGTCACTACAAAAAAAAAAGACCTTTAGCAGCGGTCGAAACCCCTGCTAAAGGTTAAAAAACGCTACTATAGCTTTTAACAGCGGCCGCGATCGCTGCTGTAGATCTGTCGTAATAGATCTATAGCGACGGTTTGCACGACCACTGGTGAAGACTGGATCTATAGCGGCGATTGCAACCGCCTCTATAGACCCGATTGCAATATGACAATTTTTTTTCTAGTCTTTAATCAGCATTTTTTAAAAACGCTGCTATAGGTAAGCTCAATTTATTTTTATTTTTTTTTTTGCTTTGCTTGGTATGTGTCAACATTTTAAAAATGCCACTAAATCATTTTTAAAAACCTGCATTTTTTCTTATTTTCCTATAATACAAATTTTAATTAATTGATGTAAAAACATAAGTTGTGTAATAGAACAAAATATATTTAATCATTGACTAAATAAACACGTCTTACAAGTTTTGCAACAAACACAAAGAAGTTCTAAAAGTTTCTAAGTAGTCTAAAAAATAACAAATAATTACATTTAACAACAAATAACTATAAATTTAATCCTTAGCAACTTCAAGGCTCTAGCACCATCTGCACTAGCACTATCTGCGCCATCATCACTAGCACCAGCACATAATCATTGGCTGCAATTGCAATATTGAAAATTTAGTGGTTAACAATCCATCAAATATCTAAACAACTCAAACTGCAATTGCGCATCCGAGTTGTTACATTTGTGAAGCCACCAAATGAACAGCTCTTTCCTTTGAAGATGATGAGAAGAATCCCAAGAAGAGCCAAATGTAAACCTGGATACTCAAGTCCAATTTACACTAAACTAACAGAAGCTTAAGACGCACACTGAAACTAGTAAACAGAACAGAGGAATTACGTAAATCTAAGAGTAAAAGTAACAGAGGATGGTATTTGGATACAATGAAATTTATCCAAACATTGCATAAATCTAGTAAAGAATATCTAAGTGAAACGTTGCTCACTACAGTTGCTAGGAAATGTAAAAACTCTAAACAATGTAACCTAAGGCATGCTAATGTTTACTGTCCCCATTGACAGATAGGTGAAACAGAAGAAATCAATTATGAGGTTTTTATGCACCGATCAATTATTAAGAGTTCATCCTCTTTGTCCCTCACTCACTTCTCTCTTTCTCTAATCAGAAAAATAGAGAAAACAACATCTGAAGCAATGGTAAGAAAATCATCAAACCTTCTGTAGCCTTATTCGGGTAATTGACTCTCTTAGCAAGTCTTCCATCTGCCTAAGATGTTCTACATTGCCGATTATACCCGGATCACTCCAACAGCTGAAGCAATGGTAAGAAAATTTCAGATTATTAAATGATATATTCAAATGATACGGGAGATTATATTAGTAAAAACTAGATGATAGTTCTTATAAACAAACAACTCAAAGGACAATTTTAAGGGATAATGTAGACCCTCAAAAGTTTTTAACCCTGATCACCAAAGGCATCAGAAACTTTTATTCTATAAAAGAAAACTTCAAGTAATAAACTGTAGATATATGTGCATAAAAATGTACAAGACAGTGGTAGAGGAAGTCATTTATTTTATTTTTACCCCCAACGTACCAGAAATAATCAGAGAGAAAACTTCCAGCAAAGCAATTGGCAAAAACGACAACCATTTGAGAAGAGTCAGGAATTGTAAATTTGGGCTCCATCTGCAAAATATAAAAGGGAAAAATGAACAAAATAAAGCCTAGGAACTCCAAGCTGATGTCCTCAATAAAATCAAAAAAAGATGCCTAAGAAAACAGAACAAGCACTTATCAGAATTCTAACAGCCCAGACTACTAATCAATCCCTACCCCTTCTCTCCCAACAGAAGACGAGAAAAAAATCTAACACATGTAAATTGCTTTTCTCCTAAATGCTGATAAGAAATAAACCGAAGTAAACCATTCTATTCATAGATGCAGATGGAGAAGATAACCAACCATCAGGGAGTCGCTTAAGAAGGAAAAACAGAGAATAATCAAGGACCTCAGATAAGTTTTTTGGAGAGCAAAGTGTTAAAAAAATTAACTGACCTGAGAACAACATATGCAACTCCGAAGCATGTTTATGATAGAAGCCCATCCTTTTTTTTGCCTGCAAAGCCATTCAATTAAAAATAAATTTTGAAAATCAATCAGTAATTTCAATGGCTGCAGCTATAGGCAGATTGAGTGAAAGAGAGAGTAGGAGGCTGCTGGCTGATGGCTGCAGCTACGACAGATCGAGTGAGAGAAAGAGGCAAAACTTCAAATGCGAATGGGGAGAAAGTGCAATAGTAAGCAGACAGGGAGAGAGAGGGCAGTGTTCGGCGAGCTGAGAGAATTCGGAGACGATCGAGAGGTTGGGCGTGGCTGGCAAGGAGACATCGAGAAAACTGGGAGGGGAGAGAGTGCGGCAAGGAAAAAATAGTGGTTTTTGACCAAGTAGCGGGGAGGGAAAATTGGGACTTGGCGGTAAGTGAAAATTTCCCTCTCAGTTGTATAAATCTCGGGAAAACTGGGATTTGAAGCTAAATGAAAATTTCCCTCGCCCTTGTCTTTTATTTTTTCTTCGTTCATAGTTGTGTATCAATATTATATCATAATATAAAATTCATTTTGTTATTACACTCTAAACTGAAACATTTTAGCCATCATTTGCAAAATTTATTATTTTAATTATTCTATTATATTGACTATGTACTGTGTATAAAGATATACACAGTATTATTTTACACTCTTTTTTATAACTAGTATAATAATCAAATTAAAATAGGTTGGTAGTAATAATATATAATACTTTATAATTTAAAAGCATAATGCCTTTTATATATAACATTGCATGATTTGTTATATGTGTTTATCATATACATGATATGTGTAATTAACCTAAGTACTTTATATGTACGTACCTACCTAATGACTAAAGCATAGTTTCTAAGACCATATATTAAGTTATGTACTTAATTACATAAGCTAATCTCACAATATATTTTTGTTTGAAATTAAACAATATGTCCTAATTAAATAGTATTATATTACTAATTATTCAAAATATATATATTCATTATAAGTATGATAATAGATGTTTTCTAAACTACTTAGATTTAGTCAATAAATATGCAATTACCATAACCATAGGTATAATTTAAAATATATCATATAACAACAATTATAATAACACTCCATCTAATTCATATTTTATTAAGTAGGTCCTTTAAAATTAAATTTTTTTCAAAGTACATGACAAAATAAAATTGTATATTAAAAGGAATAAATAATATATAAAATAATTATTAATGTTAAATAACTTATAATTAATAAATATATTTTTTTTTGCACTTATACCTATAGCAACGTTTTTGAAAAAAAAAAATGCTGCTAAAAATTTGGCATTTAGCGGCGGTCAGTGACTACCGCTACAAAGATTGCTGCTAAAGGTACCACTGTTACAAAACGCCATTATAGGGGGTCTATAGTGGCGGTCACTGACCCCCGCTATAGACCTATTTTTTTGTAGTGAGTGTGTTACTACTACCACATTTTCCATCAATATCAACAGGAACCTTTGTGGCTTTTTTTTTTACCAAGATAGGATTAAGGCAAGGTAACCTAATGTCACCCCACTTGTTTACCCTGATCATGGAGGCATTTTGTAGTCTTTTGGACAATTCTATTCAACAAGGCCCTTTTAAATATCACTGAAGATGCAAGAAAATGAAGATTTCTCACATTTTGCTTCGCGGATGACTTGCTCATTTTTGTTAAAGGTGAGGTGCAATTTGTTTCCCTTGTCAAAAAATGTATTTTTGAATTTGGTTTGATTTCTAGCTCCACCATAATGCTAGGAAGAGTCAATTGTTCTAATGTGGCGTTGGTGGGGAAGTTTAGAGGCAGTTTAAGGAATTGCTAGGTTTTGAGGATTTTACACTTCCAATTCGGTACCTTGGGGTGCCTCTTGTCTCTTCTAGATTGAGGAAGCATGATTGTCAAGCACAATGCGAAAAAAATTCTGATGCGCAGTAAATACTAGGTGAATAATTATTTTGTCATATGTGGTGAGACTTCAGGTTATTAAGTCTCTTTTGCTTGCTATACAGGGGTATTGGTTCTCTCTTTCACCCCTCCTAGGTTTAGAACCTCTCTAAAGAAAGGATCTCAGCATGCTCTCAATTAAATAAATTACTTGCTTAGGGAGGAGGAAAAGAGAGGACCAGTACCCCTGTATTGCAAGCAAAATAGACTTAATAAGCTGAAGTCTCCCTGCGTATGACAAATAATTATTCACCCAGATTTAATGCGCGCAGAATTCTTTTCACAAAGTGCTTGGCAATCATGCTTCCTCAATCTAGAAGAGATCAAGGGGACCCCAAGGTACCGAAGCTGGGAGTGTGCCATCCTCAAAGCCTAACAACTCCTTAATCTGCCTTTTCACTTCCCCACCAACGCCACATGAGAATAGATGACTCTTCCTAGGATTAAGGTGGAGCCCAGAAACAAACCAAAATCAGAAATACATTTTTTGAAAGGGAAACAGATTGTACCTCACCTTTAGCAAAAATGAGCAAGTCATCTTCGAAACAAAGTGGAAATCTTCATTTTCTGGCATCTCAGTGATACTTAAAGGAGCCTTGCTGAATAGAATTGTCTATAAGACCAGAAAATGCCTCCATGACAGGGTAAACAAGTGGGGTGACATTAGGTCCCCTTGCCTCAAACCTATCTTGGTAAAAAAAAAAGCCACAAAGGTTCCTGTTGATATTGATGGAAAATGTGGTAGTAGTAACACACTCACTACAAAAAAATAGGTCTATAGCGGTAGTCAGTGACCGCCACTATAGACCCCCTATAATGGCGTTTTGTAACAGTGGTACCTTTAGCAGCAATCTTTGTAGCGGTAGTCACTGACCGCCGCTAAATGCCAAATTTTTAGCAGCTATTTTTTTTTTTTCAAAAACGCTGCTATAGGTATAAGTGCAAAAAAAAATATATTTATTAATTATAAGTTATTTAATGTTAATAATTATTTTATATATTATTTATTCCTTTTAATATACAATTTTATTTTGTCATGTATTTGAAAAATTTTTATTTTAAAGGACCTACTTAATAAAATATGAATTAGAGGAGTGTTATGAAAATTGAAGTTGTTATATGATATATTTTAAATTATACCTATGGTTATGGTAATTGCATATTTATTGACTAAATCTAAGTAGTTTAGAAAACATCTATTATCATACTTATAATGAATATATATATTTTGAATAATTAGTAATATAATACTATTTAATTAGGACATATTGTTTAATTTCAAACAAAAATATATTGTGAGATTAGCTTATGCAATTAAAGTACATAACTTAATATATGGTCTTAGAAACTATGATTTAGTCATTAGGTAGGTACGTACATATAAAGTACTTAGGTTAATTAGCACATATCATGTATATGATAAACACATATAACAAATCATGCAATGTTATATAAAAGGCATTATGCTTTTAAATTATAAGTATTATATATTATTACTACCAACCTATTTTAATTTGATTATTATACTAGTTATAAAAAAGAGTGTAAAATAATACTGTGTATATCTTTATACACAGTACATAGTCAATATAATAGAATAATTAAAATAATAAATTTTAAAAATGATGGCTAAAATGTTTCAGTTTAGAGTGTAATAACAAAATGAATTTTATATTATGATATAATATTGATACACAACTATGAACGAAGAAAAAATAAAAGACAAGGGCGAGGGAAATTTTCATTTAGCTTCAAATCCCAGTTTTCCGATATTTATACAACTGAGAGGGAAATTTTCACTTACCCAAGTCCCAATTTTCCCTCCCGCTACTTGGTCAAAAACCACTATTTTTTCCTTGCCGCACTCTCTCCCCCTCCCAGTTTTCTCGATTGTCTCCTTGCTAGCCACGCCCAACCTCTCGATCGTCTCTGAATTCTCTCAGCTCGCCAACACTGCCCTCTCTCTCCCTGTCTGCCTGCTGCCGCACTTTCTCCCCATTCGGCATTTGAAGTTTTGCCTCTTTCTCTCACTCGATCTGTCCGTAGCTGCAGCCATCAGCCGCAGCCTCCTACTCTCTCTTTCACTCAATCTGCTATAGCTGCAGCCATTGAAATTACTGATTGATTTTCAAAATTTATTTTTAATTGAATGGCTTTGCAGGCAAAAAAAAGGATGGGCTTCTATCATAAACATGCTTCGGAGTTGCATATGTTGTTCTCAGGTCAGTTAATTTTTTTAACACTTTGCTCTCCAAAAAACTTATCTGAGGTCCTTGATTATTCTCTGTTTTTCCTTCTTAAGCGACTCCCTGATGGTTGGTTATCTTCTCCATCTGCATCTATGAATAGAATGGTTTACTTCGGTTTATTTCTTATCAGCATTTAGGAGAAAAGCAATTTACATGTGTTAGATTTTTTTCTCGTCTTCTGTTGGGAGAGAAGGGGTAGGGATTGATTAGTAGTCTGGGCTGTTAGAATTCTGATAAGTGCTTGTTCTGTTTTCTTAGGCATCTTTTTTTGATTTTATTGAGGACATCAGCTTGGAGTTCCTAGGCTTTATTTTGTTCATTTTTCCCTTTTATATTTTGCAGATGGAGCCCAAATTTACAATTCCTGACTCTTCTCAAATGGTTGTCGTTTTTGCCAATTGCTTTGCTGGAAGTTTTTCTCTCTGATTATTTCTGGTACGTTGGGGGTAAAAATAAAATAAATGACTTCCTCTACCACTGTCTTGTACATTTTTATGCACATATATCTACAGTTTATTACTTGAAGTTTTCTTTTATAGAATAAAAGTTTCTGATGCCTTTGGTGATCAGGGTTAAAAACTTTTGAGGGTCTACATTATCCCTTAAAATTGTCCTTTGAGTTGTTTGTTTATAAGAACTATCATCTAGTTTTTACTAATATAATCTCCCGTATCATTTGAATATATCATTTAATAATCTGAAATTTTCTTACCATTGCTTCAGCTGTTGGAGTGATCCGGGTATAATCGGCAATGTAGAACATCTTAGGCAGATGGAAGACTTGCTAAGAGAGTCAATTACCCGAATAAGGCTACAGAAGGTTTGATGATTTTCTTACCATTGCTTCAGATGTTGTTTTCTCTATTTTTCTGATTAGAGAAAGAGAGAAGTGAGTGAGGGACAAAGAGGATGAACTCTTAATAATTGATCGGTGCATAAAAACCTCATAATTGATTTCTTCTGTTTCACCTATCTGTCAATGGGGACAGTAAACATTAGCATGCCTTAGGTTACATTGTTTAGAGTTTTTACATTTCCTAGCAACTGTAGTGAGCAACGTTTCACTTAGATATTCTTTACTAGATTTATGCAATGTTTGGATAAATTTCATTGTATCCAAATACCATCCTCTGTTACTTTTACTCTTAGATTTACGTAATTCCTCTGTTCTGTTTACTAGTTTCAGTGTGCGTCTTAAGCTTCTGTTAGTTTAGTGTAAATTGGACTTGAGTATCCAGGTTTACATTTGGCTCTTCTTGGGATTCTTCTCATCATCTTCAAAGGAAAGAGCTGTTCATTTGGTGGCTTCACAAATGTAACAACTCGGATGCGCAATTGCAGTTTGAGTTGTTTAGATATTTGATGGATTGTTAACCACTAAATTTTCAATATTGCAATTGCAGCCAATGATTATGGTGCTGGTGCTAGTGATGATGGCGCAGATAGTGCTGGTGCAGATGGTGCTAGAGCCTTGAAGTTGCTAAAGGATTAAATTTATAGTTATTTGTTGTTAAATGTAATTATTTTTTTATTTTTTACTACTTAGAAACTTTTAGAACTTCTTTGTGTTTGTTGCAAAACTTGTAAGACGTGTTTATTTAGTCAATGATTAAATATATTTTGTTCTATTACACAACTTATGTTTTTACATCAATTAATTAAAATTTGTATTATAGGAAAATAAGAAAAAATGCAGGTTTTTAAAAATGATTTAGTGGCATTTTTAAAATGTTGACACATACCAAGCAAAGCAAAAAAAAAAAAAATAAATTAGCTTACCTATAGCAGCGTTTTTAAAAAATGCTTTAAAGACTAGAAAAAATTGTCATAATTGCAATCGGGTCTATAGAGGCGGTTGCAATCGCCGCTATAGATCCAGTCTTCACCAGCGGTTGCAAACCGCGCTATAGATCTATTACGACAGATCTACAGCAGCGATCGCGGCCGCTGTTAAAAGCTATAGTAGCGGTTTTTTAACCTTTAGCAGGGGTGACCGCTGCTAAAGGTCTTTTTTTTTTTTGTAGTGACTCTTTAATCTAATTGATAGCCAGTGGAGGGAAGCCCACAACATCAAGGATAGTGAAAAAAAAAATCCCTACGTACCATATCATATGCTTTCATAAGGTCCACCTTGATGGTGCAACTGGGAATCCTCTTGTCCTTGTGATAATTGTAAAGCAATTCTTGAGGGAAAAGAATATTAATATCCCCAATCCTACTTTCCTTAATAAAAGTTGTTTGCTGCTCTCCACCAAAGAAGGCATGAGTTCTTTCATCGGATTCACAATGACTTTGGTGATGCATATATAAATTGTGTTGCAACACGATTGAATAAAAAATGAATAATAGGCAAAAGAAACTCCCAAAATACTCCCAGATGATTCCCAATCAATCTTTCGGTAAGGCAGGGACAAATTGTGAACCAGCAACATCCTCCCATGCCACTATTCTGTTTAGTGCCACCAAAAATTTCGGTGGCACCGGCATTGGCACTAGGTTGCCGGTTTCTGACTTCACCGGTTAGGTGCCGATTTAAGGTTTTACAAAAAGAAGGTGCTATTCTTTTCCCGGGTTCAGGTCATGGTGGTCGTTCACTTGCATCACCTTCAACCATTGGCCACTGTCTCAAAATTCAGAGTGTACCCAACAACCGAACACGATACTGATGAGGGCAACATAGCAGGAGCACTACCACATGTGACTGCAGGTGACTGTGATTGTGGTAGATTGTCCATTTGTAAACAAAAATCACCTAAAAATTAACAACCCATCAATGTGAGTTCTATTGCGCAATAATCTCTTGGTATATTATCACAACAATCTATTATTTCTTAATAATGATGAGTTCTATTACGCATTGTGGAATTAAATGCAATGAAATAGGTCACCTAAGGAACTAATGATGGAATAACAAAAATGGTGAATATCGTATGAAGTCCTATACAAGGTGGATTAATTGTAAAAGTTGTTGCATGAATGCTAAATCCAACAACAATGGCTCCAAAAAAAAAAAAGGCAACATCAGTAGGTGGCATTACTAACTTTTAGAAATGATTTCAGGAAATACCAATTGAAACCACAAATAGGAATTCTAGGAGACAGAGTACATATGACTCGCACTTCTATCGATTATAACAAAAAGAATCATAGCAATATGTTAACACCATATTATGGGTGTCTAATGTCTGGGGTATTGCAATACAAGGTCCCTAACAAGTATATCTGTATTTTAAGATTATGATATCTTGAATAATAAAAACACTGAGTTAAGTTGCTAAAAATCATGATTTTAAATCTGTCTACAACGTTTTCGTATAGAGTGTAGTGGCAACGTTATCCAATATCCACACCCATATGCTTGCCAAAAAGAAATGGCAAAAACTTGACAACCTACAACATTTT
This sequence comes from Morella rubra, assembly GCA_003952965.2. Lineage (NCBI taxonomy): Eukaryota > Viridiplantae > Streptophyta > Magnoliopsida > Fagales > Myricaceae > Morella > Morella rubra. The sequence goes on from CM025852.1 coordinate 16,530,787, forward strand.
CGTATTAATCTTTGGTGAAATATTCTCATTTGGTAAAACCCTAAAACTTGCAAACAAATAGGGAAAAGTTAACATGAGGGAGAGGAGAAGATGAAAGTACTTGCGGTGGTCTGCAAAGTGTGGCTGTGCACTGGAGAGGGAGGGGAGGGAGAGAGAGGCAAATGGTGGATTGTGGAAGGTTGGAGGTTGTCAAAGACTCGAAGAAGAAATTGAGGGGTCGATTGTGAAGAAGAAATGGGAGGCCGGGAAGGGGTATTAAACGACGTAGTTTCTCATTAAGATAAACTACGTCATTTAATATAAAAACAAATAAAAAATAAACCCCAGTTTACTGGAACCCGAGAATCGGTAAAACCACAAGGTTTTTCAATATTAACGATACTGGTTAACGGCACCGAATTTTACCGGTTGGGCTGAACAACCCTAGTTTGTTGGCTCCTAAAACGATTGCAGATCTCATCTGTTCTCAAAATTGGTTGAGATATGCGCATATATTAGAGAAAGGTGAACGTAAACTTGAACTTAATGATGGAACGGTGGATCCAGAAAGTTATATATTAGACCCAAGTTTTATTCTCAATGTTATTTCAATTTGCATATAGTGGTGACATAGTTGATTACAAGTTATTAATTGATTGCTTTCACTTCAGTTGTTAGCAAAGATGGTTCCTAATTCTTTAGTGCTCTCTAACAAATGAATTATATATTCATTTATCCGTGCTTAACCCTTCCAAGTCCAATGCCCCTAATATTGGACTTGGGCATATATAAGTGAGGCACTAATGTTGCTAATGTTGATAGAGCTATGGGTAATAACACATGCGACGTGGAAATTAGAAGTTACTAATGTCGAACAATTACTTTAGATTTTAGAGTGTAATTTGCAATGTATTGCTACATTTGTAAATTTATAGATTGAATGCTAGAATTTATGGTGTAATTTGTACATTATTTGTAACCTTGATTTTAGAATTAGAGCGTAATTTATGTATACAATAGCAATTCGATTAGTTATTAGGAATAGGATTTTAGAGTTTTAGATTTTGGGGCCAATATTTAGTAGTTGATCATTAAATATTATGGACATAAATGAAAAAGAATATATAAAAATTTATTTATGCTTGTGGAGATTTCTACCAATGTTTTCTCCCATTCATCAAGAATTCAATGGCACCTAGCTCCTTTTTGTTATACGTATATTGACTTGGTGGAACATTTGAGGTGTTTTAAAATTTTATTTATGTGTATTGTATTTAAGATTCAATTATTGTAATATTGTGTTACTTATTTTTTTAATTTGTGGATATGGATCAGGAACATGTTTTCTAATCCACTACTAATTAACTCATGCCTAACGATTAACAGTCCTTGGGCCTGGCCCAGTAATTTATTCGTGCTCGGTGACTTCCCATGGCTTGTAGGACTATCTATGTTTAATGGGCATATCAGGAAAGACTATAATTCTCATACTATCAACAAAAACTATTGTATGTTTTCATGAAATATTAGAAGAACAAAAAAATATACAAAATTGTGCAATTGAATTATTCCGGATTAAATTCTTTCGACTATCTCATGCTATGTCAACATCCAACTCTCTAATGAGATACCAAAAAAATTAAAGAAGTTTTTTTTTTTTATGAGAATTCGAGACGAGGATGGGATTGGGATTAATGGAGACATTCTAGTCCATCTTGAGATGCTGTAGCCCAACAACTTATTGGGCAGCTTAGCTTCTTTTTGTGGGGAGAGAGTCCACGAGATGTGCAGAGTCCACGAGATGTGCGGATCCTGATGGACATAGAGGCCCATTAAACGTCCTGTCAATGATAACCATGGCTTTTCTTCTCCATCCGTCCTTGAATTACAGCGTGTGGCACCCACAACGCTGGCACCTTCTTAAAGCTGAAATGTTCGAAAGGTTTAACAAAGATAATGGAAACCAAAATGGTGTAGTTGGATGATGATATCTAGCTAATTGGTTGATTTGCTAGAGCATTTAGACCCTTAATCTTGCATAGCAGGATGTAAAACTTGGGATGACAAAGAACTTATCGTTGATGTTTGCCAATTTGGGGATTGTAGGCCCTAACATTATTCATCCGGTCTATTTTGAATCTCATCTTTTTAATAGGCTAATGTTTAATGAATGAAATGATCAATATATTTGAAAAACATACCAGTTTAAAGTTGTATTCTTAGACTAATTTGTTAAAAGTTAACACCACAAAGTGTATCAGTAAGTAAGCCTTAAATTTACATTAAATACTGTATTACTCACATTGGTTGAACTTTAATGCGTAAAACTTAGTTTCCCTCAATAAAAAAAAAAATAGTTTTCTTTGATTCCTATAGTTCTACGTTGACAAGTTAGTTGCTATATATCTTAAATCAAAGTCATTCTTTTATACTAATTTGCAGTATTGTAGATCTCCCTGATCTTGGGAAGGTCCACAAAGACCATTTTACTTATATGGTCACAGAGAGTATCAAACATTAGTTTCACTCTGATTAATGATATTTTATCCATCAAGATGAGTGTAGGGAAGAACAAAGCTCATATGGCAATAACCCTTTCTAGAAACCTTTGATGTCGGAACTTAAAAAAAAAAAAGCTGTTTTACAAGGCATAAGTTGAAATTTTCAATCACTATAATGTGGAAAAAAGAAAAAAGAAAAAAAAAACATTCCAATTCACTATAGAAGACCTTTCTTAAATAGGATGACTCTGGGAAGTCTTCTATTACTCCGCGATATGGCACGTGCAAACGTTAAGTGAAGAACTCGGTTGGTGCGGACTATAGAAAAAAGAAACGATAAAAAGAAAAAGGGAATGGGCCATGCAAAGCCCCAGCATGATGAGTTTTTCTGTTTAGGTAAATCCACCACGATGAGCTGCAAAAACACAACATCATTAAGACTAACCAAAAAAACAAAGAAATTTATGATGGGTTGTGTATGGATCGGATTATCTTAAATTTCACTAAAACATGGGACCCAAATCCCCAACAAATTTCAGGGAAGGAAAAATGTCAAATCGGATGGGTGCGTTTGTTCATCCGAGGGAGATTAATGCACTCGAGCAGCGTTGGATGCCATCGGCATCTACTACAGTTAAAAGCTCGCGATCATGGGAAAAAGGAAGAGATCTTAACAGTGGCCCAAATCTTCTCTTGTAGGTTTAAGCTGCATGAATCTGTCTAGCAGTGGTCTAATCGAATTGAAAAACTTGAAAAAGAAAGAAGGTGGTGAGCCCACTAATTCATCCCCCACTTGTCATTGGACCAGACAGTCACAGAGCCTGAAGCTACGATCTCGTCGCAACGTGTCCACTCGGTACAATCACACGCATGGAGGTATCTGAATTTACCTCTTTTTTCCCACCAAAAAAATTGTCATTTACCTCTTTTTATGTGTTACAAACTCATAAAAATAAAACTGTGTTACTGGGAATTATTCGTACAGCTAATGTTTGATACTTAAAATTTTAGAGTATTAACAATTTTAGAGTGTTTGAAGTTAGTAAACAAATAAAGAAAGATAATTTAAATAAATTTTTAAAATTTATTTAAGATTAAAAATTAATAATTTAACAAGAACAAAATTTAGAGAATTATTTTATTAAGAACAAAATTTTGTATCCACAACGTATCCATATTGGTAGCATTTTTATAAAATCCCCTTCTCTGATTTAATCGGTGAGCCCCTTCGTGGAAACAGCCCTCATTGTTTGCCTGTGCCTACTCGCTCTCTCTCCCTGAGTGCACCCCGTGGAAAATTCAGCTGAAATGCACTCCAAATAAATCCCAAACACAAATGCACCCAAATTTACGCACCGTTTCCGCCCCTCTTATTTCCCCACACTAGATCTCCCCTCCTTACCTTCTCTCTCTCTCTCTCTCTCTTCTCTCTCTCTCCCCCCCCCCAACAGCCCCACCTTACTCTACTACTTCTCTCTCTCTCTCTGTCCTATCTCCGTCTCTTTGCAAACCGGAAGAGCCAGTGCCCCTTGGTGCATGGAATGACGGATTATCAAATAACACCACCAATGAATCTGTGGACGTCGGACAACAACCCCTCCATCATGGAGTCAATGGCGGATCCAGGATCAAAATTTATGGGGGTCGAACTTTAAACGTAAATGACAAGAATTTTTTTTCCTTCGTAATGCAAAAAATTTCTTAGAGTTACAATATCGAAAATTAAAGACTAAAAACGTTAAAAATAATAGAATACACGTACCGTACTATGTACTACGACTAAGAGATGACAATTGCATCCTACGTTTTTGCATCTTCTGAAAATGTTGCAAAATGGCTTCGTTCTCAATATTTTTAAAAACTCTTGCTCGATGTACACTACATGCAATCATTCATCCAGTCATCTCTTATCCTATTACGCAAATCACTCTTGATGATATTCATCGCAGAAAATACTCTTTCAACGGTTGCAGTTGCAACTGTAAGACCAATGCCAACTCAATAAGTCGATAAACTAATGGAAATAGAGTATTCTTTTTTGTCTCAACCATCTTCATAGCAAGACCTCCAATATCTTGAAGCCCAGAAAAAAACAGCATTTCTTCTAACATCTCTAATATAGTATTAAGCTGATTTTTAAGTCAAATGATCATTTACTGTGAAATCTTCTGGATAAAGCTCAGCAAGACGACATAACTTAGCATGATCAAATGCTGAGAATGAATTTTTTGGATCAAGACATGCTATGCAAAGAAGTAACTCCGTATTTGCTTCTGTGAACCGATTATTCATCTCCTGAATGATCAAATCAATAACTTGGCAAAACACTTCCACACGAAAATGATGGAAATAAGTAATAGGTTGCCCTCCACGCCTCGAACGACTACGAGTTTGTATAATGTCTTGGCACACTAATAGAGTGATCCACACAAAAAGTTTTGACTTCTTCCAAGAATCCATCCCATTCTATATCTCTCATTTCTTGCAACTGTTCCTTCACAACTTCAACCAAACCCATAGCATTAACAATGTCTTGATCTTTTCGCTGTAAGGCTTGTGACAATTCATTTGTAATTCCATTATATTCCTTAACAAATGCATAGTAAATACAAACTCAAAATTTTCATCTTATCCATCAAACTCATAGTCGTGGATCTTTGTTCTGGGAAAGTACCATCATCTTTTATATGTTCAAGCACTTCCAATACTGATGACCACATAGTGAAGAGACGGATTATTGTAAGGTGGTATGAACCCCAACGAGTGTCACCTACAATATTATAGGAATTATAAAACTATAAACAAATAAAAAAAAGTCTATTAATATTATAATGAAATATAATAATCACCTGGTCGTGCGAGACTGGTTTCTTGATTTTTGCCCCTTCCACTAAAAATCTCTCCTTTGTCCAACCGCTCCACTATCTTCTCATAACAACTTTGCCAAAGAGTATCTTTCCTTTTACATGAAGCTCCGACCATATTCACAATCGAGGAAGTATAATTAAAAAAATCACCAACTTGAAAGTTATTCTTTGCAATACCCACAACAGCCAATTGAAGTTGGTGAGCAAAACAATGGATATAGATAGCAGAAGATTCTCCCTCAAAATGAGAGACTTCAACCCATTGAACTCGCCTCGCATGTTTGATGCCCCATCATACCCTTAATCTCTCAATCTGGATATTGACAATCCATGTCTTGCAAACAATTTGTCTATACTTTTTTTCAAAGATTCAAGCAAGTATCAGAACATGTTCCACACCAAGAAACCTTTCAATCACCTGTCCACGTATGTTCACAAATCTCAAAACCACTGCCATTTGTTCCTTCACTGAATTATCTCGAGACTCATCAACCATAAGAGAATAAAATCCATCAAATTTCTTTAATGATGGCAAGTGTAGTCTGAGCTGCACAAGCACTCGCCATTTCCTTCTGAATATTTAGAGCAGTCATTTGGTTGTTTCTGTTGGCTTTTAGTCACAATCAATGTTTTGATGATAACAATAGAAGGAATTGAGATGTGAAGCAAAGCGGATCCAAAATGAGCACGAAGCGATCAAGTAACATCCCCTTCAATGGAAGTGCTCTTAAAGTGAAGACTCAAGATGCTAGGGTAATCTTTGTAACTCTAAGTCGGATTTGAACCACACACTCGCATATTTCTTCAAAACATGCATGAAATGTTTTACCTCTTGTTTTGAAGATTTAAAAAAATATTTTTAAATGGCTTTAAAATATCCCAATCAAATTCCCAAACTTTTTATATACTTATGAAGTTAGTCTTTAAAATTGGTATTTTAAGTTGGTCCCAACCGGATTGTGCTTAAGTTGAGGAGGTCGACCGGCTTGTATCGAAATAGCGGTCGACTCATTCTGACTTCTGACATTATGACCGTTGACGTAAACCTGCAGCGGTCGACCGGTTCATCAGCTCGACTCCAACGCTATAAACGGCTATTTTTCTTATGAGGCCTATATAAAGCCATTCCTACGCCTTTTACTGAAAAACATAAATCATTTTGTAAAAGCCAAGAGTGATCAAAACCTTTCAATTCTTGTTCAAACATCATTCACACATAATCAACACTTTCACATCCTTGTTGTTGTGAAGCTTAAGAGATAGAAATAATTGTAATATCGGGAGTTTTAGTGAGTATTTTCGATCCTATAGAGAGTGATTCATTCTCTTGATCATGCCCATGTGCGGTGTATAACATGTGCGACACACTTTGTCGCTGATTAGTTCAAGTCTTTCACATTGTCTTCTAGCTTCATTATGAGCACTATCATGTGCACCAACATGTTCACCAAAAAGAAAATTTTTCCTTATTGAACTCTCAGACTTCATGACCACGAAAAGCTAATCCTTGCCCAAAAGATAACGAATCTAAAATTGCTGTTAAACGAATGCGATAAACATTCTCTTGATCGTGCCCATAATAACATGTGCGACACACTTTGTCGCTGATTTTCAAGTGTTTCACATTGTCTTCTAGCTTCATTGTGAGCACTATCATGTGCACTAACATGTTCACCAAAAATCTTGCCTTTTTCCAATTGCTAAATCCCGTAATGTAAACTTATCTCCCCCAACTTCCCTCCTCTAGGTCACCTAAACAGATAACACCACAAGCAATATGCTTCATCCTTTGATACACTATATTCCAACCAATTAAAATCTTTAAACCATACTCCCTAAAACTCCTCATTTCTTGCCCGTATTACTTCTTGGGAAAATCATGGCCACGGAGTTGAAAAGGACCTTTGATCAAGTACTCCTACGAACTTGATCCCTAATCCCAACATCATATTCTTCAATAGGTTTACGTAACCCTGGGTCAGCAATAATATCATCCGGATTAAACATAATGCGAGGTCTTTTTGAACTACTATCCGTCTCAGAATTAGTAGTCACGTTAGGAGTATTAGACGACTCCACGCTGCGTGGCTTTCTTATCACAAACTTATCCATTATCTAAACAAAATAAAACAAAGTGAAGACAATCAATCAATTGGATCACAACTCAAAATCAAATTCCAATTAATTAAATCCAAATCCAAATCCAAATTTCAATCTAATTACATTCAAATTAATTGATATTACAATCAAATTAATTAAAAACGATACTGTTACAAAAATCCCTAATTTCACAAAATGTCAAAATCCCTAATTCAAATCCAAATTCCAATCCAATTCAATTGCATGTGATATTACAATCAAATTAATTAAAAATGATACTATTAAAAAAATCCCTAATTTCACAAAATGTCAAAATCTCTAATTCAAATCCAAATTCAATTTAATTACATTGCATTCAATTGATATTACAATCAAATTATTCAAAAATGAAAACAATTTCACAAACCAATTCAAATAAACAGTTTCACAAATCACATATATCCAAATTCCAAACCAATTCAATCCCATCCTCCTAACCAATTTCACAAATATCATAAAATTCAATCCAAACCCTAAAGCATTTTTAGCATACTAAATAAATGAATTTTTTTACTTAATTGTAGATAGAGAATCTTGAATAGAGAGACGTACTAGGGGTCGGAGGGCCAACAATTTTCAACTGTAAAATCTCAAGGATCCTGCAAAAATTGAAACCGTCAAAAATCAAAATAATGAGATTGAGAATTTGAGAGAGAGCTGAGAGTCAAGAGAGAGAGGCAGAGACCGAGAGTTTAGAGTTGAGAGAGAGAGGCAGAGCTGGCACGCAGAGAGAGAGAGAGAGAGAGAATGTGGACTGTGGGGCGTGGGCCGTGGCACAGAGAGAGAGAGAGAGAGACTGTGAGAGAGAAAGAGACACCCACAAGTCACAACAGCTGCAGCGATGGACTGGTGATACGGCGCAACGGCTGGAGCCTGGATGCTAGTGTTGTGGTGCAGCTGGCAGCTGCAGTGGTGCGGCAGTGGGCGGTGGTCTGGTGGACAAAGGGGCAATGGCCGTGGGCTGTGGGCACGATGGTGCGGCGGTGGGCGAGAAAGAGAGAGGGAGGGAAAATTCGAAGAGAGAGAGAGAGAAGAGAATGTATTTTGTTAAAACATGGTGAAACGCACCGTTTCACCCTGTTTTGATTTTTTTTTTTTTTTTTACGGCAGAGGGTGAAACGACGCCGTTTCACCCTCTGCATATTAAAAAATAAAGGGCCTGGGGGGCCCAGGGCAAAAACCAAGGTTGGCCTGGGCCTATGGGGATCAAGCTCCCATAGGCCCAGACCAACATATGAATAAAATAAAAAAAATTTTACATGTAAAATTTTTTTTTAGTCGGTCTAATTGGGGGCGGGCCGCCCCCTGCATCTGCCACTGCATGAAATCGTTCATGATCTCCGATATTTCCCCCTTCTGGCCTCCTCCGCAGGCCTAGCATCAGCTACTGCTGGTTCAATCCTCGACCTCCACATCCGCAGACCCCACCCAAGCCTACCCTTCCATGGCTCTCTTCAACTAAGAAACCCTCCAGCAGCGTCTTCAGGCCCTCATCAAGGGGGCTCGCAAGAACTAACCTACACCATCTTCTGGCAGTCTTCCTACGACTATTCCGGCGCCTCCGTCTTGGGCTGGGATGACAGGTACTACAAGGGTGATGACGACAAATCCATAGGTAAGGCCACATCTTCCTCCGCAGCTGAGCAGGAGTATCGCAAAAAGGTGCTTTGCGAGCTCAATTCCCTTGTCTCGAGCTCCGCCTCGTCCTCCACCAATGAGACCGTCGACGAGGAGTTCACGGACACTGAGTGGTTCTTCCTTGTTTCGATGACTCAATCCTTCGTCAACGATGGCAGCCTCACAAGACAGGCTTTCTTCAACTCAAGCCCTGTCTAGGTAGCCGGGTCGGACTGTTTAGCCGCCTCACCTTGCGAACGGGCCCACTAGGGGCAGGTTTTCGGGCTCGACACCGTGGTATGTATACCTTGCGCCAACAGCGTTGTTGAGTTGGGCTCTACAAAGCAAATTTTCTAGAGCTCGGATTTAATGAACAAGGTCAGGGTTCTGTTTAATTTCGACAGCCTGGAAATGGGTGGTCCTTGGCCTATTGCCGATCAGGGAAAGAACGACCCGTCGTCGCTCTAGATTAACAATCCCACGCCGTCAGCGCCTACTGAGATCAAGGATTCGCTCAGTAACGATACTGTTCCATCGCTTCCTGGCACCACCAAAAACAGCCATCAGATTTCAAAGTCGATGCATTTCGAGAACCCCAGCTCCAGTAGTTTGACAGAGAACCAAAGTGCCATTCATATCCAGAGCACTCATCAGAGCCACCAGCAAAGCCAGCAATCGCAGACCCAGAGCTTCTTTACCAGAGAATTAAACTTTTCGGACTACAGATTCGACGGTAGCGGTATTGTGAAGAATGGAAAATTCAATTCGCTGAAGCTGGAATCTGGCTAGATTTTGAGTTTCGGGGAGAGCAAGAGGAGCTCCCATGTATCGGGTCATTCCCAATTCATGGCAGCGGCACTATTGTTGCTAATGTTGATGGGGCTATGGATAATTACACATGCGACGTGGAAATTAGAATTACTATTGTCGAACAATGACTTTAGATTTTAGGGAGTAATTTGCAATGTATTGGTACAATTGTGAATTTATAATTTTAATGATAGAATTTATGCTGTAATTTATACATTATTTGTAACCTTGATTTTATAATTAGAGCTTAATTTTATGTATACAATAGGAACTCGATTTGTTATTAGGAATAGGATTTTAGAGTTTTAGATTTTGTGGCCTATATTTAGTAGTTGGTCATTAAATATTATAGACATAAATAAAAAACACATATAAAACTTTATTAATGGTTGTGGAGATTTCTACCCATGTGACCAATATTTTCTCCTATTCATCAAGAATTCAATGGCGCCTAGCTCCTTTTTCTTATGCAGATGTGGACATGCAACATTGTAATTATGCATACGTAAATTGAATTAGTGGAACATTTGAGGTGTCTTAAAATTTTATTTATCTGTATTGTATTTAAGATTCAATTATTGTAATATTGTGTTACTTATTTTTTTTAATTTGTACATTACTGCGGACATGGATCAAATAAAAGACCCAACAAATGAACTCCAAAATAATGACAAAAATGGCTTTGCCAAGGGCTAGTAAAGGCCCAAAAGAATGGGCTAAAAAAAGGCCTGATGTTTACATTTGGTTGAAACCGCCCAAAAACCAGGAAGAATTGGGCCGAAACACTGTCTAATCTGCCTTTAAAAAAAAAAAAAAACCTACCTGAAATTCCGGCTTCCTAGAAATCTGGTTCTGGGATTGACTTGATTCCACCAGTTGCCAAGGCAGATTTTGGGCACTCTGCCCTTAGCGGAAGCGGATAGCTGAGACCCAATGCAGCAGTGGAATTTTGAGGGCCTTCCATTGAGGTGTATCTATAATGGGCATTGATGGTGCCTAGAAGAGCCGGATCTCCAGATTAACGAATGATGTCTGACGCCAATGCACAGAAAGCGTAATCCACAAACCTGCAACATAAAATGATCTGGCCCAACAGCTTATTGGGCCGTATAACTTCTTTATGTGAGGAGAGAATTCAGAGACGTGCGGATCCCGATGGACAACAAAGAGGCCCATTAAATGTCCTGTCAATGAGAACCATGGATTTTCCTTGAATTACAGCGTGTGGGCACCCTCTCAAAGCTGCTTATGTTCGAAAGGTTTAACAAAGATATTGGAAACCCCAAAATGGTGTAGTTGGATGATAATATCTGGCTAATTGGTTGATTCTCCAGAGCATTTAGACCCTTGATCTTATCTTGCAGAGCAGGATGTAAAACTTAGGATGGCAAAGAATTTGAACTTAGTTGTTGATGTTTGCCAATTCTCCAATACTGGGGCTTGCAGGCCCTAACCTTATTCAGCCATGTGGTCATCTACTGTTCATGCATTATCCAAATTTCCTTTTTTTTTTTCTATCTTTCACACACTTGTATGACCCACCCATGATCCACCCCCAGCATGATTGATCCTAGCGTAACAAGTAAACGCCATCATTGCTTAGAAAAAAAAAAATTAAACGCCTTCATTCCCTAGTAGTTAGTCGAACACGTTTTCTTTAACTGGCCTAGGATTTTCTACAATTCCATGGCCACCGAAGAGACAAACACAACGACTATTAAATTTAGGCTTAATAACTGTTACAGTCCATGTTGTATTGATTTTTAACAAATCAATTATTGTGATGCAATTTTGAACAGGCCGGTCCAATTTTGATCTATTTTTAAACATATAGGTCTTTCCGTCTAAAAAAAATTAACTGACTAATAAAAAACCGATATAGAGTTGTGTTGAGATGTTCATTGTCGGGGACAAATAGTCTATCTTGGACCCCATCTCCTTTAGTAAGATAATGTTTAATGAATGGGAGGACCCATATATTTGAAAAACAAATCATAGGAATCAGCCTGTTCAAAGTTGTATCTTAAAACTAATTTATTAAAAATAAATACCACAAGGAGTATTAATAATGAAGCCTTAAATTTACATTAAATACGGTATGACTCACATTGGTTGAACTTTTATGCGTAAAACAGTTTTCTTTGATTCATATAGTTCTACTTTTACAAGTTAGTTGCTATATATTTTTAATCAAAGTCATTCTTTCATACTAATTGGAGTATTGTAGATCTCCCTCATCTTGGGAAGGTCCAAAGAGACCATTTTACTTATATGGTCCCAGAGAGCATCAAACATTAGTTTCACGCTGATTAATGATATTGTATCCATCAAGATGAGTGCAGAGAAGAACAAAGCTCAAATGGCAATAGCCCTTTCAAGAAACCTTTGATGTCGGACCTTAAAAATTAAATTAAATTAAAAAAAACTATTACGGCATAAGTTGAAAATTTCAATCGCTATAATGTTGAAAAAACACAAAAAGAAAAAAGAAAAAGCATTCCAATTCACTATAGAAGACCTTTCTTAAATGGGATGACTCTTGGAAAGTCTTCTATTACTCTGCGATATGGCACATGCAAACGTTAAGTGAAGAACTCGGTTGGTGCGACTATAGAAAAAAGAAACGATAAAAAGAAAAAGGTAACGGGCCATGCAAGGCCCCAGCATGATGAGCTTTTCTGTTTAGGTAAATCCACCACGATGAGCTGCAAGAACACAACATCATTAAGACTAACCAAAAAAACAAAGAAATTTATGAAGGATCATTTTGTGTATGGATCGGATTATCTTAAATGTCACTAAAACATGGGACCCAAATCCCCAACAAATTTCAGGGAAGGAAAATTGTCAAAGTGGATGGGTGCGTTTGTTCAGCCGAGGGAGATTAATGCACTTGAGCGTTGGATGCCATCGGCATCTACTACAGTTAAAAGCTTGCGATCATCATTTAAACTCAGGTTTTCCATGTGGGGAAAAAGAAGAAGGGATCTTAACAGTGGCCCAAATCTTCTCTTGTTGCTTTAAGCTGCATGTATCTGTCTAGATGTGGTCTAATCGAATTGAAAAACTTGAAAAAGAAAGAAGGTGAGAGCCCACTGATTCATCCCCCACTTGTCCTTTACAATTGGAATATAGATGCTTGGATCCATGCTTAAGCTTTAAGTCATGATACAGGGTAGGCTTCAAGCCTTTTCCTCCTTTTTTTTCTGATCTCCCTCTTTCAGCGGGTAGGTGTGAACGAATTGGGTTATCAACAAATACAGCATCGATCGCAATAGGGCCGGCTCAAGCCTTAAGGCAACTTAGGCGGTTGCATAAGACACACCTTGAGCAAGAGGCCTCATACCTTAAAGAAGAAGAAAAAAAAAAAGAAAAAAATAAACACACAGTGTTGAAAAAAAAACAAGAAATTGAAAAGAAATACAATAAAAAAAACAAGCAAATAAAAAAATATTTTATTTGTTGTAAAGTATGCACTGTCTGCACGACTAGTGACTCTTGTAAAAAAAAGTCTTGAAGTGACGTCTTTCAAAACAAGATGACAGTGGCGTGGTATGTGAAAAAACCGTAGTAGTGGAAACAAGAGCAAAACTAAACTCTTGAAATTGAAATTAAAAAAAAAAAAAGCTCATTGAAGTGATGTCTTGAAACAAAGCAAGACTGATAAGCGTGTTATGTTATATACGTTAGAATTTGATTATTATTTATCTTTAAGAGGTAACGGTAAATTTATTTCAAGTCTTAATAGGTAACGGTAAATTTATGATTTAAAAAAATATTGTCTTAATCTTGAAAGTTTTTTAAAAGATGGTGAATATTCTAACACAGATAGTTTGGATTTATTTTCAGAATTAAAAGTATTAAAAGAAGTTTTGCAACCTAAAATCAATACTCCAATTGAAACATTAAATTATATAAAAAAAAAATTAGATTGTTTTCCAAATGCATACATTACTTATAGAATACTCTTAACAATATCAGTGACAGTTACTTATGGAGAAAGGAGTTTTTCAAAACTTAAACTAATAAAATCCAATCGACAATGTCACAAGAAAGACTAAATAGATTAGCCATTTTATCAATTGAAAGTAACATATTAACAAATCTTGAATATAAAAGTTTGATTAGTAATTTTGCATTTTAAAAAGTTAAAAAAATTATTTTTAAATAAAATTTTAAATATTTTTTAATTTTAAATTGTTTTTTAAAATTTATATAAAAAAGCCTAATTTTTAACATGGCTTAGGCCTCACTTTTTATTGAGCCGGCCCTGGATCGGATGGCTACTGAAAATGCGACACATCTCCCAGTCCTATGGTTTATTTTCCATTTCAGTGGGGCGCGAAACTGGTATCATCGATCAGACTCGGAAGTGCATTCCATAACGCCTAGCTCCTACTCCCTCTGCCCAAACCTCAGGCTGGCTGCAGCTCAAGATGACCTGTTAGTCTTGGTCTGTACAAAAGTGGAGAGTATATATGTCCTTTGTCTTATCGGGGAGAAAGAATATTCCTAAATTTGGACAGTGAAGTCTCCTCGAGAGAGAACCAAGGCCCAAGCCGTATCTGCCCAATGAAGCTAACTAGTGGACATGATAAGCTCCTGTTCGTCACTGGTCCTCACATGTAGATTTACAGGTCTCTTAGCTTACGCTATTCTCCAAATAGTCAAACAAAAGAGATATGAAGTGCATGCACATTAAAGCCGGCTGAGCACAAAACCTGTCCACGAATTAAAAGAGTGAGAGCGAAATGTGCATGATGTCTTTATCATCTAGCTGCTTTGATAGTGCTCCCTATAGAAAATAAATCTCCTGACTACTTTTATTCATGTTTGATGTATGGAGCTGCCATCCACTTCTAAAAATGGTGCAACAGAAGATTCTCTGAGTTGGGAAACTATTGGAACCTCTTTCTGCGACTCTTAAACATATCAAACCCAAACCCCCCCCCCCCCCCCCCTTTCTCTCCCTTTTCTAAACCATTCCTTAACATCCTCGAGGATTTACAGATCACATGCCCATTTCTTCTGCTAGGTTTTTTTTTTTTAATGAGAAATCAATATTGTACTTCAAATGTTAAAAGAGTTTGGTCCGCACGAGAAAAAAGAATTTTAGAAGTACAATTATAGCCCATGTTTGGATGACAGAAATGGCAAGGCCCACACCAAAAAAAGTCAGTGGACAGAGATTAAAGACATATGAAGCCAAGAGGCAACTTGGCGCTGGAGCAGCGAGGTTTGAAACACGTGGGGTTTTGTCTCTGTCCAGGTACGCACGCACCTAGAATTGTCGCTGCTTTCACGTGTACCATTTAAAGGCGTCTGGGTCTCACTCACAGCAGCTCACGCGTGCCGCGTGGGTCCGACAGCGCTAGTCTGTTTGTCTCTCTTCTTTCTTTCTTTTTCTGCTTTTTACAGTACGTAATATCTCTGTCTTTCCCCGGTACATGGAACCCGACTTGAAAGTTAGTGCTCTGAACCACTTTTTTCTCCAGAATTACGAGCCAAATTATTATTATTTTGCTACATAATACTTTTGCTCTTTTGGCAAAACTTCTAGTGGGACGAGGGACGAGGGACGAGGCTCCTCTGCAATGCCACTTCTAAAGTCCAATCCTAACTTTATCCTCCTTAGGGAATCGGGGAAAAGAAGAAGGGGTGGAGGGACGGTTTAAGAGAGTTGTGATCCTACTGTAAGGGTACAAAATAAGTACGGGGTAGTCTCTGTGAGAACATACAGAGGGGCCAAGCAGTACATGCAAGGGGCTTCTTGTCGTGGTTGGAACCTGATATTTACCAAGAGCTCCCCTTTGACTCTCATGTATGCAACGTTGGAGGCCAACAGTGGGCCTTACCATGCCAAGTGACCGGGGACATGTTTGTAAATTTTAAAATTTTAAAATACTCAAGAAATGTTATGAAAATTGAGGACATAAACTATTGTCCATATAAATTTTTGAAAAATTATGAGCTTTAAAATAAAGTATATTTATTATATCTATTTTTCTACGAATTGAATTATGCAATTTTAACAAAAATTATAAAGGATCTTAATCTTAAAAAAAAATAGAATTTTATACGAGTACACAATGAGCAAAATCTATCTTTTATTTTCATTCGAGAAAAGTAACTTATAAGGATTAAATACATTTTTTGTACACAATTATTAGAACACAAACACATTACACCCCTAATTATTGATATCGTGACATTTCGTCCATCTATTACCAACCTTTTACACTTTGCACTCCTTGTCATTAATTTGGAAGAAAATTGATATTTTAGTTAAGTAAAAATGACTAGATTATCTTTACATTTCGTCTATCAACTAACAAACTGTTTATACTTTGCATACCTTGCAGTTAATTTGAACGAAAATTTATATTTTCTGTTCAGTAAAAATTGTTGGCTTTTGTGCACAATCGAGATTTTGATGATTTCAATAAATGGATCAAGTTTATAAAACGGACATCTTCAAAGACAAAGACGTTTTGATGAAAGAGCCAAAGACTTGAAGAAAGAAGATCAAGAACACGCAAGGAGCTCAAAAGTGAAGTTTCAAGACCTTAGGGTATAAACCTTGTAACTCTTGTTTCACTTTTGACAAGGATTATGAATCACACTTGCATATCTTTCAAAACGTGCATAAACCGTTTTACCTTTTGTTTGAAAGATTAAAATGTTTTTAAAGGTTTTAAAACACCCCAATCAAACTCCCAAACCTTTCTTATACTTATGGGAAGTAAGTCTTTAAAATTGGGTGTTTCAAAGAGGTCAAAAAGTGGTTTTAATTGAACGGATCATGTGCTTAAGTTGAGAAGGTCACCGGCTGGTGAAGCGGTCGACCGGTCTTTGACCGCTTGGTATAGCGGTCGACCGGTTGATTTGAAATAGATCCGTTGAGCTTCTGACAATATGACCGTTGAGTAACGGTAACTTGAAGCGGTCGAAATTTTAACAGACGACTCCCAACGGCTATAAACGGCTAGTTTTCATATGTGGCCTATAAATACACCTTCATAACGTCCAAAATAAACACACAACGACCACATATCATTTAGATCACTTGAGAAATATTCCAAACCTTCATATTCTATATTTCTCATATCATTCACACAAAACACACTTTCATATCCTTGTCTTTGTGTGAATCAAGAGATAGAGATTTCCAATTTCATATCCACTCTTTGAGAGAGTTTATTCTTCAATCTTCATATCCAAAAGAGGTGATTCCTTTAGTGAGGTTGTTCACTAAAGAAGAAGCTTAGAGAGGGTATATCTCAAGCTTGGTTAGGTTGTGAGTGGTGAGCCCGAAAAACCACTTGGGTGGGTTTGAGTGTTAAGCCCGGGAAAACACTTGTACGGTTCTCTAGCACCCGGAAGCTAGAGTGTATGCTATTTGAAGATAGTGGAAAAACCTCAAGGCTCGGTGAAAGGAGCTTGAGGGGTGGATGTAGGCGGGTTTGCCGAACCACCTAAAAATCACGTGTTTGCTTCTCATCCCTACTCCTTACATTTAGCACTTATTTACTCGTTGTTTTAATATACTTGTGCTAAATTAGACTTTACTTTGCAAACACGGTTTTGGGGTTAAAAGCGAAAAAGTTTGGAAACCCAATTCACCCCCCCCTCTTAGGTTGACTTAATCTAGGACTTACAAAAATGACGATTTCAACCTCATAATTTTTTTTTAGAGATAAATACACTTTGCACCCTCTAACTATAAAGATTTTGACATTTTACACTACAATCTATTATTTTTGTCACATTGAACCCAACACACTCCCTTACAATTTTCGGTTAATTTAGACGGAAAATGATTTTTTGAAGTGTGAAATGACAATATTGTTCTATAATTTTATTTTTTTTTTGTAATAACCATTTTATGAGGGTAAAAGCATAATTTTAGAGAAAATAAATAAATTTTCTATCCAAAAAGATGAAAAATTTAAACAGTGGTGCAAGGTATCTAAAATAAATAGTTAGTATGTGCAATGTGACAAAATAATAAATAAGGGTGTAAAGTGTCAAGACCCTCATAATTGGAGGATGCAAAATATTTTTCTCCATTTTTTTTCATTATATTATGTAGAGTTAAGTCGTTTTTTTACCAAACTAAAATATCAATCTTCGTCTAAATTAACTGCGGACCATGCAAGTATAAATCATTGGTACTTGATTGGTAAAATTTAACGAAATAAATAATTCGAGGTGTAGTGAGTCCGTATCTCATTAATTTGTTGGCAAAAAAATGTATTTTTTTTAAAAGAATAATTTTATTTATTACCGAATTTTTAACCTTAAAAGTAAGGAAGCACATTGTAACTCACATAAAAGTTCTCATTCTTGTTCTTGCTTTTCTGAACTTTCTTGATAGCATGAAATAACTTAGAAAGTTATTTTAAAAAAACAATAAAAAAACAAGCTTAGAATTATTCTCGATTCCTTTGTTTTCCTCCTCAAAGCGAGAAGAATCCTAATAAACATCTGCATTATTTCTGTATCCAATATATTAAAAAAAACTGTCCAATTTATAATGGAAATGAGAATTATATATATATATATATATATCGTACAGATTGTTATGGTTTTTCTCTCACAATCCAATTCAATGGAAAATAAAGAAAAAAAGAAAAGGGAGGAATTTGCGTAGAAGATACGACGCATCCTGTCACGGATCACAGCACCGGACACCGAGCAGTCGAGTCGTTTTGACTCGTCGGTTGTGCCGCCATAGTGGAAGGTTGCCTTTCGCTTTTCAAGACTTATCGCAGTAAAAGCCAAAGGTGCCGCGGACGCGTGGCGAGCTGACGACAAAGCGAACGGAAGGGGCATGAATCACGTGCAGTTGCGTCCCACAGATAATATAAAAAATTAATTCCTTGAGAAAATAAATACGAGCACGACATGATTGCGTTCCCCACCTTAGTCTTTGCCACGACCTCACCACTTTTCTCATTAAAAATAAATAAATAAATCCCTCACCAATTTGCTTTCTCACGTTTATGTCCTGCGCCACTGCACGCCATTTCTTTATTATCCTCGTGGGTCTTTCTTCACATAACACTCTTCTGATGACAGTTCGGTCATTTGACTGCCCATTTCTTATCTCTTAAAATAAAATAAAAAATAACTCCCTCCTGTCAATAGAAAATAAAAACTAATAAAATTTGTTGGATTAAATATATTTTGTATTCCTAATTATAGGGTCTTGACACTTTGAATCTCAATCTGTTATCTTTATCACATTACACATTACACCTATCAATATTGATTTTAAACACTTTACACCATCCTTTCAAATTTTGAAAAATAATTTTTGATGAGTGAAATAATAATTTTATCCCTATATTTGTTTGTAGAACTATTTTACGAAGGTAAATTATAATTTTTTAAATAAAAAAAAGATTTTCGAAAATTTTAATCAAAATTGCAAAATATCTGAATAATTGGTGAGTGCAATGTGATAAAAATAATAGAGCGAAATGTAAAATGTCAAGACTCAAAATTAGTAAGCGAAAAGTACGTTTATCCTTTTTATTATTATTTTCTATGAAGGCATACTACGTGCATCGCTTGAAAATCTCTTTTTCCCTCTGTCTGTAATATGATAAAATATGTTTAATAAATAGGCCCAGACCACCACAGTGAGAAGAAGGTGCCTGGTTTTCCTACTATATATCTTCAGGCTCCCATGTGTAATCCTGGGGCTGGAATTGAATAAGAACATTAGAATCACGCCACTTGCGACCGTACATATAAACAAATAATGGCGACCACACCCTCCTTCTTGACCGTAGTTCCTTTTCTTTCTTAGGTGGTCTTTTTAACTCTCAAAATTTAAAAAAAGTTTGTCTAATAAAATAATTTTTTTCTCATCAAATCATATATTTTTATTATAATAAACATAACTATCTTTCTATTTATTTTATTTTTTTATAAATTCTCATTTACTAAAATTTTAATTTGTAAACACAATCAGAAAATCATAGAAAGGTGATTAAGTCTCTCCTCTCTTCAACTATACACACCATTTTTACTAGCTCATATTTGCCCCTCCACCATGAATGGAGGATTTGTACATGATCCCCCACCAAACCCTCAAAGAAAAAGACCAACGACAATTTCCACCTCTAGCTATTAATGCACATGACGTCCTTAGCGTCACGTGGTCCTGTTTGCTAATCTTATTGCTAAATCGAAGGTTGCCACTTAACCTATTTGGATTGGGGTTCGTATCTTTCTGTATGCGCAAGGTTAAGCCTCATGCGGGTCTTGTCAATTCTCTTTTGGGGTGTATTTGGTTGTACTGTTCGTGCCGTTTTACCTGAAAAACAGGCCCAACGACACAAATTGGATGGCTAACCTTGCGTGGGTGTTCCTCTTTTATTTTTCCCAAAATCCAATCCCAAGCTCCCCGCAAAAGAAAAAGGCTTTAATATAGCTAATATAATTTTTGGCAATGAAAAGATTCCCGTCTGTTTTTTTTTGGCCGAAAAGTTTTCCCAGCTGATAGACACCTTTAAACTTGTAGTTATACGTTCGGTAGAGGACAAGATAATAGAAAACGAAAAAGAAGAAAAGGAAAGAGATAATTACAGTGACCATGACAAGTTTCTTTCGTATTCTTTAATTATTTCCAATCAATTTGCCTTTATTCTTTTAATCAATTCAAAGTTTCTTCTAGAGAGTACTCAGATTGCTTTGATCTCTTTATGATTCCGCCAAAAAATAAATGAATAAACAATTAGTAAAGGAGAGTGGGAAAAATAGTTGTATTTATTTTATTCGAAATTTGAGATAACAAGTGTGGTGTTCCTGTCATCATGATTAAAAATAACAGGTCGGATGTGTTCTTTTTTATTATTCTTCTGTGGTGGGATCCTTCCATCGAGGTTTGAAAAGTCCAAGAATGGCTTCGACTTTTATAATCTATATGTATGTCTAAAGTTTTTATAATGAAATATGTTTTTCCGACATAATTTAATGAGGCGGAGTCGAGTTAGTGCATACTCCTAGGTAATCATGTTTAAATTGAAATTTATTTCATGCACCAAGTTCTAAATAAGTTAGGAAATTCGCACTATCATAACGTCAACCTTTAACTGCAAGAAGCCAGAGCATAGTTGGAACGAAGTAGATTAGTGTTTGAGGGAAGATCTTAGAGTAATTAGGGTTAGGATTGCCTTGTTCTTACAACCAACGGAGGAGCATAGTCTGGTACCCGAAACGCTATCAATGAACATACTCCACTTTTCGGGGTAAATCTTCTTATTTTTTCTCTCCTTCTTTCTTTCTTTAATTAATTTTGGAAGGAGAAATGAATCTACACATTTGTGTTTTCCCCTTTTGCTAGAATCTTGAATCATTCTTTTAGTCGTAAATCAATTATAAATTGAAAAATTAAAATTTCGCTTGATTTTTAGTCCCACATCGGTAGAAGGATTTCTGAAAGCAAACGAGCTCTTTGTTGCAGTGGAATGATTTCCACAGTTGTGGCGAATGCTTTGGTTGATTGAGTTTAGATTTTGTTGATCATATAGAGGTTGTATTTGAATTGTATCATCTACACTAATATCCTGTAGCAATGAAATTTCACTTGTTTACAAAAGAAAAGAGAAAACGTCACTTTTCAACTTGAATTATGGGTCAAATATAATTTTAAACTCTTAAATAATCAACCGGTCGCAATGATCCTTCAAATTTATGAAATTCATCGACATTTGGTCTGTTATAGGATATTATTTTATGTATATAGGTTCTTATTAAAAAATAAATATTAATTCATTTTAGTAGTACGAGGATAAAACAATAAAATACATAATTTAGACTTATAAACCGATACTTTACCATAAAAAGTGAAGATATTAAAAAAAAAATGACATCTTTTTCCCTCTTGTCTGTATTGATATGATAACCTTATGTTTAATAAAGCCCAGACCACCACAGTGAGAAGACAGGTGCCTGGTTCTTCCTACTATATATCTTCAGGCTCCCATGTGTAATCCTGGGGCTGGAATTGAATAAGAACATTAGAATCACGCCACTTGCGACCGTACATATAAACATCCAATAATGGCGACCACATCCCTCCTTCTTGACCGTCAGTTCCTTTTCTTTCTTAGGTGGTCCTTTTTAACTCTCAAAATGGCGAGCTGACGACAAAGCGAACGGAAGGGGCATGAATCACGTGCAGTTGCGTCCCACAGATAATATAAAAAATTAATTCCTTGAGAAAATAAATACGAGCACGACATGATTGCGTTCCCCACCTTAGTCTTTGCCACGACCTCACCACTTTTCTCATTAAAAATAAATAAATAAATCCCTCACCAATTTGCTTTCTCACGTTTATGTCCTGCGCCACTGCACGCCATTTCTTTATTATCCTCGTGGGTCTTTCTTCACATAACACTCTTCTGATGACAGTTCGGTCATTTGACTGCCCATTTCTTATCTCTTAAAATAAAATAAAAAATAACTCCCTCCTGTCAATAGAAAATAAAAACTAATAAAATTTGTTTGGATTAAATATATTTTGTATTTTCTAATTATATCTTGACACTTTGAATCCCAATATTTATCTTTATCACATTACACATTACACCTATCATTATTGATTTTAAACACTTTACACCATCCTTTCAAATTTTGAAAAATAAATGAGTGAAATAATAATTTTATCCCTATATTTGTTTGTAGAACTAACGAAGGTAAAATTATAATTTGATAAACAAAATTGCAAAATATCTGAATAATGGTGAGTGCAATGTGATAAAAATAATAGTGTAAAATGTCAAGACTCAAAATTAGTAAGCGAAAAGTACGTTTATCCTTTTTATTATTATTTTCTATGAAGGCATACTACGTGCATCGCTTGAAAATCTCTTTTTCCCTCTGTCTGTAATATGATAAAATATGTTTAATAAATAGGCCCAGACCACCACAGTGAGAAGAAGGTGCCTGGTTTTCCTACTATATATCTTCAGGCTCCCATGTGTAATCCTGGGGCTGGAATTGAATAAGAACATTAGAATCACGCCACTCGACCGTACCAAATGCGACCCACCCTCCTTCTTGACCGTAGGAACTCTTTTAAAAAAAGTAGGATCCTCCACTGATCCCCTCCACCATGAACCCTCAAAGAAAAAGACCAACGACAATTTCCACCTCTAGCTATTAATGCACATGACGTCCTTAGCGTCACGTGGTCCTGTTTGCTAATCTTATTGCTAAATCGAAGGTTGCCACTTAACCTATTTGGATTGGGGTTCGTATCTTTCTGTATGCGCAAGGTTAAGCCTCATGCGGGTCTTGTCAATTCTCTTTTGGGGTGTATTTGGTTGTACTGTTCGTGCCGTTTTACCTGAAAAACAGGCCCAACGACACAAATTGGATGGCTAACCTTGCGTGGGTGTTCCTCTTTTATTTTTCCCAAAATCCAATCCCAAGCTCCCCGCAAAAGAAAAAGGCTTTAATATAGCTAATATAATTTTTGGCAATGAAAAGATTCCCGTCTGTTTTGTTTTTTGGCCGAAAAGTTTCACCTCCCAGCTGATAGACACCTTTAAACTTGTAGTTATACGTTCGGTAGAGGACAAGATAATAGAAAACGAAAAAGAAGAAAAGGAAAGAGATAATTACAGTGACCATGACAAGTTTCTTTCGTATTCTTTAATTATTTCCAATCAAAGACGCCCACGTTTGCCTTTATTCTTTTAATCAATTCAAAGTTTCTTCTAGAGAGTACTCAGATTGCTTTGATCTCTTTATGATTCCGCCAAAAAATAAATGAATAAACAATTAGTAAAGGAGAGTGGGAAAAATAGTTGTATTTATTTTATTCGAAATTTGAGATAACAAGTGTGGTGTTCCTGTCATCATGATTAAAAATAACAGGTCGGATGTGTTCTTTTTTATTATTCTTCTGTGGCGGGATCCTTCCATCGAGGTTTGAAAAGTCCAAGAATGGCTTCGACTTTTATCCAATCTATATGTATGTCTAAAGTTTTTATAATGAAATATGTTTTTCCGACATAATTTAATGAGGCGGAGTCGAGTTAGTGCATACTCCTAGGTAATCATGTTTAAATTGAAATTTATTTCATGCACCAAGTTCTAAATAAGTTAGGAAATTCGCACTATCATAACGTCAACCTTTAACTGCAAGAAGACAGAGCATAGTTGGAACGAAGTAGATTAGTGTTTGAGGGAAGATCTTAGAGTAATTAGGGTCAGGATTGCCTTGTTCTTACAACCAACGGAGGAGCATAGTCTGGTACCCGAAACGCTATCAATGAACATACTCCACTTTTCGGGGTAAATCTTCTTATTTTTTCTCTCCTTCTTTCTTTCTTTAATTAATTTTGGAAGGAGAAATGAATCTACACATTTGTGTTTTCCCCTTTTGCTAGAATCTTGAATCATTCTTTTAGTCGTAAATCAATTATAAATTGAAAAATTAAAATTTCGCTTGATTTTTAGTCCCACATCGGTAGAAGGATTTCTGAAAGCAAACGAGCTCTTTGTTGCAGTGGAATGATTTCCACAGTTGTGGCGAATGCTTTGGTTGATTGAGTTTAGATTTTGTTGATCATATAGAGGTTGTATTTGAATTGTATCATCTACACTAATATCCTGTAGCAATGAAATTTCACTTGTTTACAAAAGAAAAGAGAAAACGTCACTTTTCAACTTGAATTATGGGTCAAATATAATTTTAAACTCTTAAATAATCAACCGGTCGCAATGATCCTTCAAATTTATGAAATTCATCGACATTTGGTCTGTTATA
The DNA here is from genome assembly GCA_003952965.2 of Morella rubra. Taxonomy (NCBI): domain Eukaryota; kingdom Viridiplantae; phylum Streptophyta; class Magnoliopsida; order Fagales; family Myricaceae; genus Morella; species Morella rubra. The sequence goes on from CM025852.1 coordinate 16,555,494, forward strand.
GGATATTATTTTATGTATATAGGTTCTTATTAAAAAATAAATATTAATTCATTTTAGTAGTACGAGGATAAAACAATAAAATACATAATTTAGACTTATAAACCGATACTTTACCATAAAAAGTGAAGATATTAAAAAAAAAATGACATTTGAGGAAAAGAAAAGAAAAGTGAGTGATAGATGGTGCAGCGCTTTAGGTAGGAAAAGAGAGGTGGAGTCTTATCTGATTGTGTAGTAGTCAAAGTTGGTCAGTTGCAATTTACGCGTTCAAGATGTTTGATTGAAAGTCATAACCGAGTGGAGCCGTCGGACGAGGAAGTCTTACTGCTAAGAAAGTTAGCTTGGATAGTTTTCGACCCAGGTGATGTACTCTGCTTTTTTAAGAGGCAAACAGAGAAAGGCGCTTTTAGTTACTGGAAGTTGCGTCTGCGCTCCCCCTGTCAGAAAGGACAAAGAGCGTTGCCCTAAATAATTGCTCCGTTCTGTGTTTTTACTCGCACCCAATACGATTGTCATAATTTCTCTAGTCCCCCTAGTCGTGCTTTCTACACATTTTCTCTCGCCCCCTCCAACCACACCAACCCAAACTGCTCGTAGTAACAAACACCATCAATGCTTCATAATAAACACAAAATCCTTCCCGATAGGATTATACTACCATCCTACACACCATACCAACGCCAAACACTACATCCCGTGCCCCTGATTTTTGCTCATAGTTTCATTAAAAGCTCTTCAATGTCTGCATGTACTATCTCCTAGAGCTCTTCAAGGAATTTATGGACACTAGCCCTCGGAGAAAACCTGATGCCCAAGTTTCTATTTTGCCCTTAATGTTTGTGTCTTAAGATAACTGAAACATAATTATGCTTTTTTATATCACGAAAATGATTAATGACTTGAGTGGTCAAGAATTTGGGTTGGAATTTTAAAAAATGATGTGACTTAGAGAGTATGACACGAGATTCAAATTGTTATGTCATCCTAATTCGTGCGGATATAGAATTAAGTTCGTTCGAATTCAGATGCATGTAGTAAGAATGATGTAATGAGTATTATACTCTAGTATCCAAAAAACAAATATAGAATAATTATAAATATTATCTAAAGATGAAAGATACAAACAATGAATACATTTAGATATATCAATTTTTTTGGGAGATATCATCAGATCAGATCTCTCAATAACGGGAGTCATTATTTGAAATATCAACAAAGTCGGGTGTAGGCTAGGAAATTACGAAAAAAGAAGGGGCAGTCTACAAATTAGAACGGTGAGAGGAACTTCGTCCGAAGAATAGAATAAGTAACAAGTAATTATAATAATAAAATACCTCGAATTATAATAAGAAGTGTGGATGGTTTTCAATGGGAAAGTGTAACACACCACAGATTTTAAGGCTCCCGGTAGCTGAGAGCACAAATTATGACATGGCCATCAGAGCCAGGATGTAGCGCAGACCTAAAGCCTCCTTCAGGGATAGGAATGATTATGACATAAAAGCTTGTCTCAGGAACATCTAAGAGCAGCCATTGGGTCTCCATTTGGATGTCCGACCCTGAATTTCCAACCCACATGGTTGACCACCACGTTTTGAACCTAAAGATGCTCAGAAAATCCCTACCACTGAATTTACCGAAGGAGTTCATCAACCTATCAGATGGCTGCTCCTTATAGAATCCAAGGAAGCCACCCTTGGAAGAGCAGGCAAGAACTTCAAGGATCAGGGGAAGTGGAGCATCAGAATATCGCCAGATTGAACAAAAGGGACTGAAAGAGACGTTACTTGGAACTTCGGAGAGCAAAGTGACATCATTGACAGTAAACTTGCCGTTGTAGAGATCGAAGTAGTTGCCCATCTTCTCCTGAGGGACACTGGAGTTGTTACGGGGAGCCATGAGCAGAGGAAAATAGAACGATAAACAGAGGGAAAACAGAGACAATTAGAACGCAGAACACACAAGATGAACAGCAACCAAGTAACTAAAGAACGCAAGGCGAAAGGAAACCAGTGGTTTTTAATGTGACGGAGGAGGAACCCTAACGAGGTTCACGTATTTTACAGACAGGGTCACAGCACAGAACGCGAACAGCAACCGAGTGAACCAAAAGAACTCGAGGATAATATGATCTTATTTATTATTATTTTTTTTAACATGGTAAAATTAAGCACTCTGTACACTGCTCTGTTGAGTCTGTTTTCCTTAATTAAGTCGTGCAACTTGGGAGAAATCAAAGCTTGGAGATGAGGGTCATTCAAAAGAAACAAAACAAACAGCTGGATGGAGGCGACGACTCACAGAGGGGACCTCTTAATGTATATCTGGCCACCGTAACCGAACATAGTATTAATACAAATCGCCGAAAGAAACACTGGAATGTACTATGATGCGCTTGGCTATCCATGCACGCTTTCTTAGGTCGTGATCAGCTGGCTATCCATGCATGCGCAAAGTATTTACCTATTGGAAACATTTCCTGTCCTTGGCTTCTTCCACATCCTTGTCTATGAGGATAAAACATATGGACAAATATCTGTGGAGAGAGGTAGAGCCATAATATGATCAAAATAGAACGCAATGGTCGGTCTACAGCAGGCTCCATTCGTCTCTCTCTCTCTCTAGGGAAAATTTGGTATTCGAAGAGCACCTGTTGCACTTATATATACCAAGTCCCCGTAGATTGAATTTTGAAGATCTTCGGCTAGCTGAAAACGTTTCGAGAGGGGTCTTTTTAGTTCAGAGAACAAAAGAGTGTTCGCCAACCATGTTGAGGCTGGAATTCCATCTCGGTATCTGAGAAAGAATTCGAAGTCTTCAATTCAAAGATAAGTACTAGTTGTACCATTTTCTTTTCAATGCCGATGTTCACTTTTTCTGAGCAAAAACTTGAAAAACTCCAGGTAAAAGGAAAATAGGACATCCTAAAATTGATTGAATCCCAAAAATTGATACTAAGGGACCAGAAATTACAACTTCAACAACCTTTGACTTAGCAAAACAATATACATGGAGTGATCAAAGTCATTTTCTCACAATAAACAAGGAACACATAATATGATTCGGTAGTTTGAATACTTCGGCTTGAAGAATGAACAAAATGCCAACAAGCTATGAGACCGGCCCAGATCTAGATAAAGAAAGCCCAGACAAACCCAAAAACTCGTAATTTCATGAACCTCGAAGCAGCACCCTATCCCTATATGGGCTATACCTTCTGGCTGGGCTTTGTCTGTGTCCTCTTACCTTGTTTGGAAGACTTCCCTAAACCCAAAGTGAAACACGAAACCATCGAAGCTATCACTGCCGTCTAATGTTTGTGCTTCCTACATCACAAGGTGTTAAACAAATCCAGCGTAATAATCTTTTTTTTTTAGTAAGGAGGTAAATTTGTTAGACCTGGATTCCTACTGGGTTCAACGGAGTTGGCCTAGCTAAGAACATAGTAATCAGATTGAGAATGCGGTGAAAAAATTCGGACACATAAAATTAATCTTTAATTTGTTTATTCTTGAACTTTGAATCTATGAAAGGATTTGTTTATACAGTCCTATCGTTTATGCCACCAGCATAAACGAGGCAAACAAGAGCAATTGGTACGAGATTAGAGCGCTTTGCGTTGTTCTATACGAATTGTCCATCTGCCATTTCTAGTGAGAGAGAGATTATTATAGAAATTAAGCTCTTTGTTTATAAAATATAAACTTGAAATGAGTTTTCCAAATAATGATTGTACTTCTCCTCTTTCCTTATGGTCAACAGGGATAGGGCGAAGTTTTTGTTTTAACTTTTGGGGCCAAAGTATAATAATGTATTTTGGGGGAGGTCAATTGTAATTTTTTTTTTTAAAAAAAAAATGGGGTTAATTTAAAAAAAAAAAAATCTAAAATTTAAAAGGTACACCTTTTCTGTTTGCCTTGACCACAGTATTTCCTCACCACAAGTAAGACTATCTAAAAAATTATGGACATAACATCATCCTTTAGAAAAACAAATGTAAAAGATAACTTATTTTCAATTTATTTAAATATGCAGTAAGTAGGAAGTATCAAGCAATCTCGCATGCAGAGCAAGATTTGCTTACATCTCACGACCTAGGCATGAGATTTTATCCAATTATAAAGGCATGCCGAAGCTTGATGTGATTGGAGGCAAATAGAATACCACGCAACTTTTGGAAAGATAAGGCAAGTGCTGTAATGCCCGAGGCCCCAAGTTTTAGGCCCTAACCTTTCGGCCACAGGGTGGAGGATGTATGAATCATTTCTACCCTTGACGTTTGACAGCCCTCTGTTGTGCGTTATTAGCTTCCAGTTTGCAATGTTTTGGCCCCTACCCATTTAAAATTGTTTTTATTCGTTTAAATCTCGTTGCAGAACGTGTTAATTGCCAGCTTGGGGACGAATGGGATAAGAGAGCTCAAATAAAGACAACTTTGTTTGTAGGAGCAGAGATTCTTTGCTAATGGTGTAGTGGACTGGGACATTTTAAGGCTCCCGGTAGCTGAGAGCATATCTGTAATATAAATCGTTCTTGTTTTTGGTAGACATTTTTAGTATAAAGTTGTATTGGAATTCGAGGAGCTGTAGTCCAATTTTCAACTTCGAAGGTTGATGTATAGCTGCCCATGAAGGGTGAGACATAGCTCTTTCTTAATTTTGGTTGGGGTCCCTGTCATAGTATTCCGTTTCTCTGTTTGTGGTAAGAGGTATATATGTCAGTTGTTAGATTTGAACCAAAATCCGAAGTTTTGCTGGGTTCAAGTAATGGAATTATCGTATAAGTTGAATGTCTTTCTTAGGGCGCTGTTTTTTTTTATGGATTTCTGTTATATCCAATCCTCCTGTTCGGTTTCGAGCTTTTCTGTTTACATTCTCGATCAAACTCTGTTCCTGGTATATGTCGGATTGAAGAAAATGCTAGTTGCATGTGCTGCGTAACATAAATATAAATATAGCCCCCCTTCTGGTGCTGCCTAACATGCAATGATGACGGAAACACTAATTTGACTAATTGTGTCCTACTCTGTTGCTTTGTGTATATTTCTAATGGTGCAAACTTAATTAAATGGTATCTATCTTATTCGCTCTTTAATATTTCTAAAGTTTGAGTGGTCAGCATTTAAAACACCAATATTGCCTTTTTTGTTCTTAGATGCACAGATGTTGCGTTAGTTCCAGTAATTTTGGCCCCTACCCATTTAAAATTGTTTTTATTCGTTTAAATCTCGTTGCAGAACGTGTTAATTGCCAGCTTTCAAGTACGGTAAATGGAATCATTGGAAGCGTGGAGTGGAGCCGGAGGCAGAGCGGCAATCGAAAGAACAATAGCTGCAACACGTTCACAAGAGTTGCAGTTCCCTAGGATTATGTCGTTATGCGAATACAGTTCATATTAATTCGTTAGTTTCCACCCGCTCAACAAAACAAGGGGCTGGCCTGTTATTCCGCAGTTTCAACCCATATATCCACTCTAGCGGCGCCAATTGCTTTTATCCAATAACCATGATTCTGTCCTGAAAATAACGTTGTACTTTAGCTATGGCGTAGATCTTAGGTTTTGAGTCGTAAGGAATTTCTTTCTGGCATCCATTTGGTAATTTTTTAACATATAATTTAGATGTACCAAGCTCAAAAGCGTGCGAATCCTTAAAGAAAATGAAACCAAAGGGAAACGGGTGGGCGGTCCAAAGCATTTTTGGTTGGATATATATATGTTATAATTATTTAATGGGGAAGTTCTGAAAGTAAGCTATCTTCGTCTTCTGATTGTGGGTTAAGATAATATCTATTGCATAAAGTAAAGAGGATTGAGGGATTAAGAACCACTCTTTGTATATGGAGTATTTAATTTCCATTGGGCTCCATGGCTAATTATATAGTATTAGAGAAATATGAAGAAAAGGAAGCAAATTCTTCTTCGCAAACTAAAATAAAATTAAGTAGACCACGAGTGATCATCACATGATAAAGAACAATTAAGTAATATATATATATATATATATATATATTGTGGTCACAAACTAATCATGGTGTTGTAGTGGTTTCAATTGGCTTGATCATGATAAACAAGAATTTAGTGTTCTCACAGCTGGGAGACGAAACGCATGCAGCACAAACACAAACTTCTGCTATTTGGAGTAACCGACACTTTCCCACTTTACCCATTTGTTCACTGTTATTTTCAATTTGCTCGTTTGCTTCAGCAGTACAAACACACCAAGAATCTTTAACCCCAAGAATAGAAAGAGTTGACAGCAAAGTGTCAGAATTCAATGGATCACTGCTGGGGGATGAATATGATACTAGGTCTCTACGTACAAAGATGAAATTAAGACGAATGCAAAATTCCAATATAATTGAGGTTAATTGACAAATTGAATATTGTGTCAAAAACTTAAATTCATAGGAAAGTATTAGGCTTAATTTTACTCAAAAAAAGAAGAAGAGAAAACACTGTAACTATCTGCAAAAATTAAAGGACTCCCTTACAAATTTATTTGATTTGATTATGTCTCTTTATTTTCCAATTTAATCGATTCATGTTCGTCGTCACATCAGATACATCCGTCAACTCAAGCGGCAATTGAATACTTAAATATATAACAATAAAAAAATTAGAAAAAAACTTAATAAAAAAAAGCAAAACTAGTAAAAAAGTTAAATATAAATAGAAACATAAAACAGAAAAGTATTTAGGTTTAATATTGTCAATTTATTTATATTTTTTAACCAAAAAAATCAGTGTGTATTTTCGATG
>CM025852.1:16563252-16621714 GCA_003952965.2 Morella rubra
TTGCAATTTAGGTGGATATTCTTAGACAAACAAAAATGAATAGCATAATTGACACCTATAATGCAATTAACACTATTAAATTCGAAAACAAATATAGCCATGTAAATTATTAATAAGGATGCAAGAAAAAGTGCTAAAGGAAAATTTCAACTCAGACATAATTTTCAATCAAGTCAACCATACACGTCTTTTCTCAATAATTCAGGATAGTTCAAAAACTTAAAGAGTCAAGAAGTAAAATTTTAATGTATAAATTGACATCGAAGGAAACCTAAACTGATCGATGCTACTAGTCTCTAAGTCAGGGTCTCACAGTGACACTCTTATAAACATTTAGTGACAAACATGTCCATCCCAAAAAATGCCAATTCTTGTGGGACAGAGATAAAACTGTCTAAAAAAGATATTTTTTGAAACGGATTTATTGCTCAATCCAAAAAATCCTTTCTTGACAAGGTTTTTGGGAAAGACCTCAGGTGAGCCAAATCCATCCCATAATAGTTTTTGGGATGGAATCCAATTTTTTTTGGGACGAAATTTTTTTTTTTTTTTTGTAGTGTGAGTAGGGGATATTATGTTAACGCTTAAATACGGCAATTGCCACCTCTAGTTGCCTTCTCTTACCATTTTTGCTTAGAAAAAAAAAAGATGCTACAACTCGTGCAATATATAGCAACAAAAATTTTATGAGTTTGCATGCTCCACACTGGATGCTGTTTGCCTGTCTCAACAACAGCACGCCAAGCAACATATCTACTTCTCTTCGCATGTTCTGAAATCTGAGGATATAATAAGCCCGATATTTTTGTACACCCAGCTACAAAATTTTAAACTTCAAACAAATTCAGAATAATATACAAGAAAGAGGATACTACATTTTGTCCCGATGAAGACATAAATACATGGCTTTTACAAATTCAAACCAGAAAACAAAGCAAACCACTGACATTAAGAAATAGAAGGCTGAAGCTAATGGTTTTCTTGCTAACAGAGCTAGAGAGGGCAAAAAGAAAAATCACAAACCTGTGGCATTAAATCAGACACTCAATTACACTATTACAGAGGAGTCATTAAGCCTGAGGTTATGAAGCAAATATGGATCATAAATAAATACAAATATCACGAACTTGTTGTTGAAATGCAGTGACTACAATTTCTTCTACAAGAAGAGTCTTGCTTCAATTTCTTCCACAATTTCTTCTAGCCGGGTGATTTCGTGAATGCCAACAACACCAAAATTTCAGTCTGTAGATATTATATTGGGCAAAGACGAGTGGAGCGCAAGCTACTGCTTCAATTCTGAAGAAAGATGGACAAGGAGAACGAGAGAGAGATCAGACAAAGAGGGGAAGAGATCACGAGATGTGTACATGTGCGATTTCTTTATTTTTTTTAATTGACTTTTGACTCTGGCATTTAAAAAAAAAAAGAGAAAGAACTTTTGCATTGTCTCAGGAAATCAGCACAACTTATAGCAACCAATAATGAGAACTTTTACGTGTGGGTCCCAACTTATAAACTTTTCTTTTTCTTTCTTTTTTCTTTTTTTTTTTTAAAAAAAAATGCAATGGCAGCTACTTTCTTTTATCGTCTCTTCTGTTGTTTAATTCTATGAATTTTACCAACCATATCTTTGACTAGTTGCAAAAGGGTCATCATTTGTAAACATTAAATGTTGGTTTCCATTGTTTAACTTTTAACAACCAATCATCTTGTTGCTAATGCCTATATTGCAACCAAAAATAACTACCAACTTGAATTTGTAGCAAAAAGTATTTTTAGCAATGAATACTGAAATTCTTTTGCTAAAAGTTAACTATTGGCAACCACATTTAACTGCTAGCCAAAACTTTGGGTTGCTATTGCTCCTTTTCTTGTAGTGACAGTAGTTTTAAGAGTGTAGATGCTTTCTGCACTTAACTATTTTGTAATTGGATGACATTTTTTTTTCTCCAGCTTGAAGAAGGCATAAGTCTAACTTTGGGCATTACTCAAAAAGTAATATATATTTGCAAGATTAGTTGATTTACTGGCTTGGCTTCGAACGTCTATCCATTACGTGCAAAAATTCACTTATTAGTTATTTACATAAAACGGAAACATCATTTTGAACCACCAAACTCTGCATGTGGTTGATGTCATTTTGAGGTTACAAAATAATTTCATCAAGTTATGCCTTCGAACAACCAAATTTCATAAGTGCACCCGTTGATTATATTTTGCAGCTGAAATGTGCAAGAAATAGGTCATGTGACATGATTTTGACGGTTGGATAATATTAGAGGCCTAACATTGCTGCAATTTTAAAATTAGATGGCTTAATTTGATGATCTTGGTATTCTCAAGTTTGAACACCCGAAATAACATTTACTACTTAATTTGGAAATGTAAAAATGTGTATTTTTCTCTTTACATAAATGAAGAGTTCAATTTGTATATCACATAGGTTTTAAACCAACCACATTTTTTTATACCTTCAAAACAGTTGATTTGACATGATATGTTGCCAATTGATCATGCCTCTTTGACCCTTACCTTGAAACTAATTGCACCTCCATTAATATATTAACGGGTTAATTATAATTTTTCCTCTCAAACTATCACCCAATTCTCAAATCCCCCCACAAACTTTAACTCATTGAAACTCACCCCCACAAACTATACTTCTCGTTTCGATTTCATCCCTAACCTATTGAAGTTGTTATATTGAATGGTTTCTGTCCCATCCCACGTAAACGACATTTGACATTTTCCTTACTTGAAAAGATAAATTTGACCGGGTTGATTCTAAGTGTGTCATCTTTTTTTTTTAAATAAAAAAATCAGCTAACTACAATTATTTTTTTACTCTACAAAATTGCTAGAAGTTATGCCAAAAGGCCTAGGGATTCACTTAGGAGAAGGTCACGTGGGATATAATCCTTTTGACATAATGGCTCCAGTCGGTTGATGGATGAAATCGTAATGAGAAGTATAATTTATAAGGGTGAGTTGCAACGAATTAAAGTTCGTGGGGGTATTTGAGAGTCAAGTGGTGTTTGAGAGGGAAATTGTAATTAACGCTTATATCTAACCTTTGGAGAAATTCAAAAGAGTAATGGTATTGTTTCACAACTATAGGACAGCCAAAAGGCATTGTTTTTTTTTTTCTTTGTAGATATAAGGCATTGCTTTAACATAACGTCACTTAGATGAAAACGAACATCCTTCCAAATATCATAATTTCTAGATATCGCCTATTAAAGCGAAAATAATAAAGAACATCATAAGCAAAATTATCTGTATTCCAAGGGTCACTAGCAGTGGATTTACTATTGATTACTTTTCTAATTTAAACTCTGAAGATAAGAAAGTTTTAATAGTGGCAGAGTTGTGATGGCTGGGAATATGCTTGCAAAATTATGGTGGTGGTGATTGTGCTAGTTATGCTCATTCTTATTGAAGCGCAAGCTCATGATAAGCTGCCCCAACAAAGGTAACACCGACCAGGTCGAAACAAAAGGACAAGACTACATGGTATTCATTTCCTATCCCGCATCGTCGTCATTCTGAAGAATTTGATAATATTCAAAGCCCTATTTCAAGTTGTCTTGAAGGAAACTTTGGAATTTGTCGACAAATATGCCTACTTCACAAGGAGGAATATGCTTACTGTATCCTAGGAAGTTTTACGGAGTGTATCCTGATTCACAAGATCAACCATAGTGACCTAATGGTCCTAGACGTTGAACTGTGCTTCGAAGATTGCAAATTGAGAAAGGGAGTGACATATACCACTAAATTTCCCTTTTATTTGTTAGACTGTTGCGGAAAGCATGTCAAACAACACTCAGATGTTGTTTACACATGGAATCCATGATCTCCAATATAAATTTGGTAAGAGTTTCTAATTATTGTATCTCTTTAATCTATATAGAATGTCCCAATAAAAACACAAATCATTGTACAATATTAGCTAAGAGTGATCACAATTACTACGGGAACCGAAATTACAGCTCTCGTTCCAATATTCGGCCTCGTTAGGCTCACTTTGCCTAGAGTTAGACCCAATATTGGTACCTAATTTTGAGATAAAGCTGAAACCAAATTCGAAACCGAAATTCCGACTGTGACTGGCAAAAATTACGGTTCCGCCTGTTTGATTTTTTTATTTTTAAATATAATTATCAAATGACATTGTCTTTGTTCATTTTTTTATGTTTAAGTGTTGTATTATATTCTGTTTCAATTGAGACTTGTAAGAAATGTGGTCTTGGATAAATTTGTTGAAGTAAAGCATGTTTTAAAGAACAAGTTGAAGTGTTGGAGATAGAGACTCATTTGGCGTATAGTTCTGAAGAAAACAAAGTATTTAAAAATGTTCTAGTAATTCTGAGCTAGCCTTGGGTGAGCCTGGAGTTTTATACTAGAACACAAAGTATTGGAGTGTATTTGAGGCTTGAGGGTACGCAAAGCTTGACTCCGTCGAAAAATAACAAAATACAGTTGTCACACCCACCTCTATTATAAAGTCATTTTAGATGTTGAAACTCATTACCTATTCCCTCAGAAACGAATGGAATATTTTAGAAAAGTTGAGAGAACCTTTAGAGAGAGACCAGAGCTTATATTCCCAATTCTTGAAAAAGAAAAAACCAAAAACCTTTCTCCTTTGTTGTTCAAGAAAGACAATCACCACCTTGAAAATCCTACCATTTGTCGGGTTAAAAATCATAGTTCTAATGGTTGACGTGCTGGAGTTCCTATAGTCATTGAAAATCCTATCATTTGTGTGGGTTGGATAATTTGAATTTCTTCGATTGGGTCTTGTAATTAGCAAAGGTTTTGCTATATTCGAGGTCACCGATTGTAAGTGTTATTCTCTTATGGATTTTAGACATTGCCTATTAAAGCAAAAATAATAAAGAACATCATGCAAAATTATCTGTCCAAGGGTCTCTAGTAGTGGTACCCAAAGTAGAAAGTTTTAATTGGCAGAGTTACGATGGCTAGGGAATTGCTTGCAAAATTATGGTGGTGGTGATTGTGCTAGTTATGCTCATTCTTATTGAAGCGCAAGCTCATGATAAGTTGCCCCAACAAAGGTACAACCGACCAGTCGAAACAAAAGGACAAGACTACATGGTATTCTTTCCTATCCCACATCGTCGTCATTCAAGAATTTGATAATATTCAAAGCCCTATTTCAAGTTGTCTTGAAGGAAACTTTGGAATTTGTCGACAAATATCCTACTTCACAAGGAGGAATATGCTTACTGTATCCTAGAAGTTTTACTCCTGATTCACAAGACAACCTAGTGACCAATGGTCCTAGAGTGAATGTCTTAAGATTGCAAATTGAGAAAGGGAGTGACATATACCCTAAATTTCCCTTTTATTTGTTAGACTGTTGCGGAAAGCATGTCAAACAACACTCAGATGTTGTTTACAATGGAATCCATGATCTCCAATATGATTTGGTAAGAGTTTCTAATTATTGTATCTTTTAATCTATATAGAATGAAAATCAATATTAGCTAGTGATCACAATTACTACGGGAACCGAAATTACAGCTCCGTTTTGTATTGGCTCGTTAGGTCACTTTGCCTAGAGTTAGACCCAATATTGGTACCTATTTTGGATAACAAACAAATTCGAAACCGAAATTCCGACTGGACTGGCAAAAATTACGGTTCCGCCTGTTTGATTTTTTTATTTTTAAATATAATTATCAAATGACATTGTCTTTGTTCATTTTTTTATGTTTAAGTGTTGTATTATATTCTGTTTCAATTGAGACTTGTAAGAAATGTGGTCTTGGATAAATTTGTTGAAGTAAAGCATGTTTTAAAGAACAAGTTGAAGTGTTGGAGATAGAGACTCATTTGGCGTATAGTTCTGAAGAAAACAAAGTATTTAAAAATGTTCTAGTAATTCTGAGCTAGCCTTGGGTGAGCCTGGAGTTTTATACTAGAACACAAAGTATTGGAGTGTATTTGAGGCTTGAGGGTACGCAAAGCTTGACTCCGTCGAAAAATAACAAAATACAGTTGTCACACCCACCTCTATTATAAAGTCATTTTAGATGTTGAAACTCATTACCTATTCCCTCAGAAACGAATGGAATATTTTAGAAAAGTTGAGAGAACCTTTAGAGAGAGACCAGAGCTTATATTCCCAATTCTTGAAAAAGAAAAAACCAAAAACCTTTCTCCTTTGTTGTTCAAGAAAGACAATCACCACCTTGAAAATCCTACCATTTGTCGGGTTAAAAATCATAGTTCTAATGGTTGACGTGCTGGAGTTCCTATAGTCATTGAAAATCCTATCATTTGTGTGGGTTGGATAATTTGAATTTCTTCGATTGGGTCTTGTAATTAGCAAAGGTTTTGCTATATTCGAGGTCACCGATTGTAAGTGTTATTCTCTTATGGATTGGCGATGTGGTGTACTGGTACCCAAAGTGGTTGAAGGTTTGAATTTTGATTTTTGCATTTGGGTGTAAGGTTTTGTTATAATCTTTAATTATCTATTCACCTCATCTAAGTATAGTTAGGGTCTAAAGCCATTACCATAATTTTGATAAATTTGTTAAAATAAAAAAAAATGAAAATCCTAGACCAAACGACATCGTTTCTTCCAGGGCTCCTTAACACCAACTTCCAATCAGGGTCTCCCCAAAACGACTCGCTCTCTTCGTTTCTCGTCTCCCTTAACCCTTTCTCTCTCTCTCTCTCTCTCCCTAACCCTAATTATTAATCGATGCATTTTGTCCCTTTCCTACTCTCTCTCTCTCTCTCTCACCTCTCTCCTCTCATTGGTGGTCGTGGCATCGTGGAATTGGCTGAGCTCGAGAAGTACAACCATCTCTTGGATTCTGCCTCGTTGTACCTCAACCTTATCCTATTTATTTCAATTAATTATTTTTTTATTATATTTATTTCTTTGATTCACAATTTTACTAATAGTTTTTAATTTCTTGTTTTGTTAGGGTTTTGATTACACCCGGATCCATGAGCCAAGGGCCACGATCCGGGTTTGATCCTGACCATGACCCAAAATCGGACCGGGTTTGACCTGGACCAGTGGGTCAATGGATCACCCGATTTGACCAGGGCAGATCCATTGACCAACCCTGTTTGACCCGGTTGACGAAAAAAATTTTTATTTTTTCTAAAATTTAAATGTAAGTGCTAAATGGGATTGTTTAGAGGAAACTAATCCCATGACCCCCCATTGTTGGTAAATGAGAATCTATTTTATTGAAAGTTGGATGAAGCTAAAATAGGGGATTCCAAGATTGAGAAAGATGCAGATGCCAGTTTTACAACTCTAAAACGGAGAGGGATGGAATCTCACTTGTTTGTAGCATCTAACACTTGGTCATGGTAATTTGGATATGATCTAATGATGACTGAGAAATCCTTTTAAAATAAAAGGAGTTAAGAGCTACAAGATTGTTAGAGTTGGTGCACACTGATGTATGTGGTTATTTTAACCACATAACCTGATGGTGATTTTTCCTATTTTATCACTTTTTGTGATAGGTATTCTAGGTACAGTTAATTGTACCTAATTAATCATGAGTTTGTATTTTTTGAAAAGTTCAAGAAATTACGAAGTGGAAAAACCAATTGGGAGTGAGTATTAGATAGTTTTGAACTCATCTTGGAAATCAAAGCATCATATGTCAGTAAATTCCCTTGTTACATCACGGCACAATGATATTGCAAAAATGTGAAACTTAACTTTATATGACATTGTTCAGTGGGAGATAAGCATATAACTATTACCTGTATTCTTTTAGGGTTTTACCCAAAAAGGTTCACTAGGTATTATTTGATAATTTTCAAGTGAACAATTGGTAATTGTTAGTAAGAATATTTATTTTAAAGGAGTATGGCCTAAGTGGAGCGTGACAGTTTCTTATGAAATAGTCAGCTGAGCCAAATAAAAGGGTAGATGAGATCAATCGAAAAGGTGACATTATTAAACCTATTGATGATTTCAAAGAGTTTAGAACTCAGTGCATTAGCTAGAAATCCAATTTGATGAAATAATCAAATCGTTTGATTTTTCACAAAACATGGATGAAACCTTGTATTGACAAGAAGTATGGGAGTTTAATATGTTTTCTGATTCTTTATATTAATAATACTCAATTGCATTGACGTCTGAGTGATGTCATCAGTCAAAGAATTTTGAAGTGTTCCACATCTTGGAACCAAGTTATTGGTAACCGAGAAAAGAGGTCTTTGGGACTATATTGATGAATACTGGCAAGGAATGGTTTGTAGGATGCCAAGGAAAGAGTTTTACCCTTTAGGCATAATTTTATCTCTCCAAGTAGAGAGGGATGAGGCCAGATATTAATCAAGTAGTCAGCTTTATGAGTATATATTAATTTAACAAAGGCCCTAAATGCTGGATAGTGGTTAAGCTTATTCTCAAGTTCTTGAGAAGAACTAAAGCTAATTTAGTGTTAGAGTTGAGTATTTGCGGACTGTTCAGGGATGCATAAATTCAGGTATTATTGATAGTTGATCAATATTAATTAGTGTATGTGCAGTGGGTAAAGGTACAAGAGTTCAAGGAGTTGTAAGCAGTTTAGAACTGATGATTCCATTGCTATAAAGCAAAATACATAGAAAGGATGTACGTGGGTATGAGATATCTATATGATTTTTTAATGCAAGTGAGAGATTGTAAGAATAATGTCTCTAAAAATCATTTATTGAATAATAGTTATTTAGATGTGACATATTTATATTTATTTATTGGGTAATATGATGTGACATAAGATGTTACATAGATATTATTGAGTGACATTGTAGAAAAGTCATGCCAATGTTTAATGAATCAAAGGCAGGAAATATGACTCTTCAGTTCCTTGTTCACTTGATGTTTTGTTCTAGACACAAGGTATTTATCGATGTACGATAGGTCTACACTCATTGTGCCTCTATTTAATAGGATGATGGACTTTGTTATTGAGGTGGTGACTTTAAGCAAATGGGTGGGTGCATTGTAAGAGTACATGCATTAAATGGAAAGGTTTGCAAGCGTTGGAACAGTTTAGAACTACATCGAAAAGACTTGAAAATAAGTGTTGGAATGGCGTAAAACGGTACCTAACATTGTGTTGGACCATTGGATAATGTTCGATTATAATTGAACGATTCTAAAAGTTCTTGATTTCCATTCAGACAGTATTTGGAACGGTTATGGCATGCAATAACGTTCGAATAGAGGTATTTGGAACGAAATCTATTTTAGGTGACACTCTTATACACATTTAGTGACGGACATGTCCATCCCAAAAAGATATTTTTTGAAACGGATTTATTGTTCAGTCCAAAAAATCCTTTCTTGACAGGGTTACTGGGAGAGACCTCAAGACGGACCAAATTTGTTCCATAAGATTTTTTGGGATGGAATCCATATGTTTTTGGATAGATAAAAAAAATTATTATTTTTGTAATGTGAGTAGGGGCTACTATGTTAACGCTTAATTAGATACGGTTGCCACCTTTAGTTGTCCTCTCTTACCATTTTTGCTTAGAAACAAAAACAAAGAAAAAGTCATAATAGCCCCGTATCTATAAGGCAAAATCAATTTGTACCGTTATTATCAAAACGGCGATTTGAGCCTTTTATCTTTTGAAAATCATCAATGTAAGCCCTCCATCCAAATCAAGCATTAAGTCAGACTGAAAAGCGTGTAAAATGACACAAAATTAAAAAAATTTCAATAAAAATAAAAAAAATGATATTTTTAAAAAAAGCAATATTTTTTAAATAAAACCTTTGAAACTCTATTTCAATAATCTATTTATTTCTTAAAATTTTTATTATTTTAATTTATTTTTTAAAATTTTGTCTTGGAGGGGATTTCTGGTCATTTTATATGCTTTTCCGTTGACTTAATGCCTATTTGGATGGGGGGTACATTGATGATTTTTAAAAGATAAAGGGCTCAAATTGTCGTTTTGATAATAGCGGGTACGAAATTGATTTTACCCTATAGATATAGGGCTAATTATGACTTTTTCCTTTAAAAAAAATGCTATAGCTCTAGATTCAATAGGAGGTTTTTCGGTTCTAGATCAAGTCGTGAATTCATGCAAATATATAGCATCGAAAATTCCATGAGTTTGGATGCTTTTTTCACTTTTTGGTAGGAAATATGAATTGCATTAAAGATGAAAACAAGTAACAAAGTTCAATATAGACCACGAGTTATGGAGGGTCAATCCTTTAAAAAGCCAAAAGGAAGAAAGGGAACAAGCTGCTATGCATCGACTAAAATCAGTGGACACGGCGCATTGAGCCAAAGAGGGCGCATACGAGTTTAAAACCCGTTTGATGTGGATAGCATTCTAGAAAGGCAAGTCACCTAGAAGCCCACGAGATCTCTCGATGAATGAGGCTATAGTCCAATTCGAAATATGATCAGGACAAAAATCTCTCATATATCTTTGCAAGATCAGTTGATCTACTGGCTAGGCTTCCAACGTCTCTTCATTATGTGCAAAAAATCACTTATTAATTTACATAAAAGGAAACATCATTTTGAACCACTGAAATATGCATGCAGTGATGTCATTTTGAGGTTAATAACAAACTAATTTCATCAAGTTATGCTTTCGAACTACCAAACTTCATAAGTGCACCCATTGATTATATTTATGGCTGAACTGTGCAAGAATAGCCCGTGACACAATTTTGACAGTTGGATAATATTAAAGTTCTAACATTGTTGCAGTTTTTAAATTAGATGGCTTAATGTGATGATCTTGATAGTTTCAAGTTTAACACCCGAAATAACATTTACCACTTAATTTGGAGGTGCAAAATGTGTATTTTTCTCCTCACATAAATGAAGAGTTTGATTTGTATATCATAGGTTTTAAACCAACCACATTTTTTTATACCTTCAAAACAGTTGATTTGACATGATATGTTGCCAATCGATCATGCCTCTTTGACCCTTTCCTTGGAACTAATTGCACCCCTATTAATATATATATATTAACCTTTGGCAGAAATCAAAAGAGTATGGTACTGTTGCGCAACTCTAGGACAGCCAAAAGGCATTGCTTTTTTTTTTCATTGTAGATAAAAGGCATTGCTTTAACATAACGTCACTTGGATGAAAACGAACATCGCCTTCCAAAGCGAAAATAATATAGAACATCATAAGATAAATTCTTTGTATTCCAAAGGTCTCTAGTAGTGGATTCTGTTGTTGATTAGAAAGTTTTAACAGTGGCAGAGTTGCGATGGCTAGGGAATGTGCTTGCAAAATTATGGTGGTGGTGATTGTGCTGGTTGTGCTCATTCTTATTGAAGCACAAGCTCTTGACCCAACTGCCCCAACAATGGTACAACCGACCAGGTCAAAACGAAAGAACGAGACTACCTGGTCTTCATTTCCTATCACGCATCATCATCATTCTGATGAATTTGATAATATTCAAAGCCTCATTTCAAGTTGTCTTGAAGGAAACTTTGGAACTTGTCGACAAAAATCGTTACTTGACAAGGTGCAATATCCATACTGTATCCTAGGAAGTTTTGCGCAAGGCATCCATATTCACAAGGACAACCTCAGCAACCCAATGGTCCTAGACGTTGAATGGTGCTTCTAAGATTGCAAATTGAGAAAGGGAGTGCCATATACCCCTAAATTTGCCTTTTGTTTGATAGACTGTGATGAAAAGCATGTCAAACAACACTCAGATTTGTTTACACATGGAATCCATGATCTCCAATATTGATTTCGGAAGAGTTTCTAATTATTGTATATATCTCTTTAATCTATCTAGAATGTCCCAAGAAAAATAGAAATCACTGTACAATATTAGCTAGGGGTGATCACAATTACTACGGGAACCAAAATTACGGCTCTTGTTCCAGTATTCGGCTCCGTTAGGCTTACTTTTCCTAGAGTCAAACTCGGTACTTGTCATGTCCATCGTGCTCATATTAGTCTCTAAACTCTCTTTGTAGTAACAAAGATGCAAAAATGGCAAGATTACGACACCGTATGTTTAGGTGGTTACTTGCCTACGTCACCCCAATACTTCCTTGGCAAGGCTATTTATCCTAGCTTCCCACCTTAGCTTCCCTAGAGCTCACGCTTTAACTCTTTCACAAATCCTTGATTTTTTCTACTCACTCGAGTAGGATCCAGTGTTTACCTAACACTCACAAGATTTACAAATGAATGGGTACAACGAGAAAGTCACGGAATAGCTCTTAAAGCCGAGTATACAAGTATGAAGGACAAGGGAGAGCAAGAGAACATAAAGCACAAAAGAAAGCTAAAGTATTTCAGAGAACAAGCAGGCTTTCTTGGTGGGTACTAGCTTCTCTCTTCTTCAAGGCTCTTTCTCTCTCTCAAAATGTTAGGTGAAGAAGTAATTGCAAGTCGACGTCCGTTCGAGATATATCGTCTTCTTCTTTGAATCTTGCATTTAATGCCATTTGTTTTCAACGGTCATCGTGGTAGGTGAGAATGGCCGTTGGAAAGGTGCTAGTGATTTAATGAGCCATTTTGAGCGATCTGACACTTTCCGGAAAATCTTCAATCAAGTGCACATGAGACACATGATAATGGCACATCAAAATTGACAAAAAATAAGGGGGGAGTCTAATGTGTGCACAATGTCTTCTATGTGTCGACACTTTTTGTCTGGAAAGCAGGTCTCAGGTGTAAGTGTAATGTGTCGGCACCATGTCTTCAATGTGTCGACACCAAAGAGTGCTGGAGAGAGTTTTTTCAATTTTTCAAGCTTCCAAATCGTTCCAACACATATTGAAATACCTACAAAGAAGAATTTAATCGTATTAACTTGTGTAGTGATATTTCAAAACAACTTATACACATATGAAGAGAGAAAACTTCAATCCCTTGAATTATAACTTTGGAAGTAGTGGATTGACTGAAATAAAATCTAAAGTCTTCAATCCTAGAAACTTTTGTTATCATCAAAATAAAATAGATTGTTTGTAAGAACAACCTTGGGCTAACATAACATAATTCAGGAGACAAAATAGTCAAAGTCAAAGTCAAATTAAAAATAAAATGGACTGATATACTGGAAAGCAAGCAAAGTTAAGATATTAGTAGGAAAAAAATAGTACCTTGGGAACCCAAAGAAAAAGAAAAACAACCAAACCGATAAGGGTTAGGGATTAGAGGAGGACTCTAATTCCTTACAGAAGCTAGGCTAACATAGGTAAGGCTATAACTGGATCTTTAACCCTATTGT
Source organism: Morella rubra (assembly GCA_003952965.2). Classification (NCBI taxonomy): domain Eukaryota; kingdom Viridiplantae; phylum Streptophyta; class Magnoliopsida; order Fagales; family Myricaceae; genus Morella; species Morella rubra. The sequence continues at coordinate 16,576,510 of CM025852.1, forward strand.
TTGAACTTAATTACAAGCACACCACACAAAGCAAGAGAAAACATAAAGCAACAACATTTCTTAAGAAGAATCTTCATCTAATGAAACAGTGAGGTCTATCCAGTCAATGCCGGTGTGGTTCACTCCCACAGGGCCGTCCTCGCTTGAAAACTCCGATGGCAGATCCTTCAGGATAAGGTAAGGTTGGTTGTCGACAATTACCTCTAGGCCATCAGTTACTAATGCACGAACATGCATGACCAGCTAAAGGGTGGAAAGCTCGTGGGTAACGAAGGAGTCAAAAATTGCCATAATCTGTCTTAGCATTAAAATAAATATGGACAAAGAAAAGGGTGAGTCTTAAAGACTCAATAAGGGGGGATAGGGGCATGTGATGACAAGCATATAAACAGTACCTACATATTTGATAAACAGTTCATAATTCAAAGATAATACCAGTGCAATCATATGCAGTATGCATGCCATGCTCATGTCTGTAAAAATTCCTTTCCCTTTCCACTGTTTCACCCCCATGGGCAGGGTTGCGCGTCTAATCTCCCCTGCACTTTAGGACAGTTCTAGGCATTCTGTTGCCCTAGGACAATGGGTAAAGGCCAATCTGCCTTCTACCCCAGGGCCATCCACTACTCGGTAGTAATGGTTGCACTCCCTAGTGATCGATACCATCACCCAGTAAACTGTAAAAACTCCTTAATTGAGGTCATCAATCTTCTTGATTGATGGTCAATATATCAAATATTATAACACATTAGACCCTAAGTTAGGTAAGGGCATGATGTCTAGCTATGACTTAGTTGGGACTATGTTGGGATTGGTAGGGTCTATAAGGACAATCCACACAGGTCTTGATATTTATTCTCTTCGACTCTTCCTCTTCATCATCGCTAGAAGATATAATCAAAAGATCCTGAACCAATCCATCTATGGATGCTCTCAACGATGATGTCTAGGTTCTTAGTGACCCAGACCCAACTACCAGCTTAGTATCAAGATCTCATGAGTTAAACTTTTAGTAAATTCTCCCAAGTACATTCTGAACTTCTGCTAAAAGAATTTAACAAACAACCATGAGTCCAAATGACTCAGTAAAGCTAGTGGTTAGTAGGACATCTAGCAGATAACATGAAAAAGACATTGAAGAAACTCGTTCATCAATTCAATAACAATAACAGAAGATGAAAATAAAATAAAAGACTCAATTCTTTAAAAAAATGAATGATCTTTTCAAATTTCAACCACCACCCCTCGACATTACTCTTGTATTGTGCAACACTACTCCCAGAGTAAAATACAATATCCATATTTAGGATTTTTCCACATATGACGGAATGGCCAGGATGCTACAACATGTGGTTCACATCCTCATGTGTACATATTGTCACTACTTCAAAGCACAAGTTAAGTATGCATGTCTTCATGTCAATGCCCTGCATTACATGATATGTCATACCTTAACCCTCAAACTTCCTTTAGAAATCATAAAAACATTTTTAAAAAGAAAGGTGTTGTGAAGGAAAAACAACACCTTGATTTCACGATTGAAAACCCGATTTTCCTCCATGTAGAAAAAAATGAACATTTTGACATAATCAAAGACCTAGAATTTTGAAATCACAAAAAATCCTTCAAAAAATATGTTCAAGCTTTGAAATAATAAAGGAAAATTTTTGAAAAGAAACGGATCAAAGTTTGAAAAACAACTTAAAAACGAATCAAACTTGAAAAATGATACTATTTTGAAAAGACAAGCTTGTTCTTTCAAAAACACAAGAATAACACGAATATGAAACGCTAACAACATCAATAGATGATAGAATAATTTTGAAAAACACAAGAGATTCACACAATCCTCTTGAAAACTTTTGAATCGAAATCAAAGATAACCAAGCTAACTTTACCTCTAATGTAGCCAAACTCCTCTTATGATCTCCTAAGCTTTGTTTCTTCCTTCTCTACTCGAATCACCCTTGCTTCTTCTAGTCTTTCCTCTTCTTCACTACTCGGTTTCTCTTCTCAGTGAAAGCTCTACAATTTCACTCAAATGAGCATGGCGGGTTGCATTTCGACATGTATCCAACCTATATAGCCTAGCTCTAGCGATTCAAAAGGCTATGTTTATCTCACGTCAACACCTAGCAACCTACAACACCTGCAAGGCAAAGCTATGGCCAAAATCCACCTAGGTAGCTATGGTGAGTCACCGCCGATTCACCCGATGATCGACACTTTGTGCTCTCTAGGTTTAGCCTTTTTCATCGTGCTTTCTAGCCTTGATCTACTTGTCATGCTTCCTAGCCTTGCTAAGTGTCATTACCTTAGTGGCTAAGTTTCCCAAAACTTAGTTCCTAAGTTTTACTAAATTTCGTCAATTTTCCAACGATGATCATAAAATATCCTACTTGCTTCCGAAAAATAAAAAGTCTTCAAAATTGAACCATAAACTCCTGACCTACTAGTAGAATAAAAATCATGTGTTACATTTTTGATGAAAACCCGTCCTACTAGCTTAAAAAATTAAATTGGCTCAAAATGTGCATCTCAACATCCTGAATAAAAGATTAGTCACTTGTGAACTCCAATTCTCACTAAATCAGGTCCTAATCAAGGTTTCAAAACTAATGCATCAATTACTAATTCATCTCCAATTTACTACGAAATCAATACACTTTTGCACTAAAGCACTACTAAACCCAAACTTGTTTTTCATAGACAAATGCATGTTATGTTAAACTAAAGCTTGGGGTATGACAGTGTGCCCCTTAGATTTAAAGTGGAAACAATCAATGGTAGTTTGAATCTCCGAGTTCTTCCTGCTTTAGATGGAGTATTGTTGAAACAAAGGAGTTCACATGATCTGCATTAATTATTTCTTTTAAATTTGAATTGGTGTTTGTCCCTAGTTGGTGCACACGTATTCAATTTTTTTCAGCTTAGCATCAGGGAATAATGGCTTCATGCCACTAAAACGGAGGGACCATTTTTTACTAAACACTCGACCATAGGGATGAATTTATAGAAACATTTACCACACTGACTTTTTTTATCAAAATATTATACTACAGGGGACTGTTTGTATAATTAAGTTCTATATTGATATAAGTGAAAACGAGATTGCACAAGAGAGAGAGAGAGAGAGAGAGAGAGAGAGAGGACAAAATGGTTTAAGGTTGTTCGGAAGGGCTACATGATTTCTTTTATTCAATATGATCCTTAAAGTATGTTTTCAAGAGGTTCTAGAGTAAGGATTGGTACTGGAAAGGAATCCATAATTTCGGCTTCCAGTGTAAGAATGAAAGAGGGTGTATTTATAAAAGAATTGAGACAAATCTCCACAAATTAGGGTCCCTAATTTGTGGTTTACTCAAAGGACTCAATCAATGCTCCTTAATTGAGCGTCATAAATCTTCTTGATTGATGGTTAATATATCAAATATTATAACACATTAGACCCTAAGTTAGGTAAGGGCATAGCTATGACTCAGATTAAATTCCAAAGTACTAAAACTCATTAGTGTGCATCCTCTGATTAGATTTTATGGGTGAAATGTGCAAGAAATGGGCCTCGCAGTACAATTTTGATGGTCGGATAATATCAGAGTCTTAACATTGGTGTAGTTTTAACATTGGATGGCTCAATGTGACGATCTTGGTAGTTTCAAGTTTGGACACCCAAAATAACATTGATCGCTTAGTTTGGGGGTCCAACGATGTGATTTTTCTCCTTACATAAATGGAGAGTTTCATTTGTATATGACAAGTTTTAAACCAACCACATTTTTTGTATACCTCAAAATACATAATTTAACATGATATATTGCCTGTCGATCATCCCTCTTCGACACTTACCTTAAAAAAAATTGCTTCCCCATTAATATATTAACCTTTGGTAGAATTCAAAAGGTAATGTCAAAAACTGTTTTACAAGTCTAGGACAGCCAAAATGGATTGCTTCAACATAAAGTCACTTAGATGAAAACGAACATCCTTCCAAATATCATAATTTCTAGACATCGCCTATTAAAGCGAAAATAATAAAGAACATCATAAGCTAATGTCTCTAGTAGTGGATTTTACTGTCGATTACTTTTCTAAATTGAACTCTCAAGATATATAAGAAACTTTTAACTGTGGCAGCGTTGTGATGGCTAGGGAATATCCTTGCAAAATAATGGCGGTAATGATTTTGCTGGTTATGCCCATTCTTATTGAAGCACCAAGAAAAACACAAATCAATGTATTATAGTAGGGGTGATCAAGATTCCAGTTGGCTCACTCTACCTAGAATCGGATCCAGTATTGCTACCCAATTTTGGGGTACAGCTGAAATCGGACTAGGAACCGGAATTCCGACTTCAAATTAAGGTCTCCTTGCAAACGACTCACTCACTCTGTCTCTCATCTCTGTTCGCCCTCAATCCCTCGGTCTCTCAACTGTCCTATCTCGCTCTCAGCTTGCTCTCCTATCTTTGGTGGCTGTGGTACTGTGGACAATGGCTAAGCCTGAGACCCATAACCATCTCTCAGACTCTGCCTCGTCGGACCTCAACCATGAATTGTGTTTCCCATCACTCATTCTTATCCTATTTTTTTTTTATTACTTCTATTTTATTCTATTTATTTTGTTTGATTCACTATTTTACCATGTATTTTTTAGGGCTAATGTCATTGTTTGCCCCCTAACTATAGACAAATTTCAAACCCGCCCCCTAACTATGACAACGGCAATTTACATACTCAATGTACGCCCCCCGTCAAATCAGCCATTAAGTCAGACGGAAATATATGTAAAATGACCTAATTGCCCCTCTAAGATAATTTTAAAAAATAAATAAATATTCAATAAATAAATTAAAAATATATATGGATTACCAAAATATAGATTCAATAGTTTTATTTGAAAAAATTACCTTTTTCTCAATATCATTTTTTTATTTTTAATGAATTTTTTAATATTTTTAGTAATTTTGTCTTGGAGGACCGTTTCGATCATTTTATATGTATTTTCATCTGACTTAACAGCTAATTTGGATGGAGGACATACATTGATGATTTTTGAAAGTTAGGGGATGTAAATCGCCATTTTCATAGTTAGGGGGCAAGATTGAAATTGACCCTTTTGTTCTGTTAAGGTTTTGATTAGGACTTGAAATTTGAGAACTAAGCTAATATTGTCTAATCAACGCTGAATCCAATATTTTTGTGATAGATTTGGATTGAGAATCTGATGTTCTTGTGATTGATTTGGTCGTTTAGATTTTAGATTTGGTTGTTTTATGCCTAGATTGTTCATTACCGACATTCCACTAACTGGTTTTGAAGTTTTGACACCAGCATGGACAGAGTCTGGCAATAGTTGAAACCGCATGCCACTTAGGCAGTTCTCATAGTAGTGGTACCGAAAGTGAATCCCGTTAATACCGATCCCCAGCCCTATACTATAGTCCCAAAAAAAATCAATCAAAGTAGCATTTGAAACTCCTTTGAATCCTTTTACTATCTATCTTCATCTAGTAAATTTTCAATGCGAGACTTGAGATTTATTCCTTTCCATTTCCATTTCTTGTCCTTTCCAATTCCATATGGGACTTAAGAAGTTATATACACACTTTCTCTCTCTTCCTCTATCTCTCGCTCTCTCTTGAAAGCATTACTACACACACAAGAATAACGTATCCATTTCCAATAACTGCTCTTGAATCTTTTGTTATATATCATGACACAGGTGTGGTTAGCACCGAAACTCGAAATTGAAATTAACAATGGGACTGATTTATGAAGATTTTTTATTTTACTTATGACTTGTTGGAAAGCTCTATCAGTGTAGTTTCCAACACATCAAACGAAGTTATGAAAAAAGTATTCAAAGGAGGTCAAGTTATCACCTAGTTACAAGGTCTATTGTATTTTGAATGATTTTCCTATTTTTAACTAGCTCTTTTGTTTTTCAATATGTCTTTTCATTTCCCTAAAAGTCTTTTATGTTTCCTAAGTCTCAATTAATATTTTGGAAGTTGTATTTCTCATTTACTCATGCTTGAGGGTTGTTCCAAGCCCTACTATTTGTATTCTTCTCTAGCAATGGAAAAATAGAGATTTTGAGTGTTTATACAATTTGAGCCTTAGGCCTCTTTGAAGAATGATTTCTTCCCAAATTAACTCTAATCCTTCTGTAGATTCCGATAGGTGGCAAGCTCTTGCTCTGTATCCCGTGTTGGATTACATTTGGTGGTGATTTTTGTACCCCTTTGTAAATCTATTTGGGTGTGAGTTAAAGTATGATTCCCGACCTTCCCACAAATATCCTGAGTGATTCAAACACTTTTCCGACCTTCCCACAAACACCCTAAACATCCTCATTACTATCCTGGACATTCCTTTTATTCTTAAGGATCTTATTTTTCCCAAGCATTCCACTCAGGAGGTGTCCTGCGCTTTCCCCGACTAACATAGGTATCAAGTGGCATCAGAGCTTTTGGTTGCTATGGCGGGTCATCGTTGTTGTGGGCCAAATGTTGACTCTTCTCTAGCTTGTAAAAGAGATCTCCATGAGGTTGAAATTGTAGATCTAAGGAGACAATTACAACAACTTCAGCAACATCTTAAACATTATGAGGTTTTTTTATCAAAATGATTCTCATTAGGATTTGGAGAGTAAATTTTCTCATCATGAGAATGAGAACCCTTTCTATCATGATCAAAGGGAACCATCATCAAAAGAACATGTTCCTCCTTGCACTACAACAAAATTGGTTTCTTTGGGTGGAAAAATAATTTTGTCCCGCAAAATAACATTTCAAGAAGGTTTTATTTGCGTTCCAAAAGAACTTTCACTTTTTAGAACAAACTATTTCATCCCAAAATATGTCACATTCCATCAAGTTTAATGGATTAGGCCCAAATGATACTGTTTGAATGCATCTGGACAATTTCTGATATTGTTGTTCCTTACCATCCAAACACAAAAATAGAATCATCTATGTTGTTCTTTATTGTTCGAACATCTACAACGGTTCATTATGGAGTGTTAGATATCGTTCATTGACATTCAAAGGTAGACAGTCTATTTGATGCCATTCTCAACTGTCCAAACAAGGGTATGAGGATATGTTCGATACTGTTCTCACACGTTCCAACGTGTGTTATAGATGTTGCTCTTTCCTCTTTGCACAGCTTCAAACGAAAGAAGTTTCTCTGTTTGATAATGGTCAGATGAATTCAAATGGAAGGATAGTGATTACGGTTAAAAATGACTAGCTTGTTATTGTTCGTTACTGATAGAACGAGCCTAATGCCAAAACATCCAAATGTGTACGTTACTGTTGGAACAATCTCTATGTTATAATTAATATGCGTGAGGGACAACATGCCTCCTGATTTCATTCCTATATATATGTACATACTATAAGATTACCACACTGATGTGCTGGGATAAAATATATGCTGCTACTATATTGTAGGTTCCAAAATTACGCAGTTGAACAAACTCACGTGAAATTGATGACATATATGCCCTTGCACTTGGTCTAAAATTGAATGCATCTTAATTCTCAACATGCATCATGTCAATGAGATTAGATATCATACAACTGAATGGGAAGGCCATAGAAAGAGACAGAATAATGGTGTTGCAATTTCAAGAAATCACCTGGGAGAGGCAATTGTGGATATTCTTGAACTTTGCTACTTATGTAACAATGTGTTGTATGTTTTCAAATATGATTGGTGGGACGTAAGCATCATAGGAAGGGGTATTATCTTAGATTGGCATACTACAACCCTCAATACCGCACACTGGTGGTATACTAACAATCCATTTATGTTGGCAGATCAAGGGTGACTAGTGCTTTACTGTGACGATCCAAAGAAGGGTGGATACAGGCGCGTCATAGAAGGAATCACAAACAAGAATGCTTATGCTATCCCACCGTTGTTTAATGAAACGTTGATGACTAACGAACAATCACGACCATAAGCTTATCTGGAAGAAGAATCATTTCAGTTGTACGTCAATTTTCAAAGGTTTAATATGCTTCCATTGTGTAGAGATGATGTCGAACCAAAGGTGCATATTGCATCTGAAGTCGGAAGTCGGAAGTCGGAAGGGAGCATTGAAACGTACCAAGTGATATTGATGACAATGATTTCATCAATGATGGATCAATGAAAGACGAGCCAACATCTACATGCTATGCCTCAAAGACAGACAATTTAGTATCCAACGAAGAGGTATCTAGCAACGACGGTCGAAATTCGAACGAACCCAATTCTGACTCCAAAATTCATTGAATTTTAGGTATTTGCAAATCTTAGTACTATTTATATCATACAATATATTTGGAATAATTACTTTCCTTTGCTTATGAGTAGTTGTTTCTAACTGTTTATTCACTTGAATAGGTCCATGACAATTGTTGGCATACGTGCACGATCTGGTACGACAGCGATGTCTACATCATCTTCCCCTTATAATAATCAACCGCTTACTGGAGCCTTACCTTTGACTGGGCTGGAGATTGGATCAGCTTCTTCAAAGATGGCTCAAGGTAGATGTACATGTATGTGTCTTATTTTTATTCCGTTTACTTAGTTGTTTTTTTTATTTATTATCTTTGTGTTAATAATTTTTATTATTATATTGCTTATAATTTGTGATCTTTTAAACTCGATAGCCACCTGTGGAGCTAGACATGGGCATGGGAGGACTCACAGGTTAGCTCTAGAAATGCCACAAGCTAATGGGAAGGTTCAACTACACATTCTGATGGTATGGCTGGTGGCGAAGGAGATAGTGCTGCCCAGCTCTTTTCAAAGATTGAGAGTCTTGTTTGTGTTAATGCGCCATCTTGGTACAAAAGCTGGCCAATGGTTCTAGAGGAAACCAGATCTTAAAAATGTTCATTAGTGTTGCTGCCTTACGTGACTATGTTGACTGCACCATAAGAGTCGCATGCATGAGATGCGAAGTTAGGCACCGAAAAGGAGGCACTGTTACAATTACATTCAAATACATTGGTAGAGCAATGGGCGAAAGTGTGCGATTTATTCTCAAGTTAGGAGTTCAACGTATAGCAATTATTCAGCCACTCATCTGTTGCATTCTTTTTTTATTTTATAGAGAAAAAATGAAATTAATAAGATTGACTGTACTACCTACCACACATCCAGATCGTGCGATATGGTATCAAGGTTCTTTTTTTACGTTTCTTTTGTAAAAGAATAATATTAGTGCATATTTGACCTTGTTTTGAAACAGAGAGATCCTGAGAAGGCAAGATAAATACAGCAAAATTGTTAAAAACGAATTATACAAATGCCAATCGTGTGGGTATCAGACATTTGAAAATTTTTTAAGTGTTTTATTAATTTAATAAGAAATGTAAGTTCATTTTATGTGCTGTATAATTGACTTTCGACCATAATTTGTTACTTTGATATTGTACAAAACGAATTATACAAATGCCAAAAGCGAGTGGGTGTCAGTGCAAGGGAAAATTTTTGTAAGTGTTTTATTAATTTAATAAGAAATGTAAGTTCATTTTATGTGTTGTATAATTGTTCTTTCGACTAATATCATAATTTGTTACTTTTATTGGTCAAGCATGTGCAGGAAAATATGGAAGTTGTTCAACAAAAGTATATATATGAGGTCAAGTCATACTTTACAACGAGGTCCTAAGAAAGATAGCTAGATATGTGCGCGGCTTAGGTCATGTACTGGTTCATGCTAACTTGTCATCTTCAGCATCAATATCAGCTAATATCGCTTACCAGTTAGAGCAGGCGAGGTCCTAACTTGAGCCAATAACCTAAAGACCTAAAAATTACCCTAAGAAAAAAATGAAACTTGTTCCACTTCAAATTTATGTCTTAGGAAGCCCATTACATCCAAAATTGATAAGAAAATAAAAGAATTATTATACTAATTAATTTGACTTATAAATTCATAAAAGTGAAAAAAAAATTAATATGCTTAAAAAGGGAATCATAAATAAAAGTATATAAATTGCTCTAATGAGAGAAATAGAATAAAATGTTCATTATAAAGAAATGAATTACGAATAGTTCAAAAAAGAGTGAAAATAGATTATTTTGGTGAAACTAGTAAAAAGAATTGTTAATATCCTTTCTTTTTGAACCAATTGTATATGTAAATGCACTTTACGATTTTGGCACCATGAGTTTGATTTCTGAATCTACAAGTGATTGATTGATCACACATATTCTCCGTTGCATCATTAATGCAAGTTATTGTTTGATGATCACTAATTGCATCATTTCATGATCATTGAGTTGACCAAGACTGGTAAAAGGAACATGAATTGATGAACCTATGAACCCTGAGGTGGTCTAAGAATGTTAGTGATGACACCGATCAAGCTAGAAAGAGTGCATGCCACCACTAATGAGAAGTGGTTGGTCTTCCCTAGGCAATGGTACAAGGCTTGCCTAATGGTGTCTCGGTGTGATAAGATAGCACGAGATTGTTTTGGTGGAAGAGGAAGTAGGACGCGTAACCCGACTCTAGGGTGAAATAGAGGATATTGTGGGGACATCTCAACCTCAATGGAACTGGAAAAGAAAGAGATGAGAACTGGGATTGGGGCATTGCATCATTGCATTGCACGTGGCTGCTTATGATGATCTTTGGATTATTTATGGTTTCTTGTTCTGCTTTTTGTTATGCCATATTCCCCTTCCTCGGCCTTACTAAGTCCTTATGACTAACCTCGTTTTCTCTTCCTTGTTGGACTCACCCTGTTTTCTCTTCCTTGTTGCATATACTTGTCATTCCCCGAGCTTTCAAACATCACATGCATATTGCTTATGCTCTCTTGTTTGTGATTGGTAGTGAGATTAGGGGATATTTAGTGACTAAGAGAGAGTATTTAGTACTTGAGAGACTAAGTTTGAAACCTTGGTTAGGACATGATTTAGTGAGAATTGGAGTTCACATGCAACTGAGTTATTGTTCAAGAGATTGAGGAGTACGCATTGGATCAATTTAAATTTTTAAGCTAGTAGGTCTTTTTATCTCGAAACCTTGATTAGGACATGATTAAGTGAGATTTGGAGTTCACATGCAACTAGGTTGTTGTTCAGAATTGAGGAGCACGTATTGGATCAATTTAATTTTTTAAGCAAGCGGACGTTTTTGTCTCGAAAACCGAACCACATGATTTTTATTCTTTTAATATGTTGGGAGATTATCCACGAGTTTATGGTTTAAATTTGGAGACTTTTTATTTTTGGAGCAAGTAGGTGATTTCAGCAATTAGGTTGATTTGCGATTATGGAAGATTAGTGAAACGATTAGCAAAACTTAGCCATTAAGAAAGGAATTTCGGCTGCCCTAGAGAGTGACACCTATGAGGGCTAGATAGCATGACAAATCGAAGCTAGAAGCACGACAAATCGATGCAAAAAGCACGACCAAAAAGGCTAGGACCTAGGTAGCTCGAGGTGTCGACCACCGGTGGACCTAGGCGGCGACTCATCAAGCTATAGTGAAAATTTCGGCCATAGCCTTTCCATGCAGCTGCTGTAGGTTGCTAGGTGTCAAGAGGAGAGAAATGTAGCCTAGTGACTCACCAAAGCTAGCCTAGCTAGGCCGGACACGTGTCGGAATGCAACCGGCTGTGTTTTCCTATAAATAGGGTGGATTTCGACCTTTGAAGAGTACACCATTCAATCTGAATTTTTGTGAGTTAAATCTTGAGAGCAAGAGTGAAGTGAAGTGGAGAAAAGAAGGAAAAAGTTTAGCAAAGATCAAGCACGCTTAGAGGTAAAGTTTAGTTGGTTATCTTTGATTTCGATTCAAGTTTTCAAGATGATTATTGTGAATCTCTTGTCTTTATTATTCTAGCATCTCTTGATGTTATTAGTGTTTTTCTATTCTTCCTATTGTTCTTGATGTTCTTCGTGTTCTTGACGAAGAACAAGCTCGTCCTTTCGAAAAAGTATCATTTTCAAAGTTCGATTCGTTTTCAAGTTGTTTTTCAACTTTGATCCGTTTCTTTTCAAAATTTCTTCCAAAAGTTATTTTTCAAAGCTTGAACATATTTCTTTCCTTCTGATTTCAATACTTTTCATGTCAAAATTAGTATTTTCTACATGGTGATTAAGCCAATTTTTAACCGAGAAATCAAAGTGTTGTTTTTGCTTCACAACATTTTCCTTTGAGAACTGTTTTATAATGTTGTGATGATGGAAACGAGTTAAGGTGTTGCATATCATAAATGAGATGTATGGGCGTTGATATGAGACATGCATACTTAACTTGTACGTTGGAAAGAATATTGTGATGTTCAAGTATGGTTAAGGTGTTTATATCATGAATGATATGTATGGGCGTTGACATGAGACATGCATACTTAACGTAATACTGTGAAGACGTGACAATACTGTGCACAAGAGGATGTGTTCACTTGTTGTGACATTCTGGCCTCTCCGTCGTACGCGGAAAGATCCTTTGTTAGGATAACTCACTCTGGGAGTTTGAGGCCGTATTGTACTCTGGGAGTACTGCTGCAAAGATACGGAAGGTTACTTGTAACCCGTCACTCTGGCCAAGTGATTCACTCTGGGAGTGAGAGTAGTGGTGATTGAAATGGAAAAAGGAAAATATCATTTTTTAGAAAACTGAGTCTTTTCATTTACTTTCTTCTTCTGTTGAGATTTTATTGTTGAACGGGTTTCTTCAATATCTTTTATTCTATCTGCTATTCTGTTGTACTAACCGCTGGCTTTACTGAGTCATTTGGACTCACCGTTGTTTGTTAAATATTTCTTTAGCAGATGTCTGAGGTTTATTTAGGTGAGTTCACCAAAGCCATTCAACATGGCTTTATCACTCTGGAGTTGACTTTTCGTGTCTATGTCACACGTGACCTAGATGTCCTGATAGAGGGACGAGGACATAGGTGGATCACTCCACACTCTGATAATTACGTCAACATCTCAGACTTGGATAACACTGACGACGAAGATTAGAGATCTTTGGTTTTATGTTTTCTTAGTTTTCCGCTGCAGTTTTCTTTTTAGTATGTACATTATAGAAAGTGGGTCCTCTTTTGTAATACCTCGGTATTAATAAAAGGTCCTTCGTGTGTTTTGCTTAGTATCTTGTTGCTTTGTCGATCTTCCCATAGGCCGTAACCTCAGCTTTATAGCTGTGTCCATTACTATAAGACAACGCTTGAGGTCTTCACGGTCCGGGCTATTACAGATGGTATCAAAGCTGTGTTTTAAGAAAGCAAGGATAGTTAGCATAACCTAAGAAAACGAGAGTGTTAGGAAAAGCACTATCTCGTTAGTAAGCTTAGTATGATCGTAGGAATAATATGATATTGTCCTTATCTTGTGGTAATTTTGGAGTTTATACCTACCTTTGTGTTTAAGGAGATAATGGCATCTAGAAGGAATAGAGATAGAGGAGGGGAGAATGTGCATGAAGGGAGTTCGTTTGATAAATTTGCCAAGCACCATCCCCTAGTTATGAAGGAGGTACGGAACCCTTAGTGGCTGAAAATTGGCTTATGAATATTGAGGAATTAATGCAAGTGTTAGAATGCACTGATGATCAAATGATACGATATGCCACATATCAACTGAAATGAGAAGCCAAAAGGTGGTGGCAAGCCAAGAAGGAACTCTTGGAGATTGAGTGGACTTGGGAGCAATTTAAGAAGGAATTTCTAGATCGATATTTTCCTAAGATGATCAGAGAAGCCAAAGCCCAAGAATTTACCACCAAGTCAGTAGCTGAGTATGCTGCTAAGTTTATAGAATTGTCTAGATTTGCTTTATATATGATTCCTGATGAGGGTAGGAAATCCTGTAAGTTTGAAAGAGGATTACAGTCCCGTATTAAGGAAAGAGTCTGTTGCGATAAGTTTGAGAATTTTCAGCAGTTAGTTGATAAAGCCTCAATTGTAGAACTTACCTTATAGGAGAGTGCTATTGTTAATGAGCAGAATAAGAAACGCTCTTTCCAAGAAACTCAATTCCAAGGACAGTCATCAGGAAAGAGAGGAGGAGGTAATTTTGGGAATAGAGGCAACGGACAAGGGGATAGAAGAAATGGCCCTAGTGCTGTAGGGATAGTTTGTTTTACTTGTGGGAAGATAGGTCATTTTGCTAGAAATTGTATAGTGAGGCAAGGATTCCCTTAGAATGGGCGTGGGAATCAAGTTACTAACCCCGGTAACAATCAGAGAGGAAATCCTGGTAATAATCCAGGAAATCAACGGAGGGGAACTGGACCAGCAAGAGTGTTTGCTCTGAATGTGGAGGAAGCAGAGCAGGATGAGAATGTTGTAACCCGCCATGTGTGCATTCTGTTATTATAAAGAGAGCCTAGGGTCAGTACGAGCACAAGGCGTGACATAAAATAATCCATGAAAAAATTCAAATAGAATCACACGTTTATCCATAAAAGTAAAATAGATTACTTTTTTATTTTGATACTTGACGTAGCAAGCACACGGAGAACTAGTGTCCAAAACTCTTCGGTGTGGTGTGCGTATCATGTACCGCTCCATCTACCCCGACGATGCAATAAGGTACGTGCTCTATCCCAACTAATGCCACCTGCGTGGGTGTGAAACATGGAGAAGCAATTTGATAGGTCCCAATCAAAGCTTAATCAAAATAGCAAATAGATAGAGTTCTCTTCGAGTGAGAATGTACCACAATTTGATGGCAAAAAAATTATATTTATCTTCATTAACACTTCTCATAGAATTTGAATAAACAACAACTAAATCTATTCCTAAACTTACGACCATGACTCTTAAAATAAAGACACAATAATTGACTACAAAATATTAGCTAACAAATGCTAAACAGAAGCTTGGTTTCAACACTTCCATATGAATGTTGTCCAATAGAATTAACCAAGTTTTCTTTCAACATTTTTTTAAATAGCCCACGTATGACCAAGTCTTCAACAGTCCACATCTACTTTTGCATATCCCTCCTTTTACTCAACGTACTTACTATTCTTCACATGAGCACGTTGGATCGTCATGGTCTATCAATACCCCATTCTTTCAATGGATCCTTGTCCTCAAGGTCCACATGCTGAAACTAATCCTTCAAAATTCCTCAGTCTTTTCCCACGTAGCTTCCTCTGTAGGAAGTCGACACCATTTAACCAAACTCTCCTCAATAAAGTTTGACCTCTTCTTCACCCAAAAATTTTTCAAAATAGCTTTTGGTTCCATAACAATTTCCCCTTCATCCATAATAGGCAGCAAGTCGTTACTGGTCTAATAGGATTCCCCCAACTTCTTCTTAAGCAAGGAAACGTGAAAAAGGGAATGAATGCAAGACCCTTCCGGAAGTTTGAGTCGATAAGCTACCTTGCCCACACATTTCTCAACTGAATAGGGCTTATAAAATCAACTAGCTAATTTCTTATACACCCATTTAAAGACTGTTTGTTTCCGATAAGGGTGAGGCCGCTCATAAAGGTCCCCACCAATGCCTTTTGTATCCACCCGTGCACTCTGTTGCCCCATCTCTCAAACTCTTTCTGGTAGCTTCTCTAGGAGCCCATCTATTTAACCCGTGATAGCGCCTCATCAAAGTCCTCACATTCTGTTGGCCCAAAAAGAGCCCATAGCTCCTCCTCAAAAACTGCCCATGTCACCATTTGACCCTCCTCCAAGTGCTCTCGGCACAACCATTGCCACCATTGATTGGGGTCACCTTCGAGATGGAATGATGCCAAGGAAAATTTTTGTGCTTCCGTGGTGTCGTGATACTCAAAGAATTAATCAATGTGGTTGAACCACTCTGTAGGGTCATCGCCGAAGTACCTTGCGAACTCGAGCTTAGTCATTTTTTATGAAAAAATTTGCTCGCCTCCATCCGTGTCATCTCTATTCTTTGCCCCTATGGTGCGAGAACGACCGTCTCAGTCATTGTGGTGATGAATGGTCCCCACTCTAGGAGAAAATAAATCCTCGAACAATCGGTTGATTGTTACTTCCAATTGATGGAGTTTGTCAGCAATACCAAGCTCCATTTGGTGCACGCATTCTTGAAGGCTGCCAACCCTTGCTTTTAAACTCTTGATTCTCTCTTTGTTAGTGGCCATTGTGCAAGGTTCTGATACCACTGATAGGTCCCACTTAAAGCTTAATCACAATAGCAAATAGATAGAGTTCTTTTCGGGCAAGAACATACCACAATTTGTTCGGATAAAAATTATATTTATCTTCATTAATGCTTCCACAGAATTTAAATAAATAACAACTAAATCTCCTCAACTTATGACAACAACTCCTAAATAAAGACACAACAACTGATTGCAAAATATTAGCTAACAAATGCTAAACAAGCGCTTGGTTTCAACACATCCATGCGAATGTTGCCTAATAGACTTAACCAAGCTTTCCTTCAACATCTTTTTTCAACATCCCACGTTTGCTTTTGCACATCCCTCCTTTTACTCCACGTACTTACTAATCTTCACACGAGCATGTTGGGATAGACATGGTCTATCACAATTTCGTTAGAACATATAGCAGATAATGTTAAACAATAATGCTAGATAACTCAATATGGTTTCCATATACAATATGTTGACTTTAATTCACAATCAATATTTTGATAATTGCAATAAATAGATCAAGACTATAAAATGGGCATCTTTAACACAAAAGAGAAAAATAATAAAGAGCCGAGTCGAAAGGATTGAAGAATCTTAAAGAGCAAGGAGTTCAAATTATGAAAACAATAGGCTCTTATTTTGTAATATCCCGGACCGTGAAGACCTCAAGCATTGTCTTATAGTAATGGACATAGCTATAAAGCTGAGGTTATGGCCTATGGGAAGATCGACAAAGCAACAAGATACTAAGCAAAACACACGAAGGACCTTTTATTAATACCGAGGTATTACAAAAGAGGACCCAACTTTCTATAATGTACATACTAAAAGTAAACTGCAGCGGAAAACTAAGAAAAACATAAAGCGAAGATCTCTAATCTTCATCATCAGTGTTATCCAAGTCTGAGATGTTGATGTAATTATCTGAGTGCTGAGTGATCCATCTATGTCCTCGTCCCTCTATCAGGACATCTAGGTCACGTGTGACATACACACGGAAAGTCAGCTCCAGAGTGATAAAGCCATGTTGAATGGCATTGGTAAACTCACCTAAATAAACCTCAGACATCTGCTAAAGAAATTATTTAACAAACAACGGTGAGTCCAAATGACTCAGTAAAGTCAGTGGTTAGTACAACAGAATAGCAGATAGAATAAAAGATATTGAAGAAACCCGTTCAACAATAAAATCTCAACAGAATACGAAAGTAATTGAAAAGACTCAGTTTTCTCAAAAATTATCTTTTCCTTTTTCCATTTTCAATTTCAATCACCACTACTCTCACTCCAGAGTGAATCACTTGGCCAGAGTGACAGGTTACAAGTAACCTTCGTATCTTTGCAGCAGTACTCCCAGAGTACAATACGGCCTCAAACTCCCAGAGTGAGTTATCCTAACAAAGGATCTTTCCGCGTACGACGGAGAGGCAAAATGTCACAACAAGTGAACTGATCCTCTTGTGCACAGTATTGTCACGTCTTCACAGTATTACGTTAAGTATGC
Organism: Morella rubra; assembly: GCA_003952965.2. Classification (NCBI taxonomy): domain Eukaryota; kingdom Viridiplantae; phylum Streptophyta; class Magnoliopsida; order Fagales; family Myricaceae; genus Morella; species Morella rubra. Next base: position 16,594,131 of record CM025852.1, read on the forward strand.
ATGTCTCATGTCAACGCCCATACATATCATTCATGATATGCAACACCTTAACCATACTTGAACATCACAATATTCCTTTCCAACGTACAAGTTAAGTGTGCATGTCTCATATCAACGCCCATACATCTCATTTATGATATGCAAGACCTTAACTCGTTTCCATCATCACAACATTATAAAACAGTTCTCAAAGGAAAATGTTGTGAAGGCACTCGGGACGGGCTTAATCACCATGTAGAAAATACTAATTTTTACATGAAAAGTATTGAAATCAGAAGGAAAGAAATATGTTCAAGCTTTGAAAAACAACTTTTGGAAGAAATTTTGAAAAGAAACGGATCAAAGTTGAAAAACAACTTGAAAACGAATCGAACTTTGAAAATGATACTTTTTCGAAAGGACGAGCTTGTTCTTCGTCAAGAACAAGAACACGAAGAACATCAAGAACAATAGGAAGAATAGAAAAAATGTTAATCAACATCAAGAGATGCTAGAATAATAAAGACAAGAGATTCACAATAATCATCTTGAAAACTTGAATCAAAATCAAAGATAACCAACTAAACTTTACCTCTAAGCGTGCTTGATCTTTGCTAAACTTTTTCCTCCTCTTTCTCCCACTTCACTTCACTCTTTCTCTCAAGATTTAACTCACAAAAATTCAGATTGAATGGTGTACTCTTCAAAGGTCGAAATCCACCCTATTTATAGGAAAACACAGCCGGTTGCATTCCGACACGTGTCCGGCCTAGCTAGGCTAGCTTTGGTGAGTCACTAGGCTACATTTCTCTCCTCTTGACACCTAGCAACCTACAGCAGCTGCATGGAAAGGCTATGGCCGAAATTTTCCCTATAGGCTTGATGAGTCGCCGCCTAGGTGCACCGGTGGTCGACACCTCGAGCTTCCTAGGTCCTAGCCTTTTGTGTCGTGCTTTTTGCATCGATTTGTCGTGCTTATAGCTTTGATTTGTCATGCTTCCTAGCCATCTTAGGTGTCACTCCCTAAGGCAACCGAAATTCACTTTAATGAAAGGCTAAAATGCTAATTTGCTTCACTAATCTTCCAATAATCGTCGATTATCGCTTAAGTGACCTACTTACTTTCACTTCTCAATCTACTTGCTTCCAATTATCAAAAAGTCTCCAAATTTAAACCATAAACTCGTGGATAATCTCCCAACATATTAAAAGAATAAAAATCATGTGGTTCGGTTTTCGAGACAAAAATGACCGACGTGCTTAAAAAAACTTTATTGCTCCAATACGTGCTCCTCAATGTTCTGAACAATCACTCAGTTGCATGTGAACTCTAATTCTCATTTAATCATGTCCTAAACAAGGTTTGAGACAAAAAGGTCCGACTAGCTTAAAAATTTAAATTGATCCAATGCGTGCTCCTCAATCTCTTGAACAATAACTCAGTTGCATGTGAACTCCAATTCTCACTAAATCATGTCCTAACCAAGGTTTCGAACTTAGTCTCTCAAGTACTAAATACTCTCTCTTAGTCACTAAATATCCCCTAATCTCACTACTAATCACAAACAAGAGAGCATAAACAATATGCATGTGATGTTTGAAAGCTCGGGTATGACATATTTTGTAACTCTATAGCTCATTTTATTAAAAGGCTTAATCCAACATTTACTTTTCAAGAAATTTAGAACTATTTTTTGACCTATTTTTTTAAAGCTTAAAGATTTTTGATAAATTCCAAATATCTTAAATAAATATTCCTTTAGTTCATTTCAAAAATAGTAGTCCAAACTTTATTGAAAATCTTAATTTTTGAGTTACTAAATGGACTACTGGTTGCATACCTGATGCAACCGTAAAGGGACCAATTTTTTTTGTCTTTGTTTTAACCGGATTCACAATGGATGACCGCCGATCAATTGGCAAGTAGACCTAATTGCTTCTTGAAAAACTCAAGTTTAGACTTAAAATATACCTAAAGGGGGATGAATAGGTATTTTAAAAACTCAGTACAATTCCTTTAAGCACTTATACAAATTCTCGTCCAATCAAAAAAAAAATCAATAAGCTGTCAATTTGTAGATTACCACGCGTCTGACTCCAAATTAATTGTAATCTAACCTTTACACAAATTATGAGAACAACATATTCTTTAAATCAAGATTATTTAATTAAAGTCAAAGATTATTAATTAATTACAAGATTCATAAAGAAACATACCACATTTCCAATAGCAAGAAAAATATAAGGGAAAAAAGTCATAAGTATCCCCATATTTATAGGGCAAAATCACTCTAGTGCCCACTATTTTAAAAAGGGCAATTTGAGACCTTTAAGTTTCAAATCTCTTCAAACTACGCCCCTCGGTTAAATCTACTGTTATATTAGACGGAATTTACCCCCATGTGCATCCCACATGATACTCATCCATATTGAAAGACCAAAATGCCCCCTATGCTTTATTTTATATTTCTACTGAATATGTCTTACCCTTCTATTCAACATCTTCTTTCCCTCTTGTCGCAGGAGTAGGAGCTAGTTGGCCTTCTTTCCGTTGCCTAGATCCGGTTGCCTCCCACATTTAGCCGTCGTTGGTAGACTCTTTTACCACCTAGTTACTTAAGAGGTGAAGGTTAAGCCCAACTGAAGTTTCCCTTGCTTTTCTCGTTTCTATTGTTGATGGCATTTAAGAAAGAACCACTTGCCATTGTTTTTTTTCTGTATTTCCTACTAAGTGTAGCATCTTTTCAGCTGATAAAATATTAGAATCACACAATAGTGGTAGCTCCGAAAGTGAACAAAGTGGAGCTCTACAAAGGGTCTAAGGTGTTTTTGCAATCTGAGAGCAATATCCACTATTGTCTATACAAATAAAAATTTTGGCAGACGCTTTTAGGGTTGTGTGAAGTACAAGGTTAGCTGTTATATGTACTGTTGAATGGGTATTGTATTTATTAGGTCCAATGTTGATTATATTCTGTTATAATGTTTATTACTTGCTTGCATTAATTGGTTGACTATATTTTAATTGGTTGAATATATTTTAATCAAGTTGGTCTGCAATTTGGATGACATAGTTGAAACCTGTTGACTCTATTTAAATTAAGTTGACAGTTACTTTAATTAGGTTGTAACGAATTTGTTTAATTGCATGGTAGGATGGAGCTCATTGCAATTATTTTGCATGGAGGGATCCTAAGATGTGCCTGTATGGACGAAGGATTATTCGGCAACTTTGAGAAATGCATGGGCAGATGGTGGGCGAACAATCTTCTTGGGAATCAATTCAAAGAGAGCTGCGAAGACAAAGAGTCCATGATTGCCATGACAAAACAACATGGAATAGAGATGGTAAATATGACTGCACAATATCGTTTAAAAATTGAGGATTTGACTACACAACATCAAGCAAAAATCAAGGATTTGAAGTTGGAAAATCGAGCAAAAATTGATGTTATGATCGTAGAACATCGTCTACAGATTGAGGTGGTGAGAAAGGCCTCAGGTGTCCAGATAGGTGGTTATAGGGCTGCATTGGTGTTCAGCTGGTGCCTTGTTGTTGGAATTTTAGTTGCTCACTTATTTAGTACCAAACTATTTACTTCTTCAAAGCTTGTGTTAGTTGCATGAGCTGTTATTCTCTTGTTAGAGATTTTGTTGATCATTAACACAGTAATTGATTAAGGGAATGTGATTAACTCGGTAACTATTAGTCTCTCGTTGGAGATTTTATTGACCATTAACTTTGTTGGGTCTTGCTCCCTCGCTTGTTTCAAGTGGGGGAGTGCACCTATGAAAATTAAATATATCTCTCTCAAAAGTAGAAGAAGCAAGCTATCCAATAAGGTACTCAATTCAATCAAGCGGGCCAACAAGATTGACCTTTAACTATTCTACCTACAGTGCAAATGTGTACTCTAGATGAAAAATCAAATTCTTGCATTCATTTCAAAAGAATGTACACCAATCTCTTACAATAATAGATACTTGATTAACATTCAAAACCAAATCCAATTTATGTACTCTTTTCAAGAAGTTTACTGCATTCACTTCAAAACCAAGTTTACATATACCAAATTGACAAAAATGTGCCACCTTACAAATACAAAAATGTGGCACTCTCAAAATACCATAACATTTTCAACCAACTTCCACAAATTGTTTAACCAGAAAGATCTACCAACAGTTACAATGCACAACAACTAAATAGATCTATAATGACATAACCAGAAATTCCTATATCTGCCATCAGGGTTCTTTCCCCCTTGTCCTTCGCTCCCTCATGCTTTGTAGCTAGAGCTTTACCCTTCTCTGATGCTCCAAAGCCCGGTGGGTGGTCTGAAACCTTGAACTGAATTCCACCTTGCCCTGGGGCCCCCCAAGAGCACCTAACACCATGTCCTGTTTCTAGAGCAGTAAGTTCAATTACAACATTTCTGCTTGTACTGCTGACCTGCGACCCAACTCGTTGCAACCGACTTGATCTTCAAATTTGTATGAGAGAAGCAATCCCCGTGGCATGTACTTTGCTGCTGGTAGATGGTGGTATTGTATTCTTCCTAGCTATGTGTGTCTCTGTCAGTGCCATAGCTGGGGGCTCGCGGTATGGAGTTGGAGCTCGAGCCGTATTCTTTCTCGATGTCTGCAAATAACAACATAAATATATGAAGTTGGACCTTTTAGTTGTTGTGTGCTTACGTTGCCTACTTGTTGTGCACTCTCTCTTATGCTACCAGACAATATGACAAGAACCTCATCCGAGCTCCCAAGATAGCAAGGCTTGTAGGCATGCCTGACAAGGCCTTTAGCACAAAGAGGCTTACACATGGCATGCCCATGGGCAACAAGGCATGGCCTATGCCATCATTCGTAGCCAACCAGGGAGACAACCATCGACATGGTCCAAACAAATGGAGAGTTGATGCCAAACAATTCAGGAGGGTTAGATCAACACAAGGAAGGTGAGACCATAAGACCATCAGTCGTGGCGGTGCAACCAAAGGTACATGGGGAGTTTATTCAAGATAGATCCCGAGGCCAAGTGGAGTTGTTTGGTAGCACCACCACATACCACCGGACACGATGGCGCATGGAGGAGCACACAGGAAGTTGGTCTCAAAAGACTCGGGAGACCGTGAGGATCATTTTGATGTTACCACCCTACAAGGTGGTGGAGCAGCGACCGAAGTGGCGGAGCATGGCGGTAGCAACCACCACAAGTGGCTAAGAGGGGCCATATAGGGTAAACCACATGTGGGATCCCTAAATGGCCAAATCCCCATATTTTAAGGGTGTTATGTTTTTGCTTTTGAGTCTCAGACATTTCCATGTTGGTGTGATTCAATTAAGGCAACAATCTAGGTCCTATTTTGGAAAATTGTTCATTGATTAAAGTTAGGAGTCTTTTAGGCATGTGGCAATTAATTTGCTCCTATATGGAAGCTTATGGCCGGCCAAATGTCCTAAATTAGTGGACAATCAATCTTTGATTGATTTGTCCCTATTTTGGGGGCTAGCTTGAGGCAGAATGCATAATCTTTACAAGACCTTTCCCTTTTAACCTCAATAAGATCTTGGAGGATTAATTGAGTGGCAATTAAAACTTTCCTTGTGAAAGGAAAGCCTTTTGCCACCCAAGCCCATGGAGGTAGTATAAATACCCCTCCATGGCACCATTTGTAAGCATCCAGAAAATTATTGAATAAAAGTCTCCAAGAGAGCTTTTGGCCTATATGCCATTATCTTTCGGTGTTCAGGGTTAAGCCTGACACTTGGGTTAGCATGGGTGCTATAGTGCTTGGGTTAGGCCTGACACTATTCACACTTGTTAGACCTGACTTGCACTGGGTTAGGCTGGTCAAGTTGGGGCAATCGGCGACTGGGGTTAGGCCTGGAAGCTTGGGCTAGCAGAGGAGGTTTGGTGCTTGGGGTTAGGCCTGACATCTCATCGACTTTATTAAAGGTTCATCGTTGGTTTAAGCCAGCGTTGTTCCACAATCGGGTTATAAATTTGTCTAGTGGTGTCAGCCCATTCGAGCTTAGGCTTGCTTATCTTTCTTTTCATCTATTTTCCCAACCATCTGTGTTATTTTAACGGTGGCTCAGCAGTAGACTGCAAGAGTGTTTCGTCACATAGTTGTGCTATCTACACGGTCAGCAATATCAGTAAAATTAGAGTTGATAATAAACAAACAGTAATAATAGTAAAAATTATCACATGTCTAGTGTTGTGACACTCTGAACCCTCTGCAATGCTTTTCTCCTATTTCATCTTGGGCAAGTCCTTTTATTGCGACCCATAACTTTGCACTCAGAACATATAACCCAGACTGTCGCCTCTGAATCCTACCAGTGGGTGTAGACTCCTTGGGCCCCCGTTTCCTTAATTTTCTAGGTCTACCAAGTTGAGCCCTCAATGGCGGGGAACCCATCGCCTCAAACGATGTTCGCACCCACTACTCCTCAGATGGAATAGGATATATAACAGGTGCATATGTATTCTGGTATGCATCTGTGGTGTACATCCAGTCAACGTAGTCTTCCAGATTTCTTCTATCATATATGATAGCTGCAAACCCGTGAGCGCAAGGGATCCCAGTCATATCCCATCTGCGACAAGAGCAAGTCCTTCGCTGAAGGTTGACCACAAACTGCTTCAAGTGGATTGACCTCGAAGAAACCTTCCCCAACATAAGTAGAAAGGCAGGAACTTACCTCCTCACCGATCGACTCAAGTTTTTCTACAACCCGTGGGCATAGTTTACTTGTATGGTTTATTATTCCCTCCCTCTTAAGTTGATACCTCCTCATCAACTTCTTTCGTATCATTTCAAACATCGTTAAAATTGGCTTGTCTCGTGCTTGCAACATGTACGAGTTGAAACACTCGCAGAAATTGTTCACAACTATGTCAGTCTTGCTGTGGGTGTGGAACTACGAACGAGACCATACACTTGAGGTCAATTTTCGGTAGGTAATCATGTGTTGGTTCACTCAAAGCTATTAGTTCATCCATTCTCTTATTGAATTCAGCCTCTATATACGCCGTCCATGATGGCCAACATCCCTAAAGTTCACGTACAAGTGTCGCACACAAAAGCGTCTGTCTACATCAAGGTTAACTTGATTGAATGTCGGTACAAGACCCTGCATATATATATATATAGTCTATTAGAGGGTGTAGAAATAAATGTACATCCACAAAAATTTAAACCGGTAAAGTACAAAACTAACTTTTTGTCGATCAGACATGAAGGTCCAACCACCCGCTGGTCCAACCACGAGATCATCCAATAGTGTCTCTAAAAACCATACTAAACTTTCCTTCAAGCTCAGCTTCAACCATTGTGAAGGCCACGGAGTACATGTTGTTTAGATCCCTCACGACTGCACTTGAAAGCTGCCCCTTGAATTCACCCTTCAAAAAACAGTCGTCCAAACAAATCAGCGGTCTACACCCATCGCTGAAGCCCGTCTTCATTGCGTTGAAGGAGACATATATCTGCTAGAAGAACAGTGGCAGATCCGGCATTATCCGGTCGATCATAACAATCAAACAAGATCCTTGATTAGTTTCCATCATTGTGGCACTGTAATCCCAAACCCTTCCATATTGCTCCTTATGAGAGCCAAATCTGCTCTAGGGCCCTCTTCTTTGCCTGGTAACATTTCTACCTCATTGTTCTGCACTGCTCTACTTAACCTCATCGTATATAGCAGACATAAACATATTAGGCTGTCTTTTAATTTGGTAAAGCATCATGTTGGCAATCTAATGGAAACTTATTTGCGATAGCCGATACCGTCTAGGACACTTATGCTGAGGCTAAATATCTCTAATCTCAAAGCTTCCTTCCCCCGATATCTTCCTACCATATACTCTATACTTTCACTTCTCAGTTCTACACAAGACCACCACCTTGTCACCGCTATTTTTCTTGAAACGGATGTCCTTCCCAAAAATAATATTGGCCTCCTTCATGGCTGCTTTAAACAGGGCAGCAGTGGGAACTTCATCCCTTTGTCAAGGTCCTACAAAGCCTAGGTCACGCTTCATAAAATTCGGGTGCAGATCATGAAGGCGCACCAACCTCATCTTCACTATCTAGAGGGGAGACAAGTACATAAGACCCCACCATGTCTAAGAGATCACCTGTAGCATCAAAGTAAAGTAAAATGAGGCTATAGTGTATTACTACAACACACGAACATAATATAATGAAGGTTATCTGCATATCGTCATTTTTACCCTCAGGGCATGTTGGAGGTGCGTCATCGCCGAAATCCGTTGTAACATGTTCGACATCAACATGTTCATTGTCTGTGTCATCAAATGGCCCACCAGAAGGCCCACCAACCTCAAATGAAGGACTAGCATCAAATGAAGGACCACCAACCTCAAATGACGGACCACCAATGTCAGCAACTTCTTCGCCTACTTCAGCCTCGTCATTAGCAATGACATCAACTTCATAAAGGTCGTCATCACTGCTCAATACATTGTCCCACCATTTTGTACCAATTCCAAGACGACGCCTCTCAATTTCTTCATCAACCTTGTCAATCGGACCAACTTGGGGTGCAGCCTAAAAACCAACTACGAAAAGAACTATTATATCCTTCCCCTTATGTGCAGCCACCATCTGAAGCACATCGGGGTTACTAGAGATAATTCGCAGGCAGTCGGGGAGGGTCTTCTCTAGTTCCAAGTAGGATAATAAGTCATTAGACCTATACCCATACTCCTTCACAACACCTTCTACCTTTATGAATGATAGGCAGTAAAGGTCGTAAGGGTCAATGTGCAACACCACCTTCCCACTAACATATTCGCACCCATTCGACCTGTCAAACTTTCTCTCGTAATGGATCTTAATGACAAGGGAAGCTAATGCCATTGTAAAGAAAAACCTGCCACAATGATCATTAATTTAATTATATCATAGACGGAAACTGAGTGATTAAATTATATAAATTATATACAATACCTAGGAGGAAAAGTAAAATGAGTAATGATCAATTTCTACCTTTTCACTGTAAAAAGGTAAAATGTTTTGTTCACAACTATTCTAAAAATACTTTAAATGCACATATCCAATACCTTGCAGTATATTAACCGATTACATTATACTTCTAATAGATTAGGAACATTAATCGATTAAAATGAACTATCCAGCAGGGTTTGTATGCCCTATAAATGTGTAACATCAATGAAAAAAACAAACCAATCATCCAGCATAAAAAAAACAAAAACCAATTATCCAGCACCTTTTCTCTGCCCCATCAGTAAAAAAACACCAAGCCACAAACCATAAAGTATACTACATTATATGTTTTCAGAGTGTCGAGTAGGGTGAATAAAGAGCATGTGCTTGAAAGCCCCACCATCATCCACACACATAAAGCATACGGGTAATAATGTCTGGACCAAAACCACCTCTGAGCAAAAATAAAAAACACCAAGCAATACACAAATGCATAAAAGTATACTACATTATATGTTTTCAAAGTGTCGAGCTGGGTGAAGAAGGAGACAAAACAAGATTTGAATCAAAAACAACACCCAGGGACCACATGTTGTCGGCCACTATTATCAACTTGTAATAATGTACTAATAAATTGTAGGTTTTGAAGACCACTTTAAACACATATAAAGTAGTAACCTCTGAGCAAAAATACAATATCCCAAGCAGAGGATTTTTTTGACTCAAAGGGCAAGTTGAAACTCTCGATGCGAAACCCCATCACACCAACCCACGAAATCACAATAACATATTCGACCCAAATATTTTCAGATGCATGACAGAAGAATGAAAGTCGAAATGGTAGATGGCATTATAAAACCTCTGAAGGCAAAAACAACGGTGTTGGGTAGTTCAAAAGTATTGAAATCAAGTGTTCAAGCTTTCTTTGTCAAAGTTGAACGAACTTTGAAAATGAAGAACATCAAGAACAATAGGAAGAATAGAAAAACAATAATAACATCAAGAGATGCTAGAATAATAAAGACAAGAGATTCACAATAATCATCTTGAAAACTTGAATCGAAATCAAAGATAACCAACTAAACTTTACCTCTGAGCGTGCTTGATCTTTGCTAAACTTCTCTTAATCGATTTCCTTCCTTCTTGCTTCTACTTCACTTCACTACTAATCTCAAGCTTTAACTCACAAATTAGGATGAGATGGTGTAAGTTAAATGCCCGACCACCCCCTATTTATAGGCAAGCTTGATCAGTCACATCACGACACGTGTATAGGCTAGTTTGGTGACTCAAAAGGCTACATCAACCATGCGACAACACCCAACCACCCTAAGCAGCTGCTGAGCATGCCTATGGCCGAAATTCTCACTATAGATTGGGTGAGTCGCTGCCTAGGTCCATCGGTGGTCGACACCTCAAGCTACCTAGGTCTTAGCCTTTTTGGTCGTGCTTTTTGCATCAATTTGTCGTGCTTCTAGCTTTGATTTGTCGTGCTATTTAGCCCTCACATGTGTCACTCTCTAGGGTAGCCGAATTTTCCTTTCTTAATGGCTAAGTTTGCTAATCGTTTCACTAATCTTCAATAATCACAAATCAACCTAATTGCTCCCGAGAAATCGACCTACTTGCCTCCAAAAAATAAAAAGTCTCCAAATTTGAACCATAAACTCGTGGATGAACTCCCAACATATTAAAAGAATAAAAATCATGTGGTTCAGTTTTTGAGACAAAAACGTTGTACTTGCTTAAAAAATTAAGGGTAAAGAACATAAACAGTCCCTGTGGTTTCATGTTTTGACAAATTGGTCCCTGTGGTTTCAAGTTGAACACATTAGTCCCTGGGGTAAGCATTATGTAACAAAAAGGTCCTCCCGTTAGATTTCTGTCAACCCACTTAACGGTCAAAGCTTTTGGGAGGACCTTTTTGTTACATGATGCATACCCAGGGACCAATTTGTCAAAAGGTGATACCACAGGGACTTACAAATTAGTCCTGTGGTATCACCTTTTAACAAATTAGTCCCTGGGGTACGCATCATGTAACAAAAAGGTCCTCCCGGAAGCTTTGACCGTTAGTGGGTTGACGGAAATCTAACGGGAGGACCTTTTTGTTACATGATACTTACCCCAGGGACTATCCAATACAAACTCATACCACAGGACCAATTTGTCAAAACATGAAACCGCAGGGACTGTTTATGTACTTTACCCAAAAACTAAATTGATCCAATACAAGCTCCTCAACATTCTGAACAACAATCTAGTTGCACGCGAACTCCAAATCTCACTTAATCATGTCCTAATCAAGGTTTCGAGATAAAAATGACCTACTAGCTTAAAAATTAAATTGATCCAATACGTACTCTTCAATCTCTTGAACAATAACTCAGTTGCATGTGAACTCCAATTCTCACTGAATCATGTTCTAATCAAGGTTTCGAACTTAGTATCTCAAGTACTAAATAATCTCTCTTAGTCACTAATACCCCCTAATGCACTACTAATCACAAAAAAGATAGCATAAAACAATATGCATGTGATGTTTGAAAGCTCGAGGTATGACAAATATGGAGCTAACTATAACTTTTCTCCAAAATATAAACAATCAAACAGAGAATTTTTTTGGTAACGAAGTGAAAACTTCCTTGAAGGGTCTTCTTCAAGAAGTAAAAACACTTCGGATGTAGGTCACACCATTGATCCATTATAGACACAACTTTACAAGTGGTGATACTAAACAAAGCCCATTTGTCTATCCAGATTTGCCAAATTCGTAAAGCCATTTGAGAAAACTTCTCAAGCTAATGCCCAACATATAATTTTTTATTCACGTGGATATCTTGTGAACTCACAAGTGACTTCAGCTCTAGAACTCTAGCATCTACCCTTGAGAACTCTCAAGGCTTTCTTGAAGTTCCTAGGATTAAGGCAACCCAAGAGGGGGGTGAATTGAGTTTCCAAACTTTTTCGATTTTATCCTCCAAAATTATGTTCGCAAAATAAAGGCTAATTTAGCACAAGTATTAAGTTGATGCAACAAGTAAATAAATGCTAAATGTAAATAGTAGGGTTAGAGAAGCAAACACGAGATTTTTAAGTGGTTCGGCAAAACCCACCTATATCCACCCCTCAAGCTTCTTTCCACCCCTTGAAGTTTTCTACACTATCTTTCAAATAGTCTACACTCTAGCTTTCGGGGGCTAGAGAACCTTCCAAGTGTTTTCTTGGGCTCAACACTCACTACCTAAGTGATTTTTCCAAGCTCACCATTCACAACCCAACTGGGTTTGAAATATACCCTCTCTAAACTCCTTTAGTGAACAAACCCCACTAAAGGAATCACATCTTTTTGAAAAAAGAAATACAATAATTTAACTCTCTCAAAGAATAGATAAGACGTTGGAAAGCTCTATCTCTTTTGCTTCACACAATGACAAGGATAAAAAGTGTAATTTGTGTGAATAATCGAAAAATATGGTTTTTATATGAAAATGAAGGCTTTTGAATTCTTTTAAAGATATACAAAATGTTTGGAGGTTCGAGGCTTGTTAGAAATACCTTAAGAGGGTCCTTATATAGACCACATATGAAAACTAGTCGCTTATAACTGTTTGGAGCGAAACTGTTTCTCGATGTACCAGTTGACCTTTACAACTAGTTGTTGCCCAACGAACATAAAATTTAGAAACTCATTGTTGGCCTACGCAAGAAGATGGACTGCTTTGTGTAGAGGTCAATCGCTACAGATCATTGCATCGACCACTACAATTAAAATGCTCATTTTTTACAGTTTTGAAATCTTAATTTCAAAAATTAACTCCCCAAAAGTATAACTAAGGCTTGAGAGTTTATATGTAGATGATTTGAAAACACTTAAAGAGACATTTTGGTTGTCAAACTTGTGATGAGAAATTTATATACGGTTTGAAAAATATACAAGTGTATGATTCAAATCTTTGTCAAAAGTGAAACTAAGAGTTACAAGATTATACCTTATAGTCTTGAATCTTTACTTTTGAACTCCTTGCATCTTCTTGATCTTCAATCTTCTTATCTTTGGCTCTTTGATAAAAACGTCTTTGTCTTTGAAGATATCTATTTTGTAAACTTACTTCATTTATTGAAATTATCCAAATATTGATTGTGAACAAAAGCCAACACTTCTTTGGTGATAGGTTATTGTTATCTTCAACAATACGTAGAGATGATTGAACTTCAACACTAGCAGATCTCTGCATCAACATCTTCCAAGAATAGGAAGGAAACATTCTCTCAAATAGCTTCAGTAGGCGTTGATCCTCTTGGAGAGAAAAACAAAGAAATAAGGAACTTTTAAAGCATTTATGCATGTATAGAATGAATAATTTGTCAACTAGACTTTGAGAGAGGCTGGTAGGTAGGTAGGTATTTATAGAGGTAGGTGAGAGGTAGACAGGTAAAATGGTTTCTTTAATCAGCTGGGCGATTTTTTAACAATCTTAACTGATTCTTTTATTTTAACTGGGATCTAACTTGTTCTATCTTCTTCAGCTAAATATTTCAGAACAATCTCAAATTCGTTGCAGACCTTTATGACAGTTAGATAACCAATTCTGAAAAGCTTCAACCTTTGTTCTATAGCCTTCTAAATACTTCTTAAATGTCACGTACCAGACAAGCTGTTTTACATGAATTTAAACCAAAAATACAAATAATAAAATAATGTTGAGATAGGAATTTTACCAACTAACTAATACATTTACACTTCCATTTACATTCTCGAATGCAACAGTGATGAGACCAAACTTTTACTTGTCCCCGTTTTAACCACTTGCGTGAAAGACGTGCTACATCACCTATTCCCGTTAAGTTTTTTAACAGACAAAGACGAATGGACATATTTTAATAAGAAATATTACCTTAGGGATATAAAACGAACTTTTCTTACTATAGGGATATATTTGCAAAATGGAAATACCACAAAGGTATGAGGTACATTTAAGCCTTACATTTTTAGTTTATGATTTGTGTTGAGAGTGTGAATTTAGCTTTGTTAGAATATTTTGATCCAAAGCAAATGGCGTAAATCCTTTAAATTGTAAAGTTAATCAGATTAGACTTTCGAGGGAAGTCCAACTTGACTGACCTTGGATTTAATCCACCTGAATCACCTGAGTTCTGGTAAGAGCAATCGCCCCTAGATCTAGCGGGTTCTAGTTGCTTCTCCTCAGTCAAAGCTCGCATTCCTGCAGAGAGGTCAGTGAGCTGAACCAACAAGTCATTCAAGGTCTTCTGTTGATTCTCCTGTTTCTCCTTCATGATAGTCACAGCTTCAGCCAGCAGATTCAGACGACTTCCATCAGCCATGGCAGCGGAGTGGCTTTGATACCAATTTGTAATGTACCCGATTGAATTCAAGAATATATTTAATGGTTGTTGTGAGTTTGTAGAATGTAAACGAAAGTAATCATGGAAATGTATTCGATAAAGCCAAATTCGAGGTTTGGCTAACCTCCATAAGAAAAAGAAAACAATTTACTTGCAGGTTCATGAATGCCTCGCTTGAGAGCACTCCAGATCTTTATCACGCCAAAAACTAACTGATTCTCGTGAAACGCAGAAATCCTAACCACAACTAACAGCTACTGGGCTGGACTAAATACAGGCCTCAACCCAACCCAAAATAAAAGGACCGAAAAGAAATAGCAAAGCAGCCCACCCAATCCTGCACGTGTAATTCCCTCTTGCTATCCTTCGACAACCAAGCTTCTCGAATACTCCAAGTCTACGCAGAACACAACAGCTGTTCCTCTTCTCTCCCTTTATGATTTCCACCCACGCCAATCTCCACCCTTGCCATCTTCTTCATCACTTCGTATCAGCCCGTGACATTACCCCTCCCTTCAGAGCACCTTGCCCACAAGGTGTGGGTATTGAGATCTCAAAGTCTGCAACTTTTCCCAAGTGGCATCATCAGGGCTTTGATCTTGCCATTGCACCAAGACCTTTGTAATGGGTAAGTGCCCATGGCGCACCAGCCTTCTGGAGAGGATTTCAACTGGTTCGGGTCCAAGAGTGCCCAGTGAAGTGACTGGGGGAAGCTGCTGGATCGGTGCCACTTGAGTTCCCACCTTCCGTTTGAGTTGGGAAACATGAAACACAGGATGAATTTGAGCTTGTGCGGGAAGATCCAGTCAGTAAGCCACACTACCAATTTTCTCAACAACTTGAAAGGGCCCATAAAATCGCGGTGAAAGTTTCAAATTTTTCCGAGCTGCCACAGTCATCTAGCGGTATGGTTGTAATCGGAGGTATACCCAGTCCCCTGCAACAAAATATCTCTCACTCCTTTTTAGATCAGCATACTTCCTCATACGATTCTGTGCTCGGTGTAGGTTGTCTTTGAGCAAAACCAAGGTCTGATCTCTAGTGCGAAGAGCGGTCTCTACAGTAGCCACTCGGGTGGTGCCCGACTCATAAGGTAATAAACGAGGTGGTGGAATCCCGTATACTACCTCGAATGGGGTAAGTTGTGTTGAGTTGTGATAATTAGTGTTGTACCGCCACTCCGCTAATGGCACCCACAAAACCCAATCTTTCGGTCTGTCCCCCACAAAACAACGCAAGTAGCCCTCTAAGCACTTGTTCACAATTTCTGTTTGCCCGTCGGTCTGTGGATGATAGGCAGTACTGTAAGTAAGCTTAGTACCTTGTGTGTTGAATAACTCTCTCCAAAAGTTACTAGTAAAAGTAGGGTCTCTATCAGAGACAATTGATTCAGGTAGACCATGCAGTTTGAATATATTGACCATGAATGCTGTGGTAGCTGTATATGGCTGTGTGCGTATTTAGAGAGTCTGCAAAAAGCACCGAGTAACCCTTAGACTGGGGTAACCCATCAATGAAATCCATGCTTATGTGACTCCAAACCTGTGTGGGTATTGGAAGAGGTTGTAAGAGCCCTGCTGGAGAAACATTCTCTTGCTTCACCCGCTGACATGTGTCATATTCCCAAATATATGTCTGAACCTGTTTCTTCATTCCTGGCCAGTAGAATTCCCTACGCACCCTATGCAGGGTCTTCTCATACAATGAATGCCCCCCTAAAGGGCTGTTATAAGCATGTTGAATAATCTGCCCTCGCATGTTGTTGGAGTTCCCCATGTATAGTTTGCCCTTGTATGAGAGTATCCCTTCCCTCCAATTGTACTTAACAGGATCCAACTCCCCTTTGTTGAACTGACCGATTAATGTTTGAGCATGGTCATCACTCACATAACTAGCTTTGAGGTCTTCTAGCCAGTTAGCAATGGGAAATGAAATAGCTGCCAGGGTTATTTCATGAGAGTCTTCCTCCCTCCTAGATAAGGCATCAGCCACCTTATTATCCCTTCCCTTCTTATATTCTACTTGGAAATCATACCCAAGTAATTTTGTCAACCACTTTTGCTGGAATGGGGTACCAATCCTTTGCTCCAACAAATACTTAAGACTTTGTTGATCTGTTTTCACCACAAAAACCTGCCCTATAAGGTAAGGTCTCCATTTTCTCACTGCAGCCACTAAGGCCAAGAGCTCTTTCTCATAAGTTGACATGGCTAGTGCCTTGCCCTTGAGAGCTTGGCTAAAGTAAGCGATTGGCTGCCCATGTTGCATCAAAACTGCCCCAATTCCACCCCCACTTGCATCACACTCAATAACAAATGGTTTAGAGAAGTCTGGTAGGATAAGCACTGGTGGTTGTGTGATAGCAGCCTTGAGATTCTGGAAAGCCTCACTTGCTGCTAGAGACCACTTGAATGCCTTCTTCCCCAATAGTGCCGTGAGTGGTGCTGCTATGGACCCGTACCCCTTTATAAACCTCCTATAGTATCCAGTGAGTCCTAAGAACCCCCTCAATGACTTGATGGTAGTGGGCAGTGGCCAATCTAACATCGACTGAATTTTAGAAGGGTCAGCCTTCACTCCCTCCGTGGACACAATGTACCCCAAGTAATCCACTTCTCGGCACCCAAACCTACACTTCGATTTTTTTGCAAAAAGCTAATATTGTTTCAGAATTTCAAGAGTAATCTGCAAGTGATGTAAGTGTTCCTCTCACCCTTTGCTGTAAATTAGTATGTCATCAAAAAACACCAGAATAAACTTCCTTAAGTGTGGTCTAAATATCTCATTCATCAAGCTTTGAAAGGTAGAGGGTGCATTAGTCAGCCCAAAAGGCATGACCAGAAATTCATAGTGTCCTTCATGTGTTCGAAAGGCCGTTTTGGGAATATCTTTAGCTTTCACCCGAATCTGATGGTATCCCGACCTTAGGTCCAGTTTGGAAAAATATTGGGCCCCATGAAGCTCATCCAAAAGCTCATCCACAATTGGTATAGGGAATTTATCTTTCACTGTTTCATGGTTGAGTGCACGGTAATCTACACACATTCTCCAACTCCCGTCTGCTTTCCTAACCAGCAAAACAGGGGACGAGAAGGGGCTTTGACTGAGTCTGATAACCCCCGAGCTCAACAACTCCCTAACAATCTTTTCAATCTCTTCTTTTTGATAAAAAGGATATCTATAGGGTCTTACTGATACCGGAGAAGTCCCCTCCTTTAGAGGGATTGAGTGGTCATGAGACCTCATGGGAGGTAATCCCACGGGTTCATTGAACACCTCCCCATAGTCTGTTAATATCTTCTGGATTTCTGGAACTGCATCAACTACTTTGTGTGGGACAGGTTCAATAAGTTGTAGGAATACTCCTCTCTTTTCTTCTCGCGACATGAGGTTCACCTCTTGGTTCCCCATTAATTGTGGTGGATTCAGCCCTTTTAACACTGTCTTGTCTCTTCCCATAAAAAATTCCATGGTCAAATTAGCAAAATTCCACAGAATGGGTCCTAGAGTCCTCAGCCAATAGACACCTAGTACCATATCACAACCTGCAAGTGTGAGGACATATACATCAGTTGTAAAAATTTTGCCCTGAATACCCATCTTCACCTTGTCACATTTCCCCTCACTAGCCAACACATCACCATTTGCTACTCGGACTTGCACACCATTCCCACTAGTCACAGGTAACCTACTTCTTTTCACCACCATAGGGTCCATAAAGTTATGAGTACTGCCAGAATCTATCAAAAGGACCACCTGCTGCCCACCAACCACTTCTCTTACCCTCATAGTCTTTGGGTTCAAGGACCCAGCTAAGGCATGCAAGGAAATTGCAGGTTCACCCTCTGCACATTCCTTATCAGAGCCTAAGTCTACACATTCAACCTCGATTTCTCCATCCTCCCCAATCTCTGCCTCATGGCTTCCTTCACAGCCTTCCAACACAAACAATTTAGGCCTCCTACAATTATGACCAAGGACCCATTTCGAGTCACAATGGTAGCATAAGCCTTTGTTCCTCCTTTCTTGCATTTGAGCTGGTGTCAACCTTTGTATAGCTACTGTTGCTTTGGCTATAGTATTCGGATTTGAATAAGCAGGGGAATTCGAAAATCCTCCCTGGGAGACCCCTTTAAATCCCCTCTTGTTAAGCTGGGCATTCTCTTATTGTATCTTAGCAAGGCCATAAGCTGTTGCCAAATTTGGGGGATTGAACATACGCACCACAAATCTAATTTCATCCTTTAGTCCACTGAGAAAGCAACTCAATTTATACCCTTCAGACAGCCTTCTAAGTCGATTACACAGGGATTCAAACTGACTCTTATAGCTCTCGACAGTAGTGGTTTGTCTCAACCTAGTGAGGGATTCCATAGGGTCATCATAAGCACTGGGCCCAAATCTAGTTAACATGGCTTTTACCAACGCATCCCAACTAGTTAAGATCCAGATTCCTCCAAATCTTAGAACCAAACCAATGCCTTCCCTTCCATGTGAAATGAAGCTAATAAAATTCTGTGTTGGTTTTGAGTTTTGTGATAGTTAAAAAACTGAGTGGCCTTATATAGCCAACCCGTTGGATCTGTTCCATCAAAACGAGGGAAGTCCAACTTGACTGACCTTGGATTTAATCCACCTGAATCACCTGAGTTCTGGTAAGAGCAATCGCCCCCAGATCTGGCGGGTTCTAGTTGCTTCTCCTCAGTCAAAGCTCGCACTCCTGCAGAGAGGTCAGTGAGCTGAACCAACAAGTCATTCAAGGTCTTCTGTTGATTCTCCTGTTTCTCCTTCATGATAGTCACAGCTTCAGCCAGCAGATTCAGACGACTTCCATCAGCCATGGCAGCGGAGTGGCTTTGATACCAATTTGTAATGTACCCGATTGAATTCAAGAATATATTTAATGGTTGTTGTGAGTTTGTAGAATGTAAACGAAAGTAATCATGGAAATGTATTCGATAAAGCCAAATTCGAGGTTTGGCTAACCTCCATAAGAAAAAGAAAACAATTTACTTGCAGGTTCATGAATGCCTCGCTTGAGAGCACTCCAGATCTTTATCACGCCAAAAACTAACTGATTCCCGTGAAACGCGGAAATCCTAACCACAACTAACAGCTACTGGGCTGGACTAAATACAGGCCTCAACCCAACCCAAAATAAAAGGACCGAAAAGAAATAGCAAAGCAGCCCACCCAATCCTGCACGTGTAATTCCCTCTTGCTATCCTTCGACAACCAAGCTTCTCGAATACTCCAAGTCTACGCAGAACACAACAGCTGTTCCTCTTCTCTCCCTTTATGATTTCCACCCACGCCAATCTCCACCCTTGCCATCTTCTTCATCACTTCGTATCAGCCCGTGACACCCTATCAGGTCCTAACAAGAGTTTTCATAACACTCAATTAGAACCTGTTAGAACTAAAGCTTTAAGACCGAATCTTTTCGCCTGCACTTCTCTTGGCTTGGGGACGCAACCCTCAGTCATTCTATACACAAGCCCGAAAGTAGCAAACATTTAAATATCTTAGGTTATAATTTTTGAAACATATATTTACCTCTGCACTAGCTTTGGGAAGCAGATACATTACGCGGATTAAATTACAAGTTGAAGTACTGAACATTAAGTGGAAACAAAATAATTTACCAAGACTTCTACTAATTAGCTTAGGAATCTATTGCTGGTGCTTTTACGCCTCAATAAAATCATCAGCCTTCATGTCACTCAGTTACCAGAAATGGCCTTCACTTGAAGCCAGCTCTTGTTTCCACAATCATCAGCCTTATCAGGTCACTAGATCAACTGCCATCTCACCTGCAAAGGATAATGCACAACCCATATTTGATAGGGAAAAGAAAACAATAAGCAATGATTACTATATTCATGAGAATTAACACGAATAAAGCAGCTTTAGCCTTAAAGTATTGGGCAGCAAATAAGGTGCCTAATACCTGAATCCCTTCACTTACCTTACGCTTGGAATGTGTGATCAATTCCTAGTACACAAGTTTCACCCATATGATAATGTAATATAAAAGATAAGTGGACATACAGGGTTTCCTTGATACAAAAAACAACGAAAAAAGAGAGGTGCAATGAGAACACTAGCCAGAATGTTTTCTGGTATTCTCTAATCCATACAAAAAAAAAGGAATCAATTAATGTAATTGATCCTGGGTCTGCCAGCCTCCTCATTATAGTCCTCCTAAAAGCAATAGCACTTAGTCGGAATACATCCCGACTAGCCATATTTCAACTATTGCTCAGAGAGAAGAAAAAAAGAACCATATTTCAACTGCAGTATTTTTGTAAACTATACAGCTCATACATTTTGAGCATAGTAATATATCAATTTATACTATATCACATCCAAAATGCTTTGATGTCACTGCCTCAAGATGTAATTTGGTCTGTTAAAAAAAAAGCATTACGAAAGACCTTTTTTTGGGACCCTAAAGTAGTAATTTGGAAATCTTCAATATTGTCCAACAAACACATGATATTGAATGACTACATTACATCTTAGATTCAATTGCAGGCGATTCATGAGTTCAATGAGAACATCCGAGATATCGGTCCAGAATATTCAATTGCACCTTTGGGAGCTTCCAAGAAAGGAACCACTAAAATCTATCACAATTCCAAAGGTAAGACAGAAAATGATGGGAAGGAACATAGAGTGGAACAACTGGTGTCATAGTTTGTCCAAGCCCGATAAAATATTTGTGAACGAATAAGATTGTGCCATAAGAATCCTTACCATGCATGGATTTAATAAAGTAATCCAAATCTGAGAAGCAAATTTTTCCAAAAGGGGTCAGCTGTTGATATACAAAGAATGAGAAGTGACGACGATCAGGATCATTTCTTGGCTTGGCTAGCTCGACAATGCTCATGTATCCTTCTCTATCAAAACAAGGAAGTGCATTTTCACCAGCTACAGGCAATCCTCGTTCCCAGGCTGAGTTTAAAACCTGGAAGTATACAAGAGTAATTAACATCTACCGCCTATACTAAGAGATTAATCCATCCACGTTATGTAAGCAGGACAATATATTTTGATTGAACCCGCATGTCAACATCCATCCAATATAAGGTTGAATGTCAAAGGCTGCTAGAGTTCCTCTCAAAAGAACCTATATAGAGCCCATAACGAGCAAATGAGAAGTTGGGCAACATTTAATTGACCATCACCTGCCAACTCAAACCTTCTGGATCAGCGAATGCTTCATCATTTTCATGACCAGAAACGTGCAATCTCAAGCAAATAAACTTCAATATCACCAAGTGTTTACACAAAACCTCAAAAACTGAAGAGTATCCATCTTGGTTCGTAGGGTTATAGAACCCTGATGTTAGCTCCGCTGCGTGGCTTGCAGTCTTGTACCACCAATGAATTGCAGGAACCTGCATATCAGCATCTTTCATTTGCTGTTTAATGGGACACAACTCTATTACAAGATATTAGTATAAAGATGCTACCACCAAGCCACTACTAATGTTTTGTTCCAAGACTAAATGTGACCATAATAATTAATGGATACCACCTCATGTCACATCGAGCTGGTTTTGGCAGCTGATGTGGCTATGTCCTAGACCTTCATCCTTGCTACTAGGGATAAAAAGGTAAAAGAATAAATAAATAACGGAGCTTTTGAAGAAGCGCGGAGATATAAAGGGACTAGGTACCAAAACAAGAGTTTGGCTGGATTTTGCCTAAAAGACCCTAAATGCAGACCAAGAAGAATCCAAACCTAGCCAATAAATTAACTAAGTTAAATATACGTGTGGTATCGAAGTTTAAAACTCCTAGTTTTCACGCCTTTGTTTGACATTGACATATGTGAGCCAGTACTAACTGCTAAAAATTTTTCCTTTTTTCTTTTCTAGACTTCACAACTTTTCTCTATCAGGCGCTCAAACAGAAGCTCTGACACTAATTTATTTCCACACAAACCACATATAATTGCTTACTATGCTCATTCAGAGAAGTTTCCTCTTGGTCCCTTCCCAAGATAAAAAAAGCCCTTTTGTTAACTCAGCCAAAACGAAAATATAATTAACAAAGATGTCTGAATTCAATCCATTTCAAACTACTGCCAACTCACAAAAACACAGTTACTTTCCCAAAGTTTCATTATGAGCATCGAAAGACTGACAGAAAAAATTAAGAACGTAAAAAAAAATGAAAAAGAAAAAGGAAAAAGCAATCCCAAGATCATGGCAACAAATAAAGACCGGTGAAGAAGAAAAAGAAGTATTGCAAAACATCTGTTATTGCTGACCTCACTAAGCAGCTCAAGCTGAAGAACCAAACTAACAAGCCAACAGCAGGTGTTCACTTGTTCTAGTCTAGTCCCGCTACTCTCCACCTCTCTTTGGGTTCAAGCATAGTAACTATCTGTGGCTCAGATCCCCATATGTCTCTCTAGAATTCTATCTACCTCCACAACAAACTTTTACACCAAAGAACCACTCAGCCATTTCCACTTCTTTCAGTCTCTATTTGGCAAAAGCAGCGGGGGCCAAACTTAGAAGTTGGCAAGAATGAGCAAAATTAGCTATGGATATCATTAAAAGACTTCAAAGAACTAAGCAAAAAATACATCAGGTGGAAAACGAGAAGCTCCAACAGGAGCAAATGCTAGGTGCTCTCTGAGAACATATGCCAACTATCGATCCAATTCTCGTTCGGGATCATATGCTTTTTTTGCAGAACAAAATACGCACTCTTTGATCTTTTATTTCTAGCTAAGAATCCCATTCATTCCAAAATTATAATGCATAGAATTGTTTAGTACATTATGATTCTGTAAAACAAAAAATTGCTTAATGATTTCTGTTTGGCTGTTGTTTCAATAAGTTTTAACACAAAACAGGTACAGATCCGTGTCGTTACAAAGGTGGAGACTGGTTATATCTGCAGGCAGAGAAATCTTTTTACATTAGTGTTCTTAAAAAAATTTCGCATAATGGGTTCTGTTTCTCATATGTCACCAAATATTACCGCACATTTACATTAAAATTGAAAAAGCACACCACATTGCATGTGATAAATGTGATAATGAGGACTATATTGAAAAATTTACAGCTACACAATTATTTTAGGATGTCAAATTAGACAAAACATTTTTGGGCATCCAAAACAGGAATTTTCAGTATTCTCAAATGATAAAGGGCCTTCTAATGGGCCAGTGCAGGTATAAAGTGTGTATGAAAGTTTGAACAATTAAATGAATGAGAATCAGAACATAGCCAAATCATAAAACAAGACCAGCCTCATGATTGTCACAATACAGTGGAATTCATGCACCTGAATCAATTATAAAATCAAAATATTCCTCATGTTCAGTTTAGTAATTAAGCTTGAAAAGCAAGGACATGTAACCTATTTTGGTGGTGATAAAAGTGAACGTTTAACAGAAGTCACTTCAGAACAAGATTGTAATTTGCAGAGAGGCTTGGGATAAAAAGATAAGCAGCACCAAAACTGCAGTAATACATTATGGATATTGGTGTTGAGATCACTACATGGATTAGTGATCTTTTTTTCCTAATTGCATAAGCAAAACAAATAGAATCTAGTGACTTGAATTAGTCATACAGATAAGTAATACAACCTAACATACGAGATTTTCTATAGATGCTTGAGATGCCCAATACATACCTTAACAATTATTTTTGTTTCGTCAAACGCAAGGCTTGCAAGAGACAAAACATTATCTGCATGGTCTATCAACGTCTGTGCATACCAATGGAGGAAAAAGCGGCCATAGTAGCTATCATAATCACCTCGTTCACAAAAGAACCCAGTCTCATGTGGCCTAGAATTGTAGTCACCAGCATTATCAGGACCCTTAGCCCAGAATGAGTGCCCACGCAATTTAGCAGCTCTGCATAAACTTTGTTGCAGATATCGATCATAGCACTGCAACCAATGTAATCAGTATAATGTTTAGTAAATTCAAAATCAGCACGGTTTCAAACTTGAAATAACAAGGAGCCATGGCTGTCTCTCTATAACGTGTAATGGAATGAGATATAATGATTAGTAAATCATAGAGTCAAGTAATAATACCAGACTGCATCCCTTTTGCACCCACTAAAAAACTGGGACATACAACCAATGGGAAGATAGGAACACGTTGCCGTAGTAAAAAAGAGATAATCAAGGGATTCGTTTCCAGGAGTACATCATGGACCCGGAGCAATCAATCATATCGATTCGAACTCCAAATTTGGCATGTAGTGCATAGTCAATTTTTCATTTTCAAGTTGTCTAAATCTTACTAAAAGGATTTGTCACTGTAATGTATTACTTATTCTAGTGAATGAGAAATATGTAACCTTTTGACTTTAGTGTTGCGATCTAGACCATTGATATCAACATACATAACCTCTCAAGTTGTTTCTTTCTAGCCATTTATCTTTATTTTCTATGACATTTCAAGTTTTAATAGAGTATCAGAGCATGTCAGTCCCACATTTGCTTGTATCTCTTCATGCTTCACCTTCTTCTTGCTAGTGATTTCTACCAGTACTGGTTAATCCATTCTTATTATCTGCCTTACTTTTTCTTTTACTATATCCATAGGAAACTGTCACGTTTCTTTAGCATTTTGGTATTTTCGCTATGGTTGTTGGCTACAAACACCTTGCATCATAACAAAGGATATCACCACATAAAAATTGTAGTTACATCTTCAGGGAACACTTTTGCCAAGTAATCATTCAGAGGGGAGCTATCATCTTAATGATCCCTAAAGTGTGGTCCAAACTATTTTGAAAAACAATTCAAGCTTTGAATTTGATTAAACAAGTTGTGGATTTCATAGTAGATTTTACCCACAAATTGAAGAACAGTGTTGATGTATTCATAAAAAGCAAATCCAGGCATTGATTGTTAGAAATAAATCATGAGATTATTTCCCAAAAGAAAAATATGAGATTGAAGTAAGTGGATACATTGATATACAAATTCAAATAAACTGCATTATAGATATGGATGATTGTAATGTATTATGAATTGAAGTGAAAGATAAAGACAGCTCATTAGACCCTTTTTTTTTTTGTGATTGTGATGTATTACGAATTCAAGTGAACAAGTAAAACATAGCTCTTTAGACTTTTGTGTTAGGATACATACAATTAAGGTCAAACTATGATAATCTCGTGTATTATTTCTTTCTCCGTTTTTCTCTTTATTTCCATAATATTGCAAGTTAATAGAATAAATTCAATATTCATTTACATATAGATATATCCATTTTATGGTATAAAAGGTTCCCCATGGAGATGCAGTACATAAAAGCGAAGGAATATTAACACACACACACAGATGTGCGTATCTATAGTTACGAAATCTTCTCCAAAAGCTACGAAAACTGAAGACTCTATTCCAAAGAAGAATAACCAATACATGAATCTTAAAAAAGAATATTTACATAAATATGTAATGTACAAGGTATTTGTACAAATATATGTACACGTATGAATGTACATTCGGGGAGTAAGGTTTAATAGATACCTGAAACTCACCGAGACCCGGATATCTCCACCCCATCCTCTCTGGAAAAGATGGATACTTCAGCTCCCCAGATGCTCCAAGTCCAATTTCTATAGCAGAAATGAGACCCTCTGCAAACAAGTCATCAAACTCCATCCGGAAGCATCTCATAAAATCAAAATAGACCTGCAGATATTTGAGCTGCTACGCATGAAAGACTGCAACGCACAAAGTGTGATTAACTAAATAGAAGAAGCAAACAAAGACAAATATTCATCTGAGGGAGCAAGGAACAAAGTCTCGATAAAAGTACAAGCAAACAGTGTTCACAACTTTCTTACAGTTTCAGTTTCTGCAATAAAGACCATATAGGAAGTACCAATACAATGTACAAATGTCATACCTCAATGCCAGTTCTTCCTCTTAGAACTCTTTCTTTATCGATGCCCCAAGACAGACATTCAGTATTCCTCCTTCCTTCACGATCTGTGAAGAATATATCCTCGTTTTCTTTTCCAATTTCCATAACCCATTGAGGAAGGGTAATCAATGTGTCACCACAGCCATTTCCCCCATGCTCATGAAATGCCATTACAACCTTCAGAATTGAAAAGAGATATCAAAACATACCTTACAAGTATCAGAAATATTAATAATATTACATGAATTAACCAGCAATTATAAACCCTTACGTATAAGAGGCAGTCAAAAAATGTTTTCCATAATAACCCTACATTCTTTTTTCTTTTGGATCTGTAATAAACCCTACATTCCTATCAGAAGAGGATCTATGACTACAATTTAAGACATGGAAGCTTTAGGTAGTGATACATTTTGAGTTTCTTTGCCTTTTTCTGGGTAAATGTTTCCCAACATTTGCCATGTCTCTAAGTTCTTACATTTTCTAAGTGTTTCATCCTGTGCTCACATACTTAATTGTCTTTTTATAGGTCTCTAAGAAGCCTGATGGGAAAATATTTTCACAAACTAAAACTCTCCTAAACAGTGACTTACATTGCTTTCATGGGATCTATGACGCAAACGACAATATGAATCCATGACAAAATCCACATCTGACATTCTATGGATGACGCATCAGGAAACATTTCACATATTACGTAGCATGAGTTCCTAATTTGACTCGCCAAAGTGGCAGGCAACATTGGGAAACATTTAGTAGAGATTTCTTAAGTGTTCAGACTTTAGGTAGCTCTATCATTATAGAGGCTCACACCTGCATCAAAACAAAACCATCTTGCTAAGAAAATACATGCTAGTAAAAATTAGGGTATATAAAAGACACATATTTCCTTCGTTTGAAAGATAAATGGTTACTAGTTTATATGTAAGAAGACTACTTTTATACATTCACATGATACTTTGTCACAGATTCCTATTTACTCGAGATAAAATCTGATGGTCAAAATGTTACAAGAATATCAGTTGATATAATCTCCCAACACATGAGCAAGATTAAAAGGTCTTCTTGAGTGCATAGAAACTAGGAAGATTTCAATCTAATGTTCTCGATTTATTTGATCCCTTGTATCTACATATCATTCTGATAAAAAGTGGGCAAGAACACTTCCTCATATATACACAAACATGCAGAATTAGAAAAACAAAAATTAGTGACGGTTGAAAGACAAAAAAAAAACCTGTATCTCCCCCTTCCCTTGAGAGCCACCCCACAAACGGGGGCTGTGCAAGGAGAGCCGGGTATTTTCTTAAATTTGTTAATTATTCTTCCAA
>CM025852.1:16622714-16636934 GCA_003952965.2 Morella rubra
AATACCGAAGTGCCTAAACTATCTCACAATTCCACACCACTCCTTTTAGGTGGACCAAAGAGCTCATTTCGTCATTTATAGATCTCTCACCCACCGAACCAATTACGGACAATGTCCACCTACCCACTTACCATGTTTAGAAATTAAAATTTTACAAAAAATTTGAGAATGTTGTCAAAATTGAGATAAATTAAAGTTTTATTAAATTTTTCTGAAAAATTAGTGAAAATTGAAGTTTTATGAGAATTAATAAAAAAAAAAGAGATGATTATTGGGAGTTAATTTTATGTTTTGTTGTCAACGAAAAAGAAGTGGAAACAGTAAGGTGACACTCGGAATTTTAAATACATTTTTTATAAGTTATTTATTATGAAGGTTTTTTGAATAAAATTTTTAAAAATATATATATATCTTAGAAGTATGAAGAATTTTAAAATAATATGATTGTAGCTAAACACTGCGTTTAAATCATAGAAGATAATTGTGGTCATTGTTTGTGTGTGGATCACTGCTAATCTGATATTGGAGACAACAACAATGTTTTTAAGACAGTTCACACACAAATATCGCTCTTTTTGGCAAAGGACTTATCCATTAGGCACTTAGAAGTAACAGTACCACATGCGGCGTCCCACCGATGCCTGACCTCCCTATGTCTCATTTTCCTTTCATAGCTCAGGGCTTTCGAGAGAATCAGGAGCCGGAGTATATACACACACGCGCAACAGTTGTATGTAGAGAGAAAACCATAAAAAATGGAAGGCCCCAAAGATGCTCGGCCTGCTAAGTTGGCCTCTTTCTTCCTCTGTCATAGTCAATCACTGTCGGTCCCTGGGCATCTCGGGTCTCCGCGGATTTCAATTCCCGATCTTCACCGCACGCCGACCACTTACTTAGATAATCAGGTTCTGTCGGACACTGATATTCCAGGATTGATCAGTGAGAACCAAATTTGGCGCGGGGCGCGGTTGAGTTTAGGAACCTCTTTCGGAGGGTTTCCTCGTGGGATGGCCTACAAAATTAACTGCTTTCACATTAGATGAGCACCAGAATTAATTTCTGGGTGTATTTCTGGCCATCTATCTTCTCTATATCGCCTCCGTGAGTATCACGTGCCATGAGGTTTATGAGCTTGGTTGGCTATACTTGTGGGTCGAGCTTTGGTTTGTTTTTGGCGTTTCTCTACAGCTGGTGAATCCAGTGCATTGAGTTCAGCACTTTTTGCGCGTTGAGAATTTATATTGGAGATCATTAGTCAAATGCTATGAAAGCGATGTTATTCCCTGTGCATTCGTGTCAGTGTGGTGAGAGGCGGATTGCTGGATGCAGTGGTCGACCTTACGGTTTTGTAACTCTTTATATATACTATTTGGGCGTTGTGGACACGAGAGGAGGATTGGTAATAACCACTTAGCTCCAAACTAGAGGGGCATCCCAAATCTTGACGATGTCGTCAATCATTGGTTGTTTTGGAGTCTTTTTCTTGTTTTAGCATGGGTGTTTTGTTTGCCGATTGCGGTGGCTGGATGACCTCATTGAGAGTGGAGGGACAATCATAGGGGGTGTGATGGTTACTCGAGGATTGTTTGCGGTTTTTTATGTGGCATAAGTTATTGAGGTATCTCGTTCGGGAGAGTATCACTAGTGCTGTGTTAGGCGTAGAATCGTTTATCAGGTGAGTATTTCTGCCACTGGCTTTCTTGGTGTTTGCGCGAGTCGGGATGTGTTACAGTTGCGACTAATTTTTCTTGTGTGGAGCTTTGACGTTGGATATGGTCAGCTGTGTTTATTGTCCAAATTCGGAGGCGTATGATTCTGTTTTGCTATTGTTAGTCAGGGTGTTCACTTATCCGGGGAGCCTGCTGAGGGATCTATTACGGAGGAGTTCTATATTGTGTCACTTTGAAGGGATTTAATGGTAAGGGCTGACAGTGAGGGTCTGATCACGAGGTGGAAATGCAGAGCATGTAGGATATATGGATGTGTGACTATGGTAGGGGGATATTTACGTTTATATGTGATGGTTGGTAGATAGAGCGGTTTGTGGATTGCGGGTGCGGTTGGTACCTACGGTGTTGAGGTGTCTGCTAACAAGGAGGTTTAGTGAGTAAATTGTTGGTAGCTGGAAGGGTGTTTTGAGAATGGAGCCTATCTCATCGGGTAGTTGATGTAGCTTTGGAGATTATGCTGCTCATTAGTAATGATCATAGAAAGAACTAAGTGTTATATGGAAGTCCTCACTCTCTATGTGATAGTAAGGACGATAATTCGAAGGGTACGACTCTGATATAAGTTAGTCTGCGTGACATTGGTAGTGGTTAAAGAGAACGAATCATGATGAGCTCAGCATATGTACAAAGGTGACTGAAGGCTGTGAATAAAGACGCGTGGCCTTAGATGTTAGTAGTGAGGGTTTACGAGTTCTATATGTTAGTTATATTAGGCAGATGGATTTGAGAAAGATGGTGGTAGGGGTGGGTTGGGTTGTTAGTGTTGAGGAATGGGCCTCGGAGAGTATGATTTTCACAAGTTATCGTGTTCGATATGGGAATTGGGGTATACTTTGCTCTGTCGAGGAACGGCTAGTGGCTTTGCGTGGTGAGTGTTCACTGGAGAATTAAGTAGGTGTGGCATAGTGAGAATGTCTTTTGTTGATTGGTGCTTGGTATTCTCCAACCATTGATTTTTTGGTCGTGAAATTGGCAGTTTGCTTTCTCCCTCTATTTCTAGATGATTTGCATCACTTATGTTTTGAGGTATATTTTGGTCTGTTATTTTTGTCTTATTGAAGGTATATGCTTTGATTGATTGTAGGTTTTTTTTTCTGCAGTTTGGGTTGCCTATTGTCAATCTGTCATGTTGGTGTTTGGTTTTCTTGACAGAGCGGGGCAGGGGTTTGTTAGATTTTGTTTGAGTTTAAGTTGATGAGGACGTCTTATTTTCGAGCATTCTATATGGTGGTACTATTGTTTTTATTCAGGTGACTTTAATTTTCTTATTAGCACAGACGTCTCGAGAGAGATTTCATTTGTCTCGAGTACGAAAAAGTATTTTGTGTATTTTTTATTTGTTTTTCCTCGTTTTGAAGGTAGCATGAGACAGTTTACTGTATCTTATATAACGTAGTTTTATCTAAGTGCTGGTTCGATTTGAGGTATAAGTTTTCATCGCAATCATTTGATTTTAGGAAGTTGATATGTTGTTTTCGAGTAGTACAGTAGTTGTTTTATGTGGATTGGCTTCGTTGTTTATGTTCTTAATTTTATTAGCCTTACGATTGGTTATATTGATCTTGCAGAGTTGCATTTGGAAACTTGATCCTTCTCTTGGGTTTGATAGCAGTGAGTACTTTTTGAGTGTTTGAGATTATTACATCTTTATGCTGGTCACTGCACAGCTTCAGCTGATTAGGGGTGAGAAGTTACTAATCAGT
Organism: Morella rubra; assembly: GCA_003952965.2. Classification (NCBI taxonomy): domain Eukaryota; kingdom Viridiplantae; phylum Streptophyta; class Magnoliopsida; order Fagales; family Myricaceae; genus Morella; species Morella rubra. The sequence goes on from CM025852.1 coordinate 16,626,148, forward strand.
AGTTTTAGGATGGAAGGTTATATTGTTGTGGGAGGTGTTGTGCCTTTCTGTCCTTTCTAGTGAGTGCTTGTTTTATTTTAGACCGCTGGATGAGCAGGGGTATCTGTGGGTTATTTATCTTATACGCTGGGTTGTTGGTTAGTAGTATTTTCTTCCTCGTTTAGCTAATTATGCTGCTCGCTCGAATTAGAATTTTGGAGGTATATAGTATGATATAGTGATATATTAATTAAGCAGGGTATGGCTTAGTTTTAAAAGGGAAGAAGGTCTTTGTTCACGGCTTAAGATCTTTGATGGACGTTCGGATTTTCGTGGTAGAGTTGGTGGAGGGTTTGTGCTTGTGTAGAGATTATGTACTGTGTGAGTGTAGAAAGCTAGATAACTTGATTTGTACTGCTGGTTCTACAACGCATTTCTCTATGAGATGAGACTTTGGTATTTTAGTCTCATCGGTTTTTTTGCTGACTCTTCATGTTCTTATTTAATTGTTATATGGAGCCTAAGTTGGGAGAGGGTTTCATGCTTTGGAAGTTCCCATTGGTCACATATGTATATTTACTTGTTGGAAGTCTTTAATAACGGTATAGGGTTTATGGATACGAAGGTGTTTTCTTGTTTGTGGATTTTTAATGAACACGAATTATTCATTGGTTCTCAATATTATGGCATTGGTTAGCGTATGGCGATTATTTATAGCTGATTGTCTTTGATAGGTTTCTATTCTTCCCTATTGGTTTTAATATTCTTTGTTAATCCATTTAATGGAAACATTTTTTAATGATTGTTTTTTTGTACTTTTGATGATCATGTTATGTTTTTTGTTGTGGGGCTTCCTGCTTTTCTAATTTTGCTCTGGCTGGTTACCTGAATCGGGTGTATTGGGTGTAGGTCTGGTATGCGCTATTTGGGGTGGGAGTTTTCTTCTGGACCAGGGCCTTCTATATTTTGTTGGTGTTCTTGAAGGTATATTTGGACTTGGGTTTGTGAAGATTGGTATATTATCTTCAGTGTTAATGCATTGGGCAAGATTCTATTGGCTTTTTGTCGTAATTTAATGAGGGTGGGCCAGATATTGTGACGCCTTTGATGGAGCGGTATGCTTCTTCATACTGCTAGTAACCATTGTTGGCTATGTGTGGGGTTTCGCTTACATTCGGCAGAGTAAATTAGAGATAAGGGTTTGTAGCGAAATACCGATCAACTGACCATTTCGTGTACATTCATATATATGACCTATATGCAGTTCAGTTGGTGTTAAGGATTGGAGAAGGCCATTTGTTCGATGGTATTGAGATGTGTGTGGAGATTTCTGTAGATTGTGTAATTATAAGTTGGATCTGTCGTGTTACTATTCTAGATGAGCTTTCTCTCAAGAGGTGTTGTTTCTTTTAAATAATGTTTTATTTTGTTAGTTTTGTTTGTGGGTGGCTGGTTTGGTTTAGCCTGGCCAGGTCAGGCGGTCGAGTGTACTTAAGTTGCATGATATAGTAGGTTACGGGGCTGGCGGCTGAATTTGTTGGTTATTTTGTTTTAACAACAGTTATTTTTAGCGTGGTGTGCATTGTACAGACAATCGCGGTTAAGTAGTTTATTTTATTTTGGTTTATCAATTTATGGGGTACTATTGGATTTGGGGGGCTTTTGATGTGTGTGTTGTGGTTATGTTTGGATTTTTGGTTTTGTGAGTTTGCGCTGATTAGAGTGGGATATGGAATTGGAGTTTTTAGGTAATGGTCTGAGTAGAAGTGATGGGTGGATGTTAGTTTGTGTAAGATGTTGTTTTTGGGAGTGCAATGTATTGTATTGGCTTGTTGAGTGCGAGCAGAGTGTAATAGTTGGGTCAGTGGAGCGCGTCGCGAGATGACTCTTGTTGAATTGGGCGGTGTAGTTCTAGGAGCCAAGGTATTTTTTTTGGAAGTTCATTTGATGATGTCTTGTTGTCTGGAATATGCGATGGTGAGTGCTTTCGGTGTGGGTGCGATTATTCGAGTATTCATTTTGTATGAGTAACTATATTGACACTGTTTTTCGTTTTTTCTTACTTTTCGTCCTTTTATGGGCTTTCCTATTTGATCTTTGCGCGTTTGGTTCCGGTACGTCTCATCTGTAGTGCTTTTTCGGTATTCCTGAGTGCGTTCACTGCATCGGGTTGAGGTCGGTTGATCATATGCTTACAATTTGGACATACGTGATCGGTTGTTTACATTGTTTTTTTCGTGTCGTTGAGTGTTGAGTGTCGATTTTGATATGTAGTATTTTATCTTTCTAGCGTATCCTTATGTGATCGCCAGAATTGGTCCTGGATAGTCTGTGAACACGTTTATTTATGTGCTTTTTCTTGCTACTTTGTGGTGTGTGAGAAGTTGGGAGTGGATGCCTTGGTGTTTTGTATGAAACGAAAGTGTCGTTCATTATCTTAACATGCCTTTTTGATTTGTGGTTTATATGAGAGGGCTCCTTGGGGTGGGCCCATGGCTTTAGGGGCAGTTGTTGGGGTTTTCGTTTTGATATTCGGGGCTGTTCAGGAAAGACGAGGTAGTTATTGCGGGTGGGGGACTTGTCCTTGTTTATTGGGCTACATGTGCCGTGGCAGTTGTAGGCGGCCAACCGTGCACAGGCGGTGTGGGAGTTGCGTTTGTTTCCAATATTTTTTCTTATCTCTTGTATGTTTGTGTGTGGGATTGAATAAGGTGGTTGATTTTGTGGGTTCTTTTGTTCATATTATTCTTATGGTTGTGTTTTGTTTCAATTAATGGAGATTGTGGTGCTGAGTAGTGCAGAGATACGTTAAGTTATGGATTGTTATAGTATTCGCGAAATTGCTCACAGTTTGGTTTTTGAATAGTTGCATTTAATCATCGGAGGTTCCTTTTATGTCGAGGCGGTATAGTCGGTGGTGGACGTTGATATTATTTTTGTATGGGGGTATAGCCTGATTGGAGTCTTGTTAGGAACATAGGTTTGATGATAGTAGGATTCTTAGTTGAGAGCGGTTGATGCTGTATTTATTCGTGTACGTGTGCATTTTTTGGAGATGGTTTAAGTTTTATTCGTGGTTCTTTAATGTTGGCTCAATTACGGGTTATGGCACAGTTTTCCGTAATGGTTGAGTGATTTCAGGATGGTAGCTATATTACATATGATATTGGGTGGAGGGAGGTCTCGGGAGTGATAATTTGTTTGTCATTCGTGGGATTAGTGGTTTGGAGGTCTTTGGTAGGTGGTATGAGGATTAGGCTGTTGGCGCATTCTTACGAAATTTTTTATTGGTGGTTAGCCATTATGTGTGTATTCGCTCATACAACTTCTGTGTTGGGTGTAGGTATTGTATTGTCGCTATTGTATGTTTGAGCATGGGAATAGATTAGGAGCGGTTTTGGTGGTGTAGAATATTATATGGGAGGCTGTGGCACGAGAAGAAAAATGCCTCACGATGATTTTTCTCATGGGTCTGAATGAGAATTTAAGGTATCTGCTGACAGCAGATGCAGAAGGTTATTTATGGGTTTTTGAGTGTCAGTTTATGCTCCCGGTATGAAACCATTGTTTTCACACTCTTGATTTGAAGGTGAGTTATATTTGGATGCTCTACGTATATGCATTGTGTTAGAGGAGCATCGGGTGCTAGTTGGGTGAGTTGCGGTTGTGTGTTAGGGTGATCTAGATGTGACTCTTGGCTATACGTGCTAATTTCAGGTGAAGTAGACTTATGGGTTACGGTTTGAGATAGTGAGGGATTGGCTCAGGTGTGGATTAGGTGACTTGTGATTACTGATCTGAGCTATGCTTTCCATGATCTGGACCACTGAGTATCTATTGTTGTCTGGCTATATTTGGGCCTTTGAATTGTTTCGATTGACAGAATGATTTTAGTATTTATTAGTCTAGAGTTATGCGCTGTTAAGTGGTAACGTTCTTAAGTGATTGTTTTAGTTCGTGATGACTGTTGAGTTGATCATGATTTTAGGGACGATGACAATATATGTTATTTTATGTGTGGTTTGTTTCCTGATCTTTGGCATATGAGATGGAGTCAGTATTTCATGGTGTTCACTAATGTCAGTAGTGGTTGGGCCTGAGTATGCTATAGTGTAACGGGTAGGAGAGGAGCTTTGTTATGAGCTGATCTGATTTGGTTGATTCTTTGGTTTGGTAAAGATTTCCGACTCCATTGAGGCTCAGGTGCACGGGACTTGGCAATTTATGTTTTGTGACTGTTCTTAAATGTTGGGTCTCTTTGGCAAACTTATTGTCATGGGTTTAAGAGGGATTACAGTTTATGTCACGGCTTTGGTGTCATGGGAGCGGTTATTTCGTATGTCTATATATTTTTATGAGAGATTGTGATTTATAGATGGTTTTGGTTCACTTCCACTATGGTGATAGTTGCTTACTGTAATTTCAGTCTAATATGTTGGGTTGGCTCTATGCAGCGGGTTGTCTCTATGAGTGTTGAGATTTTTTTATATTGTATTGAGGTCGAGGTTTGAGTTGAGTGAGATCGTATGTTTCTTTTTACTTCACTAGTGCCAATATTTTTATATTTATTCTATTGTTACTTTTCTACATTCTTGATATGTTCACGAGCTAGGTCTTCAAATTTCTCGCAAGGTGATCGATATTATTTATGTTTTATATGTGTAAGGTAGATTTTGAGTGTCTAGATTAGCAACGCAATCAGATAGATTGTTTGGTGTGACGGGTTGGAGTTCGCCTATTTAGCTTCTTTATTGGTTCAGTTTTGTGGTGGTAGTGGTGCTCTGGGGCTACAGGGTTGGCTGGTGCAGGACAGTTGTTTTATGCAATATATTGATGTTTGGGGATTACTGAGTTGTATAGCGTTGATGTTTGGTATTGCCGAAGTTTTGTTGTTAGTTTAGTACGGAGGACGGATGTTTGGCTGGTTGGAGGTGAGAGGTGAGTAGGTGGACTGTGCACTCTGGGGAATATGGTAGAGGGGGGTGTGTGGGGTTGTATCTGTAGTAGCGAGGTTGTGCACTATTAAGGTTGGGAATTGATGTTGGTGCTCGCGACTGATTTTCTGTGACATTGAGTTAAGCCTTGTTTGGTACAGTGAACGATGACTTGTCCTTTTTCTATGGATACGTGGCCTACTAGTTGCTATTCAAGGTATTAATTGGTACGATTTCCAGAGCTTTCTGGCTTTATATGAAACGTAGTCTGTGAGTCTTAGTTTACCAATAGTTACTAACCTTACGCTGGGCTGATGGGTTTTATGGATTTATAGAGAGATATGTTTATGCAGCTATGGAGCACAGAGGGTTGAGAATTCTTAAGTAGTGTGGAGTATGTGTTATTTAATGTAGGTGATTCAGTGTAGATTGTGAGTGAGCGATCTATTCAACGTTTGGAATTGTCTTTTATTTCAGGGGTGTGTTACAGTTTATTTGGTGTGTAGAGAGGTATCGGCAATGATCTTGTCGATATTGAAGAAATCGTGAGGTGTATTTGGATTGATTAGACTTATATTGAGGTTGTTCGATTTTAGGATTGATGTTCTTCTTGTTAGTGGATCTATGAGTTTTATTTTGGTGATCGGTTTTGGCATTTGGCGTTTGGGTTACTTTGAGGTTTAACATCATTAGTGGTATGATAATTTAGGTGACTTGATAGTATTGTTGGCTAGTGCGGTTGAGGGACATCTAGGCCATTTATCTCTTTCTCGTATGTCTTTACTTTATGATGTACTTCCTGGTCTTAGATTTTCATCTAATACCGATCCATGTCAAATTTGTCCTTAGCTAAACAACATTGTGCATCTTTTTCCCATAAGCTCTATTAAGTCTTCAAACCTTTTGAGCTTGTTCATTGTGATGTTTGGGGCCCTTTGCTGTTCCCACAAACAATGAACATCATTATTTTCTAACTATAGTGGATGATTTCACTAGATGTACTTGGATTTACTTGCTTAAATAAAATCTCAAACTGGCAGCATGCTTCAATCCTTTCTTTGCCATGGTTGAAACTCAGTTTACTTCCACAATCAAGATCATTCGATCTGATAATGACACTGAGTTCAATCTTTCCACCTTTTTCAATTCAAAGGGGTCATTCACCAACATAGTTGTCCTTACTCTCCACAACAGAATGGTGTACCCGAAAGGAAACATCAACACTTGTTGAATGTTGCTCGGGCCTTCATTTTCAATCTAATATTCCATTGCATTTTTAGGGAGATTGCATCATGACAACCACCTACTTAATCAATAGAACCCCTTTCCTTTACTCCAAAACAAGTCTCCTTATAAGCTCTTGTTTTCCATTAAACCATCTTACGAATATCTAAAGGTTTTCGGTTGCTTATGCTTTGCAACTAATACAGCCCCTCATAAAGCTAAATTTGATGCTCGAGCTAGTTTGTGGATTTGTTGGTTATCCTTTTGGTACCAAAGGCTATAAGCTTTTTGATCTTAAATTTAAATCCATCTTTGTATCCTGAGATGTTGTCTTCCATGAATCAATTTTTTCATTCCATTCTCTTGTTCCTTCCCTTTCTTCTGATTTTGCTTTTTCCTTTACTGTCATTGATCAACCTTATTCTACTGATATTCCCATTTCTACACCTACTTCATCTTCCAATGATGTTTCTCCTGCTCCTATCATCATTCCACCTCGTCGGTCTATTCGTTCCAAACACCCTCCTTCCTATTTGCTAGACTATCATTGCAAACTTGTTCAGTTCTTTGCTCAATCTTCACCTCATTTGACCTCATTGCAGCAAGGTTCTTCTTCTGCATTTGATCTTACTAGGTATCTCTCTTACACCCGTTTTTTCCCTTTTCATCAAGCCTTTAGTCTTGCTATAACTACTCATTCTAAGCCTAAATCCTATAAGCAAGCTGCCCTGGATCCTATATGGTAGGAAGCTATGAATGCTGAAATTCTAGCTCTCGAAAATAACAAAACCTAGTCCCTCACAAATCTGCCTCCTGGAAAAATAGCCATTGGGTGCAAATGGGTATAGAGGGTCAAGTTTAAGGCTGATAGTAGTGTTGAAAGATACAAAGCACGACTTGTGGCAAAGGGGTTCACACAAAAGGAAGGAATTGACTATGCTGAGATGCTTTCTCCAGTGGCTAAGATGACAACTATTCGCTGTTTTTTGGCTCTAGCTACTAGTCAAGGTTGGTTTCTTGAACAACTTGATGTTAACAATGTCTTTTTGCATGAGGATTCAGAGGAAGAAGTTTATGTGGTTCTTCCATCGAGATTTGCAAAACAAGGGGAGCATAAAGTTTTTGTCTCTTGAAATCTTTATATGGTTTAAAGCAAGCAAGTAGACAATGATTTTAAAAATTGACTACAACCCTCTTATCTGTTGGTTATGAACAATCCAAAGCTGACTATAGCTTGCTCACAAAGGTGCAAGGTCCTTCATTTACAACTTCTAATGACATGAGTTATGTTACTCAAGTCAAAACTTATCTCCATGATCAATTCAAAATCAAGGATCTCGGTCAATTTAAATTTTTCTTAGGCTTAGAAATAGCTAGATCATCTGCTGGTATTTCTTTAAGTCAAAGAAAATATGCACTTGAAGTCTTAGAGGACAGTGGTTATCTTGGCTGTAAGCCTGTTCAATTCCCTATGGATTCTAAACTTCAATTAACCCAAGTATGCTATTGATGCTTTAGAAGACCCTTCTCAGTATAGGACACTTATTGGCCGATTATTGCACCTTACCATAACACGTCCAGACTTGTCCTATTCTGTAAATTCTTTGGCTCAGTTTATGGACAAACTATGCCAATCTCACATGGATGCTGCTTACCGGGTTTTAAGATATGTGAAAGGAACTCTAGCTTAGGCATTATTTTTTTCCAGCGTCTTCTTCTATGCAAATCAAAGGTTTTTGCGACAGTGATTGGGTTGCTTGCATCGATAGTCATCGATCAATCACTAGATTCTGCCTTTATCTTAGAGATTCCTTGGTTTCTTAGGGTTCCAAGAAATAAAACATTGTGTCTCGTAGCTCTGCTAAGGCAAAGTATCAGTCTCTTGCTTTAACAAGCTGTGAGGTCATATGGCTCTTATAGATTCTTCACAACTTATGGATACCTTGTCATTCCTCACTTCTTTATACTGTGATAGCAAGGCCACTCTTTCCTTGGCTGCCAATCCTATTCACCATGCTCGCACTAAGCATGTTGATATTGATTATCACTTCATTCGTGAGCAGCAATGAAAAGGGTGTTATCAAGACTTTCTATGTTGCTTCTGCTAACCAATTGGCAGACATTTTTACCAAAGCTCTTGCCAAAGCTTAGTCCTAGTTTCTTCTATTCAAGTTAGGAATTCATAATCTGCATGCTTCACCTTGAGGGGGAGTATTGGAGCTAACAGTTTTTGACTGGTTAGCTGGCCAAATAATGAATAAGCTATTGGTTAGATTGATTAGTTAAATAAGTTAGTTTGTTATCTTTTGTTTTTTGTAAGTAACTAGACATGTATATAAACACCCGATCATTTTTTTATTAATGTAAGAACATTCAATATACTTGAAACATTTCAAGAACTCTCTGTCAACTTCTATAAACTTCCACAATATGCTCTTTTAGTCAAGTTGTGGCAAAATGCTGGAATTGGGAGCAGACAGTTCTCGGAGAATGTGTAAAGTTATACTCGGTTGATGGCTACATGCTTTGATCTGTGTTTCTTTTACTGTTGAATAATATTGTACAGGGCAATAATGGAATTGCCACTTCCTGACTACTACTGTGTCAAGTTTCTTTAGTTGTTGAAGCTGCTTAGGAGAATGCATATAGATGAATTTTTAGGTAATTTTTTTCCAATTTTTTATGCATGGAATATCGATCGCATTTGTGAGTGATCAAAAAAATTGGAAATGATAACTAATTGAGACTTGACATCCTTATCCCCTCTAATTATGTTTCCTTGACTAGACCTCTAATTTCTATGCTTTCTCAGGGATTGGTTGACGTGGGGAGAGATGTTTTTTGATCCAGATTTATCATGTCATGAACTTTCGTTTGCTCGTTCATTATTTACAAGATTAAAAATCCTAAAATTTCAATTAATTACACTAATGCCACCTTAGTCTCAAATATCACCTCAATCTTGTAGTTTCAAAATGATAACATTCTAAGCCTTCGAACAATCTCTCTGTTACTTAGAAGAGCCGAAAATCCCTTTAAACCGCAATGAGCACTAAGTGGTCCATAACAAGAACGCCAAGCAATGGGATGATTTTGGATGGGCTTGCACGGATCAGAAATAGGGATTTATCACGAAAAGCAAAGTCGAAATCCAGTCTCATTTAGAGGAAGTCTCTCATTTCTGTCTAATGGATGGTGCATACTGTTCCTCGCATACTACAGCTTCTCTTTCCCCGAAGATGCATGGAGAGTTCCATAGCATGATTCTGCTTCAAGGGATTGATAGGAATAGAGTAATTATTGTGAAGATCGCCATGTGCAGGCAAAAATATAAAAGCGACTCCCCAGTTATTCAAGTCAAATCTCAGAACTAAAAACAGAGAAAATAAAAGGAAGTTGAAATCATGAATGGAAACTGACACTTATATGATTCATTAGATACAAGAAGGTGTGACTTTCCAATTTACATAGACTTGAGAGCAATGATATCAAAAGGGGAAAGTAAGATATTACAAGAAAAACATTAAAAGGTAAAAAGAAGGCGTTTGAAGTTGTTGCATATGACTGAGTGGAAACTGTCTCAAATTTGAAACAAGAAACAAACACCAGGCTTTAAATCCCAGATGCGTTACAGTCTTCAAGTAGGTTCAGCAGATTATGTTCAGGAGCACTGAGAGATGGTAGAATCAAGCGGTTGGACCTGCCTGACCTTTCCTTTGTCTCCTCAGCTTCAGATTCAGATTCAAGAGCTTCACCTTCCTTCATCACTGGCAGGTCAGTTCTCCTTCGCACAGTTGCAGATACTCGCTCCTTCCATATTCTTCCATCCTGATGACAGAAAAGTAAATACCGAAATCTTAGGTAGTGTTATGCTTTTACAAACCATAAATTGCAAGATGAGTGTACAGCCCCAAGACCCGGATGGTACAAAACAATATGGTCTATGTAAGGCATGTGTATAATCCCTAACAGCATTGGATCCTGCCCTTTGCTTACCATAATCATGCAAGTGAAGGGTGGCACGGTAATGTATACACGACGCATAATGCAATTTAACCACAGCAATATCATAGCCAAGGGAAAAAAAAACAGAAAAGGAAAATAATGCTAGAGAATTCCAGAATTTATTTTTCAATGAGCAGGGTGGATTTATGAAACATACATATAATCCACTCTGGTATCATTTTTTCCTGTCACACACCAAGCCACCAACCCTCATTTTAATTCAAGAATGGCATCACCCTCATAGCTGATGACTGATCTAGTCTTGGATGCCACATTCAACTTTTAGAATGTACGGACATAAAATAATGGATTTAGTGCTATTGACCAGAAACTCAATGGTGTCACGCTCCCTTAATCTCCTCCTGGTATGTAGAATTAAAAAACCGAATGGGTTTTGGGAGTTCCATTTCAACTGCAAGAAATGAGCATATCAGCTAAATTCATCAAAAGGAGAAGTGGCCTTGTTTGAGCTTCAGCTCTACAGAAATGGATCCACAGCCTATGATTTTGTACACTTGAGGTTGGATTTGGCCAAGGGTGGAGAGAGTAATTAGATTTGTGTGAGGATCTTTCAAGCAAAAGGACTCTGAGATGTCTTGGAAGTGAGTTGGGTACAATAAATTAAAGAAGAGTGAGAAAATATCC
>CM025852.1:16637034-16773534 GCA_003952965.2 Morella rubra
ATTCCACCTCGTCGGTCTATTCGTTCCAAACACCCTCCTTCCTATTTGCTAGACTATCATTGCAAACATGTTCAGTTCTTTGCTCAATCTTCACCTCATTTGACCTCATTGCAGCAAGGTTCTTCTTCTGCATTTGATCTTACTAGGTATCTCTCTTACACCCGTTTTTTCCCTTTTCATCAAGCCTTTAGTCTTGCTATAACTACTCATTCTAAGCCTAAATCCTATAAGCAAGCTGCCCTGGATCCTATATGGTAGGAAGCTATGAATGCTGAAATTCTAGCTCTCGAAAATAACAAAACCTAGTCCCTCACAAATCTGCCTCCTGGAAAAATAGCCATTGGGTGCAAATGGGTATAGAGGGTCAAGTTTAAGGCTGATAGTAGTGTTGAAAGATACAAAGCACGACTTGTGGCAAAGGGGTTCACACAAAAGGAAGGAATTGACTATGCTGAGATGCTTTCTCCAGTGGCTAAGATGACAACTATTCGCTGTTTTTTGGCTCTAGCTACTAGTCAAGGTTGGTTTCTTGAACAACTTGATGTTAACAATTTCTTTTTGCATGAGGATTCAGAGGAAGAAGTTTATGTGGTTCTTCCATCGAGATTTGCAAAACAAGGGGAGCATAAAGTTTTTGTCTCTTGAAATCTTTATATGGTTTAAAGCAAGCAAGTAGACAATGATTTTAAAAATTGACTACAACCCTCTTATCTGTTGGTTATGAACAATCCAAAGCTGACTATAGCTTGCTCACAAAGGTGCAAGGTCCTTCATTTACAACTTCTAATGACATGAGTTATGTTACTCAAGTCAAAACTTATCTCCATGATCAATTCAAAATCAAGGATCTCGGTCAATTTAAATTTTTCTTAGGCTTAGAAATAGCTAGATCATCTACTGGTATTTCTTTAAGTGAAAGAAAATATGCACTTGAAGTCTTAAAGGACAGTGGTTATCTTGGATGTAAGCCTGTTCAATTCCCTATGGATTCTAAACTTCAATTAACCCAAGTATGCTATTGATGCTTTAGAAGACCCTTCTCAGTATAGGACACTTATTGGCCGATTATTGCACCTTACCATAACACGTCCAGACTTGTCCTATTCTGTAAATTCTTTGGCTCAGTTTATGGACAAACTATGCCAATCTCACATGGATGCTGCTTACCGGGTTTTAAGATATGTGAAAGGAACTCTAGCTTAGGCATTATTTTTTTCCAGCGTCTTCTTCTATGCAAATCAAAGGTTTTTGCGACAGTGATTGGGTTGCTTGCATCGATAGTCATCGATCAATCACTAGATTCTGCCTTTATCTTAGAGATTCCTTGGTTTCTTAGGGTTCCAAGAAATAAAACATTGTGTCTCGTAGCTCTGCTAAGGCAAAGTATCAGTCTCTTGCTTTAACAAGCTGTGAGGTCATATGGCTCTTATAGATTCTTCACAACTTATGGATACCTTGTCATTCCTCACTTCTTTATACTGTGATAGCAAGGCCACTCTTTCCTTGGCTGCCAATCCTATTCACCATGCTCGCACTAAGCATGTTGATATTGATTATCACTTCATTCGTGAGCAGCAATGAAAAGGGTGTTATCAAGACTTTCTATGTTGCTTCTGCTAACCAATTGGCAGACATTTTTACCAAAGCTCTTGCCAAAGCTTAGTCCTAGTTTCTTCTATTCAAGTTAGGAATTCATAATCTGCATGCTTCACCTTGAGGGGGAGTATTGGAGCTAACAGTTTTTGACTGGTTAGCTGGCCAAATAATGAATAAGCTATTGGTTAGATTGATTAGTTAAATAAGTTAGTTTGTTATCTTTTGTTTTTTGTAAGTAACTAGACATGTATATAAACACCCGATCATTTTTTTATTAATGTAAGAACATTCAATATACTTGAAACATTTCAAGAACTCTCTGTCAACTTCTATAAACTTCCACAATATGCTCTTTTAGTCAAGTTGTGGCAAAATGCTGGAATTGGGAGCAGACAGTTCTCGGAGAATGTGTAAAGTTATACTCGGTTGATGGCTACATGCTTTGATCTGTGTTTCTTTTACTGTTGAATAATATTGTACAGGGCAATAATGGAATTGCCACTTCCTGACTACTACTGTGTCAAGTTTCTTTAGTTGTTGAAGCTGCTTAGGAGAATGCATATAGATGAATTTTTAGGTAATTTTTTTCCAATTTTTTATGCATGGAATATCGATCGCATTTGTGAGTGATCAAAAAAATTGGAAATGATAACTAATTGAGACTTGACATCCTTATCCCCTCTAATTATGTTTCCTTGACTAGACCTCTAATTTCTATGCTTTCTCAGGGATTGGTTGACGTGGGGAGAGATGTTTTTTGATCCAGATTTATCATGTCATGAACTTTCGTTTGCTCGTTCATTATTTACAAGATTAAAAATCCTAAAATTTCAATTAATTACACTAATGCCACCTTAGTCTCAAATATCACCTCAATCTTGTAGTTTCAAAATGATAACATTCTAAGCCTTCGAACAATCTCTCTGTTACTTAGAAGAGCCGAAAATCCCTTTAAACCGCAATGAGCACTAAGTGGTCCATAACAAGAACGCCAAGCAATGGGATGATTTTGGATGGGCTTGCACGGATCAGAAATAGGGATTTATCACGAAAAGCAAAGTCGAAATCCAGTCTCATTTAGAGGAAGTCTCTCATTTCTGTCTAATGGATGGTGCATACTGTTCCTCGCATACTACAGCTTCTCTTTCCCCGAAGATGCATGGAGAGTTCCATAGCATGATTCTGCTTCAAGGGATTGATAGGAATAGAGTAATTATTGTGAAGATCGCCATGTGCAGGCAAAAATATAAAAGCGACTCCCCAGTTATTCAAGTCAAATCTCAGAACTAAAAACAGAGAAAATAAAAGGAAGTTGAAATCATGAATGGAAACTGACACTTATATGATTCATTAGATACAAGAAGGTGTGACTTTCCAATTTACATAGACTTGAGAGCAATGATATCAAAAGGGGAAAGTAAGATATTACAAGAAAAACATTAAAAGGTAAAAAGAAGGCGTTTGAAGTTGTTGCATATGACTGAGTGGAAACTGTCTCAAATTTGAAACAAGAAACAAACACCAGGCTTTAAATCCCAGATGCGTTACAGTCTTCAAGTAGGTTCAGCAGATTATGTTCAGGAGCACTGAGAGATGGTAGAATCAAGCGGTTGGACCTGCCTGACCTTTCCTTTGTCTCCTCAGCTTCAGATTCAGATTCAAGAGCTTCACCTTCCTTCATCACTGGCAGGTCAGTTCTCCTTCGCACAGTTGCAGATACTCGCTCCTTCCATATTCTTCCATCCTGATGACAGAAAAGTAAATACCGAAATCTTAGGTAGTGTTATGCTTTTACAAACCATAAATTGCAAGATGAGTGTACAGCCCCAAGACCCGGATGGTACAAAACAATATGGTCTATGTAAGGCATGTGTATAATCCCTAACAGCATTGGATCCTGCCCTTTGCTTACCATAATCATGCAAGTGAAGGGTGGCACGGTAATGTATACACGACGCATAATGCAATTTAACCACAGCAATATCATAGCCAAGGGAAAAAAAAACAGAAAAGGAAAATAATGCTAGAGAATTCCAGAATTTATTTTTCAATGAGCAGGGTGGATTTATGAAACATACATATAATCCACTCTGGTATAATTTTTTCCTGTCACACACCAAGCCACCAACCCTCATTTTAATTCAAGAATGGCATCACCCTCATAGCTGATGACTGATCTAGTCTTGGATGCCACATTCAACTTTTAGAATGTACGGACATAAAATAATGGATTTAGTGCTATTGACCAGAAACTCAATGGTGTCACGCTCCCTTAATCTCCTCCTGGTATGTAGAATTAAAAAACCGAATGGGTTTTGGGAGTTCCATTTCAACTGCAAGAAATGAGCATATCAGCTAAATTCATCAAAAGGAGAAGTGGCCTTGTTTGAGCTTCAGCTCTACAGAAATGGATCCACAGCCTATGATTTTGTACACTTGAGGTTGGATTTGGCCAAGGGTGGAGAGAGTAATTAGATTTGTGTGAGGATCTTTCAAGCAAAAGGACTCTGAGATGTCTTGGAAGTGAGTTGGGTACAATAAATTAAAGAAGAGTGAGAAAATATCCAACACTCCAGTCTCTGAACAGCTTAAAAGTACTGTATCTTAGTGAGTGATGATATCTTCAATTTATTGAACATGATATACCTTACCCATTGCTGAATGCACATTACAAACTAGAAAATTTTCACCACAAGCACTTTACCAAAATAAGAAAAAGGGAATTCAATTCAATTTCTCTCATAATATCAACCAACCATCACTATTTTTAATAGAGAAAAGGCAATGAAAAACAAAAGAAAGTCGGACAAACTGTGTGTAATGGAAGAATAACATCATAAAGGGGAACCTAGCCTCCTGAGTAGGAGAGTAACCAATTATAGTTCAATGACATTTCAAAATCTAAAGGCAGTCACCTAACCTATTAGTATTAACTTTGAGACTAACGACCAAAATACCAAATTGTTTAGGAGTCTAACAGATTTTACCATTTGTTTATAGGATTGTAACTAAATGTTCTCCACACACACACTAAGTTTACCAAGTTCTCATTAATGAAGTACTACATCCATTTATTGATTCGTACTTCAGGTTACCTCTATTGATCCCCCAAATTACTGTATATGTACCCCCAACTTTTTATATACACTTCCTTGTTTGTGTTGGATGTTGGAAGTTGGAAGTAGTAGCAACATGAGGGTGGTATCTAAGGTAATCTTCAATGGTAACTTCAATATATTAGGCAGTTTTACCCTAGAATCTCATTAAGTGGAATGTTCTTAATATTTGGTACGAGCAGATGAGCTCTACCATCTGTTAAATAAAGTGGTACCTCAGGTTCACTCTAACAGTACTTCCAAAAACATAGGATATCTAAATAAAGTTTCACCGAGCGCAAATCTTTCCCCTCATAAATTTGTCAATCTCATAACTTATTTGCAGCCTATTTATGACAGATTTATTTCAGGTCAGCCTAATTTCTCAACATATTAATCCCCTTAGGGTCCAAGAAACTATTAATGTATCCTCAATCTTGCACATACAAGTAGTCTCACCGATTCCAAAGTGTAATTAGCACAGATGTTAGCACTTCTTCTCTTATGCTTCATTTGAAATCCAAAAGATAAACTCCAGTTAACACTTATAACCCTTATGAGCCAACCTGACTGATACCAGAAAATTTAGGTCCTTCAGCATACCAAAGAAGAAGAAATGTGCTTGGCAAGATTCATCTTGTTCCAAGGGGGGTTCCAACAGTATAACGTATTTGAACTTGCCTGTGTATGAATTTTCTACCAACTTCTTACTCTAATACAATGTCAAAAGGTCTTCATAGAACACTTGGTAATTATGGGATAAGTGAGCTAGCACCCTTATAACCTGTTTCCAAACAGCAGCATTTCTGAACAAGATGAAATATTCCTTTTCTTTTTCTTTTTGGTTCTAAAAAAGACAGATCTCAAGAGGAAAAGAAGATTGAGGGCTGAATTAATGTCATATCTATGATGTCCTCTCATGAAGCATGGACATAGTTAGATTCTTACTAATTCACTGGATTGCATTAAAGAGAACATCTACTCCCTACATCAGTGAGCATCAACAACCACTAGATTTCGACCTCGAAACAGTATACCAAACCCAATGATATGATGATAAAGCCATTAGCAGAAGTACATGGGTAGAATAGGAGATTTACAAAATAATGATCAGGCCTACATAAGAGGCAGCACCAAGTAAAACCATACCTCACCTATCCAGTTGACAAACTAACGTCATACACAAGATCATTTCTCAACCCAGTGCGTTCTTTCCCGAAAACCTCCTTTCCTCCATTTGTTACAGCTTGAATAAAATATGCCCTACTGTTCTTCAGAAAATGGTCATGCTGATAAAAAAATCTAGTAAGCCATCTGACATCTTCAGTTCAAGAGTTGAGCCCATTATCTTATAGCACTTACAACTTGAAAAACAAGGCTGGTCCTTTGGGATAAAGTTTGTGGTTGCTTGGAATCCACTTCAGTCTTTTGGGATAATACAAAACGCCCATTATCCTTACTGTAGTACAGAGAATTAGTGATTGACACAAATTATTATGTTATGCATTAGTGAGGTAATCATTAACTAGCAAACTATAGTATCTAAATTATGTTAATTCCACCGTGTACTTACATCCAAAGCAAATTTGAATGCTAATGAAGATAAGGGTTTTGACAAAATCTGATTGAATGTGCAACACAATAAGTACATTGTGCATGATGATAGTATTTTTGTTACCAAGACAATATCCCTGTCATGCAACATTTCGAGAATCTGAACAGAGAGTGACTAAATTGTCACGTTGCAAAATCTAGACAAATTGATCCAGCGAAAACTAATAAAACTAACCTATCAAGAGCAAACCACCACACTGCACACAAATGCACACAGGCACATGTGCATGCACCCTTTCCTAAATGTAACAGTAAATTTCTAGGAGGGACAACAAGTTTCAAGCTTACATTTAGAATGGACGGTTCAGGTAATGGACACTGAATTGGCCTATCATTGTCAAGAGGCTCAGTGGGGTGCTCCACTGGTTTAAACTCCACTGCAACCTCAATCCCGTGAGCAGCAGCAGCACCAGTAGATGCACCGGTAGCTCCTGAATTTGGGGGCAACACTTCCCTCTCATCCTGCACCAAATAAAGCATATTACTATTGAAATATATCAACAAAACATATCTCCAATAAACAGTAAATGATATAGAACCCTGCAAGATATAGGAAAACAACAGCACAAACGAAAAGATGCAAAGAAGACAAACCAATGTAACCTAGATAGGAAATACACTTAAAAGCAAGATACGGCCACAAGTTCTCCGCAAAGAGACTCGGGAGTAGCACAGACAAGACCATGACAGGAAGCAAGCAGTTCTAAAATCTACGCACAAACAGTCAAACAGCTCAAAAAATCGATAATCTGATCTGGGCTATGGATAATTGACCACCAAATTTCAGGAAAAAAATATTAATAGCCAATACCTAATACTGAAGAGTTGAAAGAGGAATTACAGAATCCAATCTGGAATTCAGGAATTATGGTTAAGTTATGTGAGCACAGCTGAATGGTCAGACCCCTAACGATCAGGCCGGCAGGATTAAAAAAAAAAACCAAACAGTCAAATCCATTAAAAAGAAAATTTAAATATATCGTTTTGAAATTGAAGCTAAACAAAAACATCCAGAATCAAACGGAAGGGCCGAATCCTGATAAAATCGCCAAATTTTAAGACCAAATCAAACTTATCTTCACAAGCCATAGGACCCACCCAAAATCAGAGATGTTTTAGGCCCAGCGAAAGGAACACAAAATTACATGGAAGCAAATAAGGATTCAGGAAGAAATCAATCATTTCAAGGAGAAAGAAAGCGTGTTCTTACAAGGGCACTTTGGGTTCGTCGATGTCCAGCCCTGCTGACAGAAAACCTTGAGAAAAGACCAACCATATTGTCCCTTTCAATTAAAAAAACTATCCAATTCACAAAAGGGTCCTCTGATATTGGCTCTGTCGTCCGATGAACCACTCACTTTCTCTAAGTCTTTTTCCGTCCAGAGTGCATGGACAATCTGAAGAGTCACTTACTAACTGCCATTCCACAACCAAAAGGGTGTTCGAACTCTTTGGTTTATTCGTCCTACAACCCAGTTTCTCTGACTTTCTCTACAACCCTCTTCCTCTTTCGTTCTAGACTCGGAGAAAGAGAGAGAGAAGGCGAAAGTGCATGTGGGTGAAGATGATAGGGTAGTGGCTTTTTGCTGAGGTAGCTTGGCGTAATGGGTTTGGTTTGAGTACTTGGATTCTTTTGGTCCCTTCGCAGTAAATACCACATTGCTGAGTCAGTACGATAAAGCTGCGAACGAGAAGAGAAGGACGGTTTACAGAATCTGAGACTCCACCAAAGTCAATTAAAAAACAAGAAAGAAAAAACAAAGAAGGGAATTAAACTAGAGATCAAACGGTTATAGAAATAAAGCACTTTAACACTTCCCTTTCATTTATGGCATCTGCTTTTTGTTTCCTACAAACAACCTGCTACTCGGTACTCAGTTAAAAAAAGTACTCAGTACTGGATCCTGCTAGAGGTTGCAAGATACGGGTCGGATTCAGACCTAATGTGAGAGTCCTAATGAAGGGTTATAAACCTGCCAGCACATTATTGAGATAGTTGGATGGCTCAGATCGTTTCAGCCAACAATTGACAACAAAAACAGGTTAACAGACGTTTGGTTAGACTCCAAAACGCACGTTCCACTAAGACCAACGATTCTCTCCGCCTCCACGCCTCTCGCCACCTCCATAAGATTCCATTTACGGAAGGAAATCAGAGCTGGAGGTCATGGATGAGGGCTTCAAGGGGAGAAAAAGCTAAGTTTTTGGTCGCCCATCCTTCTTGTTGAAGTAGATTTCTTCTTGTAGATTTGATTTTGTGGCTCGCAATAGGTTTCGAACCGACATTATTCAGCTCTCTGAAGATTAAAAGATCCTCCTTTTTTTTTTTCTCTCTCTCTCTCTCTTCCATTGGTTCAATTGATCGAAGCAATCCCTTCTATTCATCAATGAGTTTGTGACAGAGAATTCTCTAAGTTGGTTGCTAGCCTGGTTCAACTATTTAGCTGCTTCTTGTTATAATGATCGTGCTTGAACTGATATCGTACGACAGAAATTGAGCTCTGAAGAAATCTAACTTGAGCTCTCTTTCTCCTGCCCTTCACAAATGACATAAATTTGGTTGATATTTAAGTATATTCATATTCTAAAGACTCTTCAAAACTCATGAACTCTGTGTTGGAGGACGTAAATTGGATCCTCTGTGTTTTTTTTTTCCTAAGCGACTTGGATCCTCTCTTTCACGGGCACAACAAACTACCCTCAAAAATATTTTTACTCTCGCTTTTCTGAAGAAAATAAACTTTTAAAATTTTCTCTTTCAAAACGTCATTTTTTGCTTGGACACCACTAATCTCATAAATACTTAAAAAAAGCATATCTCAAATTCTTTTCTTAATAATTACAGAAACTCGTTTAGACTGAGAGGAGGGAAAAGAAGAGGAGGGAGCGTGGAAGGAAAACACAAATATTTTTAGTGGAACGTCCGTTTAGAGTGGCGTTAGTCAGATAACCAATTTTTTTATTTTGCTTAAATTTTTGTTCTTTTCCATTAGAATTCTGAACCACCCAACATAATGGAGTGGCAGATTTATAATACTTCGTTAGGACATATATTAATAAGACTCGAAGATTTAGGACTGAATCTGAACATGCAAGATACATGAATGCTTACAAAAATATATATATTGTCAAGTACAAGAGTTAGGGGTGAGATCCCAAAGTCAAATCAACATTACATGACAGCGGTTTGTCAAATGATATGATAATTGTAATGCAATAAAAATATGTAAACTGAAACTATATAGTTGGAAAGATGTTTGGAAGAACAATATGTTACTCAAATGATAATATTCAAACCTACTTATATAATTATATCATACGGTGCAAAATATAAATGATAATTTAAAAAGAAAATTATTACTTTCGGATTACAAAACTGATTGACAAGCTAGTTATAAAAAATAAAATAAAAAAGAATGACAAAGAATTAAAAGGAAACCAGAAAATATTTGAGAAAGCAAATTAACAAAGATTTGAAAACAGGTAAAACGAGTTAGCCTCAAGCTTGGGATTGCACTCAACCTGATTCAAACCATTTGATTAACTTCATCAAGTGCTGGAATTACAGGGATAAAACAGTAAAACGAGTAAGCTTGCGATCACCATTTGATTTTCATCAAGCTGTTTTTACGAGTTTTAGTTGCTGAGATGTTGGACGTTTTTCAGATTCTTCTTACTAAGCTGTCTGTCTCCTCAAAATCCACGCTCTCCATGCAACCATACCAAGCAAAAACCCCACCTATCTCTTTGATTCACGTTATCGGAAGTGACAAAACCAACACAGAGAACACCAAACCAAATGCGCCTGCCGCCTGCGACGTCAACCTCGCGATACGACTCCGTATCAATTTCCTTTTTCTCTTCAACCGTTTGTTTCCCAGTATTAATATACGACAGATCTTTTATCTTACCCAAAACCAGAAAATTTATGCAACAAAGTCGATGCGTCCCTCTCAAATTCATTAAAAAAAGAAAAGAAAAGGGTTATCATGTTTGTTTCTCTGGGTAGGTGGAAAGCAACCGCCGACCGCGTTAAGCAGTCAAACGTTGTCTTTTTTATTATTTTTAAGGTGCACAACTCGCATGCATTATGCTTTTAAATTTAACGACTGTTAGTCTATCTTTTTGGCAGACGATATGGGCCGTCGCTTGATTTTATTAATTCCGTGGTTGAGAGTGTCTTAATGCCTACACTAAGTCAACTTTAATCAAGATTCTTGTACGGATATACCAAATGATATATTATTACTCCTCTAATCAAAATTCTCCTGTTATAATAGATCCTCACGGAGATGGGACCCAAGAATGGTGGCTAAAATTTGATCAATAATTCTAGCATATCATAGCTGTCAAAAGGAATATAATTGATTTAGGGGCTAGCTAACTCATTAAAGAAGATGAGCCGTGAACATTTGGCACTGTTGACATAGAATATATGTATATATATAATTATTCCTAGAGGGATTTGTTAATAATGCACCACCACAAGTGTCCTCACGTTGTGGACCGACGTTTTTATTATTCTGAATGATGTATCTCCATGATTATTATTATTTTTTTTAAATATAGCACCTCGTCTAAGCTGGAATCCACGTTCGTGGGCCTGGTTTGTTCTAATCCTGGGTTTCCCATTTATGCTCAATTCTTCTGGCACTCAGAATAATCCTCCATTCCCAAAACTTGGCAATAGCAAGCATTTTATTAATCATCAATTTCAATAATGCATATCAGGCCCAGCTCCCCTTTTTTCTTTTTCTTTTTTTAACAAACGTGAAATTCATTTCAAGGGAGAGTTACAATGGTACCGAATATAGACAGATCTCTAAATCCTGTTACAAATTTTAAGAGCATAAAGCCCATTACAGCATCATCCAAGGCCTTAAGGGCTATACATTAATTAGTCATAAAGACCTCATACAGACAGACCAAAAAGCTCGTAGTTCTTAAATGGGTCCAAAGACCCAAGCAACAGTTTAAACCTGCCGCACATGGTGGTTTCGATCTCCGGTGAGCAAACACCTCACTTCCACTACCACACAATTAGGTCCACAACAACACAAGCAAAAGAGGACCACAGCAGCCACGAGAAAGGTCAGCGGCCTTATTTATACTATCTTTGAAGAGTTTCCATACCCCTAACTCTCTTTGTGGTGCAAGCTCAAGTTCAAGAGGTTTGGAATGAGGAATCTACAAACATCAAGCCATATAGTCCAGATTTAACTGATTCAAGGTGATAGGAAAATAATACGGATCATCTGAGTCGACCTTTAAAATGTTAATCCATCCTTCAAGGCTACAAGGGAAAAAAAATTCAAAATAATGAGAAAACACGAGAAGGTATCCTATAGGGTTTGGAATGAGGAATTTACAAACATCAAGGCCATATAGATTTAATTCGTTGTTTGAACATCACAACGATATCACCGGGCAGAGGCAAGGAAGGGAGAATTATCGATTAGCTGACATTGAGACAAGTGCTCTACTTTTCTTCAGATCTACCCCGGAGTGACTGCCAAAACACTGGCCAGTTCTTCTTAGCCTCATTCCAACCCAAGAGTGAACCCTCCCTCATTGGATCCCAACTCGAGGATACAATCCCATAACTCACACCCAGGAGAGCAGACCCAAAGAAAAAGAATGACACAATGAATGGAACCCATGTGGGCACATCAATCTTTAGTCCAACTTTCAGATAGTAAAAGAATGGGAAGAACAAAAGCCCTATGAACAGTGGTATTCCCACTGAGAAACCCATCCTGCTGATCATCCTGTTGGTCACAACTTCTGGTATTACACCTTGATCTGGCTCTTCCTCTTCTCTTCCTCTTCTTCTTCTTCATCGTCTTCATTCTCTTTATTTGGCTTCTTGCTCTTCTTGGTTTTTCTTGGAGGCGGTCCAAAGCCTCGGGGACCCCTCAAGGTTGCGAAGAGCAACATTGGCCGAGACAAATGAGTCTGGTTTTGGTACAATTTTGTTGGGAAAATTGGGAATTGTGTCTTTGAGAGTCCTTCCAAAAAGTGGGTAGTTATGGGGAGGGTCCAAAGCTTGCGTTCAATCTGCAAGACAAGACAAGCATATAAGGGGGACAAGACTTCCAACTTCCATTTCTGTATGCAGACATCATATTTCAAATCTAATTGAAACGGGCTATTAAATCATCAAGTTTGTGTCACCAAACTATAACTATAGTGTTCATTTTCACGAAAATTCTATAAAAAACATCAACATAAAAAATGAACTAATATCCAATATAGTATTCAAAGATGAAAAGGAAAGTTATACATTGAACCCTCAAATTAACTACCATATCACTCGCAATGTGCACCTCAAACTACTATCAGTGACAAATTGCACCCATAAACAACTGATCGATTTTTAATTAGCACCCAATGTTCAAACCTGATCATTAACATTGTGCCAAATGATCTTTTTCTGTTGATTTTAACAATCAAATGGGCTGCAAAGCGAAAACCTACTAGCAGTTTAGCAGTGCAATGTGTTAAGGTTGGGAGTTTGAAGTAACATGACAAATGGTTTGTAAGTTCGAGAAAGTATAACTTTTCTAAAATGAAAATATTATGGAACCTGCAATCTCCAATTATTTCTTTGAGCCTATTAATACCCTCCCCAACACTAGATCTCACTCTTTAAAATTTAACATTTCTAAAAGCATTCAAATATTAGTATTTTTGTCTGAGCAGAACATCACCTAAAATGGTATAGAACGAAAAAAGAAACAAATAGAGCACGGTGCCACAAATGCATTTGAGGAGACAACAAAACTGTAAATCAACTTAAAAGACTTGTACCCACGGCTAAGAAAACCTATGTTGGTTATTGTCAAAATATAAATTATCTTAATCCCACATTGGTTAAGAATGCAGATTTTTTGTGATTTGGGTCATATAAATAGACTCTTCTATGTATAAGTTAAATACACCATGAGAAATAAAGATGTAGCACATTGGGCTTTATGGTGAACAGGTAAGCATGAGAAATTTGCAGCAGGCAGAAAGGGCAAGGGACTTAGGTTGGTTACTGTTTATTAATTATTAGGCTACTAAGACGGCCTTGCAATAATTTCTTCTCTATTTGTTGACTGCTCTCATCACAAGCAGCACTGAGAGTATCAGAACAAGTATGAACCTTTTATGGATCAAAGAATGAAACCAACTTGAGTTTAAAAGGAAATCAATATCAGTTTAAACCTATCCAGAATGTATTGGGCATATAATACCCACGGACAAAAATCATCTTCATGGAGGAATGGTGCCAGGGGCAGCAGACTGGATGGAACAGTAAACAAGAGGTACTAACTGCTTCAAGGCTCCTAGGGGGAGTACCAAAGGCAGATAATAAGAAAAGCACTGGTATGCCTAAAAACTCAAAATTCATCCGCAAAAACTTAGTGAGATTGAAAGATTGAAGACAAAAATCTTAGTCAATAGAGGTTACAGAGAAAGGTGTGGTAACATGAGATTCATTGAGCAACAGGAACCTAGGAGTTCGTTGATGATCAAATGCATGGTTGAAAAGCATCTGAGTTCCTTTTGTCAGCAGTGCAGCTATTAAGTAAAAAATGTTGTGAATGTGCTTACGAAAAACTCCTGAATGCAGAAATTATAGGCCCTATTGCATGCAAGAGCAAGCTGCTAAAAAGCGCTTAAAGTTACATGGAGGAATAAATTCGCTGCAAGACCTAATGGGCTTAACAATCAGGATCAGACTAGCAAGTGATGTGCGATGCTCCATAATAAAGTTGCAGTTTCCCAACCTAAAAACCTACGATGCAACTACAGCAAGTTTAAACTTGACAAGTGATCATATATATGGTTTTTATGCAGGATGAAATTTGATAGTGAACTGAAATAACTATCCCCTAGTGGAATCTAATCGACTCTTTGGACCTAAAGACACGCGGTATACCTCGCTCTCAAAACAAGTTTCAAAAAGTTCACTAAGTTTTGAAACAAACAGCAGAGGGATTACCAAGGGCATCTTCTCCACATAGGCCATCTTCTCCACATGTCTATAGTGCAAAAGACGCCCAATGCCAGATAGTATACCTGACTGCTGAGAACGAGTACTCTAAAAGGATATATACTTGCACACATAGTAACATGTATGAATTCTTACCTTCACAAACCTATCCAAAGCTTATTATATAGCCCAATCCAGGTTTTGGCATTGCAAATCTATCTATCTACAGCAACATGTGCCTATGTTGACTATTGTGGACCTACTGAGCCTTTAAGAGAAGACACATATTGACTTGACCTGACAGGTTGGAAAATTTTTAGTGGGACCCAAAGTAGGAACAGTGAGGAACAATGAGGCATTTAAAAGTCACCAAACCACCAACGCAGATACAAACATAGATAGGGTCTGGGAACAGAAACTAATTTCACAAAATCTAATCAATGGCATGGCTCCAAACAGATTGGACCATCAAAAGTCTCCTGATATACATATTTCCACTAGGTGAAAGATGGCATCAGACATTGTTAACATCTGTTGGCTACAATAGTATCATAGGATCACCGCATAAAGTGAATTGAATGACATGCTGCATTAAAGCATGACGGCTCTTTTGGCTTAGCTCAAAAAGTTAATAAATGGTGGGATGTTCTAGTTTGGTAGTTCCAAAACAAAGAGATGGTCAATTCTGCAAAAAAAAAAGTGACTGCTTCAGTGTATTTTGAGATTACAAAGCTGTATGATGACAATCCTTCCATACCCTTCTTTGAGGACCTAGGAATCGAGGTTTGAATTGAGGTATAGGGTATCTCCACCCAGATACTCTGAATTCTTGGGAGAATTGAAACAATCCTTTAACAGGATTAAAATCCTTACCACTCAACAAGTTAAAAACCAAAGAATTATTAAGAAAGGAGCACATTTTCCATTGTAAAGAGGGGCAGCAACAAAGAGACAACTGCTGGGACTTTAAAGCAATATGAGCTCCTTGAAGTCATCATGAAGGGCTCCATATGATTGAACTTTTCCTGTATGAAATTTTATTGTCTGTCAAATGCTTTCTTATCTTGAGTTATCATTCCTTTCTATGCCTTCTTGGAAGAGCACAAACAGCTGCTTGGCAGGGAAGAGAAATATCCATACTGAATTAGCATGCTTTTATAGACAAAGATTCAATGTTTTCATTGTAAAGAACTTCTACAATGCATAGAAAACTATATACTCTACCACGTCATAGGATGATGTTAGCTGTGTTACTTCAATGCAGACAAAACAAATATTCTAATACAATAATCATATAGAAAACATCCAAATACCTTGTCTCTGCCAATGACAAACCAAAACAGTCAGTGCATAAAAAACCCCGTTCTCCACAGCCACATCAGTAATACACTTACAATCTTATCAATACCTCTATCTTGTTTCCTCAACCATTTCCATACTACCACTTTAGTCCACCATGATTACCCCTCTCAATGTTGACCTCTGCCTCCATTAACACTAACAAAAGCAGTCGCTGTTACTCTTTCTCCGTAGAGGAGCATTGCTTTCCCACAAAAGTATATTGAGTATAGCGTTCACACCAAACAGAACAACAAGAAAGGATAAAATTTCATGTTCCAAATGATGTCCTTAAGTGGATGAGCACATATCACCCGATACATATTAATCTAAATACAATATAACTAACTCAGCACGCACTGAGAAACAAGCCACCAATTAAAATCAAACGTGCTTTGCAGGTATGACAACATTTTAGGAAAAGCATATTTTTTTACGAGACTCTAAAACGTAAAATACCTAAAAAAATTTGACACCATCCAACCCGAGGAATTTCACAAGAAGTACTCACTGACTGAAGACTTTGGTTCAGAGTCAGGAGGTCCTCAGCGACCACTTCAAACAAACTTGTCAGTGAAATTGAGCTTCTTGACTCTTTCTTCAAATCCAACCCCGACGGAGGACCTTGAGCTACCTCTGTATTGGTGCAAAAAGTAAACCAAAACTTATCATTCATACCACAAGCACATAGAAGATAATAACACAAGAAACCCATATCGAATCAAACTAAATCCACACCACGCTTCGGTACCATTAAGCAGAGTCCCGGAGGTCTTCGTCGAAGATACTCTCCAGCAAGGGATGCTTCGCCGTCTACAAGCCAGCTTCCTAGCCCCATGGCCTCTATTACTACTCTTGCAATAGGAGTTAGTATAATTCCTTACTGAAGACCGATTGAATGAAGCATTGGAAGAGCACCCACAAGCAACCAAATCAAGCACAGTCCTTGCAGAGTCAAGGTTGTGGCATGTCATTAACAGCATTGAGTCGGACGCAGAAAGAAAACACCAAACCTCCCTCTCAAAGTCCAAAAGCACAGATGAAAAATACGCTCAAACTCCCATGCAACAAATGGCCAGGAGAAGGCCGAAGGTCATTGGAAGCAAAAAAAAAACAATGAAAAAGACTTGCCAGATTTTCAAACGGGTGTTTGGCTCACAAGAGAGGCAACAAATGTGGGATTTATATTGAGTGGATCCAAAAAGGCCACATAGTACTCTTATCAGTTGGAGAGAGTGAGGACCGACGTCAGCAACACGCTTGGACAAACTTGCCCACGTTTTGGCAGACTCGGTTGGGTGTTCCTTTCATAAAAAATTGTATGAGTTTTACACGCACTTTGAAATAAAATTTTGTTAAAATTTTAGAGTAAAATTTTAAGAATCAATGAAAAAATAAAAAGAGAATGAAAAAATTAATAAAAAGTAAAATTTTTTTTTTTTATAAAAATGTGAAAAAGGTTAGTGAAAAAGTGAAGAGAGAAATTTTTGTAATGATGATAAAATTTTGAAATCAAACACTATGTTAGAATTTTTGATAAAACTGTAAATATTTACGTAGATTAGAGTTTTATATATTTTTGTGTAAAATTTAGTGCAAGATTGTAAAGATATTTTTATTGAAATTTGTAAAAAAGTGTATAGAGATTATTTGATATAATTTTTTAATAAAAAATATTTAAGCTTGGTGAAAAAGTATAAAGAGAGAAGATTTGTCAGAATTTTTTTTTTTGAAAAAATATTAGTTTTTATGTGAAAAGTCATTAGAGTTTATGTTAATGGTATTGGTGTTTTTGTAAGATTTTTTAATGTTTTTGATGTTGGTTTTGTGAATTTGTTGCATTCAGTATAGTCTAGAATATTTTTATAAAACCAATATGCCCATAGTCTCTCTAAAGACAAAATAAATAAATAAATAAGAAACCGAACAAATTACAAAATAAATAAAAATTATATAAGATTGTGTGAAGTGTAATTTTTTTTATATGCAGTAGTTACAGAGTGTAAAATGTATTTTTTATTATAAAAAATTAAACTAAAGAATGAAAAGAATAAAATGCTTACTTTGTGGTCTTCTCAAAATTGCATAATTTTCTTAACCTCATTTTGCAGCTTTGATTTTTCAAAATATACAAGATTTCTTGTGGGTCATAGAAAATTAAATCTAGTAACTTGTCTATAGCTGATTAATACTTAATACAAAACGCTTATTTAGTTATTGTAGTTCTTTTTCTCGCAGTAGTTCGCATGTATACGACCAAGTGGACTGTAATCGTGATATAAATAATTACATCGCAAATGCTTGTAATAGTCTATATATATATACATAAAAATTAAATTGGATGAAAAGCCGTAGAAGGTCAGGTATATCTTTGTATGGAGAATTTTTCATGGCAAGGTATTTTTCAAGAGAAGGGGTATCATAAGGATTGAGAGCCCATTGATCATAGGCTTGCTTTAATCGGAAGGAAAAAGTTTATCATCAGCTCCAAATCGATCCCACCATTGGATAAACCAATGTGGAATAGGTTCAGAACATTGAAAACCTTTAAATCTTATGAACCATGTATGATGATGGGTTTTATTGTCAAAAAATAAAAAAAATGTCCATGCGTCAATGTAGTCATAATATGTGATATGTTTCAATGTTTAAATGGTTCAAACAAGGCTCTAAGAGTCCATGGCTGTCCCCATTCTTTAGAAGAAATTATCCTTCGAATTGTAAATTTTGAAAAACCGATATTTGAAGGATCATATTTGCAAGGAGTTTGATCAATTTCAACAGATTTGGTATCTTGTAATATATGCTGATAAAAAGCTTGTGTAAACATGAGATTCCTTGGAACATAGTTCCAACCTAGGGGTAATATCTGGGATGCAGTTTGGTATGGATCACTCTGTGTATGATATGGGTCTTCAATGTAACACACATGTCTGATATAAGGTTTTGCTATTAAATTCTCTTTGGAATTGGTAGGTAAAGTAGATGATGAAGAAGGAGAAGACTGTGTTTTCTGACTGAAAGTTGAAGTCATGGGAGGAAGAGGAGGAGGGATACGAGGACTCGATATTGGTGGTATTTGATCTAAAACAGTAAATTGGTTATTGATAAGAATAGATCCTGTATGGGGTCTAAGAGCAACACCACGAAAAGGAAAATGAGGAAAAACATTATCTGATTGAAAAGTAGATTTTTTATTATTGGTTGAAGATGAAGAACTCATTTGCCTTGTAAAAATTCACAAGTTAAAAAATCAGGGATTGAATTATGATTGCCTTTTATATGGTCAATATCGAATTCAAAAATATAAAGGATGGCTTGTCATCGAGCAAATAAATGTTTAGAAGTTAGATTTTTTACATCTTTAAGTAAAGGCTTAATTGCGTCCAGAGCCCCTGAGGTATACGAAGGTTGCAAATGAGCCCCTGAGGTAACGTTTTCAACAAATAGGCCCCTGAGGTAGAGTTTTAGTCAAATCAAGGCCCCTACGTCTATTTCCCGTCAGCCCCGTCAACGACCATTACTGTCAAGGCTTTAAAATTCACGTCATAACGAATTAGAAAGCACTACCTGTCCATTTAAAACGTCCATGCCACATCTGCGCCAAGTGTCTGCAATGGAGAGAACGACGTCGCCTCATTAAGTTGTTTTTCTTTTGTTAAACTAGGCATGGTGAGTTGGCAGACATCTGGCGCAGATGTGACATGGGTGTTTTAACTAGTCAGGTGGCGCTCTCTAATTCGTTATGACATGAATTTTAAAGCCCTGACAGTAATAGTCGTTAATGGGGCTGACGAAAAATAGATGAAGGGACCTCAATTTGACTTAAACTCTACCTCAAGGGTCTATTTGTTGAAAATGTTACCTCAGGGCTCATTTGCAACCTTTGCATACCTTAGGGGCCCTAAGTGCAATTTAGCCTTAAGTAAAATATCTTTTGCAGCTTTGCAATAGACACGAATTAAAAACTTTTGATTTAATAAATCTTATTGAAATTTTGTTACACATAATACAATAGCTAATACTTCTTGCTTGACAGAGCTGTATTTTTGCTGTGTAATATTCCATGCACCAAAATGATATCGTACGATTTGTTCTGTATCAGTGTCATGTATGCGTTGCTTTAATATGCCACCATATCCAATGTTTGATGCATCTGTTTCTACGATCTTAAATGCATGAGGTGATGCAATGCCTAAACATGGTAATTGCTTAACATGTTTAATTTGTTTTACTATGGCAGTATGTTGATCTGTCCATGGAGATGGTTTCTTCATTAAACGATTAAATAAGGGTTTACATATTTTTCTTAAATCTTTATAAAATCACCAATATAATTTAAACTTCCTAAAAAGCGTTGAAGTTGTTGTTTATCAATAATTTTGTTAGGAAATTTATCAGCAAAAGTAATGGCACATGATATAGGTGTAATAGTACCTTGATATATGTTATGACCTAAAAATCTTATTTGTGTTTGAAATAATTTTATTTTAGGAGCGAAAACAACAAGACCATTTTGTTCTATTATTTTTTGGAATTTCTTTAAATGATACCAATGTTGCTTAATAGATTTAGAGAAAACTAATATATCATCGATATATACTAAAGTAAAGTCAGTATAAGGATTAAAGATATCATTCATGATATTTTGAAATTCTGAAGGAGCATTTTTTAAACCAAAAGGTATAACATTCCATTCATAATGTCCAAAAGGTACAGTAAAAGCAGTTTTATATCTATCTTTCTCCGCCACTTGAATTTGATAAAATCCAGATTTCATATCAAATTTAGAGAAAATGCAAGCGTCATGTAAGCGATTAAGTAAATCTTTCTTATTGGGAATATGATATCTTATCCAACATAAAATTTTATTTAAAGGTTTATAATTAATCACAAGACGAGGAACACCTCGATCTAATTCAGCTTGACCCATAACATAAAAAGCAACACAACTCCAAGGAGATTTAGACGGACGAATAAGACCTTTGTCTAATAATATTTTTATTTCTTCTTTACAACAGGGTAAATATTCTTGATTCATTTGTATTGGTCTGGCTTTTGTAGGGATATCATGTTCAGAGAATCCTGCTTCATATGGAAGAGTTAAAATATGTTTTTTTACGATTCCAAAAAGCATTAAGAAGAGAGGAACAAATAGTTTTATCTAGTAATTGTTGAAATGCATGTATTTGAGATTGAAGAGTGTTATCTTGTAATTGTTTTTCTATTTGTTAGTATTGAATCTCATGTTGTAAGGATAATAAAAGATTTTGTTTACGTTTTAGTTTATGTTGGTTAAGAATATTGATTGCTTTTGTAATAGAAATATATTTTAAAGTTTGAATATCTCGTGTAAAAGGAGGATAATAAAATTTAGGAAAATTCAATTTTTGATCACTAGGTTTTGTTCCTTTTTACGAATTAGTCATTAGGAAATTTTTTTTCAATTTTCAGTCACTGAGTTTATGCCCTTGTAAATAATTGGTTCTTCTGTCAGTTGACCGTTACTTTGACTAAGAGAATCTTGTCCACGTCAGCTGACTTGCATAGTCATCTAAATTTTTTCCACGTAACTTTCCCCCTCTCAAAAACGACAGAAGCTGCTCTATTCCCACCTATTCCTAAACTTTGCGACACCTCAAAATACGAATTAAACCTCCATTACCAATCTTGTTGCCGTCTCTAAGATCCGAATAAAACATTGTAAAAGTAAACAACGTACGTCCAAGAGAGAAAGAGAGGCTGAAGAAAATGGTAAAAATGAAGAGTGAGAATTGAAAAATAAACCACCCCACGTAGTGGTTCACTTGATGCAGCAGATGCAAAGGAGGAGAAAGGCGTTAAATGACCAAACGGCAGAGAGGAGACCCACGGCCAGGGACCCGGGGAAAGCAAATCTAGTAGAAACGGTGCCGGAGTGGGATTCTGGGGCCAGGGCAGACGCCTGGGCCTGAACCATAGGTGGAGATGCGTGCGGTGCTCCGTACCATTCTTTTGGGAGATAATTGAAGTAGATGGCATGACTATTCGAAGTGGAGACTATCGTGGAGATTTGAGAAAGCTCCTGGCCAATATTTGCAACGTTGGTTAGCAAAACAGGGAAAGCTCAGTCAAACTTGGACTGTTGGAGTTGAGTTTATCTTTCTACGGACTGTTCTTGGTCTTACGTGAAACTTGTTGGACGACCATATTTGCAGAGAACTGA
Organism: Morella rubra; assembly: GCA_003952965.2. Classification (NCBI taxonomy): domain Eukaryota; kingdom Viridiplantae; phylum Streptophyta; class Magnoliopsida; order Fagales; family Myricaceae; genus Morella; species Morella rubra. Next base: position 16,658,864 of record CM025852.1, read on the forward strand.
TCCTAGAAACAAAAGTCGGCAAAAGGGAAGTACACATGTCGAAAGCTTTCTCCCACTTGTGGTCTTGCAAAACTCCGGCTGATAAACCGAGAAAATCCAGCTTAGGATAAAATCGCAGTATTTTTTTTTTTCCAAAGCCAAAATATCTCTCACAGTTGCTTGTGGAAAGATTGATCATCAACAGATTATGGTTCATGGCTATATACCTGTATCTCCTCCGTCTTTCTTTCCTGTATTAAAACTGCTTTCAACAAGAGCTAAAAAACTTCTTAGTGCATTTTAGAAGTGATGGGGAAGTTCACTCACCACTTGGTGCATTCTAGACTGCTAACGTCGGCACCATGAATCTTGTTCTATTTGCATTACATCCATCAAAAAGCTCATGGGTCAAAGTTCAAACATTTTTTTTTTTTTTTTACGGCAAAAGATATTAGATATTAGCAATCTTCTGGATAAAAAGTCAAACTTAGTATGAGAAAAAGCTTCTGGTAAAACGGTTCATCTAGGCTTAAGATCAATCGACCTGAACAATAGCACTCTTCACCAAAGTATGAGCAGGAACCAGCTTATTGTTGGACGCATTGTAGACAACATCAAGAAGACGGGTCTTTTGGGTCACAGCCTCACTCCCCCCTGAGTAGTTTCCAGTATTGCGTCCAGAGACCAAATCGATATGCCCACCAATTATTTTTCTCTTTATCTTCTTTTTTTTTTGGACAATATTGAAGTGAATGTCATTCATTGCCGAGGGAGAGACAGTGAGGATGAGAGAAAGAGAGAGAGTACTAGTGGCGCCATGGGTCTGAGGAGGTGCAGAGGCTAGCGAATAGGAACTCGGGCGAGGGTGAGTTTCCAAAGTGTAGGAAAGTCCACCGTCGAACTAGACCTCTTCATAGGAGAGGTGGACCCATATGGTGCAGATTGGAAGCTTTGCAGAGCCACTTGTTTTGAAAAATACTGTCGGTCATTTTTTAGAGGGAGAAAGTGACGTGAAAAAAATTTAGGTGATTAAGCAAGGCGGCTGATGTAGATAAACTTTCCGTCAACCCAAGCAACAGTCAACTGAAGGACTAATTATTTATAAAGGCATAAACTCAGTGATTGAAAACTAAAAAAAATTTACTAGTGACTAATTTGTAAAAGGGAACAAAACCTAGTGATTAAAAATGAAATTTCCTTGAAATTTAAACGTTACTTCATGACCTAAAACTTTAGAAGTTATACCTGTATCAGTAACAATAAAAGGATAAAGTAAAATAAGAAAGGGAGTTCCTAATATAACTTTGGAAGCTAAATCTTTTACCATAACAAAAGTGGTTTGAAAACAAAATCCATTATTACAAATATGTACATTCGGTATTTTATAGTTGATTATCATTTTTTGACCATTTGCTTGAGATATTTTTTCAGTACTTTTTTCGAAATATTTAGTAGGAATTAATCATTCTTGGAAACAATTTAAATCAGCACCTGAATCTATTAAAGCAATAGTAGTAAGAGAGAAATCTTTAATACGTATAGTAATTTCAGGATACCATTTTTGAAAAATAATTTTATCAATTATTTGAATAAATGATTCGGAAGGAATTATAGGAGGAGATTCAGAAGTAGAAGGTAAATCAGATATTTGCAATGGATTCTTGTCTTTTTGTGATTTGAGTAAACAAATTTCAGTAAGTAATTGATCAGTAATTTTGGTAAAATTAAGCTGAGTATTTTGTACTTGTATATATATATATATATGGTCATGTGCAGCTTTTTATGTTATGAATAATGCTGAAAAGGAACGAGGTATTCCTCGACTTGTTATTAATTATAAACCTTTAAATAAAGCATTACGTGGATAAGATATCCTCTTCCTAATAAAAAAGATTTACTCAATCGATTGCATGATGCTTATGTCTTTTCTAAATTTGACATGAAATCTGGATATTATCAAATACAAATTGCTGAAAAGATAGATATAAAATTGCTTTTACTGTTCCTTTTGGTCATTTTGAATGGAATGTTATGCCTTTTGGTTTAAAAAATGTCCCTTCTGAATTTCAAAATATCATGAATGATATATTTACTCCTTATACTTCTTTTGCATTAGTATATATCGATGATGTTCTTATTTTTTCTAAATCATTAAAACAGCATTGGTATCATTTAAATAAATTTCATAAAATCATTGAAACCAATGGTCTTGTTATTTCTGCTCCTAAGATCAAATTATTTCAAACACAAATCAGATTTTTAGGTCATAATATTACTCGAGGCACTATTACTCCAATATCACGTGCGATTGAATTTGCTGATAAATTTCCTGACAAAATACTGATAAACAACAACTACAACGTTTCCTTGGTAGTCTCAATTACATAGGTGAATTCTACAAAGATTTAAGAAAATTATGTCAGCCCTTATTTAATCGTTTAAAGAAAAATCCTTCTCCTTGGACTGATCAACATATTGCTGTTATTCAACAAATCAAGAAGCATGTTAAACATTTACCATGTTTAGGCATTGCATCACCTCATGCATTCAAAATAGTAGAAACCGATGCATCAAATCTTGGATATGGTGGCATATTAAAACAACGCATGCATAACTCTTCTATAGAGCAAATAGTAAGATATCATTCTCATGCATGGAATATTACTCAACAAAAATATAGTACTGTTAAGCAAGAAGTCTTAGCAATTGTTCTTTGCGTATCAAAATTTCAAAATGATTTACTTAATCAACACTTTTTAATTCCAGATTGTCAGTATGCTAAAGATATTCTTTTAAAAGATGTCAAAAATCTTGCTTCTAAACATCTGTTTGCCCGGTGGCAAGCAATTCTTTCTGTTTTTGATTTTGATATTGAACATATTAAAGGCTCTCACAATTCTATTCCTGATTTCTTAACTTGCGAATTTCTACAGGGCAAATGAGTTCGTCCTCTTCAAATCACATGCCAAATAAAACTTTTTCTAAATCCAATTTTCCTCCATTTAATCCTGCTGTTCCTTTTCGTGGTACTGCTCCTAGACCTCGACCAGGATCCATTCCATTGAATAATCAGTTTACTGTTTTAGGCCAAATACCTCCAATATCAGGACCACATGTCCCTCCTCCTCGTTCACCGATGACTTCTACTTTTAGCCAAAAATTACAATCTTCTCCATCGTCATCCACTCCTTCTTTACCTAATAACCTATTACTTCCCAAAGCATATATCAAGCATGAGTGTTACATAGAGGAACCATATCAGACAATATCAGATTCCTACCAAGTTACTTCTCAAATATTACCCCCTGGATGGAACTATGTTCCAAAAATCCTATGTTTACTCAAGAATTTTATCAACATATTTTGCATGATACAAAATCAGTTGAATTTGATAAAACTCCTTGCAAATATGATCCTTCAAATATTAGTTTTTCAAAATTTACTATCAGAAGGATTATCACGCCAAAGGAATGGGGTCAGCCATGGACTCTTCGAGCCTTGACTGAACCATTTTGCAATTTGAAAAATATCACTTATTATGACTATGTTGATGCTTGGACATTTTCTTTATTTTTTGAAATAAAACCCATTGTCATACATGGTTCATAAGCTTTAAAGGCTTTTTATGCCCTGAAATAATGCCCCATTGGTTTATCCAGTGGTGGGATCGTTTCGATGCTGGTGAGAAACATAAACAGGACCAATGACCTGTGAAGTCCTCTGATATTTTGAAACAGTAAGGGTATTTTTGGAAAAGTGCACAGGAATGAAACAGTACCAGGGGTATGTTTGGAAAGATAATATCTGGAACAATAATAACTGTCAACTGTCGGTAGGAACAGGACTTTTTATCTCGAACAATAGCAGCTATCGGAAACAACAGTAGCTTCTGTCGGCGATTCTTCAGTAGTTCAATTCATCAGCTTGTCATCTTGCATCATCATCAGTCATCAATGCTTATTTCATTATCAGAACTATGTCGTCAATTAAAAGCTCCATATCATAGCCAGCATATGGATCTCGAGCATTGTCATCAACTTGAGAATGGATACCTGGAAAAGAATTAGCAGTATCTTCAGCGGTATCGTCTTCAGATAATTGAGATAACACGTCTAGCAATTCTTTGCGGTAGTCATCACGGGATTGAGCAACAGCAAGTTTAGCCTGTATTTGACTTTTTTTGGGAAAAGAAGTGGGGGTGTTTTGCTATTTAGAGTTTGGCTTGGGAAATGGAATTGATGATATTGTCACAAATAAAAACGGTCCACCATTTGACAAAGAATTTTTTAGAAATCATTGATAAAAGAGGACAAACCGGATTTAGATGAGCATGCAAAAGGTTGACCTCCTAGTTTTTCTTTTTGGGAGCCAACAGCATTGAAATCTCCCACCAAAAGTCACGGTTCAAAAATAGAGTCAGCCAATGCTTTCATATTATCCCAAAATAAACGTTTCTCATGAAACCTAGAAGGACTACAAACCATGGATAGAATGAATAGCAGTCTGAGGAAGATTAGGGTACAGAAAAGCATACATCATATTAGCACTAAAGCCCAGAATATTTACAAGGATATTTGGACGCCACAAAAATAACAAAACACTTCTAGAGCCTATAGGTGGAACAACAAAAACAAGTCAAAGCTAAAACTATGAACTATAGTAATAGTTTGGCTATCCTTAAGCTTAGTCTCCATAAGAAATATACAATCGGGATTATAATCCTCTATAATAGCGAGAAGAACTCTGCCTACCGAAGATTGGCCAAGTCCTTGATAATTCCAGGATATAAGAATCATGGAACCTAACGAGGCTTGTCACGGCCAACCTCCTCCACTTGCGAGTCTAAAACATCAGTAAAAGGGTCTGCCACCCCAGCCATTTCATTAGTACGATGAGCCTTTTCCATTTTCTTCATATGGTTCTAGATCCTCTTGGAGGTCGCCAGAGCTTTCTTTGACTGATGAAGAATGGAGAGAATCGGGTCATCTATACTATCCGAGACATCCAACTTCACATCATAATGGGAAGACATGATGATTTTTTTTAGGGCAGGAGATAGTCAATCAGCTGATCAACTTCACTCAGTTTATGCTTTCCTTTTGGCTGCCAAAGATCAGTGTCCATTGCGAAAGTAGTGCCACTCAGAATCTGGGTGGTAGGGGTGGACTTGGTGACTTGGGGACTAAGTTCCCTAAACCAAGGGGGGACAACAAGCATTCTCGACTTTTGGCTACCTAAAGAAAGACGACTAGGTGGGGGGAGTAGAGGAAAGTTTAGCAATGCAGCTGTGGGCTTCGATGAAAGCATCGGAGATTGAACAGGAGGCACCAGAGCCTCCCTCGGCAGCTCCTGTAGAGCAAGACCACTTCCTAGATCATACCAGATTGCCACAACATCGATAGGGGAACCACGACAACCAGCTGAGTGGGTTGGATTAGGGGTGGAGATACCATAGTCCCATTCGTCAGAGGAGGTTGAGGGCAAAAATCACAAAGCCCCAAGGTGATCACTGAGTTATCAGGAAGAGGGGAAGGAGGGTGGTATAGTAGAACCTCATTGAGAGGTTGACTAAAACCCGGTGATATGTTATTGAGAGAGTTCAAAGCATTCAGAAAATCTCAGATCGAAGGCGTCGATAAGGTCTCTGCTTGGTGAGTGGGGTTGAAGCAAGCTAATGCAAAAGCTTGAGCCTCTTGCTCCTGGCTAACAGGGTATTCTTAGGGGGGAGGGTTATAGATACATCAGCTATGAAGGAGATGAAAGAGGAGGGGGTAGTGGCTTCAATATCAATGACGGAGGTGGGAGAAGACATCGGGGAAGGTGGGTTAGAAGCCATAGTGGTGTAATAGGTTGGTGAAAAACCTGGGCATGCAAGGTGCTTTTTTAGGGAGAGGGAGGCGTGGGTAAATGTGAGAGGTGACATAAGGTTGACATTATCATTTAAAAAGGTGGAGGAGGTGAGAAGAACCCAGTGTTATCGTGGAGTAGGTGAACTGGAGTAAGGTGCGACGAACCAAAACATGTCATTGGGAGAGGAACTGTAAGATTAGAATCATGATCTGCAGCTAAACCAGATACCGTGGGGCTTTCACTAGCACTAATACGTGGCAAAGTAGTAGTATCTGTAGGATTTGCTCCAAATGATGGGTAATCTCCCAAAATGATGATGCCTAAATCACCTGGCACAAAGGGGTGAGAAAGGATGGATATTGGCTGTCCCAACTACTAGCTGGTGAGGGAAATCCCAAAATACTCCTATTGGAATGATCCAAGGAAAACCGTCATGAGTGAAGAGCGCCAAATGGAGGGCTAGGATCAAAGCTGAGCTAAATCTTCTGAGAAGGAGGCACTGCTTTGATAGAAGGCCCCGTTGGAGGTCCAAATAATGGATGAGGGCTTGAAATATAGCCTGTATACAGAGAACTGACATGGGGGAGAGTTAGGTAGCAGGGTCGGGAATAAGGCAGAGAGAGTAGTTGAATGATCCCAAGAATTAGCCCTGTATGCAAAGATACATAGTATGTCCTAGACAACCACAATAATAACAAAAATCTGAAAGTTTCTTGCACCGAAAATGAATTTAGGCATTAGTGAGATGAGGTCTAGAGAGCAAGAAGCCTTCTTTAAGAGGGAGATCAACATTAAAACTAACCTTAATTAGGAAGAACCACTTATAAGAGATGCCATCAAGAATTGGATCTATATCCACCGGTCGACCAATGGAAGCCCCAATACTACTGATGTTTTGCTTGTTCATACTTGCCATGGGTAAACCATGCACTTGTATCCAAAAAGTGGCTTAGGAAAGATCGACTTCACCAATCGTCATTTTCGGAGACCAATTTTGTAACATTAGGAAATGCCCTTTAAAATTCCGCGGGGCCATCTACAATACCCTCTTTTATCTTGGCAACGAAAAAATTAGAAAAGATAAGTAGAATTTTCCATAGCTTCAATTTTTAAATCCACAACAAATTTCCAAATGGCAGCAATGATGCTTAAAATAATAGATTTGGCTGGAGGTTTCATTCCAAAGAGTTTGCCAATAAGAACCTTTCTTGGATTGCATTCGGGCCAAATCTAAATCGAAAGATAAACGCCTAGGGAGAGAGTTCCAAGAGAGGTCCTCCGTTTGACGTGTAATAAGATCGATTGGGGCTGAAAGGTCTGACATCGAGAAGACTCAAACTAGAAACAGGTTGCTGAGGCAACAAGGAGACTACCCACATCCACAGAAGGACGAAAAATCAATAACGGGCATAAAATAAGATGAGGAAAAGAAGATCCAGAGTGCAGAAATAGATGACGGCCCAGGAGACCAAATTAGCCGATAGCTAAAAGTAACAACAGTTGGAACAGAAGGAATGAAGGGGAAAGGACATGAGATTAGGTAGGTGAGGGATGGAGGAAAAGAGGAAAAAGAAAAATCAAGAAACCAGGTAGGGATAAAAAACCCTAGGAGATAGGAGAGAAAAACTGTCGGTAAATAAGTTATTTTCTTAATCATCAATTTCAATAACGTAGATCAGGCCCTAGCAGGTACACCATCTTTGAAGAGGTTCCAATGTATACAATATGCACCTAGCTTTCTTTTATTAGTTATTTTTAAATTCACATTGCTATTATCTACATCATCAAGTGTACATTAAAATGCAGGATCACACACATGACAGATCTTTAGAGTTTAGAATTTGAGGATTCCAATTTAATTCAATAGCACATTTTAGCCAATTAATGTTGATAGTGATCTTAATCCCCACTTTATGGATTTAGTTACAAAAAATTATCTATTCAATTTGAGAATCGCATAGCAAGAAAGGGCAACGGTTGACTATACAGTTTGAAAGAGATAGTCTTATATAACTAAAGGGGAGAATTTAGTATTTAGGAAATAGATAAGCATAGATGGCCATTAAGCCCTACGCAGAAGCAGTCCTGTAAGAGTTTATTTGATGGCCATGAAGCCCTACGCAGAAGTAGCCTTGTAAAAGCAATAACCTCTGCATTCATAAAGGTGACTTAGGTGCGTTCACCAGAAAGCACTTGGATAAGCCATCATGGATGTATTCCAATGCGACACAACTCACAAAGAAGAGCTTATGAAATCATTCATTGTTATATTGGTCATCCCAATAACACTGTGCCTAAATTTCGCCACCAATAAGCTGTTATTGTGTAACAAACCTGAATTTAAAAGGTGTTTGGATTTTAAGAAAATTAAAGGAAAATACAATAGTCAAATTCGAGATGCCTAGCCTACAAAGATAAAACTAAATGCTAGACAATTCTTATGTTCTTCAATGCCCTTTATATTGGAAATACACTATATTTATAGCCACATGAGCTTCTAATCAACTTCTTACTATGGGCGGCTCTAAGGTAATTGCGGCCTTAGGCGAAACCCCAAAGTGAGGTTTTTTATAATAATTTATAAAATAATATATTTTAAAAAAATAAAGGGTTAATTACACTTTGCACCCACGTGGTTTAGAAGTCCTGACACTTTGCACCACATTCTTTCAATTTTGAGATATTTCACCCACGTGGTTTGGGCTTCTTTCAATTTGCACCCCATAATCTATTATTTGTTATTTCGAACGGAAAAGTCAATTACATGTTTTGCACGTGGCTCACTTGCCCATTTTGTCCATAATATTCAAAAAGGCTTAATTACACTTTGCATCCCGTTCTTTGATTTTTGAGACACTTTGCACGAAAAAAATTAGTTATGCATTCTACACGTGGTTGACTTTTTTGTTCTAAATAACGGATAAATTGACGAAGGGTGCAAAGTGTCAAGACCTCTATACCACGAGGGTGAAATGTTTGAAAGTTAAAAGAATAGGTGCAAAGTATTAAGATCTCTAAACCACGTGAGTGCAAAGTGTAATTAATCCTAAAATAAAATATTAATCAAATTTATTTAAAATGTATTCTTCTAGCTTTTTGAGATACAAAATTCCTCATCAAAGTTTTATATTCTAAATTTGTTAATATATCATTTTCAATTGATAATATTAAATTTGTTAATTTATCATTTTCAATTGATAATATTGCTAATTCATTTCATCTTTCATTGGTGTCATGGTCGATACTAAGTAGGACTTTATTAGTTTTAGTTTTAAAAAACTTCTTTCTACAGAAGCAACGGTCACAAGTATTGTCAATAAATTATTATAAAACATAATAATGAAACTAAAATAAACATAAACACAAACTTAAAATAAGACTAATAGCGCCTGGGGCTTTAGTGACGAGTGATCTTGATGTCCAGTGCTAGAGCCAAGATATTTTTGGGATCTAAGCTTGAGTTAAGAATGAGAAGTTTTGTTGTTTTCTCATTAAACCTGTTGTTCAGCTCTTGTAATTAAGAGTCTATGATAGCTATAAATATGTCAATTCGATAATGATGCTACAATGTGATACGATCTCCTTTATTGGAAGATCTACCTCGGCCCAATGTATGGAACATACATCTCGACCCAATGTGTATGGAGCAGACATATAGGAACTTTAATATCAAATCTTCCACAAAATGACTTCACATTCTCAAGAAAGTCTCTCAACCATTTTCTCTCAACTTTTGAATGTGTTCTTTTGTAGTTTTGATGAAATGCATCACATTCAAAATGTCTTCAGTTTGTTGTTGTAATGCTTGACATAGAGAATCTGTAACTCCCATTTATTCTCTAATCAAATGAAAAATAAAAATAAACTCAAATGACATCATACCAGAGTATGTTGCATCGGCATCGCCACGTTGAGAATAAGTAGAACCTTCAATAATAATATTTTGGATTACTTTCAAAGTTGCCTGAAACATTCTTATCAAGCTGCACATAGAATTAAAATGAGAGCTCCACCTCGTATCTCCAGCTCGTTTCAAACTACCAATTTGATTTGCCCTTTTCTAGTTTCAAGTTCATCAATAGTAATCAAATGTGCAATTTCAGTTGCTTGGGTAGCATGCAATTCATCATTCCTTTTACAAAAGGCACTAACAATATTGATAATGTAACTTAACTTTGTAAAAAACTGATGAACTGAAAGCACTTATTTTGATGCGCAACTAAAACTAGTTGTAAGCGATGAGCCATACAATGCACATAATAAGCATAAGGATAATCATTAAGAAATAGAGTTTGTAATCCATTCCACTCACCACGCATATTGCTAGCACCATTATGTTAGAGCACAAGATTGTAGCGGAAAGAATCGTTGAATCAAAGCAGCCCAAGCATTTTGCCTCATTCTAATCCACACACACAATTCTTGAGAGAGTTTAGAGATAGAGTCTCACGTGAAAATGAATTCTTTTATTTCTCAAATGAACTTCTTAGCTATTTATAATGGTTTGCTCATAACTCAACTATGCTTATGCGTGAAATCTTTAGAGACCTCAAATCTCGGCAGTAGTATCGTCATGAAAAACTCATTTTCATTAAATCCTCTTATATTTTGTATTTTGAATGTATGGGCTTCTACAAATTGTGATCATGTCCATTAACATATCACAATTGACCCCCGAGATAATGAGATTGTTTTTGTGAAATCCCTTTTGCTAATAATTATACACTTATTTATCCTTCCACCATACTATATTCCACATGAGCTAATAGAACCAGAATAATATCACCGATTAAGTCTCTTGCTCATATAATTCTTAATTCTCAATCTGTACCCAGTTGGACTCCTAAAAAATTTCAAAAACAATTTTCGCAAATCATTTTTAATATATATATATAAGTAAAACCGTGAAAACACTTTTTACAAAATCTCGTTGTACAATGTTTTTATTTGAGTCCAACAATATACAAACATAATTAATATACTCCCTTATCATAAGAGACTGGTTTCCTGCAAAGGGAAATATTTCTATGAAGATCATTACCAAATGACTCAATCAAAGCATAAGTACATAACAAACAAATCTGCATAACTCTCTCAGGTCTAAGGACAACATAAGCTAATTGTGCTGAATACCATTCTCTACATCATTGATTGTTTCCAAAAGGTATTCAAATTTAATCTAGTTCAGTGCATGTACTCTATATTGCACCCACTCGTTTGCTTAAGGTCACCACCTCAATGACAAGTCCATTATTCTATCTTATAGAGGCACAACGAGTGTAGACCTATATACATTATCATGTAAGAACAAAGTGACCGAAAAGTCATACAATTTATTAATCATTAGCCTGACTTTGTTGCATCTTATGTCATTGCATGTACCAACCTATATTGCAGCATTCATTAACTCTCCCAACAAACAAATCAATTCTCTATGATTCAAAGTGATATGGCATGTAATCAAGAACACCTCTTTCCGAAAGCATTGTTCTAGAGAGCAAGAAGCCTTCTTTAAGAGGGAGATCAACATTAAAACTAACCTTAATTAGGAAGAACCACTTATAAGAGATGCCATCAAGAATTGGATCTATATCCACCGGTCGACCAATGGAAGCCCCAATACTACTGATGTTTTGCTTGTTCATACTTGCCATGGGTAAACCATGCACTTGTATCCAAAAAGTGGCTTAGGAAAGATCGACTTCACCAATCGTCATTTTCGGAGACCAATTTTGTAACATTAGGAAATGCCCTTTAAAATTCCGCGGGGCCATCTACAATACCCTCTTTTATCTTGGCAACGAAAAAATTAGAAAAGATAAGTAGAATTTTCCATAGCTTCAATTTTTAAATCCACAACAAATTTCCAAATGGCAGCAATGATGCTTAAAATAATAGATTTGGCTGGAGGTTTCATTCCAAAGAGTTTGCCAATAAGAACCTTTCTTGGATTGCATTCGGGCCAAATCTAAATCGAAAGATAAACGCCTAGGGAGAGAGTTCCAAGAGAGGTCACGTGTAATAAGATCGATTGGGGCTGAAAGGTCTGACATCGAGAAGACTCAAACTAGAAACAGGTTGCTGAGGCAACAAGGAGACTACCCACATCCATCAATAACGGGCATAAAATAAGATGAGGAAAAGAAGATCCAGAGTGCAGAAATAGATTTAGCCGATAGCTAAAAGTAACAACAGTTGGAACAGAAGGAATGAAGGGGAAAGGACATGAGATTAGGTAGGTGAGGGATGGAGGAAAAGAGGAAAAAGAAAAATCAAGAAACCAGGTAGGGATAAAAAACCCTAGGAGATAGGAGAGAAAAACTGTCGGTAAATAAGTTATTTTCTTAATCATCAATTTCAATAACGTAGATCAGGCCCTAGCAGGTACACCATCTTTGAAGAGGTTCCAATGTATACAATATGCACCTAGCTTTCTTTTATTAGTTATTTTTAAATTCACATTGCTATTATCTACATCATCAAGTGTACATTAAAATGCAGGATCACACACATGACAGATCTTTAGAGTTTAGAATTTGAGGATTCCAATTTAATTCAATAGCACATTTTAGCCAATTAATGTTGATAGTGATCTTAATCCCCACTTTATGGATTTAGTTACAAAAAATTATCTATTCAATTTGAGAATCGCATAGCAAGAAAGGGCAACGGTTGACTATACAGTTTGAAAGAGATAGTCTTATATAACTAAAGGGGAGAATTTAGTATTTAGGAAATAGATAAGCATAGATGGCCATTAAGCCCTACGCAGAAGCAGTCCTGTAAGAGTTTATTTGATGGCCATGAAGCCCTACGCAGAAGTAGCCTTGTAAAAGCAATAACCTCTGCATTCATAAAGGTGACTTAGGTGCGTTCACCAGAAAGCACTTGGATAAGCCATCATGGATGTATTCCAATGCGACACAACTCACAAAGAAGAGCTTATGAAATCATTCATTGTTATATTGGTCATCCCAATAACACTGTGCCTAAATTTCGCCACCAATAAGCTGTTATTGTGTAACAAACCTCAATAGTCAAATTCGAGATGCCTAGCCTACAAAGATAAAACTAAATGCTAGACAATTCTTATGTTCTTCAATGCCCTTTATATTGGAAATACACTATATTTATAGCCACATGAGCTTCTAATCAACTTCTTACTATGGGCGGCTCTAAGGTAATTGCGGCCTTATGAGGTTTTTTATAATCACTTTGCACCCACGTGGTTTAGAAGTCCTGACACTTTGCACCACATTCTTTCAATTTTGAGATATTTCACCCACGTAATTTGCACCCATAATCTATTATTTGTTATTTCGAACGGAAAAGTCAATTACATGTTTTGCAACTTGCCCATTTTGTCCATAATATTCAAAAAGGCTTAATTACACTTTGCATATTTTTGAGACACTTTGCACGAAAAAAATTAGTTATGCATTCTACACGTGGTTGACTTTTTTGTTCTAAATAACGGATAAATTGACGAAGGGTGCAAAGTGTCAAGACCTCTATTGAAATGTTTGAAAGTTAAAAGAATAGGTGCAAAGTATTAAGATCTCTAAACCACGTGAGTGCAAAGTGTAATTAATCGTATTCTTCTAGGAGATGTTTTATATTCTAAATTTCATTTTCAATTGCATTTTCAATTGATACTAATGCAATACTAAGTAGTTTACTTCTTTCTATTATTGTCAATAAATTATTATAAAACATAATAATGAAACTAAAATAAACATAAACACAAACTTAAAATAAGACTAATAGAGTGACGAGTGATCTTGATGTCCAGTGCTAGAGCCAAGATATTTTTGGGATCTAAGCTTGAGTTAAGAATCTCATTAAACCTGTTGTTCAGCTCTTGTAATTTCTATGATAGCTATAAATATGTCAATTCGATAATGATGCTACAATGTGATACGATCTCCTTTATTGGAAGATCTACCTCGGCCCAATGTATGGAACATACATCTCGACCCAATCATATAGGAGACTTCACATTCTTCGAATAGTTTTGAAAATGCATTTCAAAATGTCTTTAATGCTTGACATAGAGAATTGTAACTCCCATGTAAAAATAAACTCAAATGACATCATACCAGAGTATGTTGCATCGGCATCGCCACGTTGAGAATAAGTAGAACCTTCAATAATAATATTTTGGATTACTTTCAAAGTTGCCTGAAACATTCTTATCAAGCTGCACATAGAATTAAAATGAGAGCTCCACCTCGTATCTCCAGCTCGTTTCAAACTACCAATTTGATTTGCCCTTTTCTAGTTTCAAGTTCATCAATAGTAATTGTTTTCAGTTGCTCATGCAATTCATCAACATAACAATATTGACAACCTGATGAACTTTATTTTGATGCGCGCTTAAATGGCATCACAGCATAAGCACCACTATCAATTCGCATCGTAAGAGGCCTCAAAAAAATTGAACACACTTGACTCTGGTGAAAATGCAGTGAGAGTTTTGCCTGGGGCAATTACACTGAGATCTTTGAAGAAGGGGAGATGGTCCTCATCCTCTTCTTTTCCCCGGATCTATATTATGCTTCCAACAATCAGATGCCTCCTGTCATGAAGCGTGAAATTAACATATTTTAACAAGCAATATAATATCAATTAAGTCATATGTAAGTTGGACTGCAAGTAAATGAAGCACCAGAGACCTATATTGAACAATTATACAAATTCACTTACATGCATTTATCTCTATGAAGATCATTACCAAATACTCCAAAGCATAAGGCATAACTCTCTCAGGTCCTAATTAATACCATTCTCTACATCAATTGTTTCCAAAAGGTGTTCAGTGCATGTAATATTGCACCCACTCGTAAGGTCACCACCTCAATGACGATCCATTATTCTATCTTATAGAGGCACAACGAGTGTAGACCTACATGTATCTCGGTCTAGAACAAAGTGATCAACAAGGATCCGAAAAGTCATACTTCGATTTATTAATCATTAGCCTGACTTTTCTAAAATGTTGCTTAAAATATGACATTTTATGTCATTGCAAAATATAACATCTTATGTCATTGCATGTACCAAAAAAAATATACAAGTGATTAATAAACAACAATAATTATCTCATAATTATTCAAAATGATTGGTTTTAAGGGCATACATCTAACACATTATATCTTTTTCCTCAAATATTTTGTATGTTGAGATTGTGTCGAATATGGATAGTAGAGATTTTATTTGTAAGAGTTAAGGCAAAAGTGTCCTTAAAATATACAGTATCAAAGAAACGTTCTTTGACAAAACATTCATTATCAACAAATCTCAGAATAAGAGTCATTTATTCCCTTCTAGATTCATCTCGAGTTTCATCCATTATGATACATTTTTTTTTGGCTTGCCCATGATGAATTCTAAGATTTGTCCAGAAACTTGAAAATTATTTTTGTATTAGTTCTATGATTTTTCTAATGAGCATATTGTGGCATAAAATTATTAAAATATACACTTTAAATATACATTTTATTTTGGAGGGGCATTTTGATCAATGCACATTAATTTTTGGATACCTTAACGCCCAAATCAAACAAAAGCCAAAATCAAATTTCACAAATGCAGAAAGTCAAAGTCGAATAAAATATCGACTACAGATCCCCATATGAGTTTTTGATTGAAGAATTTTTTGAATTTGAAAGGTTCATGTGATTATTTTATATTGTCTACAATTAGGTTTTGATGGGTGAGATTTGATTTTTTGTGGAGCCTAATTATTTAATCCATAGCACATATTTTTTTTTGCAAATTAAATCATTAAGTGTGTCAAATAACACAAAATATTTTTAAAGAATCATCAACCATTGAAAAAGAATTTTTTTCCTAAAAATGTTTTAATGAATTTTTTTATATAAAATAATAGTTTTACAAGCAAAAAAATAGGAGGTTATTAGTGATTTGTAATTTTGGTAATTTTGCTCGGTTTATTTTGGCTTATTATACTGTTTTAGGGGAAGGATTTTCAACCTTTTTGTGTGTTTGGCAGGGGAAAAAAATGTCAGCAAGGAAAAATAATGTCTTAGTCTGCGATAAAATTAGGCCACCTAAAATAACTTAATTTCTTAAAGATTTGTTATCACACTACAATTTCAAAAGATGTCTCTGGAAGCATGCAGTTCTATGACTTATTTCAAAGTAACTGCCACTGGGTCAATTAAACAGTGTAGAACTATACATTAAGCACTCAAACACACAATAAATACATCAATACCAGCTCCTAAGGTATATTCCAAAATGGTTGCACCTTACTCCAAAAGGAGACTCTCATTATTCTTACTTCTCATCACACAACTAAGCTATGATACCAAGCAATTTATTTCACTATTTATATGAAAAATAAACATAAATTTCATGTTTTCAATAATTAATGCATACAATCGACTATTTCATGTTCAAATATACTCTGCGCACTAAAATAATATTTATTTTCAAAATATTATATGTATGTGTAATTTATAAAATATGTTTAACTAATTTTATTTAAATATTAGTTAATATTCGGTTGTAATTTTTTTTTCTTTCTAAATTTATAGAATATTAGATGGTAGTATGAAAATTTAGGTAAATTTGAGTTTTGCCGGAGCTCGTAAAAAATTGTAAATTTTGGATGTCAGCAAAGCAAGTGTGTTCCTTCCAAACAAATTCACTAACTGAACATTCGAAAACACTCTGGACTGGAAACAGGTTTGGAGAGAGAGACAGAGAGGTGGGGAGGGAGAGAGTTGTGTATCATGAATGAAGAGGGATTTGAAGAATGGGACGCGGATTTCTTGGACCAACTCATCCAAGTAGAAGAGCTAGCCCTCTCCGCCTCCACTTCCTCCGCCGCTTATCAGCCCCTAAACCCTTCTCAGCCACTCATCCAAGTAGAGCAGCATGAACCGCTGCGTCCTGTGGCGGCTTCTTCTCACTACGACCCCGTGATCAGCTACTCGCCTCCACGAGAGCTCTCTCAGAGGACCTCCCGTTACGATTCTTTTCCTCCCTCCTCAAACGCGATTGGCAAATGCGCCTTTTCGCCGACTTCGCTTCGCCGGTCCGGCAATGGCAAAAAGCTCGAAATTGAAAGGTTAAAGGTTAGTTTTCTTTTTCCTTTGTTTTAAAAGTAATTGCTCATCCTGGAATATTGAAAAAAAAAAAAAAAAATTGCAAACCAGTTTTGTTTGTTTGTGCGTGTAGACAAGTGTACGCGTGTATATTCGATCTTCATCATTATTAACTGCGCGTTAAGGAATTCTTGAATTTTTTTTGCAAAGATTTTCGGCGGAGTTGAAGGGTTTCTGGACTTTTATTGAACATGCATTGCATTTGGTTAGTAACGTAAGTGTTCTGTGCATGCCATTGAGCAAGGTGTCTACTGTTATTTGAAGGAAGAATAAAGCTAAGGACTGTTTTTGGATGTGGCTCTCAAAACTCCTGCTAAGTGGAAAGCTTGAGCTTGATATTTATTGGGTGAAGGATGACTGATAATACATGAGGTTATAATGAAAACTGAATGGGATGGGCTTAGGAAATTTGGAAAGTTCGTGGGGCATGTGTTATATTTGGATTTTCACTAATAATAATAATAAAAAATATTTGGATTTTCCGAGATTATTGGAGACGGGTTGAAAATATGCTTGAGAAAAATCTCAGGTTCCTTTTAGGAGTTGTTTTTATTCCTTCTTTTCATTTATTTAACGTGGGATTTATGTTTTGGGTGTTACATGTATTTTTGGCACCTTACACCGAGTTTGGAGAGACAAAAATAGAAATAAAAAACCTTTACTTTCCCATCTACTAAAGGATTGATCTAAGTTCTAATTGAGGTGTTCATGAATCATACCTGCAGAGGGAGCTGGTACATGCATCGAAGCAGCTTAGAGACCTGGTACTTTACATTTTTGTTTTCGCTCTTAATTCTGCTTAATAACCATATTATGCAGTAATTTTCCTCTTCCTTTTCCTTTTGATGGTAACTTGACATTTTTGACAGATGATACTTGTGATATATTTCAGATCAATTATACTCTAATAAAGCTGTATGTAGGCTTCCATGGGCTACGCAGTTAATTCTGTTAATAAAATTTGATGTTTCAGGGAAGTGAATTCCAGGATTTCTTTTAAGTAGTTGTTAGCAATTTGAGCTCTAGGCTGTTCCTCTTTTTCAATTCTGTGTTTTACTACCTGAAGAGAATTTGTTCAATTGATTAATTAATAGTAGTATCATACATATAGCTGCTTCTATTGTGTACAAATTTTATTATTTGCCGCAATTTAAACTTCATGATTGTTTTGTTTTGCACTACTTGATAGTATGTTACTTGATTTTGGTTTTGTACCAAACATATTTTACCATATAGTTCAAACAAGTGGTATTATAGCTATGGAGAGGATGTGGTGTTTTCATGTGCACTATGTTCCCAAACTAGGTGCTAGTTTCTAATGAGCCAATATAATTGCATATAATGTGGCTTCCGTGTATTGTTCTAGTCTTGACATTTCATGCTTCTCAACTCACTCTCTCTCTCTCTCTCTCTCTCTTCTATCTATTTATCTTTCTATCTATCTATCTTTGTTGCTTTGGTTGTGTGATGACTCTTTGACGTGCATAATTATCCTAAAAAGCAACCCAAATAACAAAAATTTACCGTACTCATTCAGGAGCAGGAGTGCCTTGAATTAAGGAAGGAAAGAGACAAAAATGAGGAGCAGCTTCCATGTGTATTTTCCAAGAATGAAGTAGAAGATATTGATGTTCGCTCTTCAAAGACTTCGAGTTTGTGAGTGAAAATTCCTCTTTCTTGTCACACCAGCGTACTGTCTTTATATGGCAGATTTTTGGACATTTAAATTAGTCTGGTGACTCTCTATCAAATACAGTCACCTTCAATGAATGAAGACAGTAGAATGTCTCTATAAAATCTAGGAATTGGCAAATGAGGCTGTGTGTAGATGAGCCCTCATACAGTATATGACCCACAAATTGACTGCTTATACAATATGTGACACAAATTGACATTGCTGTTGAAGTCTCGTTTCAGATATGATAGATACTGTCTCATAAAACTTCCTGTGTGCTGTATGCTGATATTACTGTCTGTTTGTCTTTCTTTTTGCCATGTCATTGGCTAAGTATTTGCTTTTTGTGGACACTACGAAAATTCTTCGTTGTTGGAATTATCAGGTTGTTTATCAAATGATTGAATTTTTGTTGTGTTTAGGAGATTGTTCCACATTGTCTTTGGCAGAAAACTCCTAATTTATACCTGAGCTAGACCAAGATTATAAACCAGAAAATTTCTTTCATCCAACTTACCCCAATAACACATAATTGTAACTAATCCCCATATGTAACCATGCATGACTATGTAACATTCTAAAAACTCATCATTTGAAGCTCTCTCTACTGCAAACCTAACATGCAACTCAGATTTAGAGTTTGATCAAACATGCAAAGCAAAAATACTTGCTGTCCCACACAACAATTGCACAATGATTCACGGTACCTCTTAAGCGTTTAGGTTAACTGCTATACTCCTTACCTTTTCTTTCCTTGCTGAAGCAGAGCCTCAACAGAACATAAATGCAAGAAAAAATAAATATGGAAACTTAAATGCAACCGAATTATCGAGGAAGGTGGAGAAGGGAAAGAAGAAACTCAACCTCTACTCTTTTGCACCACTCGGCTACTCCTCTTCTTCTTCTTCTTTTTTTTCTTTTTCCTTCTTTCCTCTTCTTCTTGTTCTTCTTCTTTGAGCTGCTCTTCCCTTTCCTTCTCTGGTTCGGTTTTCTCCTGAGCACACACAGCTCTCTCCCTCTCTTTCTTCTTTGATTCACGGTACAAAAGTAACTAAAGCTCTCTTGTTTTGCTTTTCCCTTATAAACCTTCGGAACCTAGGTTAATTAGCTAACCCATTCATCGTTGCATGAGTTGATTACTATAGCATGCATGGACGGGGAGTGGCCGGCTGTTCATGCTAGACACTTGGCCACTTCTCCTCTCAATTCAAGTCTCTTCAATGTTCCCTCTAATTAAATGGGCTGGACCTTCTCCTTTGGACCTCCTTTTTTTTTTTTTTTTTTTTAAAATCTTGCTTCTAAGCCCATTCCAATATTTCAAAGCCCCAAAACCTCAAATGCTATTGGGCCCAAATTCAAAAACTCATTAAAGCTTTCCCATAAAACAATAGGTCCGGTCACCAAATGCCCAAACTAAATCATTTAAGCTCTTTCGCTCTTTTTTTTCCTCCACTAAATACTTGCTTTCAAATTTTTAAAAATTAATCACCTCTATTAGTAAAAATTAATCATCGCCTAATTCCCTTAAAGCACCTGATTTAGGTGACGGGTGTTATAGTTCTAAACCCACAATGAAAATCATACCTAGATGAACCTTGGTCTGGTTTCCTACCTTGAAAATGAGGTAATTTGCAGATTCGTTCTAACCATTTCTATTGGCTTTTCCACACAGTCAGGATCTCCTATCTGGCTAAGTACACTAACCCCCTCTCCAGGGATCATTAATTTCTCTCCCAAAAATCAAGAGCCACTTCCCTAACAAGGTGTTAGTGGGCTCACTTAACCTTGTAGTTGCTAAACTGCCCTGCTGAATAGAGCAACAAACACTATTCCTCTTTTGCACTGCAAATCTCTTGTGGCAACCCTTTTTATTTATTTATAAGCTACATGCTCGCCTGAGTATCTTGAACTCCTATTCTTACCCTCCATCTTGTTCATACGAGAAGAGGAGGTGACATTTGGGTTATGGCCACAAACCTTTTGGTTTGGTAGGATGTTTTGTAGTTGGCTGGATCGACATTTTCATCTTTCATCTAACTTGAAAGTTGAGAGGCTAAATGACGCCACAATATTTTAATCTTTTACCTCTTTTTTGTCTAAGGTATACACGTATGAAGAGAATTTATGATTTGGTTGTATGTAAAGGGGATGATTGAGGGATGTGGGATGTTTTGTATCATTATTTCTGAAATGTCAACAGTATGTGCCAGCAAAAACAGTTGTGATTGATTGTGGCCTCAGTGGCAGGGAATTTGGAGTTGGTTTGAACCACGGGGTTCCTCACAAAATACAAAATGCAATGCCTTCAAATGATCGGGCTTGCTCTCGGGCTGATAGAGGTGAGCAATCGGTCAAGATCATTGTTTCTTCACCAGAATGTTCTCTATAATTGTTCTTCTGCATCTTTTTTATGTCTTTTGTTGTGTGCCAGTTATGCCGAGTTGTAAAACCATTGGAGTTCAGACAGAGGAAGCTGGTGATCCTGCTCAAGTAACTTTAGATGATGATCCACCTGCTTGTCATGCTCTCTCTGAGAAGTTGTTAGCCATCTGGGGCTCTCCAAGCGACCAAAACCTTGGAAGGAATCTGATTTCCAAGTTGCTTGTCACTTGTCAGGCAGATTTACATGTCCTTTTTGGGTTCATGAGCAGGAATGTATCAAGATCAACAAGGGACCCTGTTGCAGATGGAAGTTCTACTGATGTAGCTTTGAAGCTCCATATGCACTCTTTTCATACATCAGAGGCTGCAAGAGTGTCTCATCTCTACTCTGTGCTGACAAAGGTACATTTTTTTATCTTAGCATTTGCTTGTTTGAGCTGGAGATGTCACCCGCCTTAAATGTACAATGCTAGTGCCAAAAAGGTAATTTGTTGTGTTAGCAGAAAAATGATGGTCATATATCTTATTTGCCTCAAATTTTCATCATTATAGCTGTGAGAGATAATCATCCTAGATTTGTGGCTGTGCGCCTACAATGCTATGGTTTATTTGTATTGCTGGGGAAGACCTTAGCGTATGGGTGCATGTCAATATTGGCTCGAAAGTTCAATACATAAAATTGTAGATAGTATAAGAGTTGCAAATCAACATAAAAATA
The DNA here is from genome assembly GCA_003952965.2 of Morella rubra. NCBI lineage: Eukaryota > Viridiplantae > Streptophyta > Magnoliopsida > Fagales > Myricaceae > Morella > Morella rubra. The sequence goes on from CM025852.1 coordinate 16,680,603, forward strand.
TGTGAGCCACAGAAGGATTTATTCCAGTTATTATACCACAATGGGTGGGGGGTTCTTCGACCAACCGGTCAAATGTTCTACCCATGAGTTATGTTTTATGGTTTTGGCTTTTTAACTGCTTAGATGAGTTTTGTCCTCATTTTTGTTTTCTCATCTCATGAAAATCATGTTATAGGGGTTGTTTTCAAAACCCAGAGGGTCATTTTATTGTCTGTATCTTTGTGGTCATTTTAGTGAGACCTTGATAGTGGCTATTTTCTTGCAGTATCTTTGTTTTATGTTTCTTTGTAGTGTGAAACTACTTTTATTAATGTGGTTGAAACTGTTTGGACCTTATGCTAGTTTAATCTGTCTTTTGCTCTTAAATTGTGTAGTTGAATTTTCTCTTGCTTTATGTCTTCAATCAGTATATTAAATAATGAATATCCATATGTTGTCATTAACGAGTTTACTCTTGCTGAACTGGCAGGCATAATCTGTGTTTTATTTGAGTTATCATGCCTGAAAAAATTAATTGTTTGATTATCTCTTTACTGATTCTTATTGCAGATCAGTGATGGAGTGGTGCCGTTGGAGTCTTTGTTTGAACCATTGCTCGATCTCTGTAGTCTTGAAAATGTGAGTTGGTGGCCATTTTTGTTTTGTGTTTTTTTTTTCCTCTTTCAGGACTTTTTAAATCCTCTTAGAATTTTGTTTCATCATATGATCTTTTTAACGAACAAAGAAGTGCCTTTATATCGGATTGTACATGTAGAATCATACAATTAAAACCTTTACTCATTCATTGTTATGAAAGGAACCAAATGAACTATTTAGCGAAGTGTAGTAGTGGAATTTAGCCGAAGCTGTCTTGACTATGAGCTCACAGGATGACCCCCCCTCCCCCCTCTTTCCCTTCCCCAGGCGGGGGAAGAAAATAAAGGAAAGAAAAATATGTTGAGATACCACTATGTGATATTTTTGTTTTAGCTTTTTTTTATCTATGTTTACACTGAAGGAGTTTCTTTCGCTCACATCTTTACTCTTTTCCTTTGCTCCCTGACCTCTTGTTGATGGATTTAAAATTCCTTTTTGTTAAAGGTTGTCATCGTTCATAGATCTTTACGTATACTGCATGGCTTTTTGAAGTACCTCTTGAGTTTGGAAAGGAAGTTCGAAAAAAGGTATCATACTCTGTTTTACATGTTTTGGTTTCAATCATTTCAGTTCCATTGTTCAAATTGGAAGCACTAAATGGTATTTTTGTGAATTTGGATATGTTGGTTCATTGCTCCCCTTTTATTGTTAATTTAGTTTCTTTTTTATTTTCATAACCCCTAGTGGATCTTATTAAAGTTTTCAGAGTTTGGGAGGCTTTGAGTGCTTGCTCGTGGGTAACTTATCCTATCAGTAATGTGAGAAACATAAATATCATAACATTGAATTCTCATATCGGTGTATAAATATTCCAAAGTTATAAATACTTATATGATTTGGTGAACCTACCTAGGAAATGGGAAAACAGGTGAAGAAACTGATTATAATCAATAAACTGGTTGAGACAAATGATGGGGTGTATGTTCACGTGGTAAATAGAATTCTAGCTTTGGTTAGACTTCACCAAGTAACTTTAAGATGTATGACTTTCCTTTTCATCCTTTTTGACTTTTCTTTCTCAATATCCACATGCCATCTCTTATTTGTAATAAAGGATGTAGTTATAATCCCCGGTCAGCGTGAATGTGGGATGAAGCAAAATAGTTGTGCAAGATTAATGATATAATTCCCCCTCCTGATGATACTTGGGGGTTGAGAGTGAAGGTTTTGCATGAGTCTGGTTGCACATGTTGTGAGGGTCTTGAACACGTTGGGGTGGTGAATCCAAAGAGTTAGGTTTGAGTTGGGTTCAGGTTTGCAAATAGTAGGTCTTGTTTATTGATAAAGGATGTAAATTGAGCGACTGGGTAACCTCTTCTATTTGCCCTTTGGACTGAGAATTTGAAATTGTTTTTTCTTTATTATCTTCAGTTTGTCTTGATGCAAAAAGTTCACATCTAATGTGTACGATGAAGCTCAACATCAAATAATCCGGTTCAAACAATTTCTTCATAGCTATTTGTTTGGCCCTAGATCAACATATTATTAACCAATATCATTCTGTTTTGTTAGGAATAAATGTCATAGATCATTATACTAATGTATATTTTAAAAGTTGACAAAAATGTCTCTGAAATTCATGTTATAATGGGTGTTTGAGTGCCATAAGTAGGCAAAAATGGTGCTTTTGGACAAAAATTGAACCCATTTGCCAATGTTGGAGTTGTCTTGTAGTACTTTTTGAGTCGGAGGATCTAAAAAGAAGAGAGCGACTGTAGTCAAGCAAGAGGAGTAAAGTGTGTGAGAGAGAGAGAGAGAGCTGCATGAAGGGGATTTTCTAGTAGTTGGGTGGTTGAGGCTGGTGGAACAGTGGCCATTGAGAAGGTATATCTGTGACTGATGGCTGAACACAGTGGTTGGTGGAAATTCTGTGGTACTCGTGATAGGTTTCTTTTCCCAGTACTAAGATAAGGTTTTCGTTGCCCCATGACAGGCATCATAATACTCAAAAGGATGGAATTCTTGTTGGAGCTGATGTCAGGAGCTTCTGGCTATAATGTTCCACTTGGCTATAGCCCAATTGTCTCCAGTGCTCCCGAGACAATGTCCATCCTGCTAACTCAAATTTCTGATCTTTTGACTTTATTCTAGATTCTCCTGCTATTGTTTTGTCTGGAGGATCTTGCGCTACTTCTTTTATTCAAATCTTTTGTCATTTGTGGTTTGTTTGGGTGGTGGGGGTAGTTTAGCTACTTCTGGTTTTTCATAGTTTTTTTTTTTTCCAAATGCAGTTCTTTTTTCCGTTTGTAGGTCTGTGTTCTTATGAACTTTGATTTGATTTTTTCAGTGAACTCTACTCAGGGACAATGTCATTGTTGAAGAACTTTGTTCTGGAAACAACGCTGTGGATGGTCATGGATCTGATAGCAGCCTGTTGGGTGTGATCATAAATGAAACATCTTATGCTGGCTGTACTCCGCTTGGGATTATAGTACCTGATGCAGAAAGCCCATGCAAGAGAGAAACCTGGAGTCATGATATTGCTATCTCAGTTTCTCGTGTAGACTGGGTTTCCCTGGTTGAATTTATGCATCAAATTGTCATGAAGAATGCTGAAGAATGCGTGAGGCTAGAGGCTGTCTCAGTCATGAATGTGATTCTAATAGAGTCAGAGGCTTATATAGACAGGGAAAAGTGCGTTTTTGAATATTCTGTTGAATGCCCTACCATAACATGTGACATTGTTTCGTATCCTTAAAATGATAGTGCTTGACACAGGTTTGGCCAGAAGATGTTTTTTGAAAGTCTTTCACAATTGCTCAGAAAGGAAGCTGGCTTGCGAGTGCAAAAGCATGCTGTGCATCTTCTACATCTGCTGTTTAACTGTATGTTCGCATCTTTCATTTCTTCCTCACAAAAAAGAAGGCAAAACAAATAAAATATTTGTATTATATTGCTGCTCTTTCTATCTTATTTAAGTGTCCTGAAATCATCAGGATTGCCTTATACTATATCTAGTCTCATACCATTATCATTGTAGCTTCAAAATATTGTAAACTGGAATGCTTCAAGTTTAGGCTAGGTGTCTTATTAAAACTTTTCGAGTTTTCTAGGCAACATATTTTACCTGCACTCATGGGCATGTGGATCCTGGGGCTCAAACCCTGGTCCAGACCCTTACTCCATGCTTAGAGGGGAGGACTTGCCAATTGAACGAGGCTCATTGGCCTAGAGATTACCGTATTTGCTTCTATGACACTTATACTTTAACCGTACACTTCGAATTTGATATTGTGGTCACCTTTGTTTCTGAGGTATCAGCCACTGATTGAGCTTGAGATTGTTCAGTCCTTATAACATAGCATCTGAATAAAGAGAAACCTATAGCTACTACTGGTCTCATGTCAGCTGTTTACATCCCTGGTTCTGTTTGATTTCCAACTATGTAAACTCATTCTACCTTTGTAAACAGCTTTTGGTTCCTTGTTTAATGAAGGTCCAAAACTGTTGGCGATGTTTTGCTCTGGTTGTAACGAGGGCACCGATGATGCTCTTGATGATAATGCGAGACCTCAGAAATTCATCAATGTTCTTCATGGCTTGGCAGACTGTGTAACATGCCGTGGAAATGGTTTACAGGTAAGCCTGTTATAAAAGAATTCCCCTCGTCCTCTTTTATTTTTCCTTTCTCATTTCATGTTTTGATTCTGACGTATGGTGTGGACTTTGGAAATGGTTTTAAGTGGTTGATAAGGGCCTAGAGCCCATTCAGTTGATTTGTAAGGGCATTGGGCCCATTTCCTTAGCTTTTTAGGGCTTTGGGCTATTAGTCTTGTAGTTGGCCCTTCAGGGTCTGTCATGTTAAACGCATTTTCTAAGTTTTTCTCATATTTTAATATATTTCAGTTACTTTCCTAGAAAAAAGAGTGGTGTCTGCTTGTTGATGGTTGACACTATATACAATATCGTTCTTGGAAGGAACCTTTTTGGCTAAGATCTGGCTCATCATATTAATCTGTTTTGTAACAGCGATCAGATACACAAGGCATTCACTTCTAGTGGCGTATATTTTTGGACATAGCACACTTCGGTATTTATTTGATTTTCATTTGGGGAAGTGGGAGGGATAGGGGAGGCAACTATAGAGTTAGGGGAATAAGCGGCAATGTCGAGTTCCTGTAGGAGAATTAGTTTGCATGTGTAGCATACAAGGTTGTGGTACTGTTGACAACTTGAATAAGAGGAATAGTATTCCTGTCATGACTGGATAAATAAATAAAAATTGGACTGAATGTACCAAGGAAAAAAAATGATTGAATGAAAATTTTATCCCATTGGTGCTAGATGTGCAAAACCTCCGATGCATCAATGCTTCAACACATGTTACCTCACTGTTTTCTCGAGAGAGAAACAGTTCGAAGAGCTTTGGATTACCCATTTTGGAGGGGTAGAATGCTTCCGAGATCTGTGTCAGAGTTTTGATCCATCTCTTTCTCTTTGAGTTTTGAAATGTATTTACTTTTCTATTTGGTACAAGGGTGACAATTAAGCAAACAAGAGGGGCATTTGGTACTAGTAGTATGCTTTTTCTTCATTAATATTGTGCCTATCCCAAACCAAAACACTCAATTGAAGACTAATTATTTTTTTTGTGATTTCTCTTAAAATGCTTACCCAATGGTTCTGTTGGAAACATTTGCTGCTCAAATGAAATAAATAACCATACAATATGTTTAAATGATCAGAACAACCTGTCTTATGGTTACAATTTTAAACAATTGTGAATTCAGGAGTTGACACTATGTAGAAATGCCGTTATTGTGCTGGCTTTCTTAGCCTCATCTGGAAAACCTGGGTTTGAAATTCTTGTGAGTCCCAAGCTTTACAGAGAGGCAAACTTTCTTATGTTGATTTTGCAAGTACTGGTATCAGAGATGGACATAGAAGCAGCAGCATTTGCTGAACCACCAGAAATTTTCAAAGAGAGGTAAGTGGTCTCTGGATGCCTCTGGACAATGACTTCCCATGTTGCTTCTTAGTTGCAGAGTCAGCTTTAATTTTTCTTTTGTTGCATATAAATATTTGACTCTTATAGCTGATTGCAAGTTGCGTGAGATGCGACTTTTTAAGGCTCCCTACCATCTCTTCCCCCCTCACTACCCTCTCAATTTTGGCTTTATTAATAAATTTTTACTACTGAAAAATTATTGGGTACTTGGAGCGGAATGTGCATAATAGTACTCTGGTTAGTATGGTATGACTCCATTTTCTCGTAAATGAATTATAGCTATCTAAAATTTTTTTGGATCAGGGCAAATGTCTGAAATCTGAATCTAGGTATTATGATGTAATATTAGATTCCGTGTTAGCCACAACTATTAGTGATGCCATGGTCAGTCATTTACGAACTTTCTTTGTGTATGGACAATAAGTTTATGCAACCTACTTCAAAGTAAATGAACGGCTGCTTCAGCCATAACACAAGGAGCTCAATGCTGCAGATAAGTTGCAATTTAACTTACAAGAAATAACCTATTTAATGAACATGAAATTTAGAAAAAGGAATCCTCAAAGTACTAATATGCTCTCCATTTTGCAGAGAGTTGTAGTCTCTTGCTATTTTGATGTCTCCTATCACTGCTGGCGGCGTCCCTGTTTCCCTTTGTAACTTTACCATTCTGACTGTAGTAGATGGTAGCCACTCCAAGCAAGCGCAAACCTATATGCTTTAGTCAACTTACATGGATAAACACTTATATACTTAATGTGGCAACATTTAAATTACAAGGTGAAACAACATTTAAATGTAGAAGTGACAAAATCTTATCTAATCCAAAAATGGATTACCTTGACATCAGATACTGTGGACTTGTAAAAAGAGATCCATTACCTGCTATATATTGTGCAATTGGTTCTTGGTGGGGTTTATTACCTCATTGGTATATATATATATATATATATATATTTCTTTTTTTTTTCTCTTTTCTGAGATTGTCTACTCTGATGATTTTCATGTCTAGGACGCTGCTTTTTCGTGCTTATACTACTAAACAGATTTGTTTCCAACCCTGCATATTCTGTTTCTGGCTTGCGAGTCTTAACAAATAGCAGGGATATGGCCAGCTTGACCATTTACATTGCCAATAGGTTGTCCCGAAAAGATCAGAGACATGGGCAGCCTGACAGCATGATTAGACAGATGAGGGAATCTGAAATTGTGAATTTAGCTCAAGTATTCAAGAAAAGGGTTTTCACATATTTAGGAGATAGCATAACCTAGGAAAATCCCTTCCCATGGTTAAAATTTTTGTTTACCTCGGAGTTAGCTGCACTATGTAAGAATGGCCACTACAATGCTGAAAAAATGAGAGGTAGACCTAATTAGATTCACCCCTTTTTTTCCTTAATATTTTGGGTGGTGACCATAAGATTCGGTTCTAATCTGGAAAGTTTTGAGTAGCCTCAGCAGCTGAACAACATTTTGTTCGAACTTGGAGTGGATCATGAAGATGATACAGATCCCAAGTTTCTATCGGTTGTCGGCATGTATAATTCTGGCCTATTTTTTTTGTAGAAAACCCACCATACGTTATTGACTTTGATGTCAGTAGAGCTAATTAATATTGTGAATGCCAGCTGACGGAAGTGGAGTTGATTTTGTTGTCGCATGCTGTGGTAACAATCAAACTTGGCCGGCTTTTTGTATCGGTAAAATGAAGACATTCGGGACAGATGAATGAGATCATTTTTGATATCCTTTGTATTGGATTAGAAATGCAGTGCTAAGCTCCACAGTGCATGCGTGTATAATCAGCACAGCTTGCATTATTATTAAAGCTCGATTTAAAATCCTTGGGCATCTCTTTGCTGATGATCATCTTACATCTACTAGTTCCGGATTGCAGTGTTTATTTTCAGTTCTTGAACCAGTATTTTAACTTCACCAGTTTATGGCGTCGTGACCAGTAAAGTTCTTTCTATGGTCAAGACGAAAAATCTGAAAAGTCGATCGTTATTGATCAGTTGGCCACATTACTAGCTCTGCCTCATCAATCATTGAAAATGAAGCCTTTAAAGTTTGTTTTTTTTTCCTTTTTTCAAGGAAAGATGTTCGAATTTATTAGCGCAACAATACTTACTAAAAAAGAACTAAAAGAGTTAATCCGTACACAGCAATCGTCTATTATACTTTAACCGGAGTAATGTTCACCTTTCAGTTCAGATAGAACTAACAACTTCTTGAGGGAGACTAACAAAAAGATCTATCGATAAGAGATCATAAACAAGAATTGTATCAGTATGAAAGCTTATTACATAAATTCCATAGAATTGAAATTATCATCATTCAGACATGATAAAGAGAAACATGGATTTGAGGAATTAACACCCTTAATCCCTCCTAGAAATCCCAAAGATATCAATGAGAACAAGATCTCAGAAACCAACCAATGGAACAATTCGAGAGAATCTGCCTCTAGAATGACTGAAGAAAACCCAAAATCGCTATAGAGACGTAATCCATCTAAGGCACGCACATTCCAAATATAGTTTATTAGTAGATAGTTGAAAAACTAACTTGAAATTTTCATGGAAAATGAAAACTTGGAACAATCCTTGTCTGCATCTGCGTAAAAGTTACATAAAAGCAAAGTATAGAGCTCAAATGGTGTTATTCCGTACGGTGGAGTTCCGCCGAGTGCTGATGAGCAATTATTCAAGTACTCCATGATAAAGCGTACAAATAAAGTTCACGGGCCGAAAATACTACTTCCAATATGGAGGAAGTTCATGGCTTCGAGTGGGGGCAGAACCCTCTCTTTCGATCGATCCATATAGCGAGTAGACATCCCAGCCACCATCTCTCCAATAGGTAGAGTTAATCTCAGGTACATGTGCGACCTTCCAATAATCCCCACCTTCTATGTCTGGACGTAATTTCTCGACTAACTCAACAGGCATGTCAAAAAATTCCAGCAGTTTCAGCTTGCTAAGATGCTCAATACCTAATGGCAGCCTGTACAACGATTTGCAGCGCTGGAGTACTAGCTTTTCAAGGGAAGGCAGTGCTCCCATGTCTACTCTTACCATCTTCAGTTCATCCAATTTATCAAGGCCTAAAAACTGGAGCCTCTGAAATCCTTTAGCCTTGAAATGCAATGTCTCTCCCTCATAAACCTGCAGGAATTCCAGATGTACGAGATTGGGCAAATGTTGAAGCGATTCAAGTGGATCATCTCGTAGTTGACTCCACTTCAAAGATAACTTGGCCAAACTATGGAGAGAAGATATCCATTGCGGTAACTTCTCCAAGCGTCCTGACAAGTATAGCCGCTGAATAAATGGAGGGGGGGAAGATAGGCATTCAAGATCGATGATCTCGTTCTCTTCTGTTGAAGTTATAGACAGAGTACGGAGGTTTGTTAGCTTTTCAATGGAAGAGCAAAGAGCAACCCCATTCTCTCTTCTGAACTTCACAATGCCTAGCCTCCGCAGTTGATTCAGCTTTCCAAGCTCTATCATAATGACATCTCCACCCTGATCTGCCTCTATGAAGCAGAGCTTCTGTAAGGACCTGAGATTTCCTATTTGTGCCAAGGTCTTGAAACCATACTTGGAATTAAAGTGTGCATAAGATTGTACCTCATACCGATACACCAAAAGGTGGCGAAGTTTCTGAAGCTGTGAGATCTCAACCGGCAAAACATTGATGCATGTATGTTTAAGATCAAATGTCTCCAGGTTCTGTAGATTCCCAATTGTTCTTGGAATGGCTTTTATCTTTGTGCCCCTCAAGCTTAAATATTTCAGATGCAACAGCTTGACGATTTCATTTGGAAACACCACTAGAGCTGCACCTTCCAAATCTAACACATTGAGAAGCTTACAATCATGAACAAACAAACTGGGTTGAGAGGACTGAGAAAGTGAATCTACCCTTCGAAACATGAGCAAAGAACGAAGTCGAGAGATGCTCTGGCTATCGTGTAGATCCGGCATGGTTTTATGTATTGATAGACGACGAACTTTTTCTGGCCACATCGTGTCTTGTCCTCGAGCTATTGTCACAAAGTTTTGGTCTCTCGACTTCCGAATGATTATTTCACGAAGCAGGTCATGGACGCGACATGTTTTGATCCTCCCTTCACTGGTTGTCCCGGCCACTTGGATCAGGCTTCTGTTCAAGAGCTCGTAGAGGTAGCTGTCTGCAACTTCTTCCAATGTCATTCCTTCTCTGGCTTTCACAAATCCCTCCGCTATCCATAATCGAATTAGTCTCATTTTGTCAATGAGATGGTAGTCAGGAAAGACGCTCAAATACAGAAAAGAAGGCTTGAGATGGGAAGGCAAATCATAATAACTGAGTGACAGTATTTTTTGCATACTATTGAGCCTGACGTTTTCTTTGAGTTCGTCAGAAAGGCTACGCTGAATCATATCCCATTCCTCTATCCTCTCCTTGGTCGCCAATACACCGCTGATTGTCACAATTGCAAGTGGCAACCCTTCACACCTTGCGAGGATACTTTCTGTAGGACTCTTCAAAGATGGAGGGCAAGTGTCTTCACCAAAAGTCTTCCGGCAAAATAAAGTCCAGGACTCTTCAGCAGATAAAGGGTTCAGAGGAAAGACGTTACCATTGAACTCCTTGCAAGAGGCAGAAGCGACTTCAGAATTACGTGTTGTGAGCATTACTCGACTGCTACTGTTGTCTGGCAAGACATATTTTAAAGCATCCCAATCATCTATATGCCAGACGTCATCTAACACAATGAGGTACCTCTTCTGTTGCAAAAAGTTTTTGATTTTCGTTCTTAGCTGATCCTTGCTCATGCCGTCTACTCTTTGAGGAACTGGTCTCTTCTTGACCCTTATACAGTTGCTGAAACGTGTCTTTTAGGAGGTCTTCCATCTTAAACGACTCAGAAACAGTAATCCAAGCACGGTATTTGAAGTGGAGCTTCACTTGTGCATCTTCGTAGACTCTCTTCACCAGGGTGGTTTTCCCCAAACCTCCCATTCCAACCACCGAAAACGCTTTGCGTCCGTGTCACCCTTGGTAAGCCAGCTGATCAGCTCCTTCTTGGGCTTATCGATGCCCACTAGATCAGCCTCTTCTACCAGGAGGGCATCCTGTCGACGGTCATGGCGTCTTCTAGCAACAATATTTGCCTCAGCCAGTGTAGTTTCGCCTTGGAATCTCTGACGTCCCTCAGAGATGCTTGACATTCTGGATCTGATTTGTTGCATATCTAACGCAATCTGGTGTCGTGCTTTCAAGTTCCTTATGGAGGAAACAATTTTACCAAGAGAAGCATTTAAGTCATGCCTAGAAGGATGTGTGAGGCGCAGCCTGTATTCATCAAGAACATCTTCAATGTCATCAGCCACGTCTCTCACTTGCTTCACCCACACATCGACTTCAGGACTCCTCTCTTCCATTTCATCAGCAGCTATTAGGAAAGCTTTGATTTGCTCGAATTCGTCTGCAATCCACACAGCTTGATCCTTGACCCCCGTCAGTAGTTTTACCTCATCTTGAACCAAGGACGTGAGCTTGTCGAGTACAGCGTCTACCGGAATTTCAGCCATTGTTTATGAATGTTCCTTGGGTTTTTGGTAAGCTCTTGTGCTTGAGACTGTAAAGGAACTGGGCTTTTGGAGAAGAAAGGTTAACTGGAGATTAGGTCTTTGTCTGTATTTGTGGGCTGCTCTTCATATGTAACTATTCGATGTTTGGACTCGCATCTTATACTGTGAAGACCTATAACCCCACCCGGTTCAGATTGTAGAGGGAGGGAGAAATGGTCAAGTTTCCCAATACACTCACCATCTGCACCTAATTTTCCATCCAATGAAGTGGTCAATGAATTCTTTTACTTCCGCTCCAGGCTACTTGAAATTTCTTATTGGAAAGAGAATTCTATACACATTTTTCCAAAGGTTATTACCTTGTAATTTCCTCTCTTTATTTCGTGCCCCTTGGTAAGGTTCCACGCTAGTTCGTTTGCACCCGATTTCAAGCGAGTCAAAACTGCCAACTTCTCTTCAAGATTTGAGCACCACCAGTTAGATTTCTCAATTTGAACTGAAAGCTTTTTGTGAATTTCACAATCCCACGCATTAGACCAAAATATTTTCGTCAGGCCCCCCCTGAATTTCCGAAGCAACGTCGTTAGAACTTTCCACTTATGTCAACTTCAAATAATGGACATCCTTATCAATTTGACCACGGCGTCTTGCTACAAATTGTAGCCGCATAATCACCATGACTTCATCAAGTCTTTTCGGTCCGTAGATAATGCCCGCACTCGTGGTTCCCTCCACCCGCTGCCTGACTGTTTCGTATGTAATAATAGTCGCACTTTGTGTATTTTCCATTTTCCAGGCACTGCTCTGGCTGCCTCTCTTTTGACATGGTTAGTTATCCGCAGGGTCATTTAGCTTTTTGTTGGTCGTGGTTGTTTGACCCCTTGCTCGTTAGTCAGTCACCTCTAAGGAGGGTCTGACTTGCCCTTTAAATTGTGTAAACGAAATATTGAATTTTTTTAAAATTAATTAATGAGATGAACAGTTATGATAAAAAAAAAAAAAACAAAAATGCTACTCCCGGTTTCAAGTTATACAGTATCTGGCATTCTTTGACCTATATTTGTAAAGAAATAGAAGTTTTCATTATACAGTACCGGTTTCAAGGTTATCTGGATCAACGAGGCAGACCTTTCATGGTTGGATGGATCAAGAGAGTACTGTCTTAATTATTGACCAGGTTGATCATTGATTAGTGAGAGCTGATTTGGTCCATCCCTTTGAGTCTTGGCCTTAATGCGAAGAGTCAACAGGCTTTTGTTCTTCTTTCCGCGTGTTGTTGCAACATGTCTTGGTTGACATAGGACTCGGTCAATCACTCCTTTACAGTAGAAAGAATGGCAATGGAGAAGTGGATTGAACTCCAGCAAAGTCTGTCTCCTTTACAAGCACTTGTGAATGTTCACAAGATAAAGAGGCCGTTTCCTTTGTTAATAGAAAAAAGAAATTACTCTAATCAAGTTTTGTTACATTAACAACTTAGATCTCTAAATTAACCTTCATTGCTACTTAGATTTTCTCAAAGCGGACTTGGATGGGACAACGTGGGGACCGAGTTTGCTGGTCTCAAAGGATGTTGTGGAATTTTCCCGTGTGAACCAAAAGGGGCAGAGTTGTAAACCAGGCTATCAGTAATATAAACCTCACAGATCAACCATGTTTTATTTTAGATTTTTTTTTCATAGAAAGGAGGCTGGTAACTTCGAAATTTAGTAGGAACTCTCACTTATGGCATAGGAATACCGTGATTATATCTAAAACTAGACAAGACTCTCAAAAACAAAATAAAGGACTAAAATAAAAAATAAATTAGCAAAACAACAAAAAACAAAAACCTAAAATCAAACATTAGCAAAACTCATCGTATCAAGACGAAGAATACCTATTATACCATACAACAGAGCATCAAGACCCACACAATAAACCTGCTGACCACCAACAGACTACATCACTTGATAAACTTCACTGTCACCAAAGTTGACATTCCATCCTAAAGCCCCCTCCTTAGCTAATAAATATGCCGCTATATTATCAACCCTCATGCAAAATATAAGATATCTGAAAATTAAACCAAGGGAATAACGCTCAAATTTTATCCCAGTAATCCCACAAAAATCCCTAAAAATAGCTAATAAATGCCGAAAAATCCTAGAAAAATTTCTCCTTTTATTTTCTTTCAAAATCTTCATCCTAAAAATATATTTTGCTCTCTTCTTATTTTAAAAATTTCTAAGTAGGGACTTTTTGCATTAAAAATTAGAAAAATGCTTATATTTCATTCTTTTTGCCTATGTAACCCTTCTAAACCTAATTTTTTTCAAACTTTTGGCCTATGATCTTTTTATTTTCCTAAAAACTAAACCTATGGGTCACCTCCTAACCGAACCATGCACCCTAGACCTAATTTCAGAAACCATTTTTAACTTTTAACCCTAATGGACCTAAGCCTAGAACCTAATTACATATAGGCTTGCAATTGAAGCCTATTGGGACTCTCCAAAGCTAGCCCACATTTGGCCCAATCCACTCTCTAGGCCCAGCCCACCTCATTTTTTCTCCCTAAAACCAGCCAGCCCATAGATTGGACCCATTGGAATTTTTTGATCATTAATCATCATTATGTTACACAAAACCATGAATTCATGGAATTCTCTCATTGGTTGCCGCCCAGGCTCCCCAGTCCCTCCTCCATTTCTTGTGTATACCCCTTTAGCTAGTCCTAGACACAATTATACCTAGTCTAACTAACCCTAGAGACCTAAAGACTAACCCTAGTAGCTTAACCCTAGTTAGTGGTACTATGAATAGGAAGGTGGTGTGAGGTTAGCCTCACACCATATTCGGCCAAGGAGAGTGTTCGTAAGGGAGTTAGAATGACTTAGAAATGAGCTAGAGAGCAAGTTAGAGAAAGAAGAAGGAGAAAGAAGCAAAGAAGGAAGGAGAAATTTGAAGAGAAAAGGGAGAAGGTTGAGGTATCTCTTGAAGTTGTCATTTTGATCTTGATGCTAATAAAGATGCTTCTTATAGGTCCTTGATACTCAAGAGGTCAACAACTAACCAAAAATTCAAGAGGTAAGGAGTAGTTTTAATTTGGTGTTGTTAGTAGGCATGATCATATGATTAGGTTAAAAAAAAATGTTGAAAAACATGCTTAGATAGGGCTTGTAATCTTCCGAGATGCTCATTGCCTTGTTAGAAAAATGATTAGACTGGTTAAATGTTAGATTCAAGGGGAAGATAAAAAGGTTAGGTTAATATGATTTCAAAAAGAGAATATTGTTGCTTAAACTTTGATCATGAGCATATGACGTTGAAATAATGCATTCCATATGGTTTGGATGGTTGCTGGGTGTTTTGGGAGATATTAGAAAGCTTTAAAATTTGCACGTGGAGGTTTATGTAGATAATTGGAAGAATTAGAGAATTAGGTCATATTGGGCCAATTTTGTTAATCTGTGAGGACAACACACAAAAGCTATTATTGCATGGGCCAAATGACAGCGTTGCGGCACCAAAGTTGGAGGGCTAATTCAGGAAAGAGCCAGGAACATATGATCAAAATTTTGAGTCATTTGGAGTTAAAGTGAGTGAGTTATTAGCATTCAAAAATAGGGGTAGAAATGGCATTACAACAAATTTGACTTTTGGGACGGGTTTGTTTGGGACGCCAAAAAATCGGTCCCAAAAAGTACTCTTCCATCCTGAAAATTTTTTCTTTGGGACAGAAATTAAAACTATCTCAAAAAGTTGTTTTCACAACGATTTTTTTTTTCTTTTTGCGACAAAAATTTCCATCCAAAAAAAAAAAGTCGATTATTTGGGACAAAATTGTGTGCCTTCCCGAAAATGAGGCTTTTAGGGACAAATTTCTTCGTCCCAAAAACTCCGTTCGAACAAACACATGACCGTTATAACAGTTGAAAATGTTTTGGGACGAAATCTTGTTGTGTCCCAAAAAAAACGGTTCGAACGCTTATCACAATGCATTCAGACGCTTTTAAATACAGTTTGAACATTTCTTGAATGAAAAAAAAAAAAATTAAGCGGCAAAACAGTATCTTAGAAGTATTGTAACCGTTAGAACGTTAATGTAACCATTAGAACGATGAAAACAGTAAATCAAATAAAATTGTAAAATTAATAAAATTAATCAAAATCAAATACTTACATATAATGCCTTGTACATATTATATAATAATATCTTATACAAATTATTTAATATATAGTAACTTATACATATTATGTAATAGTACCTTATACATATTATATATAGTATTGAACATATTATTTAATACATAGTAACTTTAATATTATGTAATAGTACCTTATACATGTTATATATGTAATATATAGTACCTTATAGTAATATATAGTACATATCATTTATATATGATATATGTATATTATGTAATAATACTTATACTATTATATAATAGTACACATATTGTTTAATAGTACCTTATACATATTGTTTAATAGTACCTTATACATAATATGTAATAGTACCTTATACATGTTATATAATAGTACCTTGTACATATTATATATAGTATTATTGTTTTAATATACCTTATACATATTGTAGTATAGTACCTATATACATATTATATAATAGTACTTGTATATATGTAATATTATAGTACATTGTACATATTATGTAATAGTACCTTATACATATTATATAATAATACCTTGCACATATTACTTATATACCCTTATACATATTATGTAATAGTACCTTATACATATTAATATATAAATATATTATGTAATATACCTTATACATAATATGTAATAGTATTATACGTACCTTATACATATTATTTAAATTATTCCAAAAACGTTCGAACATATAAATACCGTTTGAACAAGAAAAAGTATGAAATGATGCCGTATCATTTCTAAAAAACTTTCGCATGATACTTCGATAACCGTTAGAATGATATTTATGTTCGTACCATTTTAAAGATTGTTCAAACGGGGTTTGAATGAAAATGAAAAATTAAGCCTCAAAATTACCCATATTTTTTCCGTTCGAATGCTTTTAAAGACCCTTCGAATGGGGTTTGAATGAAAATGAAAAATTAAGCGCCAAAATTATCCCCTCCCCCCTCTTTTTTTGTTAGAATGCTTTTAAAGACCGTTTGAATGAAAATGAAAAATTAAGCACCAAAATTACTGCATTTTTTCTGTTAGAATGCTTTTAAAGACCGTTTGAATGAGGTTTGAATGAAAATAAAAAAAAATTAATCGCCAAATGATGTGAACCTTGTCAAGAATAACGAGACCCAACAACGAATAAGGAACCCAAGATCGTTCTAGGACTAATTCGAATGGAAGACCTTGACCCATTGTTTATTATAAACAAGAACTTCGGTATAAGGAAGACGCCACAAACGGTGGTGGAACTCCGTTTGATAAGTCGAGATGAACGCTACAGGAAATCCTGTAAGTTCAAGAAGTTCTTCAAAGAACCGAAGAGAAATACTCTCACAATTTCATAAATCAAGGTCTTGTTTTTCATTGCTTAGGCACCTATATATAGGTCGGCCATTACAAGGAGAAAACCCTAACACAAATCACCTAATTAAGGGATAAATCCTACTCGCCTAAAAGAGAACAAGGCAACAAAAATAACAAGGAAATAAAGCCTAACATGCCTAAAACAAAACACACTAAAAGGCAATAAAAGTTGGCGCCTACAAGAGCCAAGAAAGGAAACAAAATGGCGCCCAAACATAGCCATTCACTCCCATATAGTGAAACCTTAAAAAGGAAGGAAAGTTGATACTCAATCTCTGGAATTAATTTTTGCCAATCTAAGCTTGACCTTGACCGGATTCTTCTAGAACTTGAATCAAGGTGATCCTTTGGTTGCTCACGTGGATCATGCTCAATGGGCCTCCATGCATTTGCTTGAGCCCATGCCTCTTGAATTAGACCGTTGAGTACATCTTTAAACTTCTTGGCTTGTGCCCTCGTAACTGGTCCAATTGGAACTTGAACGAGATCCTTCGAAATGGTGCCTTGATTTCCATCACCAAATTTACCCGTCTTTTTCCGTTAGAATGCTTTTAAAGACCGTTTGAACGCCTCACAGGAAGTCAAAATGAAAAGATGAAAATCATGAGAGTGAAAGAGAAGAAGAAGGAGGAAGAGGAGGAGAGGAGAAGAAGGAAGAAGAAGAAAGAGGAGGAGGAGAGGAAGAAGAATAAGGAAAAAGAAGAAGAAAAAAGAAGAAGAAGAAGAAGAGGAGGAGGAGAGAAGAATAAGAAAGAAGAGAAGAAGAAGAAAGAGGTGAAGCAGAAGAAGAAAGAGAAAAATATGAAAGAAGAAAAGAAGAAAAAGAAGAAGGAAAAGAAGGAGAAGGAGAAGAAGAAATAGGAGGATGAGGAGAAGGAGAAGGAGACGACATAGACGGTTTCTTGTTTTTCAGTGTTCGAATAGTTCATCCACCTTTAGAACATAATAACGTTTTATAATTTGATGAAAATTTGAACGGTCCACCGTTAGAACATCTCATCGATCGTTAGAACATTTGATGCAGCGTTCAAACGAGTTCGAATGGTTGTTGTTGGATGTATCGTTTGGAGACCATTCGAAGGGTTTACTGCTAGCGTTTGAAGACTGTTTGAACGGTTTAAAACTAGCGTTCGAAGATCGTTCGAACGGTTGCCATTGGATGTAGCATTCGAATGGTTGTCATTGGATGTAGCGTTCAAACGATTGGATATAGCATTTGAACGGTTAAAATATTTTCTGTCCCAAAAAACCTTTTGTAATAGACTTATTAGGACACCTTGCGCGACGGATGAATTTCGTCCCAAAAACCAAAATTTGTAGTAGTGTGGGATTTGTCACCAAAACGGGTCATTTTTTGCAAAAACGAATTGGGCCATAATTTTAATGATTAGGCTGACTTAGGTGAACCCCAGAACCCCTAGAACTTAGTAATGTATGTGCTTATATGTTAGGCCCAAGCTTGAGTCCTTATTGGACTTGAATGAGCCTAAATAGACTTTTTTTTCATTAAGACCTATAAGTTATTGGACTTGCCTTTGTTTAAAACTTTTAAGTTGCTGAGCTTGCTTTATTAAGGTTTTGTGCACTTGAAATTTGAAATAGAAAGTTTTCTTATCACTTGTGAATACATGATTGGTGAATGATAAATATGTGATTAATAAATGACGAATTGCTATTAGTGAATAGTTGTGTGATGATTCTCTATCAAATACAATCACCTTCAATGATAGAAGACAGTAGAATGTCTCTATAAAATCTAGGAATTGGCAAATGAGGCTGTGTAGATGAGCCCTCATACAGCATATGACCCACAAATTGACTGCTTATACAATATGTGACACAAATTGACATTGCCGTTGAAGTCTCGTTTCAGATATGATAGATACTGTCTCATAAAACTTCCTATGTTCTGTACGCTGATGTTACTGTCTGTATGTCTTTCTTTTTGCAATGTCATTGGCTAAGTATTTGCTTTTTGTGTGCACTGCGAAAATTCTTCGTTGTTAGAATTATCAGGTTGTTTTATCAAATGATTGAATTTTTGTTGTGTTTAGGAGATTGTTCCACATTGTCTTTGGTAGAAAAACTCTCCATAATTATACTTGAGCTAGACCAAGATTATAAACCCAAAAATTTCTTTCATCCAACTTACCCCAACAACACATAATTGTAACTAATCCCCATATGTAACCATGCATGACTATGTAACACTCTAAAAACTCATCATTTGAAGCTCTCTCTACTGCAAACATAACATGCAACTCAGATTTAGAGTTTGATCAAACATGCTTTTGGAAAAGTGCCACAATACATGTGAGGGCACGTGACTGTTGCTTTAGAAGATCTTTTTTGTCTTTTTGTACAGCTGTTGCATAAGGGACGCGCGCACTACCTCAGGAGCATTTTCTGCTCTGCCTCAGCCCCTTGCCGCAGGCCATTGGTGTTGTACATTTTTCGTTTCTTTTCTTTTTAGATGTGAATAGATATATACCGATGTAATAGTTTAGCGGTCAATTAATGAAGAATTGCAACTCTCTTCCTTTTCTATCTCTCTCGTTTTCTCTTGTTTCTCTTCATTCATATTTTGGATTTGTGCTCTGCGACTGGGTTGGACAGCAATGACTCAGGATTTGTTTTCTTAATATGGCATCGGAGCAATGTTGAGCTTCTTTTGTTTCACCCTTGAGCTCTTCGTCCACTATCTGTTTGTATTTTTGCCTTAATGGCTGAACCAGATAGTCCTGACTCCTCTTGCACTTCTCGACTCACACCGACTAAGAATCTTTCAAGCCCATATTATTTGCCTCATGGTGATCATCTTGGTCAAGTCTTGGTAGCTCAACTCCTCACTGTCGAGAACTATAGCTCTTGGGGTCGTGCAGTCATCCATGGTTTGAGAGCCAAGCGTAAGTTGGGCTTCATTGATGGTACAACTCCCGAACCAGCTCTAGTAATGAAAACTACTCTTATTGGTTAGCTTCAATAGCATGTTACACTCTTGGTTGTTGAACTTCATTTCACCTGACATCGTTGCTAGCGTTCAATACATAGAATTTGTTAGAGAGCTATGGTTGGACTTGGAGGAACGATATTCACAAGGAAATAGAGTAAGAATTTCTGAGTTACAGTAATAGATTGGTGTCTTTACACAAGGCTCCAACTCTGTCTCAACCTATTTCACTCAGTTGAAAGCCCTTTGGGATGAACTAATGCAGTTTAGAGCTTTTCCCTCTTGCAAATGCTCTCCTGCTTGCAGATGCGGTGCTCTCACTACGGTTGCTTCTTTCCAACATGAAGACTATGTTGTGAAGTTCCTTAATGGATTGAATGACAGTTTTGTATCTGTCAAGGACCACATATTATTGATGGAGCCCCTGCCTTCCATCAATAAAGTTTTCTCCATTGTGCTACAAGCTGAAAAACAGAAGTCTAACCGAGCTAGTTTTGGTCATAGCATCACCATGGAGTTTGTCGCTCTTGCAACTTAAACTAGACCTCAAATGCAATATCAGAAAAGGCCTCAACCCAACAATAGCAGCAAGAAACGTCTCATTTGCAATTGGTGTGGAAGAAAGGGATATACAGAAGAAAAATGTTTTGAGAAGCATGGATACCCTTCTGGTTGGAAGTCCAATCGGAACAAAGACACCGGTTTTTGTAGGAGGAATATCAGTTCAGCTAATCATGCACAAGGAGCTGTGTCTGATCAGGGATATATAGCTGCTGACGTTCCACAACTTCCACTTACTCCTGAGTAGTACCATAAGCTTCTTAACTTGATTTCGAATTCAGATGTCTCACAGCCTCCATCAGGTAATCAAATCTCACCCAAAGCAAGCAGTGTCTTAGGTCCTCCACCAATGTCAGGTATCCCTCTGCTCCATTCTCCAACTCATTCAGTTTTTAATGTCTCAAATAAAGCACAATACATTTCTCTCCTTTCACATGCATCTTATAATCCTTCACAAACACCTTGGATTGTTGATTCGGGAGCAACAGATCACATGGTCTGTGATGCGACCCCGTTAACCTCAGTTTTCAGCAAAGTAAATTCTGTTGTGCGACTGCCAAATGGCGAATCTGCTCCTATCACACACAAGGGCACTATCCACATCACTGAGCACCTAGTTCTCTCAGATGTCCTTGTTGTTCCCTCTTTCACTTTCAATTTAATTTCTGCTAGTAAACTAACAAAGACAATGAGATATTGTCTAATAATTCTTGTTGGACTTTGTTTTATTCAAGCCCTGCCTACATGGATGAAGATTGAGCTGGCTAGGGAATGTGATGGCCTCTTCTACTTGAGTCCTCCTTACAAACCACCCTTCAAATTTCAAAAACAGAATCTTGAACCTTTCGTTACCTTTCCAGCAAATTGTAAAGCACATAGTGCTAAATCACATGTGTCTTATCTTTCTTGTAATGATTTTGATATTTGGCATTATAGGCTAGGTCATTTGTCTAAGGATCGTCTCAATAGTATAGGAAAGTTTTCTTCAGAAGTTGACTCCTCTCATGACAAGCATTGTACTGTCTGCCCTTTGGCAAAACAGAAACGACTTAGTTTTCAATCAAGTACAAGTGTTACTCATTCCATCTTTGATCTTATACATTGTGACATATGGGGGCCTTACTCTGTGGCTGCAATTGGGGGTTATCATTATTTTTTAACTGTGGTAGATGATCATTCTCGAGCCACTTGGGTATATCTTATGAAAACTAAAGTAGAAACTCAACACTTGGTCTAATCCTTCTTTAACCTTGTTGTCACACAATTTGGAGTGAAAATTAAAGGAATTCGTAGTGATAATGGACCTGAGTTCCAAATGCCTGATTTTTACAAAGCCAAAGGTGTTTTACATGAAAGATTATGTGTTGAAACTCCTCAACAAAACAGTGTGGTGGAAAGAAAACACCAACACTTGTTACAAGTGGCAAGAGCGCTTTGATTCCAAGCTTATCTTCCATTAAAATTTTAGGGGGATTTTGTTCTAACCGCTGCATACTTAATAAATTGGATTCCAACTTCTGTTTTGTCTAACAAGCCACCATATGAATTACTCTTTAGGAAATCCCCCTCTTACACCCACTTACGAGTTTTTGGGTCACTGTGCTATGCTTCCACTCTCTCAAGGAACAGGTCTAAGTTTGATGCCTGAGCCACTCCATGCATGTTTATTGGTTACCCTCTCAGCATGAAAGGATACAAACTTTATGATCTGCACTCACACTCAATCTTTGTTTCTCGTGATGTTGTTTTTCATGAGAAGATTTCCCCTTTCCAAGACCAGCATCTAAACTCCACTCAATCACCTCCTATAGTTCTACCTATTCCTTTTGCTGATGAAGTTCCTGAAGATACCATCTTCACTCCTATTTCACCAACTCAAAACAGAGTTCACTCTCCTATTCATATGCATCCTGCATCTAGGTGCCCTTGACCTACAAGGATAAGACGTCCTCCTTCTTACCTTCAGGACTATCATTGAAACTGGTCATCACCTACATCTAGCAGCTCACTTTCACCCATGACAGCAGGGCTGGATTCATCTTTAGGCACTCAGGTATCATCTTGTTCCCTCTCTTCTGTCTTGTCTTACAAAAAATTGTCATCTACACATCAAGCTTTTACTCTTTCCATTTCTTCAAACTTTGAACCTCAAACCTACTCTCAAGCTGTTGAGTATCCTAAATGGTGTCAAGCTATGCAAGCTGAACTCACTGCTTTAGAGGAAAGTGGAACTTGGATCATCACTGATTTGCCTCTTGGTAAGAAACCCGTGGGCTGCAAATGGGTATTCAAGACTAAATATAAATCAGATGGGAGCATAGAAAGACACAAGGCTCGGCTAATAACAAAAGGCTACACTCAACAAGCCGGAATTGATTACTTGGAGACTTTCTCTCCTGTGGCTAAAATGACCACTGTTAGATTGCTCTTGGCAGTAGCTTTACAGCAACTTGATGTCAACAACACATTCCTTTATGGAGATTTACATGAAGAGGTTTACATGGAGTTACCTCTTGGATATGCTGGTAGTAAGCGGGAATTTTCTAGTAAGGTGTGCAAACTAAAAAAATTCTTATACGGATTAAAGCAAGCTTCAAGACAATGGTACTCAAAACTGTCACAAGCTTTGCTTAAGTATGGATTTGAACAATCAAAGTCAGATCGCTCCTTATTTATATACAATTCAGAATCTTTTTTTCTGGCACTTTTAGTTTATGTTGATGATGTCATATTGGCCAGTGATGATATGAGTGAGATTACATGACTGAAAGACTTCCTCAATCAGGAGTTCAAAATCAAAGACTTAGGAGAACTGAAGTACTTCTTGGGAATTCAAGTAGCACGGTGCAAGAAAGGAGTTTCCTTATCACAAAGGAAGTATGCCCTCGAGATCTTAGAAGCAGCTGGCTATTTGGGATGTAAACCAGCAGATTTTCCCATGGAAGCAAATCTGTAATTACAAAACACTGATGAAGATTTACTCAGTGATTCTACAAGCTATAGAAGATTGATTGGAAAGCTCCTTTATTTAACTACAACACAACCTGACATTTGTTACTTTGTTGGGAAGCTCAGTCAGTTCATGGATAAGCCAGTGACAACTCACATGAATGCTGCCTATAGAGTGTTGAGATATATCAAGAAAAATTTCTGGACAAGGGTTATTTCTTTCCGCAGATTCAGATTTGCACATCAAAGGTTTTTGTGATTTAGATTGGGGAGGTTGTAAGGAGACTAGAAAGTCAATAACAGAATATTGCATGTTCTTAGATCAAAGTCTAGTATCCTGGAAGTCAAAGAAACAGTCCACGGTCTCGAGATCTTCAGCTGAAGCAGAGTACAGAGCTCTTGCTTCAACAACTTGTGAAGTCATGTGGTTGAGGTATTTGCTTGCTAATCTGAAGGTTGATCATTCACGCCTAGCTTTGCTATTTTGTGACAGTCAATCAGCACTACACATTGCAGAGAATCCTGTATTCCATGAACGTACTAAACACAAAGAGATTGATTGCCATGTTGTGAGAGAAAAGCTGCAAGCAAAGGTCATCAAACCAATACATGTTTCCTCCGGTCAGTAGGTAGCAGACATTCTAACAAAGCCCCTTGGAAACACACAGTTTAATGATCTAATGCGCAGGATGAATTTGATCAATATATATTCATCTTGAGGGGGAATTTTGGAAAAGTAAAATAACGACAATACACTTGAGGGCACGTGACTGTTGCTTTAGAAGATTTTTTTTGTCTTTTTGTATAGCTGTTGCATAAGGGACATGCGCACTATCTCAGGAGCATTTTCTGCTCTGCCTCAGCCCCTTGCCGCAGGCCATTGGTGCTGTACATTTTTCATTTCTTTTCTTTTTAGATGTGAATAGATATATACCGATGTAAATAGTTTAGTGGTCAATTAATGAAGAATCGCAACTTTCTTCCTTTTCTATCTCTTTGTTTTCCCTTGATGCTCTTCATTCATATTTTGGATTTGTGCTCTGCGACTGGGTTGGACAGCAATGACTCAGGATTTGTTTTCTTAATACATGCAAAGCAAAAATACTAGCTGTCCCACACAACAATTGCACAATGATTCACGGTTCCTCTTAAGTTTTTAGGTTAGACTGCTATACTGCTTACCTCTTCTATCCTTGCTGTAACAGAGCCTCAACAGAACCTAAATGCAAGAAAAAAGAAATATGTGTTAAAATATTAGAGTCCCACGTTGCTTTCTATTGAAATTAAAGGCTTATAAAAAGCCTCAATGTAACCTTATCAAAAACATAAGTGAGAAAATAAATCTGTCCAATTGGGTCTTCTCACAGTGGATGTAGGTTTATGGACCGAACCACTTAAATCTTTTGTCTCACTTATCTATTATCTCTCTCTCTCATTAATATAAATATTTTTTTATCAGTTTAAATTTTTTATTTCTAACATGGTATCAAAGCCATTTCAATCCTTTGGCCCATGCTGACTAGCACTCTTGTTGGCTTAGCTTGACCTAGTTTTGGCCCAAATTCATTTGGACTGATTTAGTTCTTTTCTTGGGCCTTCCGACGAACCTCCGGCATCAGTCCGGCAACCTTCTGGCATCACTTCGGCGACTTCTCGGCATCAGTCTGGTGACCTCCCGGCATCAGTCCAGCGACCTCTCGGCATCATTCCGGCGACCTTTCGGCATCATTCCGGCGATCTTTCGGCATCAGTTCGGTGACTTCCCGGTATCAGTCCGGCGACCTTCCGGCATTAGTCCGGCGACCTTCCGGCATCATTCCGGTGATCTTCCAGCACTACTTCGGCGGCCTTCCGGCGTTTTTATTTTCCCTTAAATTATTTTTTATAAGTCCAAACTCAACGTGTGTCCAACTTGAGTTTGCGGGGATTGTTAAAAATATTAGAGTCCACATTGCTAAAGTAATGTGGGCTATTGAAATCAAAGGCTTATAAAAAGTCTCAATGTAACCTCATCAAAAATATAAGTGAGAAAATAAATCTGCCCAATTGGGCCTTCCCACAGTAGATGTAGGTCTATGGACGAACCATTTAAATTTTTTGTCTCACTTGTCTATTCTCTCCCTCTCTTAGTATAAATATTTTTTATTAGTTTAAATTTTTTATTTTTAACAATATGTAAACTTAAATGCAACCGAATTATCGAGGAAGGTAGAGAATAGAAAGAAGAAACTCAACCTCTACCCTTTTGCATCACTCGGCCAATGTCCTGTTCTTTTCTTTTCTTTTTCTTTTTCCTTCTTTCCTCTTCTTCTTCTTCTTCTTCGAGCTGCTCTTGCCTTTCCTTCTCTGGTTCGGTTTTCTCCTAAGCGCACACAGCTCTCCTCTGCCTCTCTTTCTTCTTTGATTCACGGTACAAAAGTAACTAAAGCTCTCTTGTTTTGCTTTTCCCTTAGAAACCATCGGAACCTGGCTTAATTAGCTAACCCACTCATCATTGCATGAGTTGGTTACTATAGCATGCATGGAGGGGGAGTGGCCGGCTGTTCATGCTAGACACTTGGCCACTTCTCCTCTCAATTCAAGTCTTTTCAATGTTCCATCTAATTAAATGGGCTGGACCTTCTCCTTTGGAGTGTTTTTTTTTTTTTTTTTAAAAAAAAATCTTGCTCCTAAGCCTATCCAATATTTCAAAGCCCCAAAACCTCAAAGCTATCAGGGCTCAAATTCAAAAACTCATTAAAGCTTTCCCATAAAACAATAGGTCCGGTCACCAAATGCCCAAACTAAATCATTTAAGCTCTTTCGCTCTTTTTTTTCCTCCACTAAATACTTGCTTCCAAATTTTTAGAAATTAATCACCTCTATTAGTAAAAATTAATCATCACCTAATTCACTTAAAGCACCTGATTTAGGTGACGGGTGTTATAGTTCTAAACCCACAATGAAAATCATACCTAGATGAACCTTGGTCCGGTTTCCTACCTTGAAAATGAGGTAATTTGCAGATTTGTTCTAACCATTTCTATTGGCTTTTCCACACAGTCAGGATCTCCTATCTGGCTAAGTACACTAACCCCCTCTCCAGGGATCATTAATTTCTCTCCCAAAAATCAAGAGCCACTTCCCTAACAAGATTTTAGTGGGCTCACTTAACCTTGTAGTTGCTAAACTGCCCTGCTGAATAGAGCAACAAACACTATTCCTCTTTTGCACTGCAAATCTCTTGTGGCAACCCTTTTTATTTATTTATAAGCTACATGCTCGCCTGAGTATCTTGAACTCCTATTCTTACCCTCCATCTTGTTCATATGAGAAGAGGAGGTGACATTTGGGTTATGGCCACAAACCTTTTGGTTTGGTAGGATGTTTTGTAGTTGGCTGGATCGACATTTTCATCTTTCATCTAACTTGAAAGTTGAGAGGCTAAATGACGCCACAATATTTTAATCTTTTACCTCTTTTTTGTCTAAGGTATACACGTATGAAGAGAATTATGATTTGGTTGTATGTAAAGGGGATGATTGAGGGATGTGGGATGTTTTGTATCATTATTTCTGAAATGTCAACAGTATGTGCCAGCAAAAACAGTTGTGATTGATTGTGGCCTCAGTGGCAGGGAATTTGGAGTTGGTTTGAACCACGGGGTTCCTCACAAAATACAAAATGCAATGCCTTCAAATGATCGGGCTTGCTCTCGGGCTGATAGAGGTGAGCAATCGGTCAAGATCATTGTTTCTTCACCAGAATGTTCTCTATAATTGTTCTTCTGCATCTTTTTTATGTCTTTTGTTGTGTGCCAGTTATGCCGAGTTGTAAAACCATTGGAGTTCAGACAGAGGAAGCTGGTGATCCTGCTCAAGTAACTTAGATGATGATCCACCTGCTTGTCATGCTCTCTCTGAGAAGTTGTTAGCCATCTGGGGCTCTCCAAGCGACCAAAACCTGGAAGGAATCTGATTTCCAAGTTGCTTGTCACTTGTCAGGCAGATTTACATGTCCTTTTTGGGTTCATGAGCAGGAATGTATCAAGATCAACAAGGGACCCTGTTGCAGATGGAAGTTCTACTGATGTAGCTTTGAAGCTCCATATGCACTCTTTTCATACATCAGAGGCTGCAAGAGTGTCTCATCTCTACTCTGTGCTGACAAAGGTACATTTTTTTATCTTAGCATTTGCTTGTTTGAGCTGGAGATGTCACCCGCCTTAAATGTACAATGCTAGTGCCAAAAAGGTAATTTGTTGTGTTAGCAGAAAAATGATGGTCATATATCTTATTTGCCTCAAATTTTCATCATTATAGCTGTGAGAGATAATCATCCTAGATTTGTGGCTGTGCGCCTACAATGCTATGGTTTATTTGCGTTGCCGGGGAAGACCCTTAGCGTATGGGTGCATGTCAATATTGGCTTGAAAGTTCAATACATAAAATTGAAGATGGTATAAGAGTTGCAAATCAACAGAAAAATATGTGAGCCACGTAAGGATTTATTCCAGTTAGTATACCACATTGGATAGGGGGTTCTTCGACCAACCAGTCAAATGTTCTACCCATGAGTTATGTTTTATGGTTTTGGCTTTTTAACTGCTTAGATGAGTTTTGTCCTCATTTTTGTTTTCTCATCTCATGAAAATCATGTTATAGGGGTTGTTTTCAAAACCCAGAGGGTCATTTTATTGTCTGTGTCTTTGTGGTCATTTTAGTGAGACCTTTATAGTGGCTATTTTCTAGCAGTATCTTTGTTTTTATATTTCTTTGTAGTGTGAAACTACTTTTATTAATGTGGTTGAATCTGTCTTTTGCTCTTAAATCTGGCTTTATGTCTTCAATCAGTTTCTTTATTAAATAATGAATATCCATATGTTTTCATTAACAAGTTTACTCTTGCTGAACTGGCAGGCATAATCTGTGTTTTATTCGAGTTCTCGTGCCCGAAAAATTTAATTGCTCGATTATCTCTTTACTGATTCTTATTGCAGATCAGTGATGGAGTGGTGCCGTTGGAGTCTTTGTTTGAACCATTGCTCGATCTCTGTAGTCTTGCAAATGTGAGTTAGCCATTTTTGTCTTTGTTTTTGTTTTTTTTTTTCTCTCTTCAGACTTTTTTAAATCCTTCTTAGAATTTTGTTTCATTCAATATTTGAACTTTAACGAAATAAAGAAGTGCCTCCTTTATATGAGATTGCACATGTAGAATCATACAATTAAAACCTTTACTCATTCATTTTTATGAAAGGAACTGAATGAACTCTTTAGTGAAGTGTAGTAGTGGAATTTAGTTGAAGCTGTCTTGACTATCAGCTCACAGGATGACCCCCCTCCCCCCTCTTTCCCTTCCCCAGGCGGGGGAAGAAAATAAAGGAAAGAAAAATATGTTGAGACACCACTATATGATATTTTTGTTTTAGCTTTTTTTTATCTATGTTTACACTGAAGGAGTTTCTTTCGCTCACATCTTTACTCTTTTCCTTTGCTCCCTGACCTGGTGTTGATGGATTTAAAATTCCTTTTTGTTAAAGGTTGTCATCGTTCATAGATCTTTACGTATACTGCATGGCTTTTTGAAGTACCTCTTGAGTTTGGAGAGGAAGTTTTCAAGGGAAGGCAGTGCTCCCATGTCTACTCTTACCATCTTCAGTTCATCCAATTTATCAAGGCCTAAAAACTGGAGCCTCTGAAATCCTTGGTTCAGCCTTGAAATGCAATGTCTCTCCCTCATAAACCTGCAGGAATTCCAGATGTACGAGATTGGGCAAATTTGAAGCGATTCAAGTGGATCATCTCGTAGTTGACTCCACTTCAAAGATAACTTGGCCAAACTATGGAGAGAAGATATCCATTGCGGTAACTTCTCCAAGCGTCCTGACAAGTATAGCCGCTGAATAAATGGAGGGGGGGAAGATAGGCATTCAAGATCGATGATCTCGTTCTCTTCTGTTGAAGTTATAGACAGAGTACGGAGGTTTGTTAGCTTTTCAATGGAAGAGCAAAGAGCAACCCCATTTTCTCTTCTGAACTTCACAATGCCTAGCCTCCGCAGTTGATTCAGCTTTCCAAGCTCTATCATAATGACATCTCCACCCTGATCTGCCTCTATGAAGCAGAGCTTCTGTAAGGACCTGAGATTTCCTATTTGTGCCAAGGTCTTGAAACCATACTTGGAATTAAAGTGTGCATAAGATTGTACCTCATACCGATACACCAAAAGGTGGCGAAGTTTCTGAAGCTGTGAGATCTCAACCGGCAAAACATTGATGCATGTATGTTTAAGATCAAATGTCTCCAGGTTCTGAAGATTCCCAATTGTTCTTGGAATGGCTTTTATCTTTGTGCCCCTCAAGCTTAAATATTTCAGATGCAACAGCTTGACGATTTCATCTGGAAACACCTCGTAGTAGCTGCACCTTCCAAATCTAACACATTGAGAAGCTTACAATCATGAACAAACAAACTGTGTTGAGAGACTGAGAGAGTGAATCTAGCCTTCGAAACATGAGCAACGAACGAAGTCGAGAGATGCTCTGGCTATCGTGTAGATCCGGCATGGTTTTCTGTATTGATAGACGACGAACTTTTTCTGGCCACAGGTGTCTTTTCCTCGAGCTATTGTCACAAAGTTTTGGTCTCTCGACTTCCGAATGATTATTTCACGAAGCAGGTCATGGACGCGACATGTTTTGATCCTCCCTTCACTGGTTGTCCCGGCCACTTGGATCAGGCTTCTGTTCAAGAGCTCGTAGAGGTAGCTGTCGCAAAACCTCCGATGCATCAGTGCTTCAACACATGTTACCTCACTGTTTTCTCGAGAGAGAAACAGTTTGAACAGTTCGGATTACCCATTTTGGGGGGTAGAATGCTTCTGAGATCTGTGTCAGAGTTTTGATCCATCTCTTTCTCTTTGAGTTTTGAAATGTATTTACTTTTCTATTTGGTACAAGGGTGACAATTAAGCAAACAAGAGGGGCATTTGGTACTAGTAGTATGCTTTTTCTTCATTAATATTGTGCCTATCCCAAACCAAAACACTCAATTGAAGACTAATTATTTTTTTTGTGATTTCTCTTAAAATGCTTACCCAATGGTTCTGTTGGAAACATTTGCTGCTCAAATGAAATAAATAACCATACAATATGTTTAAATGATCAGAACAACCTGTCTTATGGTTACAATTTTAAACAATTGTGAATTCAGGAGTTGACACTATGTAGAAATGCCGTTATTGTGCTGGCTTTCTTAGCCTCATCTGGAAAACCTGGGTTTGAAATTCTTGTGAGTCCCAAGCTTTACAGAGAGGCAAACTTTCTTATGTTGATTTTGCAAGTACTGGTATCAGAGATGGACATAGAAGCAGCAGCATTTGCTGAACCACCAGAAATTTTCAAAGAGAGGTAAGTGGTCTCTGGATGCCTCTGGACAATGACTTCCCATGTTGCTTCTTAGTTGCAGAGTCAGCTTTAATTTTTCTTTTGTTGCATATAAATATTTGACTCTTATAGCTGATTGCAAGTTGCGTGAGATGCGACTTTTTAAGGCTCCCTACCATCTCTTCCCCCCTCACTACCCTCTCAATTTTGGCTTTATTAATAAATTTTTACTACTGAAAAATTATTGGGTACTTGGAGCGGAATGTGCATAATAGTACTCTGGTTAGTATGGTATGACTCCATTTTCTCGTAAATGAATTATAGCTATCTAAAATTTTTTTGGATCAGGGCAAATGTCTGAAATCTGAATCTAGGTATTATGATGTAATATTAGATTCCGTGTTAGCCACAACTATTAGTGATGCCATGGTCAGTCATTTACGAACTTTCTTTGTGTATGGACAATAAGTTTATGCAACCTACTTCAAAGTAAATGAACGGCTGCTTCAGCCATAACACAAGGAGCTCAATGCTGCAGATAAGTTGCAATTTAACTTACAAGAAATAACCTATTTAATGAACATGAAATTTAGAAAAAGGAATCCTCAAAGTACTAATATGCTCTCCATTTTGCAGAGTTGTAGTCTCTTGCTATTTTGATGTCTACTATCCCTGCTGGCAGCGTCCCTGTTTCCCTTTGTGACTTTGCCATTCTGACTGTAGTAGATGGTAGCCACTCCAAGCAAGCGCAACCTGTATGCTTTAGTCAACGTACATGGATAAACACTTCTATACTTAATGTGGCAGCATTTAAATTACAAGGTGAAGCAACATTTAAATGTAGAAGTGACAAAATCTTTCTAATCCAAAAATGGATTACCTTGATATCAGATACCATGGACTTGTAAAAAGAGATCCATTACCTGCTATATATTGTGCAATTGGTTCTTGGTGGGGTTTATTACCTCATTGGTCCATATATATATATATATATATTTCTTTTTTTTTTCTCTTTTTCTGGAGATTGTCTACTCTGATGATTTTCATGTCTAGGACGCTGCTTTGTCATGTGCTAAACAGATTTGTTTCCAACCCTGCATATTCTGTTTCTGGCTTGCGAGTCTTAACAAATAGCAGGGATATGGCCAGCTTGACCATTTACATTGCCAATAGGTTGTCCCGAAAAGATCAGAGACATGGGCAGCCTGACAGCATGATTAGACAGATGAGGGAATCTGAAATTGTGAATTTAGCTCAAGTATTCAAGAAAAGGGTTTTCACATATTTAGGAGATAGCATAACCTAGGAAAATCCCTTCCCATGGTTAAAAATTTTGTTTACCTCGGAGTTAGCTGCACTATGTAAGAATGGCCACTACAATGCTGAAAAAATGAGAGGTAGACCTAATTAGATTCACCCCTTTTTTTCCTTAATATTTTGGGTGGTGACCATAAGATTCGGTTCTAATCTGGAAAGTTTTGAGTAGCCTCAGCAGCTGAACAACATTTTGTTCAACTTGGAGTGGATCATGAAGATGATACAGATCCAAGTTTCTATCGGTTGTCGGCATGTATAATTCTGGCCTATTTTTTTTGTAGAAAACCCACCATACGTTATTGACTTTAATGTCGGTAGAGCTAATTAACATTTTGAATGTCAGCAGACGGAAGTGGAGTTGATTTTGTTGTCGCATGCTGCGGTAACAATCAAACTTGGCCGGCTTTTTGTATCGGTAAAATGAAGACATTCGGGACAGATGAATGAGATCATTTTTCATATCCTTTGTATTGGATTAGAAATGCAGTGCTAAGCTCCACAGTGCATGCGTGTATAAACTGCACAGCTTGCATTATTATTGAAGCTCGATTTGAAATCCTTGGGCATCTCTTTGCTGATGATCGATCATCTTACATCTACTAGTTCGGGATTGCAGTGTCTATTTTCAGTTCTTGAACCAGTATTTTGACTTCACCAGTTTATGGCGTCGTGACCAGTAAAGTTCTTTCCATGGTTCTCTGATTACGATCGTTATTGATCAGTTTTACTAGCTCTGCCTCATCAATCATTGAAAATGAAGCCTTAAAGTTAAAGAAAATTTATTTTTGGCTCTTTCAATTCTTTAAAGTTTGAAAAAGATGTTCGAATTTATTAGCGGAGAAATATTATGGTAACAATCAAATTTGACTTACTACAGATAAAACACCAAATGCTAAGCTAAACCATCGGAAGCCTTAAAAAAGAACTAAAATAGTTAATCCATACACCACAATCATCTATTATACTTTAACTGAAGTAATGTTCACATATCAGTGCAGATAGAACTATCAACTTCCTGAAGGAGACTAACGATAGACTAAATGAGGAGACTAACTATACTAAATACAATTACAACCACAATCTTACGTCTTGGCAAGGTAATCACCTCAAGCATAATTCTAGAAAACCATTTTCTTACTTTGAAACCACGGATTGTTACCCTATCGGACTCAGATTTAAAGACAACAATATATACAATAGCAATGTTGCAGCAGAGAATTATATCGACAAGATGAAAAATCAGATTTGGAAAATATCAAGCACCTCAACAATTTTGTATAAAAAGCATGAATAAATCTATAAAAAGAGTTGGTTTCAAAATTATCCGAACACAAAACAAAGACCTATCGATAAGGGATCATAAACAAGAATTGTATCAGTGTGGAAGTTTATTACATAAATCCCATAGAATTGAAATTATCACCGTTCAGACATGATAAAAAGAAACATGGATTGAGAAATTAACACCTTTAATTCCTCTTAAAATCCCAAAGATATCAATGAGAACAAGATCTCAAAACCAACCAATGGAACAATTCGAAAGAATCTATCTCTAGAATGACTAAAGAAAACCCAAAATAGCTATAAGACGTAATCCATCTAAGGCACGTACATTCCAAATATAGTTTATTAGTAGATAGTTGAAAAACTATTTTGAAATTTTCATGGAAAATGAAAATTTGGAACAATCATTGTTTGCATCTGCGTAGAAGTTACATATTTTTTTCTAAGCAAACCTTAAAATATATATTAAAAACTGTGAACATTACTACCAGTAGCAAATAGAGAAAGCCTCGGAAAAACAGAAGGCCCTATTAGCAATTTCGGAAAGAATCCCAAATCGGAAAGACCCAAATATTGTCGGATAACCAACTGCAAACGGTATCCGTAATCCGACTTGCAGACGAATAGCACAAAATAGTTTTTCGAAACAGTCCAGGATTCCGAGCGAAACGTTGGAAATTGAGGTTTGGCATCACTCAGCATCGAAAAGTTGAAAAAAATGCCTAGGCCAAAAAGCCCAATATAGAGTCAAATGGTTTATTAAAGCAAGAGAGCTCCCCCTGACACAAGGCGTAGTTGGCCGAAGTATGGCTTCGAGGTGGGCAGATTAGTGGAAATCGCGATAACAATAGCGGCGAAGACTCAGGTACATGTGGGCAGCCCTCTTGTGGACGGAGATAACCGACAGCCATGTCACCAGCCTCCTAGCAGCGGGGCCGGTTTGCTGCCTGGAGTAGTTTTCAGCCAGTGCTCCCATGGCAGCCATCAGTTTTCCAAGATTTCTGTCTAACCTTCTGATTTTTGCCTTGCCAATAGGTTTTCGAAACAGTCCAGGATCAGAGAAGAGCTCTAGAAATGTTGAGGTGCATTGGCCTTCTCTGTTTGATCTGTCCAAGGCCTAAAATGCCTAGATCTAGCCACCCTTCTCGCCGGAGCAAAGCCCAAAAAAAAGCCGGAAACAAAGGAAAATGCACAGGAACCAGCCATAGAAAACTTGGCCAAGGGAAGAGAAACCAACGGGAGGAGCAAGAGCTCCTTCAGATCTGCTAAGGGGGAGGAGGGTCAGGCGAGGGGGACTGAAACGGCTAGAGTGAGAAGCAGAGAGCTTCTCTCTCTAGCTAGGAAAAAATTCTTTTACGCCCCTTGTATCTTCTCTGCGTAGAAGTTACATAAAACCAAAGTATAGAGCTCAAATGGTGGACTTTGAGCTTTATTACGGTGGAGTTCCACCGAGTGCTGATGAGCAATTATTCAAGTACTCCATGATAAAGCGTACAAATAAAGTACACGGGCCGAAAATACTACTTCCAATATGGAGGAAGTTCATGGCTTCGAGTGTGGGCAGAACCCTCTCTTTCGATCGATCCGAGTAGGCCAGCTCAGGTACATCGGTCTGGACGGACTCTCTAAAAAATTCCAGCAGTTTCAGCTTGCTAAGATGCTCAATACCTAATGGCAGCCTGTACAACGATTTGCAGCGCTGGAGTACTAGCTTTTCAAGGGAAGGCAGTGCTCCCATGTCTACTCTTACCATCTTCAGTTCATCCAATTTATCAAGGCCTAAAAACTGGAGCCTCTGAAATCCTTTAGCCTTGAAATGCAATGTCTCTCCCTCATAAACCTGCAGGAATTCCAGATGTACGAGATTGGGCAAATGTTGAAGCGATTCAAGTGGATCATCTCGTAGTTGACTCCACTTCAAAGATAACTTGGCCAAACTATGGAGAGAAGATATCCATTGCGGTAACTTCTCCAAGCGTCCTGACAAGTATAGCCGCTGAATAAATGGAGGGGGGGAAGATAGGCATTCAAGATCGATGATCTCGTTCTCTTCTGTTGAAGTTATAGACAGAGTACGGAGGTTTGTTAGCTTTTCAATGGAAGAGCAAAGAGCAACCCCATTCTCTCTTCTGAACTTCACAATGCCTAGCCTCCGCAGTTGATTCAGCTTTCCAAGCTCTATCATAATGACATCTCCACCCTGATCTGCCTCTATGAAGCAGAGCTTCTGTAAGGACCTGAGATTTCCTATTTGTGCCAAGGTCTTGAAACCATACTTGGAATTAAAGTGTGCATAAGATTGTACCTCATACCGATACACCAAAAGGTGGCGAAGTTTCTGAAGCTGTGAGATCTCAACCGGCAAAACATTGATGCATGTATGTTTAAGATCAAATGTCTCCAGGTTCTGTAGATTCCCAATTGTTCTTGGAATGGCTTTTATCTTTGTGCCCCTCAAGCTTAAATATTTCAGATGCAACAGCTTGACGATTTCATTTGGAAACACCACTAGAGCTGCACCTTCCAAATCTAACACATTGAGAAGCTTACAATCATGAACAAACAAACTGGGTTGAGAAGACTGAGAGAGTGAATCTATCCTTCGAAACATGAGCAACGAACGAAGTCGAGAGATGCTCTGGCTATCGTGTAGATCCGGCATGGTTTTATGTATTGATAGACGACGAACTTTTTCTGGCCACATCGTGTCTTGTCCTCGAGCTATTGTCACAAAGTTTTGGTCTCTCGACTTCCGAATGATTATTTCACGAAGCAGGTCATGGACGCGACATGTTTTGATCCTCCCTTCACTGGTTGTCCCGGCCACTTGGATCAGGCTTCTGTTCAAGAGCTCGTAGAGGTAGCTGTCTGCAACTTCTTCCAATGTCATTCCTTCTCTGGCTTTCACAAATCCCTCCGCTATCCATAATCGAATTAGTCTCATTTTGTCAATGAGATGGTAGTCAGGAAAGACGCTCAAATACAGAAAAGAAGGCTTGAGATGGGAAGGCAAATCATAATAACTGAGTGACAGTATTTTTTGCATACTATTGAGCCTGACGTTTTCTTTGAGTTCGTCAGAAAGGCTACGCTGAATCATATCCCATTCCTCTATCCTCTCCTTGGTCGCCAAAACACCGCTGATTGTCACAATTGCAAGTGGCAACCCTTCACACCTTGCGAGGATACTTTCTGTAGGACTCTTCAAAGATGGAGGGCAAGTGTCTTCACCAAAAGTCTTCCGGCAAAATAAAGTCCAGGACTCTTCAGCAGATAAAGGGTTCAGAGGAAAGACGTTACCATTGAACTCCTTGCAAGAGGCAGAAGCGACTTCAGAATTACGTGTTGTGAGCATTACTCGACTGCTACTGTTGTCTGGCAAGACATATTTTAAGCATCCCAATCATCTATATGCCAGACGTCATCTAACACAATGAGGTACCTCTTCTGTTGCAAAAAGTTTTTGATTTTCGTTCTTAGCTGATCCTTGCTCATGCCGTCTACTCTTTGAGGAACTGGTCTCTTCTTGACCTTATACAGTTGCTGAAACGTGTCTTTTAGGAGGTCTTCCATCTTAAACGACTCAGAAACAGTAATCCAAGGTATTTGAAGTGGAGCTTCACTTGTGCATCTTCGTATCTCTGACCAGGGTGGGGTGGTTTTCCCCAAACCTCCCATTCCAACCACCGAAAACGCTTTGCGTCCGGTGTCACCCTTGGTAAGCCAGCTGATCAGCTCCTTCTTGGGCTTATCGATGCCCACTAGATCAGCCTCTTCTACCAGGAGGGCATCCTGTCGACGGTCATGGCGTCTTCTAGCAACAATATTTGCCTCAGCCAGTGTAGTTTCGCCTTGGAATCTCTGACGTCCCTCAGAGATGCTTGACATTCTGGATCTGATTTGTTGCATATCTAACGCAATCTGGTGTCGAGCTTTCAAGTTCCTTATGGAGGAAACAATTTTACCAAGAGAAGCATTTAAGTCATGCCTAGAAGGATGTGTGAGGCGCAGCCTGTATTCATCTAGAACATCTTCAATGTCATCAGCCACGTCTCTCACTTGTTTCACCCACACATCGACTTCAGGACTCCTCTCTTCCATTTCATCAGCAGCTATTAGGAAAGCTTTGATTTGCTCGAATTCGTCTGCAATCCACACAGCTTGATCCTTGACCCCCGTCAGTAGTTTTACCTCTTCTTGAACCAAGGACGTGAGCTTGTCGAGTACAGCGTCTACCGGAATTTCAGCCATTGTTTATGAATGTTCCTTGGGTTTTTGGTAAGCTCTTGTGCTTGAGACTGTAAAGGAACTGGGCTTTTGGAGAAGAAAGGGTAACTGGAGATTAGGTCTTTGTCTGTATTTGTGGGCTGCTCTTCATATGTAACTATTCGATGTTTGGACTCGCATCTTATACTGTGAAGACCTATAACCCCACCCGGTTCAGATTGTAGAGGGAGGGAGAAATGGTCAAGTTTCCCAATACACTCACCATCTGCACCTAATTTTCCATCCAATGAAGTGGTCAATGAATTCCTTTACTTCCGCTCCAGGCTACTTGAAATTTCTTATTGGAAAGAGAATTCTATACACTTTTTTTTTTTAATCAAGACAGCAAGCTTTCATTAAAATCAAGGAAGTTTTAAAAACCTTAAGTACATACTTTAAGGTGTCAGACCCTTCGAAGAGGCGACGGGCCAACGAGCAAGGGGACCAAACGGCCTTACAAACCCAAGCCCAAAAGGGCGGGTAGAGACCCATAAAGGGTGGAAAGCCCGCAGAGGGCAGCAAGCTGAGATGACCAGCGGAAGAGTAAAGCCGATGGCGGAATAGGGTGGCAGTACTAGCAGTTGGAGATGAGAGACCGGCTAGATTTGAAAATGGGGAGGCGCATGAGATCCACGTGCTACCCGGCCGGTCATCGGAAATGACCACAAGAAGCGCCTGGACGTCCAGATGCCAGCCACCTGGTGTGTGCATATCGGAGAGGGCCACCTGCCGCTGAAAAATGAAGAGAAAGGGACGGGCACGTTCAGCGCGTGAGATCTCATGTGCCGTCCCGTCGCGAATTGGCCAATGCAGCAAGCTTTTCCAGGCGATGTAGATGTTGTCCCCACTGGTTGTGGTCTTCAAAAATGTCCAGAAAATCAAGGATCTAGCCACCAAAGTCCTGGAAAAACACCCCTAAAAGTGGCCGGAATGAGGAGTTTATTTCGTGCCCCTCGGTAAGGTTCCACGCTAGTTCGTTTGCACCCGATTTCAAGCTAGTCAAAACTGCCAACTTCTCTTATAGATTTGAGCTCCACCAGTTGGATTTCTCAATTTGAACTGACTGCTTTTTGTGAATTTCACAATCCCACGTATTAGACCAAAATATCTTCATCAGGC
This sequence comes from Morella rubra, assembly GCA_003952965.2. Taxonomy (NCBI): domain Eukaryota; kingdom Viridiplantae; phylum Streptophyta; class Magnoliopsida; order Fagales; family Myricaceae; genus Morella; species Morella rubra. Next base: position 16,719,098 of record CM025852.1, read on the forward strand.
GCCCCCTGAATTTCCGAAGCAACGTCGTTAGAACTTTCCACTTATGTCAACTTCAAATAATGGACATCCTTATCAATTTGAACAAAACGACGTGCTTGCCACAAATTGTAGCCGCATAATCACCATGACTTCATCAAGTCTTTTCGGTCCATAGATAATGCCGGCGCTCGTGGTTCCCTGCACCTGCTGCCTGACTGTTTTGTGTGTAGTAATAGTCGTACTTTGTGTATTTTCCAGGCACTGCTCTGGTTGCCTCTCTTTTGACATCATTAACTATCGGCCCTTTGAAGTTTATGTTTGTCACTTTCTGTGCATTATGGGTCATTCGAGCTTTTTGTTGTCTTGGTTGTATGATCTTTTGGCTTCTTGTTGGCTAGTCACCTCTGAAGAGGGTTTGACTAATTTTTTAAAAGCGTGTAATCGAAACCTTTGAACTTTTTTAAATTAATCAATGATATGAGCAGTTATGATAAAAAACAAAAATAAAAAATGCCACTGGCGGTGTCGTCAAGTTATAATGTATCTGGCATTCTTTGACCAAAACAGCTTTGTAAAGAAATAGAAGTTTCATTGTGCCTTCATTTTCCTTGACTGGCTTTGGATTTCTTATGAGGCAACAGGGAAAATTCTCTAGGAATATCCCACGATACCAACTAGGAAACTTGCAACGTGCATGTTATACCATCAATCATGGTTCCTTGTATCTGGATCAGTAGACGAGGAAAGATATTGACAGTCTGCGAAGGTGTGGAGGAAATAGATGAAAGAGATATGCGAAGATGACAGAATCTCAGTTCCTGATATCAGATATGCTCTCTTTTTTTTAAAGACACAGCATTGCGTACGTAACGAAGAGAGAAAGTGGTCAAACGTGCTATTTTGCTGCCATTGAAGGAATTCTGAAAAGTAGTAACAACGTCACCGAACCACGAGGTCAGGAAAATCCATAATTGATCACATCACTTCAAATAGATGATCCCACCTCACAAAATCATATGCTTTTCTGAGACCTACCTCGAGAACACAACAAGGCAGACCTTTCATGGTTGGAGTGTGTCTTAATTATTGACCAGGTTGATCAATAAAAGAGAGCTGACTTGGTCTATCCTTTCGAGTCTTGGCTTTTTTTTAAGGAAAGAGACGGTACTCCAAATTTTATTCAAAACTCTCATGTATGGCGGATGAAAACAGTAGGCTTAAGTCTTGGCGTGCATTAGAGTCAACAGGCTTTTGTTCTTCTTTCCGCGTGTTGTTGCCACAAGTTATGGTTGACATAGGACTCGGTCAATCACTCCTTTACAGTAGAAAGAAGGCAATGGAGAAGTGGATTGAACTCCAGCAAATTCTGTCTCCTTTACAAGCCCTTGTGACATGTTCACAAGATAAAGAGGCCGTTTCCTTTGTTAATAGCAAAAAGAAATTACTCTAATCAAGTTTTGTTATATTAACAAATTAGATCTCTAAATTAACCTTCATTGCTACTTAGATTTTCTCAATGCGGACTTGGATGGGACAACATGGGGACGAGTTTGCTGGTCTCAAAGGATGTTGTGGAATTTTCCCGTGTGAGCCAAAAGGGGCAGATTGTAAACCAGGCTATCAGTAATATAAACCTCACAGATCAACCATGTTTTATTTTAGATTTTTTTTTCATAGAAAGGAGGCTGGTAACTCTTAAATTTAGTAGGAACTCTCACTTATGACAGAGGAATACCGTGATTATATCCAAAACCAGACAAGACTCTCAAAAACAAAATAAAGGACCCAAAGTACCAAGAAATAAATTAAATAGCAAAACAACAACAAAAACAACAAACCTAAAATCAAACATTGGCAAAAATCTTATCAAGATGAAGAATACCTCTTATACCATACGACAGAGCATCAAGACCCACATAATAACCTACTGACCACCAACAGACTGCATCACCTGATAAACTTCACTGTCACCAAAATTGACATTCCTTCCTAAAGCCCCCTCTTTAGCTAATAAATATGCCGCCATATTACTGGCCCTCATGCAAAATTTAAGATATCCAAAAATTAAACCAAGGGAATAACACTCAAATTTTATCCCAATAATCCCACAAATACCACATCGTACAAATAGTCATATTTTTTTAGATAAATATACTTTGCACCCTCCAAGTATTGAGAGTCTTGATGTTTGTATCCTTAACTATTATTATTGTCAGATTGCATCCACCAATTAGTTATTTCAAACACTTAATTTACACCCTTTGTTATGTGGCAAATTGGTTTTCTAATGTGTGAATCTTCAAGCTTTATGTGGGTTCATTATACATAGGATCAAAGCCGGTTGTGTGGATTTTTGTGCTACCTCGCCGCCACAACTACGAAGTGGCTGGTCATGGATCCGTGGTACGGGCATAGCCCCAACCCAGTGAATAGAAGCCCCATTGTGCTCGACCAATGTGGACGTTACTTGACTATACCGATTAGAAAACATCTGAGATGACTTCATATAAGCTTGGAGGCACCTCTACTTGGCAAGTTGGTTTTCCACCGTATGAATCTCCAAGCCTTATGTGGGTTTGTTACAATTTTGTGAGGATAAAATCGTAATTTTAGAGGTTAAAAAATTAATTTTTGTCAAAGTTGGCAAAATTTTTTAACATAGGATGCAAAGTGTTTGAAATTAATAGTTGATGGGTACAACGTGATAAAATTAATAGTTTGCGATGCAAAGTATCAAGACCCCATAGTTGGAGGGTGCAAAATATATTTATCCCTTTTTTGTTTTGGATTTCAACTTAGTAATCCCAGCCGTTCGTAGCATCATAAGGAGGACCTCCCTTCCGAGGTAAAAAAATGGTACGATAGGGGCTGGTCTTCTCAACATGTTGTATAGCAAGAAAAAACTTTCGATACAATCCAAGTGAAACAATTGATCAGTTACCCTTTTTGGGGCATGTATATATACACATATGCTAATCTAGATTCACTTGCAAGAGGTTTCTAACCATAGGGCTGTTCATCAACGGCACCGCCTATGGCGGTTACCCCAATTTTAGAACCTTTATCAGTACTGGTTAACTGTTAACCGTTGGGCCCCGGTTTTTGGGCCTTTTGGGCCCTATTTTTGAGCCTTAAAAAAAAAATTGGGCCTTCAAATTTATACATTTGGGACTATTTTTAAACCCTTTGATTTTTTGGTCCTTTTTTGCCCAAAGTTTTGTACTTATTTCAAATAGCCCTGAGCCCAACAAGATTTAAAACAATGTAATAAGTCATTTAAATTTTTTCTCATAACAATAATTTCTAGCTGCATGTAAAATTAAAAAAAAAAAAAGCAAAACAAAATATTGAAAATGTTGGCCATATTATTGATCCCCATGACAATAGTTAATTTTAATCATAGAGATTCTTACCATATGGCCTTTTTTTCTTTATGCCCCATTTTTTGAGAATGACCAATAAAAAGTAACAAAATATTGGTCATTCACATTATTACAACACCAAGACCTACGTACTATTTTCCAAATCCAAATAACAAGTTACAAATCTACAAAACTACACAAAGAGTCCAAGATTACAAATACTCAAATACAACAAATACAAAACTATAAAATTACAAAATACAACAAAATTACCTATACTACTATAAATACATAAGATCACAAAGAGCATCAAGTTACACAAAGACTAGATTTAAGATAATAAACTATACACCAATAAACAATAATGATAACAAAAACTAAATTAAATTTACCTGAATCAAGCCTGTAAGTCTCTTCATCTTCAGTTATGTTATCAGATACATCAAGTTCAGCCTCAACCACTCCCACAATAGGGTCACCTCTCAACCAATTCTGAACACATATTAGTCCTTTCTGCAGTCTTTGGAGCCAATGAACTCCTGAAAGGATCCAAGATCCGACCTCCAATACAAAACATCGACTCAGAGGGCACAATAGTGATGAGAATTGCCAATATATCACGGGCTATGTGTAACACCCTGACCCTATAAGTTTTATTAATTATCTTAAATAAGGTAATTAAAGTGTAAAATAATATTAATTGCTTTTATTAGTATAAAAATTAGAAAAATCCCTAAAAATAGCTAATAAATGCCGAAAAATCCTAGAAAAATTTCTCCTTTTTATTTTTCTTTCAAAATCTTCATCCTAAAAATATATTTTTCTCTCTTCTTATTCTAAAAATTTCTAAGTAGGGACTTTTTGCATTAAAAATTAGAAAAATGCTTATATTTCATTCTTTTTGCTTATGTAACCTTTCTAAACCTAATTTTTTTTCAAACTTTTTGATGGAGATCAAGGCATCATTTCGAAGGATCTCGTTCAAGTACCAATTGGGCCGGTTACGAGAGCACGGGCAAAGAAGTTCAAGGATGTACTTAACGGACTTATTCAAGAGTTATGGGCTCAAACGAATTCGTGGAAGCCCATTGAACATGATCCAAGTGGGCCACAAAGAATAGTCACCTTGATTCAAGTTTTAGAAGGATCTCTATTCTAGGCGCCCAGATCAGCTTCAATTTGGAAGGAAATATTTTTGGGGCTCTTCTAGAAGAATCTCTATTCTAGGCGCCCAAATCCTTCCTTTTTTATGGCTTGCACTTCTTTTGGACGTCCAACACCTTTTTTCCTTCTTTAGTTCTTTATGTTAGGCGCCACACTTTTGTTAGGCAAGCAAGGCATTATTTCCTTAATTGCTTTGTGAGTTTTTTTAGGCGTGTAGGAATTATTTCCTTATCTTTTTCGGGTTTAATTAGATTTCTATGTTAGGGTTATTTTCCTTGTAATGTTTAGCCCTTTAAATAGGAGCTTTTGTTTTGTAATTCGCCAGACATTGATTTATGAAATTGTGAGAGTATTTCTCTTTGGTTCTTTGAAGAACTTCTCGAACTTATCGGGATTTCCCGTGGCGTTCATCTCGACTTATCAAACGGAGTTCCACCACCGTTTGTGGCGTCTTCCTTATACCGAGGTTCTTGTTTTCATAAACAACGGGTCGAGGTTTCCATTCGAATCTGTCCTAGAACGATCTTGGGTTCCCTTTGTTGTTGGGTCTCGTTATTCTTGACGAGGTTCACATCATTTGGTATCAAAGCTAGTTTTCTAGTTCAGGTTTGCCTATCCTTTTAAATTTTTGTTCCTTTGTTTCTTTGTTTAGTCTTTCACATACCAGTTAGCCGAATTTCCTTTATCCCTTCTGTTCAACTTTGTTTGTTCTAGTTCATGTCTAAACTCTGTTCTTGTCTCACATATCCCTACTTACTTCGAGATCTGATGTTGTTATCAAAAGATATTTGCTGATCATCAAAACAAAAGAGAAAGAGACTCGAAAAAAAAAAAAAAGAAAAAAGGAGTAAAAAAAAAAATTGTTTATTTCCATACATTGTGGATCCTGTTAGTCCGAAAATCACCTTACCCCAAGCAAGTATATTTTTTTCTCGTGAAATATTTTGCTATTTCTGTGCTTCCAAACTTCTAATTAACCATATTCCTTAATTTCTTTCTTGAAATTTCCTTATTCTTGCTTTACCTGAAATTCCTTGATGAGTTCTTGGTGAATTGTTGCTGGAAATCTTTGAGTTGTTTGTTTAGTTTCAAAAGAACTGCAAGAGAATTACCGAGTGGAAAAAGGCAAGAGTGGTGAGAACATTAGAGGGTAAAAGCCGTGAATTATTTTGAGTGAAACACGAGTGAAGAGTGATCCACATCCTTGAGTGTAAACACGTAAGGGAGAGAATTGTGAGGTCCTTTTTTTTTTAACTTTTTTTTTTTGCAGCAATCATGTCTCACAACAGTGGTAAGAGCGTTGCCGACGATGCTACGACACTAGCTGACCCGAAAGGTGTTTATGGAGGCCATGATGAGTGAGATGAAGCGTATGATGAAGTCGGAAATGGAGCAAGTTTCACAAAGGATAGATCAGATGGAGAATTCACTTGAGAGCCACAAAACAACCCCAATTTCCGTAGACGGGAAAGAGTTCCATGGAGGGAGGCGAGGGTTGAGGATGAAGAGCCTTATGGATCTGGTTTTGAGGAAGAAGAGGATCGGGATTCTGTTGTTGGCTATAGGAGACATGGAGGGCGGGTTAGAGAAGCTAGGAATCGGGAAGATAACAACTTGGGTGGTATTAAGATGAAGATTCCTTCCTTTCAAGGTAGATCTGATCCTGAAGCATATCTTGAGTGGGAGAAGAAGATGGAGTTCGTGTTTGATTGCCACAACTACTCCGAGATAAAGAAGGTAAAATTAGCCGTGATTGAATTTTCTGAATATGCTATAACTTGGTGGGATCAGCTTGTGATAAATAGGAGGCGGAATAGAGAACGACCAATAGAGACGTGGGAGGATATGAAACAGTGATGAGAAAGCGGTTCGTTCCAAGCTACTACTACCGAGAGTTGTACAAAAAACTACAAGGTCTTAGACAAGGAAGCCGAGGTGTAGAGGATTACTACAAGGAGATGGAGATTGCTATGATCCGAGCTAATGTAGAGGAGGATCGAGAGGCTACAATGGCTAGATTTCTACTCGGATTAAACCGAGAGATCCAAGATAAGGTAGACATGCAGCATTATGTGGAGTTGGAAGATATGGTGCATATGGCTATCAAAGTGGAGCAACAACTCAAGAGAGGGAGTGGGTCACGTGCAAGTCATAACTCCAGTTCTACCTCTTTTAAACCGAGTTATACCAAGCAGTTGGACAAGTCACAAACGTCCAAAACCGAGCCCAAGTCCGCGACCACCAGCCACGTTCCTCAAGGTAAAACCAAAGCTTCTACCTCTAGGAATCGTGATATTAAATGTTTTAGATGTCAAGGCAGAGGACACATAGCAAATCAATGCCCAAACAAACAAGTCATGGTGTTGAAGACAATGGTGAAATTGTGACCGATATGAAGATTCCGACACCGACGACATGCCGCCATTGGAGGAGGTTTCGAGGAGGAATATTTAGCCCCTGATGCATTGACCTTGGTGGCGAGGAGAGCATTGAGCTTGCAAGCAAAAGGAGTTGATGAAGTACAGCGGGAGAACATCTTTCACACTAGGTGCTACGTTAAAGACAAGGTATGTAGTGTGATTATTGATGGTGGTAGTTGTACTAATGTTGCAAGCACAATCATGGTGGAGAAATTGGGATTGCCCATGTTGAAACACCCTAGGCCGTATAAGTTGCAATGGCTGAATGATAGTGGAGAGATAAGGGTGAACAAGCAAGTGTTAGTTGCTTTTCGAATCGGTAAATACGAAGATGAAGTATTGTGTGATGCAGTACCGATGCAAGCGGGACACATATTGCTAGGTGAGTAGGGAGTGAGTCAGACGACGCTGAGCTGTCAAATTCCACATTGATGGCTTTGAATTACCTTGAGCGGGTAGATCAGCGCAAGGATGGCAAGAAATCGTAATCTAACCTAATTGGGGCAGTTTTCGTGCACGTGTCGGTTTTTTGGTCATAACTTTGGCTACGAGTATCCGATTCGCCCATGACCCCAATTCGGAAAGCTCTTTTCGGCGCGCACGTCGTGGTCACCTAGCTATGCTTCGGTGTGCCTCGTTTCGAGCCCTAAAAATGCTGTTTTCCCTCTCAAAAATCTATTTTTAGTTATGATTTTCTTTCCTTTACCGTTTAATTATTTTTGAACCCGATTTGGGCCAGATTTTGGCAGTCTATTTAATTTTGGTAAAATCCCATTAGGGATGGTTTTAGCTATTTTAGCCGGCTTGTGGGTTTTTTTTGGAACAGAATTTATAATTTGAATTGAGAATTCTCTTTGAGATTTTGGGAAGAATTCGGTGTTTTCCTTGCAAATACCGATTGCCCTAGCCTACAGGATAATCGCTATCTTTTTTCGTCATAGAGACTCGGCTTCAGAGTTGATTTGCCCGAGTTTTCTGGTACGATTATCAAGCCGATTGCTTTATTGATTGGTTGAATGAAGTAGAACGAATTTTCGATTATAAAGAAGTCCCAGATCGTGTCAAAGTCAAACTGGTTGCTATCAAACTCAAGGGAAGAGCGTCTGCATGGTGGGAGCAATTGAAACGATCAAGAGATCGGCAGGGCAAGGCCAAGATCACTAATTGGGAGAAGATGAAGAAGAAGATGAAGGGTCACTTCCTTCCCTTCGGCTATACTCAAACCTTGTTTGAGCGACTTCACTCATTGAGGCAAGGGATGAGATCAGTGGAGATTATACGGAGGAGTTCTATCAGTTGATCGCTCGGAATGACTTGTCTGAGACAGAAGAATAGATGGTGGCACGGTATTTGGGGGGATTACACCACCTCTGCAAGATGCCCTCAGCCTTCACTCACTGTGGACAGTTTCTGAAGCCTACCAGCGTGCCCTTGCTGTAGAAAAACAGCAGAATAGAAGACCAGTAAGCAAAAATGACCAAGGCAATGAACAGCTCGCCCTCAAGAATTTCGTCCTCCCCAGCAGCCACCACAAGGTAGTTCTAACCCTACTATTAAATGTTTCAGATGTGGTGAACCGGGGCACATAGCAACCAATTGCAGGAAGTCTGCCAATCAGAAGGGCAAAAATCTCCTACTTGAGGAAGATGTGGAGACGAGATTGAGGAGATTGGAGAGCCAGTATATGACGAAGAGGGAGATGAGGATGTGCTGTACGGAGATGGCCATGAGACTCTGGTCATTCGTAAGAGCCTCCTGACTCCCAAAGGTGATTCTGGAGATGATTGGTTAAGAACCAACATTTTCCACACAACCTGCACAGTGGTTGACAAAGTCTGCAAGATGATTATCGACAGTGGTAGTTGCGAGAATGTAGTATCTGAAGAGGCTGTCCAGAAATTGCAGTTGAAGACGGACCTTCATCCCAAGCCATACAAACTATCATGGCTGAATAAAGGCAGTGAGGTAAAAGTAGATAGACGATGCTTAGTGTCTTTTTCTGTTGGCAAGAAATATTTCGATAATGCTTGGTGCGATGTAGTGTCTATGGATGCTTGTCATATACTGTTAGGCCGACCTTGGCAGTATGATCGAAGTGTGGTACACGACGGAAGGAAGAATACGTATTCCCTTAGCATCAAAGGGAAAAAGATTGTGTTGGCACCTCGTCGGGAAGGAACCAACCCCACTCCGGTTGTCACTAATAATAATCTGCTTTCTATGTCCAGATTTTTAGTTGAAGTTGAACGTGAAAATATAGTCTATGCTTTACTGCCTTGTGGAAATCATATGACCGATGCGGTTCCAGAATTACCACAGAGGTCCAGCAGCTGCTGTCCGAGTTTTATGATTTGATGCGGAAGATCTTCCTCCTGGACTACCACCTATGAGAGATATTCAGCATCAAATCGACCTGATTCCAGGGTCGAGTTTGCCTAATCGACCAGCTATCGCCTCAGCCCAAAGAAGCTGAAGAGTTGCAGCGCAGGTGGCAGAATTGTTGGAGAGGGGCCACATCCGCGTGCCGTTCCTGCCTTGCTGGTGCCGAAGAAAGATGGCTTCTTGGCGCATGTGTGTGGACAGCAGAGCCATCAACAAGATTACAGTGAAGTATAGATTTCCAATTCCCCGCTTGGATGACATGTTAGATCAACTATCCGGTTCTAAGGTCTTCTCCAAAATTGACCTCAAAAGCAGATACCACCATATCATAATAAGGCCTTATTTCTTCTACTTATTATTGGCCCAAGTTGACCAGTGACGTGGCCCATTTTGTGGAGCGTTGTCACGTGTGCCAAAGGTCCAAGGGTGTCCTCACCAATGCCGGTCTTTACACCCCATTACCGGTTCCCGACGCTCTTTGGTTCGATGTCAGCATGGACTTTGTGTTGGGCTTACCCCGTACCCAACGGGCCTGTGATTCTATTTTGGTTGTGGTTGACCGGTTTTCCAAGATGGCCCACTTTGTAGCTTGTAGGAAAACCATGGATGCTGCCCGGATAGCCCATCTTTACTTCAGGGAGATTGTGCGTCTCCATGGTGTTCCTCGTTCCATCACTTCAGATCGAGACACCAAGTTCATCAGTAATTTTTGGAGGAGTTTATGGGGAAAGCTGGGGACAAAGTTGAATTTCAGCAGCGCTTACCACCCCCAGACGGATGGTCAGACTGAAGTGGTGAATCGGAGTTTAGGCAATCTTTTGCGGTGCTTGGCGGGCACTAAACCCAAGCAGTGGGATTTAGCATTACCTCAAGCCGAATTTGCCTACAACAGATCGACGAACAGGACCACCGGCCTGAGCCCATTTGAAATTGTATATGGTCAGAACCCATCTGGCGTCCTGGACCTAGCTCCTATTCCACGTGTTGGTCATTTGCATCCTAAGGCAGTGAGTTGGCACAACATCTTCGAGGCATCCATGAGCAGGTGAAATTGGCCATTCACGAGAGCAATTCCAAGTACAAAGCTCGCGCCGACAGTCATCGTTGTCAGGTACTTTTTGAAGTTGGTGATTTTGTTTGGGCTGTCTTAACTCGTGAATTTTGCATTTATATTTTGGTCTTTAACTCTTCTGCAATCTATTTGCTTCATTTTCTTCATCATTAAGTTTCTAATTATTCAACAAATTAATATGGATGATTTAAAATTTATATTTCGGTCCAAACTCTTCCATTAATCTATTTGCTTCATCTTCTTCAATATTATGGAATCTAATTATTAAAAAAATTAATTTGACGATTTTATATTTATATTTCGGTCCATAACTCTTCCATTATTCTATTTGCTTCATCTTCTTCAATATTATGGAATCTAATTATTAAAAAAATTAATTTGGACATTTGTATGCTTATATTTCAGTTCATAACTTTTCAATTAATCTATTTGCTTCATTTTCTTCAATATTGAGGTATCTAGTTTTCAAACTAATTAATTTGAACTATTTTGCAATTATATTTTGCTCTATAGCCCTTCCTTAATTTATTTTCTTCGTTTTCTTTAACAGTAAGGCATGTAATAATTAAATAAATTAATTTGGACTATTTTGCATTTATATTTTGTCTATGAATCTTCCTTAATTTATTCGCTTGATTTACTTCATCCTTAAGTTATTTTATGGATAAACAAATTAAGTTCGACTATTTTGCATTTATATTTGGGTCTTTAACTCTTCTGCAATCTATTTGCTTCATTTTCTTAATCATTAAGTTATCTAATTATTCAACAAATTAATTTGGACGATTTTAAATTTATATTTCTGTCAATAACTCTTGATAGAAATCAAGGAGCATTGTCGAAGGATCCAGTTCAAGTTCCCATTGGGCCGGTTACGAGGGCATGAGCCAAGAAGTTTAAAGAGTTACTCAACTGGGCTAATTCAAGAGGCATGGGCTCAAGCAAATTCATGGAGGCCCATTGAACAAGATCCACGTGAACCACAAAGGATTGTCAATTTGATTCACGTTCTAGAAGAATCCGCTCAAAGATTGAGCATCAACAAAAGGATCTGATTTAGCCCTTTCACGCCACCTTCTTTCCTTTTTATGGCTTGTCTTTTTAAGGGCGTGAATGGTTAAGTTAGGTGCCAGCCTTTTCTTTCCTTAGGAGTTGAGCTTGTCTTAGGCGCCCTTTTGTTTCCTTTCTTGATAGCTTTAGGCGCCAGCTTTTGTTCCCTTAATTAGGTGATTTGTAATTAGGGTTTTTCTTGTCTTGTATGACCTATATATAGGTGCCTAAGCAATGAAAAACACAGACTTGAATTTTTATGCAATTGTGAGAGTATTTCTCTTTGGTTCTTTGAACAACTTCTCAAACTTATCGGGATTTCCCGTGGCGTTCATCTCGACTTATCAAACGGAGTTTCCACCACCGTTTGTGGCGTCTTCTCTATACTAAGGTTCTTGTTTTCCTAAACAACGGGTCGAGGTCTTACATTCGAATCAGTCCTAGAACGGTCTTGGATTCCCTTTCGTTGTTAGGTCTCGTTATTCTTGGCGAGATTCACATCAACTCTTCCATTAATCTATTTGCTTCGTCTTCTTCAATATTATGGAAATGTAATTATTAACAAATTAATTCGAGGATTTTATATTTATATTTCAGTCCATAACTTTTCCATTATTCTATTTGTTTCATTTTCTTCAATATTGTGGTATCCAGTTTTAAACTAAATAATTTGGACTCTTTTGCAATTATATTCGCTCTATAGCCCTTCCTTAATCTATTTTCTGTACTTTCTTCAATAATAATTAAATAAATTAATTTGACTATTTTGCATTTATATTTTGGTGTATTGATCTTCGTTAATTTATTTGTTTGATTTACTTTATTATTAAGTTATTTTATTGTAAAACGAATCAATTTGGATTATTTTGCAATTATATTTTGGTCTATAATTCTTCGTTAATTTATTTGCTTCATTTACTTCGTCGTTAAGTTATTTTATAGTTAAACAAATTAATTTAGAATATTTTACATTTATATTTTGGTCTTTCAGTCTTCTGCAATATATTTGTTTCATTTTCTTCATCATTAAGTTATCTAATTATTAAAAAATTAATTTGGAATTTTAAATTTATATTTCGGTCCATAACTCTTCCATTATTCTATTTGCTTCATCTTCTTCAATATTATGGAATCTAATTATTAAAAAAATTAATTTGGACATTTTTATTTATATTTCAGTCCATAACTTTTCAATTAATCTATTTGCTTCATTTTCTTCAATATTGTATCTAGTATTCAAACTAATTAATTTGAACTATTTTGCAATTATATTTTGCGCTATAGCCCTTCCTTAATTTATTTTCTTCAACAGTAAGGCATCTAATAATTAAATAAATTAATTTGGACTATTTTACGTTTATATTTTGGTCTATGAATCTTCCTTAATTTATTCGCTTGATTTTTACTTCATCCTTAAGTTATTTTATGGATAAACAAATTAATTTCGACTATTTTGCATTTTTATTTTGGCCTTTAACTCTTATGCTATCTATTTGCTTCATTTTCTTAATCATTAAGTTCTCTAATTATTCAACAAATTAATATGGACGATTTTAAATTTTATATTTCGTGATGTGAACTCGTCAAGAATAACGAGACCAACACGAATGGGAACTCAAGATCGTTCTAGGCAGCTTCGAATGGAAGACCTCGACCCATTGTTTATCATAAAAAAGAACCTTGGTATAAGGAAGACACCACAAATGGTGGTGGAACTCCGTTTGATAAGTCGAGATGAACGCCACGGGAAATCCTGATAAGTTCGAGAAGTTCTTCAAAGAACCAAAGAGAAATACTCTCATAATTTCATAAAAATGAAGGTCTGCATTTTTCATTGCTTAGGCACCTATATATAGGTCGGCCTACAAGGAGAAACCCTAACACAAATCACCTAATTAAGGGATAAATCCTACTTGCCTAAAAGAGAACAAGGCAACTAAAAAACAAGGAAATAAAGCCTAACACGCCTAAAACAAAACACAACTAAAAAGCAATAAAAGCTGGTGCCTATAAGAGCCAAAAAAAGGAAACAAAATGGCGCCTAAACAGCCATACAATCCGAACCAAAAAAGGAAGAAAGTGGCGCCTAATTGAGCCTCCTTAAAGTGGCTAATTGAAGTCTTCTAGAATATTTTCTTGCCAATTTGAGTTTAGCCTTGACCGGATCCTTCTATAACTCGAATCAATTGACAATCCTTTGTTGTTCACGTGGATCATGCTCAATGGGCCTCCACACATTTGCTTGAGCCCATGCCTCTTGAATAGACCGTTGAGTACATCTTTAAACTTCTTGGCTCGTGCCCTCGTAACCGGCCCAATTGGGATTTGAACGAAATCCTTCGAAGCGGTGCCTTGATTTCCATCATTTTGGTCATAACTCTTTCATTAATCTATTTGCTTCGTCTTCTTCAATATTATGGAATCTAATTATCAACAAATTAATTAGGAGGATTTTATATTTATAATTTCAGTCCATAACTTTTTCATTATTCTATTTTCTTCATTTTTTCAATATTCAGGTATCTAGTTTTCAAACTAAATAATTTGACTATTTTGCAATTATACTTTGCTCTATAGCCCTTCCTTAATCTATTTTCTGCGCTTTCTTCAATAATAAGGCATCTAATAATTAAATAAATTAATGATGTGAACCTCGCTAAGAATAACGAGACCCAACAACGAATAGGGAACCCAAGATCGTTCTAGGACTGATTCGAATGGAAGACCTCGACCGTTGTTTAGGAAAACAAGAACCTCGGTATAAGGAAGATGCCACAAACGGTGATGGAAATTCCGTTTGATAAGTCAAGTTGAACGCCACGGGAAATCCCAATAAGTTCGAGTAGTTCTTCAAAGAACCAAAGAGAATAAATCCTCACAATTTTGAATAATCAATGTCTGCCGAATTACAAAGCAAAAGCTCCTATTTAAAGGGCTAAACGTTACAAGGAAAATAACCCTAACATGGAAACCTAATTAAACCCGAAAATAGATAAGGAAATAAAGCCTAACACGCCTAAAACAAAACACGCTAAAAAGGCAATAAAAGTTGGCGCCTACAAGAGCCAAGAAAGGAAACAAAATGACGCCTAAAACAACCATGCAATCTGAACCAAGAAGGAAAGAAAGTGGTGCCTAATTGATCCCCTTAGAAAATGGCGCCTAATTGAGTCTTCTAGAATATTTTCTTTCCAAGTTGAGTGTAGCCTTAACCGGATCCTTCTAGAACTTGAATCATGTTGACAATCCGTGGTTGTTCACGTGGATCATGCTCAATGGGCCTCCACGCATTTGATGGAGCCCATGCCTCTTGGACTAGACCGTTGAGTACATCTTTAAACTTCTTGGCTCGTGCCCTCGTAACCGGTCTAGTTGGGACTTGAACGAGATCCTTTGAAACGGTGCCTTGATTTCCATCAATTAATTTGGACTATTTTACATTTATATTTTGGTGTATTGATTTGGTTAATTTATTTGTTTGATTTACTTCATTATTAAGTTATTTTATTGTAAAACAAATCAATTTGGACTATTTTGCAAATATTTTTGGTCTATAATTCTTCCTTAATTTATTTTGCTTCATTTACTTCGTCGTTAAGTTATTTTATAGCTAAAAAAATTAATTTAAAATTATTTTGCATTTATATTTTTGGTCTTTCAGTCTTCTGCAATATATTTGTTTCATTTTCTTTATCATTAAGTTATCTAATTATTAAACAAATTAATTTGGATTTTGGCTTTCCCATAACTCTTCCATTATTCTATTTGCTTCATCTTCTTCAATATTTGGAATCTAATTATTAAAAAAATTAATTTGGACGATTTTATTTATATTTCAGTCCATAGCATTTCAATTAATCTATTTGCTTCATTTCTTCAATATTGTGGTATCTAGTTTTCGAACTAATTAATTTGAACTATTTACAATTATATTTTGCTTTATAGCCCTTCCTTAATTTATTTTCTTCGCTTTCTTCAACAATAAGGTATCTAATAATTAAATAAATTAATTTGGACTATTTTCATTTATATTTTGGTCTATAAATATCTTTAATTTATTCGCTTGGTTTTCTTCATCATTAAGTTATTTTATTGTAAAACAAATTAATTTGGACATTTTTATTTATATTTTGGTCTTAATTCTCCTTAATTTATTTGCTTCATTTACTTCATCTTAAGTTATTTTATTTTAAACAAATTAATTTGGACTTTTTTCATTATATTTTGGTGTTTAACTCTTCTGCAATCTATTTGCTTCATTTTCCTTAATTTATTTGCTTGATTTACTTCATCATTAAGTTATTTAAAACAAATTAATTTGGACTATTTTGCATTTATATTTTGGTTATAATTCTTATCCTTAATTTATTTGCTTCATACTTCATCGTTTAAGTTATTTTATTGTTAAACAAATTAATTTGGACTATTTTGCATTTATATTTTCCTTTTTAACTCTTCTGCAATCTATTTACTTCATTTTCCTAATCATTAAGTTATCTAATTATTCAACAAATTAATTTGGGCGATTTTAATTTTATATTTTGGTCCATAACTCTTCCATTTATCCAACTGTTTTATTTTCTTAAATACTATGGAATCTAATTATTAAACAAACTAATTTCGACGATTTTATATTTATATTTCAGTCATAACTTTTCCACTATTTGCTTCATTTTCTTCAATATTCTCTTTATTAACTTTTATGCTAGTTCAAGCCGGGGTGTTCTTTCCTCTATAGCCCTTCCTTAATCAATTTTCTGCGCTTTCTTCAATAATAATTAATAATTAAATAAATTAATTTGGACTATTTTCATTTATATTTTGGTGTATTGATCTTCGTTAATTTAATTTTTTGATTTACTTCATCATTAAGTTATTTTATTGTTAAAAAATCAATTTGGACTATTTTGCAACTATATTTTGGTTTATAATTCTTCCTTATTTTATTTGCTTCATTTACTTCGTCGTTAAGTTATTTTATTGTTAAACAAATAATTTGGATATTTTGCATTTATATTTTTGTCTTGCAGTCTTCTGCAATATATTTGTTTCATTTTCTTCATCAATCAAGTTACCTAATTATTAAACAAATTGATTTGGACAATTTTAAATTTATATTTCGGTCCATAACTCTTGCGTTATTCTATTTGCTTCGTCTTCTTCAATATTATGGAATCTATTATTAAACAAATTTATTTGGACGATTTTATATTTATATTTCTGTCCATAACTTTTCCATTAATCTATTTGCTTCATTTTCTTCAATGTTGAGGTATCTAGTTTTCAAACTAATTAATTTGAACTATTTCGCAATTATATTTTGCTCTATGGCCCTTCCTTAATTTATTTTCTTCGATAATAAGGCATCTTATAATTAAATAAATTAATTTGGACTATTTTACATTTTTATTTTAGTCTATAATTCTTCCATAATTTATTTGCTTCATTTACTTATCGTTAATTTATTTGCTTCATTTTGTAATTATATTTTGCTCTATAGCTTTTCCTTAATCTATTTTCTACGCTTTCTTGCTTTCTTCAATAGTAAGGCATCTAATAATTAAATAAATTAATTTGGACTATTTTCATTTATATTTTGGTCTATAATTCTCCTTAATTTATTTGTTTCATTTACTTCATTGCTAAGTTATTTATTCTTAAACAAATAAATTTGGACTATTTTGCATTTATATTTTGGTCTTTAACTCTTTGCAATCTATTTGCTTCATTTTCTTCCATTAAGTTAGGAAATTTTAAACAAATTAATTTGCGATTTTAAATTTATATTTCGGTCCATAACTCTTCCATTATTCTTTTTGCTTCGTCTTTCTTCAAGATTATGGAATCTATTATTAAACAAATTATTTGGACGATTTTAAATTTATATTTCTGTCCATAAGTTTTCAATTAATCTATTTGCTTCATTTTCTTCAATATTGAGGTATCTATTTTTAAAACTAATTAATTTGGACTATTTTGCATTATATTTTGCTCTATAGCCCCTCCTTAATCTATTTTCTGTGCTTTCTTCAATAATAAGGCATCTAATAATTAAATAAATTAATTTGGACTATTTTACATTTATATTTTGGTGTATTGATCTTCCTTAATTTATTTGTTTGATTTACTTCATCATTACATTATTTTATTGTTAAACAATCAATTTGGACTATTTTGCAATTATATTTTGGTCTATAATTCTTCCTTAATTTATTTGCTTCATGTACTTCGCCGGTTAAGTTATTTTATTGTTAAACAAATTAATTTCGAATATTTTGCATTTATATTTTCGTCTTTAGTCTTCTGCAATATAGTTTGTTTCATTTTCTTCATCATTAAGTTATCTAATTATTAAACAAATTAATTTGGACAATTTTAAATTTATATTTCGATCCATAACTCTTCCATTATTCTATTTGCTTCCTCGTTTTCAATATTATGGAATGTAATTATTAAAAAAATTAATTTGGACGATTTTATATTTATATTTCAATCCATAACTTTTCAATTAATCTATTTGCTTCATTTTCTTCAATATTGTGGTATGTAGTTTTTGAACTAATTAATTTGGACTATTTTGCAATTATATTTTGCTCTATAGCCATTCCTTAATCTATTTTCTGCACTTTTTTCAATAATAAGGCATCTAATAATTAAATAAATTAATTTGGACTATTTTACATTTATTTGGTGTATTGATCTTCGTTAATTTATTTGTTTGATTTACTTCAGCATTAAGTTATTTTATTGTTAAACAAATCAATTTGGACCATTTTGCAATTATATTTTGGTCTATAATTCTTCCTTAATTTATTTGCTTCATTTACTTCGTCGTTAAGTTATTTTATTGTGATGTGAACCTCGTCAAGAATAACGAGACCCAACAACAATAGGGAACCCAAGATCGTTCTAGGACAGATTCGAATAGAAACCTCGACCCGTTGTTTATGACAAACAAGAACCTCGGTATAAGGAAAACGCCACAAACAGTGGTGGAACTCCGTTTGATAAGTCGAGATGAACACCACGGGAAATCCCGATAAGTTCGAGTAGTTCTTCAAAGAACCAAAGAGAATCACAAGACCTCTCAAATAATATTAATCTCAAAGTTCCCGTTCTCTACGCCCAAAAGGCCCTATAAATATACTTGGAACATCCCTCCAAGAATAGGAAACTAACTCAAATTTTGAAAGCATTTGAAAAGGAAATTCAAATGCTCCTAAAAATCCGAGTTTTTGAAAGAAGATAAACATTCCTAAAATAATCCGGCTAAGAATAAGGAGAAGCCAGCATTTGAAAAATGAAATTTAAATGCTCCTGAAAATCTGGACTTCGCCAGATACGTCCCGCCTTTTTCCTAGCCGACATGTAAACTCCCGAAGTGCCAAGTAGTGTAGACGCCCAAGGTGTAAGCGCTTGTGCAGACGCCCGATGTGCAAGTACTTCGGCCCGAGGTGCAAGTTACCAGGGATAGTTACCTGAGGTGCAACTAATGACATGAACTAAGCCTTGATTGTTATTGGTACCCATCTCGGTCTTGGTAGTATCATCCCATCTCTCTCGGATTAGTCCATTGAGCGCTTCCTTGAAACGTTTAGCTTTAAGTCTTGTAATTAGGCCACTAGGAAGTGACAAAGGACCTCGGTTTGCATCATTCTCCCCTATTGAGAAGGATTTTGATGGAAATCAAGGAGCATTGTCGAAGGATCCGTTCAAGTTCCCATTTTACGAGGGCATGAGCCAAGAAGTTTAAAGAGTTACTCAACGGGCTAATTCAAGAGGCATGGGCTCAAGCAAATTCATGGAGGCCCATTGAACAAGATCCACGTGAACCACAAAGGATTGTCAATTTGATTCACGTTCTAGAAGAATCCGCTCAAGATTGAGCGTCAACAAAAGGATCTATTTAGCCCTTTCACGCCACCTTCTTTCCTTTTTTTGGCTTGTCTTTTTAAGGGCGTGAATGGTTAAGTTAGGCGCCTTTTTCTTCCCTTATTGGTTCGGATTGTGTAGCTAATTTGGCGCCATTTTTTGTTTGCTTTTATGTTTAGGCGCCAGCCTTTTCTTTCCTTAGGAGTTGAGCTTGTCTTAGGCGCCCTTTTGTTTCCTTTCTTGATAGCTTTAGGCGACAACTTTTGTTCCCTTAATTAGGTGATTTGTAATTAGGGTTTTTCTTGTCTTGGACGACCTATATATAGGTGCCTAAGCAATGAAAAATGCAGACTTGAATTTTTATGCAATTGTGAGAGTATTTCTCTTTGGTTCTTTGAAGAACTTTCGAACTTATCGGGATTTCCCGTGGCGTTCATCTTGACTTATCAAACGGAGTTTCCACCACCGTTTGTGGCGTCTTCCTATACCAGGTTCTTATTTTCCTAAACAACGGGTCGAGGTCTTCCATTCGAATCAGTCCTAGAACGGTCTTGGGTTCCCTTTCGTTGTTGGGTCTCGTTATTCTTGGCGAGGTTCACATCAGATTTGTCCTCAAATTGTCACCTACATCAAAAGGTGACAAGTCAGTAACATTAAAAGTAACTTACATTGTACTCACCAAGTAAATCGAGCTTGTAAGTGTTATCATTGATGCGCTCGAGGACTTGGAAAAGACCATCTTCTCTTGGGAGCAATTTGGAACGTCTTTTTGCAGGAAATCTCTCTTTCCTCATATACAGCCAAATCCAATCTCTGGGTTCAAAAACCAGCTTGTGACGTCCCTTGTTGGCTTGTTTTGCATACTGCTCCGTTCTTCGCTCAATGTTGAGTCTTGCTTTCTCATGAATCTGCTTCACAAAGTCAGCTTTCTTTTTGCCATCTAAATTAACATGCTCAGTCACAGGCAAAGGGGATAAATCCAATGGAGTTAAAGGATTAAACCCATACACAATTTCAAATGGCGAAAATTTAGTAGCAGAATGAACAGCTCTATTATAAGCAAACTCAACATGTGGTAAACATTCTTCCCATGTTTTGATGTTCTTTCTAATGATCGCCCTCAATAAAGTAGACAAAGTCCTATTTACTACCTCAGTTTGACCATCAGTTTGTGGATGACAAGTAGTGGAAAATAATAGCTTGGTGCCTAGCTTACACCACAAAGTCTTCCAAAAATAACTCAAGAACTTAGCATCTCTATCCGAAACAATTGTCCTAGGCATGCCATGTAATCTCACAATTTCTCTAAAGAATAAGTCAGCAACATGTGAGGCATCATCCGTTTTGTGACATGGAATAAAATGTGCCATCTTAGAAAATCTATCCACAACCACAAAAATTGAATCTCTTCCACGTTTAGTCCTAGGCAATCCTAACACAAAATCCATTGAAATATCAATCCAAGGCTCACTAGGAATTGGTAAAGGAGTATACAAACCGTTGGGCTGCATTTTGGATTTAGCTTGCCTACATGTGACACATCTACCACAAATTCGTTCAACATCTCGTTTCATGTGAGGCCAATAGAAGTGTTCCTGCAAAATAGCTAAAGTCTTTGCAACTCCAAAATGTCCCATTAATCCCCCACCATGTGATTCCCGCACTAATAACTCCCTCAAAGAACAATTTGGCACGCATAGCTTATTCTCTCGAAATAGGAATCCATCAAGCCTAAAGAACTTACCACATGCGGTTTTCTCACAAGCCCTATATTCCTCACAAAATTCGTGGTCATCAGCGTATAAAGTTTTAATATGCTCAAAACCAAGCAATTTTGCATCAAGTGTGGAAAGTAATGCATACCTGCGAGAAAGTGCATCGGCGACCACATTCTCCTTACCTTGCTTATACCGAATGACGTATGGAAACGTCTCAATGAATTCCACCCAACGCGCATGCCTTTTGTTTAGCTTGTGTTGGCCCTTCAAGTGTTTCAAGGACTCATGATCAGTGTGAATCACGAACTCCTTAGGCCATAGGTAGTGCTGCCACGTCTCTAAAGCTCGAACCAATGCATACAACTCCTTATCATAAGTTGGGTAGTTTAAGGCTGCCCCGCTTAATTTCTCGCTGAAGTAAGCAATTGGTCGTCCTTCTTGCATAAGAACGCGCCTATACCAATACCTGAAGCATCACATTCAACTTCAAACGTTTTAGAAAAGTTAGGTAAAGATAATAAAGGGGCGTTAGTCAGCTTCTCTTTGATTAATTGAAACGCCTTCTCTTGTTCTTCTCCCCATCTAAATCCAACGTTCTTCTTGATCACTTCGGTAAGTGGTGCGGCTATGCTACTGAAGTCCTTCACGAACCGCCGGTAAAAACTTGCAAGTCCATGAAAACTACGAACATTACCTACACTTGTGGGACTCGGCCACTCTTGGATTGCACATACCTTCTCTTCATCACCTGTATACCTTGTGCACTAACAACAAACCCCAGAAATACAAGCTTATCGGTGTAAAAGGTACACTTCTTCAGATTAGCAAACAACTTTTCTTTCCTAAGCACATCTAAAACAGATTTCAAATGTACTACATGATCGTCCACGTTTTTGCTATAAATGAGTATATCATCAAAGTAAACAACAAATCTACCTATAAATGCACGCAAAACATGGTTCATAAGTCTCATAAAAGGTACTCGGAGCATTAGTCAATCCAAAAGGCATAACTAACCATTCATACAAACCATATTTTGTTTTAAAGGCGGTTTTCCATTCATCTCCTTCTTTTATCCTAATCTGATGATAACCACTCTTTAAATCAATCTTAGAAAATACACAAGAACCATGCAATCATCTAACATATCATCTAAGCGAGGAATAGGATGACGATATTTTACCGTTATGTTGTTGATGGCTCGGCAATCAACACACATTCTCCACGTCCCATCCTTCTTAGGTACAAGTAAAACCGGAACCGCACATGGGCTCATGCTCTCCCTCACGTGCCCTTTCTCCAACAACTCACTTACTTGCCGTTGAAGCTCCTTTGTCTCCTCGGGATTGCTCCTATAAGCTGGTCGGTTTGGAATTGTTGCACCGGGAACAAAATCAATTTGGTGTTCAATACCTCGGATTGGAGGTAACCCATGTGGTGTTTCATCAGGGAAGACATCCTCATACTCCTGCAAAAGAGAAACAATAGAACTAGGCAAAGCAAGGTCAAGTTCGTTAGTGTTTAAAAATGCCTCTTTGTACAAAAGTACAATCATTGGCTGATTTGAAAGCATCGCTCGCTTGATCTCACTCACTTTTGCATAGAAATTCTTTTGTTTTCTCTCTAATTTTCTCTCAATGGCCGAACTTTGATTTTCTTTTTCTCTCTTTTTTCTCGGCCTCTCTCTGATTTTCACTCTTTTTCTTTTTTCACTCTCTTTTTGCAATCTCACTTGATCCTCATATACTTGCTGCGGTGTCAATGGTACAAGAGTGATTGGTCGCTGATTAAGTACAAAAGAGTATTTGTTCATAAAGCCATCATGCTTCACATGTCTATCGAACTGCCATGGACGCCCTAGCAATAAGTGTCCCGCTTGCATCGGTACTACATCACACAATACTTCATCTTCGTATTTACCGATTCGAAAAGCAACTAACACTTGCTTGTTCACCCTTATCTCTCCACTATCATTCAGCCATTGCAACTTATACGGCCTAGGGTGTTTCAACATGGGCAATCCCAATTTCTCCACCATGATTGTGCTTGCAACATTAGTACAACTACCACCATCAATAATCACACTACATACCTTATCTTTGACGTAGCACCTAGTGTGAAAGATGTTCTCCCGCTGTACTTCATCAACTCCTTTTGCTTGCAAGCTCAATGCTCTCCTCGCCACCAAGGTCAATGCATCAGGGGCTAAATATTCCTCCTCGGAAACCTCCTCCAATGGCGGCATGTCGTCGGTGTCGGTGTCGGAATCTTCACTATCGGTCACAATTTCACCATTGTCTTTCAACACCATGACTTGTTTGTTTGGGCATTGATTTGCTATGTGTCCTCTGCCTTGACATCTAAAACATTTAATATCACGATTCCTAGAGGTAGAAGCTTTGGTTTTACCTTGAGGAACGTGGCTGGTGGTCGCGGACTTGGGCTCGGTTTTGGACGTTTGTGACTTGTCCAACTGCTTGGTATAACTCGGTTTAAAAGAGGTAGAACTGGAGTTATGACTTGCACGTGACCCACTCCCTCTCTTGAGTTGTTGCTCCACTTTGATAGCCATATACACCATATCTTCCAACTCCATATAATGCTGCACGTCTACCTTATCTTGGATCTCTCGGTTTAATCCGAGTAGAAATCTAGCCATTGTAGCCTCTCGATCCTCCTCTACATTAGCTCGGATCATAGCAATCTCCATCTCCTTGTAGTAATCCTCTACACCTCGGCTTCCTTGTCTAAGACCTTGTAGTTTTTTGTACAACTCTCGGTAGTAGTAGCTTGGAACGAACCGCTTTCTCATCACTGTCTTCATATCCTCCCACGTCTCTATTGGTCGTTCTCTATTCCGCCTCCTATTTATCACAAGCTGATCCCACCAAGTTATAGCATATTCAGAAAATTCAATCACGGCTAATTTTACCTTCTTTATCTCGGAGTAGTTGTGGCAATCAAACACGAACTCCATCTTCTTCTCCCACTCAAGATATGCTTCAGGATCAGATCTACCTTGAAAGGAAGGAATCTTCATCTTAATACCACCCAAGTTGTTATCTTCCCGATTCCTAGCTTCTCTAACCCGCCCTCCATGTCTCCTATAGCCAACAACAGAATCCCGATCCTCTTCTTCCTCAAAACCAGATCCATAAGGCTCTTCATCCTCAACCCTCGCCTCCCTCCATGGAACTCTTTCCCGTCTACGGAAATTGGGGTTGTTTTGTGGCTGAAGTGAATTCTCCATCTGTTCTATCCGTTCGTGAAATTGCTCCATTTCGACTTCATCATACGCTTCATCTCACTCATCATGGCCTCCATAAACATTTTCGGGTCAGCTAGTGTCGTAGCATCGTCGGCAACGCTCTTACCACTGTTGTGAGACATGATTGCTGCAAAAACAAAGTTAGAAAGAAAAAAACCTCACAATTCTCTCCCTTACGTGTTTACACTCAAGGATGTGGATCACTCTTCACTCGTGTTTCACTCAAAATAATTCACGGCTTTTACCCTCTAATGTTCTCACCACTCTTGCCTTTTTCCACTCGGTAATTCTCTTGCAGTTCTTTTGAAACTAAACAAACAACTCAAGAATTTCCAGCAACAATTCACCAAGAACTCATCAAGGAATTTCAGGTAAAGCAAGAATAAGGAATTTCAGAAAAACAAGAATATAAGGAATATGGTTAATTAGAAGTTTGGAAGCACAGAATTAGCAAAATTTTTTCACGAGAAAAAAATTACTTGCTTGGGGTAAGGTGATTTTCAAACTAACTTGATCCACAATGTATGGAAATAAACAATTTTTTTTTTTTACTCCTTTTTGTCTTCTTCTTTTTTCGAGTCTCTTTCCTTTTGTTTTGTTGTTGAAGATCAGCAAATATCTTTTGATAACAACAGAATCAGATCTCGAAGTAAGTAGGGTATATGAGACTAGAACAAGAGTTTAGACATGAACTAGAACAAACAAAAATTGAACAGAAGGGATAAAGGAAATTCGGCTAACTGGGTATGTGAAAGACTAGAGAAGAAACAAAGAAACAAAAATTTAAAAGGATAGGCAAACCTGAACGAGAAAACTAGCTTTGATACCAAATGATGTGAACCTCGTCAAGAATAACGAGACCCAACAACAATAGGGAACCCAAGATCGTTCTAGGACAGATTCGAATGGAAACCTCGACCCGTTGTTTATGACAAACAAGAACCTCGGTATAAGGAAGACGCCACAAATGGTGGTGGAACTCCGTTTGATAAGTCGAGATGAACGCCACGGAAATCCCGATAAGTTCGAGTAGTTCTTCAAAGAACCAAAGAGAATCACAAGACCTCTCAAATGATATTAATCTCAAAGTTATATGTTCTCTACGCCCAAAAGGCCATATAAATATACTTGAACATCCTCCAAGAATAGGAAACTAACTCAAATTTGAAAGAAATTAAATGCTCTTAAAAGTCTTCCAAAAATAGGAAACTAACTCAAATTTGAAAGAAGTTAAATGCTCTTGAAGTCTTCCAAAAATAGGAAACTAACTCAAATTTAAAAGAAATTAAATGCTCTTAAAAGTCTTCCAAGAATAGGAGAAGCCACATTTGAAAAGGAAATTCAAATGCTCCTAAAAATCCGGACTTCGCCAGATACATCCCGCCTTTGTTCTAGCTGACATGTAAACGCCCGAAGTGCCAAGTAGTGTAGATGCCTGAGGTGTAAGTACTTGTGCAGACGTCCGATGTGCAAGTACTTCGGCCCAAGGTGTAGGTTACCCGGGATAGTTACCCGAGGTGCAACTGATGACATGAACTAAGCTTTAATTGTTATTGGTACCCATCTCAGTCTTGGTAGTATTATCCCATCTCTCTCGGATTAGTCCATTGAGCGCTTCTTAAAACGTTTGGTTTTAATTCTTGTAATTGGGCCACTAGGAAGTGACAAAGGACCTCAGTTTGCATAAAAAAATAAAATAAAAATACATTGCCATTGATCAAGAAATTAAAAAACAGGAGAAAGAAAACAGAAAAGAAAAGAAAAGTCTCAAAAAAGAAAATAGAAAAACAAAAAAAGGAAAATGAAAAACAAAAAACAAAAAACAAAATTCAAGTTTTAAAATAAAAGAAAAGACCCTAAAGGGCATGGAGGTTGCATGGTGGAGGGGGAGTGCCATGCAGTGAAGGTGAAGTCCCCTCACTGCCTAGAGCGGGGGAGGGACTCCCCTCCACCATGCATGGGTGGGAACCTCCTCACCTGCTTAGTACCTCCTTTTTTTTAAAGATCGTGAATTTTCTTTTTCAATTTAAAATTTGATTTTTTTTTCTTTTGATTTTTTGTTTCTTTTTAATTTTTTTTCTTCTTTTATCTTTGTTGAGACTTTTTTTTCTCTTTTTTTTGGTGACACGTCAATCAAGGAGGGTAAGCATGCCACATCAAATTTCTGTCAGGCTTCCAGACAGAGGGACTTATTTTCAAAACATGCAAAAATTGGGGACTTATTTTACAAATTTGGACACCTAGGCACTGATCTTAAGATCGAAACATTCTTAAAATGTCAGGATGGAAATGTTTTCGGAAGCAAAGATCAAATCAAGCAGCAATCTAAAAAAACATGACTTGATCTCTTTTAGCATCAGTTAAAGAGCATTAAAATTTTGCCACTAAATCACCCTAAAAAAATCCAGTGTCAGTGTTATTATATTAAATGTAAGATCAAGCTTTTCAGTGTCAGAATTAAATTGTTTGGCATGACTTCTGTTAATAAAACTGTTGTCTACAATGCATATTGTGCTAGTCAGATAAGGGTCCTGGACGTTAGCCCTCTTAAAAATCCATATTACATTCACTTTTTCGACTAGGTTCAGGATTATAATTTTGTTACTGAGATTTTCTTTCCAGCAACTTTTGTTTGGATAGCGTTATTACGTGATCACTATCTGTCTGCCTTGTTTGAGATCTTGAAAAGATTTGGAAATGTAATAAAAAGTTTAGAAGCAAAATGTGGCATACCACTTAATAATATTCTACTCTCCTTCACACATTTTTGAATGGAACTAAGACATTTGCTGTATGTAACTGGTAATTGTGTAGTAGCAATCCTCTTATCATTTCAACCAGTTTGGTTGAAGATATTTTGCTGTAGTTGCATCTTAGCTATGAGCTACAGATGGAATATTCGCACATAAACTGGACTAAACCTTTTATATTCAGTAGCACACAATGGATCTTGCATTTCAGGGACTTATTCTATCTTTTATATGTCAAGTTTGATACAAGTAACAGTGATGCTCTGTGATTTCCATTGGGAAAATTTGAATAAGAACTTTTGAATTTTAGGAAGTTCTAATGAGATGTCAAATCAATAGGTGCCGCGAAAACAATTTCTTGTCCATATGGATTCAAAATGTTATAATTCCATGCTCTGCGGTGTAATGACTTTGCACAGATACTTGTGATAATTCAATTATTCGCCGTTGTTTTATTAATCTAGGTTGTTTATTGTCTTCTTTTCTTCTTCTTTTTCCTTTTTTTTGGTTTGATGCAGGAAGGCATCAATATCTTGGCCGTTAATTATGGTGCCCCAGGTGCATGCTCGTATCCGCGGCAACTGAAACTTGTAAGTGGGAATTGGTCTTTTTATTCAAGGCTACAACTAGAGAGGAAAACTTTAAAGCCTTTAGTTTATTCAATAAACTGTAGTCGTGTTGGTTTCATCTCGTTTCATTTGACTCAGTGTTTACTTCTGTAGAGGAGTTTATCTGAGGACGCGTATCTTACTTACTAACCCTGTGTTTATTCAAAAACTGCAGAACAAAAAATAATAATTCCTTTATCTTTTTTGGAAACTTTTGACTTCCTATGAAAGAAACAGATTACCAGTAGTTGAGGACCTGGAACACTTATAGCTGTTTTCTGATTTTAGTTCAATCTTTTAACATGCATAATACTCGATCAAAATGAAACCCAACTATGGAATAATCGATGTGGTTATGGAAGATATCTGAGCTGCTCCTTGTACAAACAATACTGAAGTTATTTGGAATTAGATGCAGTCCTGATTTCAATGATTATGTCAAATATCTCACCATATATTCTGGTCCTTCACTTCTGTGGGAGATATTTGGGCTGTGAATTTACCCCTAATTTTGCAAAGAGCTTTTATGTTTCCCAGGAATTTGAAAGCTCCCACCTCTTGCTTGCTGCTCTAGCCTAAGTGGCAAGGATTGCTAGACGATTATGCTGTAGGGTGGCACTTTTTGTTGCATGAAATCTGACCTTTTTCTTGTCTTGATTTCAGCCTGCGAAGTGGTCTTTCAACTCACACACAGTTTTGAAGAACACTGAGCTGGCACCGAGGTAAAGTTCTTGTAGTGCACTTTGTAGAATCTGTTTCTGGCTTGTTATATTTGTGCCGATTAGCTCTCCATTTGAAAAACAGAAAAAGAAAAAAAGGGATTCTGGAGTTCAAAAAAAAAAAAGGAGGATTCCGGAGCTCAGAAAAAGTAATGATTGACATCATTGTTATATATATTGTTCTAGTTGTGTTCAATGTCTATTTGATTGTGTGATATCAAAGGCTGCCTATCAAGTGACCTCTCACTACTTTTTTATTGAATATGCCGATTGTGTTCCCCGGGCTGTGGATGAGTTGGTCAGGGGTACCATCAGTCAGCTGGCTGACCCTGGTTCGACTCTCCATAGCAACAAAACTTGCAACTTAAATGATACGTGTGGTGAGAGACTGCTGCCCGTGTATGAGATTTGCCGTGGGGTTAAAGTTAGGTTTGTCAAAGCCCAGTACACAGGAGGTGCCGCAGATTGTCCCCTGTTTCCAAAAAGAAATGTCAATTGCAGGAATTGGTTTTCTGTTGAGATGATCAATATTAAACTTTCTAACTGGTTTATGAATTGTGCAATGTTTGTAATTTTGCATTTTTGCAGAACTCCAATATTTGCTGAAGATATACTTGGTGGAGACACCGCAGAGGGTGAAGACTTAAAGCCACCTGAAAGATCCTTTTGGGCTAAATACGTGAGTACCAAAGAACAGAGTATTTTCATGATATTTTCCCCCAAGTTTATTTAATGATGATAATTTTTACCTTTGAATCTGTGTCTGTATATCAGTGGATGTACCTGATACCTGTTGGAATGATTGTCTTGAATGCGATAACCCAAGCAATGAACATGGCAGAGGAACCAGCAGGCGGCCAACCACAGCAGTCAGGGGCTGCAGTCCAGCGTGGGACAACTGCTCCTGTACGGAGAAGATGATGGATGACCTGAGTTATAAATTGCCCTTTTAATCTGTATTACCAGCTGTAATCGTGTATTGATTTCCTGCTGATTTCTGAATCCGGATGGCTTCTATTTAGTGGGAAGATTATTCTAAAGCGTTTAGGAGGGCAAAGCTCCCAGAAATTTTCAACAAATTTCATTTGAACTCTGGGTAATCATAACGTATTGGCTGACTTTCAAGCACTTTTCGTTAATTGAGCATCTTGTCGGTCACGTTAGAACTAAAGCGTTTGGCTCTTGGTTTTGGGAATATTCGTGGCTAGAATGACCTCTTCGTTGGGTCTTTTTGTTTGTTCCCCGTCGGACACATTAGCGGTTTTACTATTTATCAAGCAAACTTCTTGGGATTATCACCATTGATGTTAAACTTTATACACTTGGTTTATGGAGAAGTTATCTTTGCATTTGTAAGTACTGTGAACTTGAAATTATAATAGTTCGAGCTGTGAAAACTGGTTCGTAAAATACCATTTGTAATGGATCCATATAGGCTTGGAGATTCACACTAGAAATTGGCTTACCTTTAAATTTATATAAAGTCATTTTAGATGTTTCTTAACTAATGTGAGACTACTACGTACATCCACTATTTTTAAGACCAACACCCATATTAGTTGAGTACTATTGGACATTTATTCACCGGACTAAAGCCGTGTCCATTCCACTAGATTCAAATTGTGAATCCTCAAGTTTATGTGAGTCCATTATAAGAGATGAGGTTACAAAAGACTAAATCAGTGAAACTTTTAAATCTCCAAGTTTATGTAGGTCCATTATAAGAGATGGAGTCACAAAAGACCAAATTGGTGAGACTTTTTTAAAGATCTCGTAGGAAGATTCTAGGCAAGCAAGGCTTCTGGTGTCCTAAAAGCTACCTTATGATAGGATATATATTGGTAATATTTATCTATGATATCCTAAAAGTCCCAGAATTGGTCATGAACAAAACTCACATAGATGCCATGTTTATTCCAAATTAAATGCATTTTTTTTCTTTAATATATGCAAACTTAGGCAAACTTATACAAATAGCCATATATGACCGAGTAAACAGGATTTACCTCATCGACGGAAGGACCAAAATAGGAATTGGTCCTAACCTCTGGGATCCCCATGAGAACACTCTTGCCTTAGGGAATGGGGCAAATCCCAAGAACTGGCGGGATAATTTAGCCGCTAACCAAAATAAAAATATGAACGTTAGGTGAATGTTATACAGCTAATACTTAGCCTCCTTGTTCGGGCCAAATATGAATTGTTCAGCTGTTTCAACTATATGTGGCTGTAATTCTATCCATGTCTATCAAGTCACCAAAATTCGACTAGGCCAAAAAATTAGGAGAGTGTTCGGTTAGAGAGTTTTTTTGAGAGTTTTTTGTGTTTTAAAAATTTTTAAGTGATGTTAACTTTATTAATATGCGTGTTTTAGTTATTTTTATGTAGTGTTAAGAATGATGTTTGGTTATAGAATATTTTGTATTCTGAAAATTCAAAAAAATCCTGAAAATTTTTGTATACCGAACGTGCTCCTACGTATATGGTCTTCAAATACTTGCTGTAATTTGTAAACGCCCTAGAGTACTGGCGCCGCAGTGGAAGTAAAGAATTATGCGTTTTTTGGTTTTGGGCATAGTGTCTTGGTGTGGCTAGGCGCAGAACACAGATATATATAGAAGACGCCATCAAAGGCCAAATATTTTGTAAACGTTCACACCAACTTATAAAAGTACTGAATAAAGAAACAAGTACGCACATCTTAAGATAACCTTAAAAACTAGCACCATCGAACTTCAACTCTTTTTGGCTTTTTCTCATATTCTAATATTTCGAGGTTCCCAACTTGGCGTCTCGGCTAGAGAGGATCATCTGGGCGCGAGCAAGACTGCTGGAAAAGGGGTGGTGAGAGCAAGACCGATAATACCTTTAAAGCTCATCCTGCAAATCAAACGAAGGAGCTCGTTTATAAGTAAACGGCCAATCATTTGACAACAATTTGTTACTGATAAACAAATGGAGAAGGAAAAAAGAAATATTTCTCTTGATTTTACAGAACACCGCGACCCACCCCAGAAAGGAACAATCATCCCCCTGGTCCCCTTTTCACTCAGAGGAAACTTCCCACCAGAACCACATAACGACGTAAGAGATCCGAGCAATAAATATGAATATGCATGAAAACTAGTGAATATTTTCCAAAGAAAAAATGATTAAATATTGACCGGAATGCTTAATGACTCAAATCAATTTAATTGGAAGTGGAACATCATGCTACATGATAATGATTACCTCCCTGATTCCCCCTATCTATCCCATCGAATATCATGGTACATCTCAACTCCCTGATTACCTTTTTCCATTAGTTTTGCGTTCATTTTCTTCTAGGCCTTCTTCTATCTGTTTTCCCTTGTTCAGTTCACATTAAATCCTTTTTTCTCATTGGTAATAACTGATTGTTGGCGTCTGTGACCAGACTGTCTCAACCAACTTTTTACTCATCTATTCCCTCATTAGGTTCTACCCTTACCTTTGAACAGATGGCTTCATTCTATAGCTTTTCTTTTCCAATATTCTGGGTGATCCATTTTTCTGTCCTCATTTTGGCCATGCTTCTTTGAAGTTCATGTTGCTTCTCACCTTTCCTTTAGTATTCATGGGCTTATAACAGTTCTATAGAATTTCCGCTTTATTTAAGAGTATTCTATGATTCCTGCTATGCTTCTCCACCTCATCCTATTTAATCTTGCTGTATGAATGATAGCTCCCTTAATCTGTTACTTCTGAAAAATTATCGGTCCAAGAGAAAGGAGAAGATCAAATTTTACTGTCCTCACTCCGCATTTCTAGTCTTGCAAAACGTTCATTGCATTCACTCAGTTGCAGTCCTACATGACTTTAAACCTCTAAACTCCAAAATATCCTCGTAAACTCCCGCTCAAGTCTCCTCAACTAACAGTACATCACCAAAAGAGATCATGCATAAGTTGATCAAGTAAGCTCATCTATAAACTTGCCCAGAAAAAGAAAAAAAAAAAGCTCACCTTTGCTCCATTTACAAGGCTCCTTGGTTTCAAAATTTAGGTAAGCTTCTACGACTATCAAATGTTGACCTAATTTATGTCTGAACTTCTTCATCCCACCAGCAAATCTCCCACAATGATGACCTCAGTCTCTAAGACTCTCAGAGTATGATGACCTCAGTCTCTAAGACTCTCAGAGTATGTCTTGGCTGCTCTTAGTACAATAATCTATTTCATCTAACTGTGAACATCTTCCTCTAAGTCCATTTGCCTTCTTATGCATTCAAATCTTACAATCATTTCTCACACTTTAGGGTCAATCACCTAAAATTTTCATTTACCTCTTCTCTCTTCTCTCTCTATGCTTTTCCTTCTTGTAATCTAAGCATCTAGTATCACCTCAGGAAACTAAATGAAGAAGAGAATCAGGTGGCATTTGGACATTGTGCAAATAACTTTCGCTTGGTCATAAAAGATACCTCCTCCAGTTGGCAATAAAAGTAAGTAGAGTAGAGAAGGATTCTTACATGATAATCATCCAAGTAATCACGATGGTCATGCTGGATAACAAAACTTTGAAGTTAGAGACCAAGAAAGATACAAGTCTTTTTACTCGGCAAGTATGACAAGAAAGAAAAAAAAAAAGCACAAAGAAAAGGAACCACATCAAATAAAATTAGAAAGGACCTTTGTAATCAAATAATGGGAACACCTGCTTTCTTCCAGATGTAAGAAATTTGGAGAATAGACCTTTTCAAATACAAATGTTTGGACACAAAAACACACAGAAAACTTATTGTATCTTTGCAATAGAAATTAAAAATTGCGAAGAGAATAATTCTAAAAATTTTAGTTGGTTTATTTTCTTCTCTTTTAATGGGGAACAGCCATCAAATTCAGGGTAAAATGCCTACATTACCAATTAAGCACAGAAGACCAGACTTTCTTCGAAACTTAAACAGAATGGGCTCACACAATCCCAGGATTGGTTTTTCGACTTTCATCTAAGTACTCATGAAAAAGTAGGAAAATAGATGAATGTCGGGACAGTAAAGTGAATATATTCAAGGAAATAGCACAAACCCTTCTGTATCTGTCTCTGTATCTATCACGGTACCGGCGATCATGACCCCTGTCTTTTCTTCTTCTTTCACCTTCCTCTCTTGCTCTTTGGGCTTCCTGCATTGTATTTAAAGGCTCAAATCCCTCGTAAATAAACTCAACTATGATTTAAAAATGCATAGTAGTTGCAAGAGCAGCATCTATTCCTAGTACCTCTTCCTCTCGTGCTTTTCTCACTTTCTCTGCTTCTTCAAATGCCTCTTTTTCAACCTGAACTACCAGAAAAGATGTCGAAATTAGTAACTGCTATTGAATGAAACTAAAAGGCTAAAAAGAGAAGGAATGTACCTCCCTATTGGCAAATACTTCCTCAACAACTTGTCTTGCATAATCTGGATCGTCACCAATCAAAACATTGTCGAAAACTGACCCAGCCTTTACCTGCATTTCGAACCGCAATTTAACAATCATTCATTGGACGATTATCTTTTAATGCTTGCAACACAATAACCAGGCCACCCTACCTGCCAAACTTCAATTCCCACATACTTAATTGGCTTAAGCACATATAGATCAGGGTCATCTTCAAACTCTGAACGAGAAAAAACGGAACTTCTTTTACTCAATTTGCAATTTTTCAAGACATGCAGTCCTATTATTTCATATCGTAAAGTAGTCGAATGGAAATATATTTAGTATGCTTCCAAATACCTGGATTATCAATCCAAGGAATCTTCCATTTCCCTTTATAATTGGGATTTTTAATTATCTGTCAAGTCAGAGAGAGCAGTTTTTGAGAACCTGAAAAGAAGAATCAAGTTTCAAGCATTCTCTGTCGCTCTTATGCACTTAAATTTAAATTCACATACCTTACGCTTCCATGGTCCTTTGTATGCTGGATTAGGTACCTTTGGGGCTTTCCATATACCATCCTCATCGTCATCCCAGTAATCAGGCTTATCGAAGAAAAACAAAATGTGAGATGTCTTCATCTTCATTCAGTTTCCTTATTTTCTTCTATTCTTTTTATTGATTTTCAAAGGCATCATGACACAAATAGCAGCAACATTAAACTAGGAATGGAAATGATGAGCAAAGAGAAAAATAAAGTAGCCTTTTAAACAAAAGGCCTAGTGTGGTTCCAACATCACAAGAGCCAGGCAGCAATTCACCCACATGGCTTTGCCTGTGCAATCGCTTCTTAAGCAAGAAACTAACCTTTTTAGCTTTTGGGTCTGGAATTTCTCTTGGAATTGAATCATATCCCTATAATACACATGTAAACATTAATAAAAACGCATGATTCTGCTGCACAGATACAAATGGCAAAATGAGTAGTCAGGACAAAGAGTACACAATTTGGATACCTCAGGTTTGATGTCATTAGGATCTTCAATATATTCTCTCTCTTCCCAGTCTGCAGGCTGTGAGATAAGGCATGTAACATATTTTCAGAAGACCAAATGAAAATTGCTAGAACTCAACTACATACCGTATAGAATAAAGTGAACCTAAAAATATTCTAGAAGGTTATTTTAGGCTGGAATGTTGAAGCTCATATGATTCAGCTTTAAAAATTGAAGATGGATAATAATCACCAAAAGGATCATCCGAATTGAATTACTAAGCAACTATTTGTGTATCTGGGCTCAAGTAGAAACCTTTTTTGCATTGACATCCTTGATTTTCCGTGGGGGAAGAATATCCCAATCTGTATACATGCTTCCAGAATCCCGCTCCCGGTTGTCAATCAGGATGCTATATGTTGCATCAGGCCTAAGAATAAATGTGTAGAAATGAGTAAGCTTGTCTGTTTCACATTCCAACTCCTTCTTGATGGGGTAGTTTTGACCCTGGTAGGAGAGTATAACATGGAGCTTCTTGGTCTGCGTGCCACATATATCTGGACCAAACATTAAACTACAGAAGCAAAGACAGGAATGTCAATTACTACTGTTATAAATGAAGCAGAAAAAAAAATAAAAAATAAAAACCCAAAGAAATTACTACAATTTTAGTTCCCAATCGGTGGCAATCGGTGGTTAAACTGTGTAGTCTCACCACATTCTTTGTCATCCGTCTTAGGAGACCAAGCTCTTTTTACACTTGGTGGAGCAAATCCATTTACTTGAAGATGAGATAATACAAGCAAGTCGAGAATGTCAGTTTGTAGGTGAGAACCTAAAGAATGGTCTCCCATGAAGCCCTACGCTAGTATTCTTCCTAGATAAAAGTAGTCTCAGCACAATATCTCACCCTCTTTCCTCTGATAACCAAAACCTTTTTTCAAATTGATGGCTCCAATCCGGTCAGAATGGTCTCTAACACTGCCTACCCTAGCTCCTCACCTAGCTCACAGAAAGTGTTCACCAGACCTTTGGGTGAAGAACATTCATGCATTTGGTTAGCAGGTAGAACATTGCGACGGTCACACTCAGTTTCAAAGATTGACGTGACCTAAAAAACAAAGGGATCACTGTGTCTTTTGTGATTACTTTATATCCATATGCACTGTGACTCCATTTCGTCTTATATTGTTCACTTAGCATTCACAAATTAATAGAATTTACTAGAGTTTTCCCGAAATAAATCAAGAAACTAGGAGCAAAAAGATCGAAAAACGACCTTTGAAAGCTCTCTCTGATAGATGTTAGAACCCCAGGACTAATAAAGAAAAAAGGTGTTGATCAAACTAGATTTGCGCATCACAAACGAACCTGTATGGAGTATCTCCGCCAAATTTCTTCTGATTGACAAATCCAGAGAGAAGCTTTATGTAACCTCCACCACATTCGATATCCTGCTCCAATCTTATAGAGTATTGGAGGACCAATGTTCTGTTCTTGTTGCTGAACTCCGGTATCTTTGCAGATATGGCATAATGTTTTGCATCAGAGGATGTCTGAATACCTACAGAAGTATACGTATCTTCAGTGAAAAACTTTGATTACCTGGCCCACTGAATCATACAATACTAATACCGAAAATATTCATTAAACGAAAAAAAAAAACCCACATTTGATCCTGCCAATGTAAACCATTAACGTCAAAGCATTGGACTCATGGATCACTCCTAGTGAGAAACCATACTATGTTCTTCCTACTGGAATATAATCAAGAATCAAGAGTGGGGTTATTACCTTTGTCGTCGGGATCTCCCGGCCACTTTCCAGCTGTATGTCTAAAAGAACCCGCTTTACCTTCACTGCTTTTCCAATCTGATTTAACCCAACGGCTTTGCCAGCCATCTTTGTCCAGGAAAACCGACGAAAGAAAGAAAGAAGAAAACGTTAGGAATCCAATTTAAATGCACTCTGTTTATTTAATCCTTAACTTGATAAAAAAGTTCTGGGTATCCAGCAGTAAAGGTACTTGTTACACTCTAAAACTCCTCTTTAGAGAAATTTAAGCGTCAAAGAAGATGAAAGTATTGAACCAAATCAACATCTTTGCAAAGCATTCTTACAGCCTTTAATAGGGCGAAATACAACAAAATAACTGTAAAAAGGTAAAGAGCGACATTTCACTAGTTGTTGAGTAAAAAAAATAAGTGGGCCAGTGTAAAAGCTTCTAATTTTAAAAACCCACTATCCGAAATAAAAATATGATAATAAAGAACTAACCATGAGAACCAGAAAAAAAATCCTCAGCCCATTATCCAAAACGAAAAACGCTCAAACGTCTGCAAGGAGTAACTTCTCTGGAACAAGAAGAAAAACACTCAACTGGGCTAAAGATTGTTCTTCATCACTCTCCTAGGATGAAAAACCAGGTTCTCACTGATGATCAACATCACTTCAGATTCATAAATTAAATCTTTCTCCCGTACTTTCTCCAAAAGCAAACAGGAGGGAAAAAAAAAAAGAGGGAAGCGACAATTATTAAGAGTAAGTTGTTTTCTTCTCCCCCTCCCCCCCACCTTCAGTTTCTCTTCCAAGAAACAAAAGAAAAAGGAAACAACCAAACTGTCGAAGCTTTTTTATTTTTTTTTATTTAGAGAACCAAAATGACTGCATGAAGTAACTTTTTTTTTTCGTGCCCCCTTTTCTCGGCAACCAAACATGCCATATAAAGAATGGAAGAAGGTGAAGTCGGTACGTAGTTAACACAGAGCAGAGAGTGAAGAAAAGTTACCTTCGAAGCGCTCTTCGAAAATGATTTCAGAGAACGAAAAGTGGGCGAGAAAGGAAAACCAAAAGCAGACTAATAACAGCATGAGCCTAAGCATATTTGAATTAAGATTAAGAACAAAAACCGAAGAAGCTAAAGCAAGTTCCTCCATTGGCGGAATTGCTTTCCTACATTGCTGAGCTCCGGGAGCTTGGCTACTTATACAAAGCTCGAACGCTGTTTGCCCCTCGGTTTTTAGTTAAATTACGATTATGCACTGTTCTTGGCTAGTCCTGTCGTTGACTAGGCTGGTGGTCTTCCTAATTTGTTTCGTCTAGGAAATTTGGATGGGAAAATTGACTGGTTTCGTTTGTTTAAACCCCGGTCTGGACCTTTTATTATCGTTTTGCCACTTTTCAGTCATGGTGTCCAATGAGAAGAGAGTGCAACGTTTCAGTAGCCAACTGAAGCGTTTTTTTGACACAATATGTAGGGCCTTCAGTCTTTTTCGTCCACTGCCTTCTTCTTCTCCTCTTTCCTCTCTACTTCTTCTTCAGGTTTTTTTTTTTTTTTTTTTCAAATTTTACCAGTTTCTTCTTTATAGATGATAAATAAAATGAAACGAGCGGATGGGCCATAAAACGCGTTCCTGCCGTAAAACAACCAAGAAAAAAATAGGCTCAGAAACAAATAATAATAATAATATGTGGAATGGAATGGGCATTGAGTGAAAAGGGAGGTGGGGGAAGACTTGGGTCTTTCCCATGCCGCGTTTGACTCTCATATGATTCCCCCTCCAACACCCTTCGGTCTGCCCCCAAGTGCACGGAAGAGTATGGGAAGTGTACAGAATACTATGGACTTTCACCGTCCCTTATTATCCTTCTTTTCTTTTTCTGTTTTTGTTGCAACATGCTATATTTTCTCTCGCATTGCTAGTAAGTTGATGGGTCGCACACCCGACACACATGTTTTGGCTTTGTGTGTCCATAACTAAAAATAGGTGGTCTAACGGTCGCCACGTTACCCGTGACCCTCTCGCACGCGAGAACTTTGGATGGTGAATGAAAACCTGCAACTCATATTGCATGAGAGAACGATTTTATCTATTTGAGCAAGAAGATCAATAAGGAGGTCGAAGAAACAAAAAATTGCGTACCTTGTGCATCGGGTTTCCTCTGTGTGCCCTTAGATTCTCTTGCATAGACCATAAGTTCACGTGTGGGAATCAGATCTGAACGAAAATGACGGAAGGCTTCAAAATATGCATTGAGGATCTTTAGGTAGCTTGCATTTTCTTTTCTTCGCATTTTATGAGAGCAAAACGATCTTTTAACATGATTCGAAGTCATGTGTGATACACTTGAAATGGATTTCGTTCAAATTGACACTCTAAATTAATTGGGAGATGAATTCACAATAAGAATATAATTTAAAGGGAGTTACAACGAGCAATAATTTAAGAGAAATAATTGAGAAAATAGTGATAGTTCGTAATTTATTCATAATATAATTATTTCTAAATTTACTTGAAACTATATTTTTATCTGATCGTGCAGTCCATATATATATATATATGTTACGTGCTCAAAGGTTTGTTGACCAAATAAAGTTCGCTGAAGAAATAGACCCCCCAAGTACAGGAAATATTTCGTATTAGGCCACACTAAGATTTAAGAGAAAAATAAAAAGTGTCTAATTGCCTATCTCAAATTAGATAATGCCGCAATTACTGAATCATGCTTCCCACCATAAAGCGAACAAGGAAATAGATTTGACAATTTAGTGCGCACAGATGAGACGGTTCGATTTCCTACAGATTTTGTTCAGCATCGAATGTCTGACTCATTTCGAAAAGCTTGTTCAAACACCACCAAAAAGAACTAAATTCCCCTTGCTATATTGTACCGCATTCTGGAGGTATATTACAAAATAAACAGAAACCTACATCACCTTTTTTTTATTCAAATGAAACAAGTCTCGCATTTTATAACCAGCAGTATGGCTCAATACACTCAGTTTCCATCAACTGAAAGTACATGCCCAAAGAATGCCCGCCTTAAACAGGATTCGGACGAGCTGGAAAACAAAGCACCATTTTTCCAAGGAAAAGAGTACGAGATTCAAATATTCGAGATTCTACTGATAGCTAATTTCTCAGAAAAACTAAAATAGAACAAAATAAAAGAAGATGAAAATTGCAAGGCCGGCTTCATAGTTTTCTCTCTACTTTGCCTGAGGGTGGGAAGCAACGAAGTCAACGGCGAGGTTGATGGAATTAATCGTGTCTGCTTCGTTATCGGGGATCTCAAACCCAAACTCTTCTTCAAGTGCCATCACAATCTCCACCGCATCTAAACTATCTAACCCAAGATCATTCTGAAAGTGAGCATTTGGTGTGACCTGAAAAGAAACAACCCATAAATCAAGCAGTAATATAAACTTCAATAGCAAAAACCAAAACCAAAATTAAACAGTAAAAAAGAAGAAGAGAAAACCAAGGCAACAAGACTTCCATGATCATTAGAGGCAGTAGTCGCTTCCCATAAAAAACAGAGCAATCTTATGAACTTTTTCTCTCACAAAATCCACTCTAGATTTAGATTCTCTCTCTCATATTTTCTTCTCTTTCTCCCTCACCTTCTCTAGAACTCTCTCTATCTCTCTCTCTCACACCTGTCCACATTGGTGCCTAGGACCACTGAATCTATACTTGCTGCCTCAGGCCACAATGCCAGACAATAGTCAAGAGGGATCTTGACCCCTACTTTTCCCCTCATGGTACCTTGCTCTTCTTTCTTTTCTCTCAATTCTGTTTCCCTCATCTCTCTTCCAAAGTTTGCCTCCATAGACAAACAGTGACATTCTGCCCAACTACATAGAAGATATTTTTTTCCCTGAAAATATTTTGCACTGAAATCTTGTTTGCGGGAATAATATTTGACATAAAGCAAAGGTATCCAAAGTTCAGACACTAATTAGGAAGTAATGGTCATGCGCAGAAAGACACTCTAGTGTAGATGCCAAAGCATATACATCAATGGAGAAAAAGAAATCCAAAGAAACAATATAAGCACAAAAAGTAACAGCCGGGTAATAGCCTCTTCAACTTTTCCAAATTCTAGAACTCAAAATCGATGATAGTTTTGGAATGATCAAACAAAATCCCCTTTCTAACACCCCCCCCCCCAAAAAAAAAAAAAAAAAAAACCAAATCAAAATTTCGACTCTTCCTTTCTTCTTGTAGTTTACGCAGAGGGGGGGGGGGGGGGTGAGGAAGGGACTGGGCAAGCAATACAACTCACACACTCCTACAGAATTGAACTCATAATCTTACCTTAACCATTATTTTAAGAGGAAGAATGTGGCACTAGGTACAAGACCATCACTGAGAGGCTTTTTCTTTATATGCTTCAATTGAATTGACTACACAAAATTCACTTCTCCATTCCAGGACTTTTGCTATTCTAGGGGATATCCCCAAGGAATAAATACCACATTTCCTGATTGTGCTTGTTAATTGACGAACCCCCATACTATAAGACACAAGCCTTCCTGGCAAATGAGGATTTGTTCCCTAATTGACGATTTCCAGCATCACAACTGTGACCTGATATCTAACAGTATCTCACCATGCAGCATGATATCTAACAGTATTTCACGGGCCCCAAAATTTCACGAGAAAATTGATTTAATTAGCAGTGCAAAGCCTTGTACTTAGCAGTCCAAGTCCTTAAAGTTTCCATGGACACGAGAAGCTTGTTATTGCTGGAAAGCCAGTTAGTAAAACCAATTTGTGCACATCTCCAATGGTCAGAAGCATATGTAATTTGTGACAACTAAACAAGCAGCAGTAAACATCCAAAAGAATACACCAGTTCTAAAAAATTCAATTTAGCGAATTGTGAGAAAATTAACAAGATTTAGTCTTCAAGGACTAGCAGCAAATGAGAGCTGTTAGAGTTTTTCCAGAAGACACCAGCATTCCTTGTCTTTGCAAATACTAATTTGATGCCTGCTTGGATGGTAGTTACAATATAAGTTCTCTTGGTTAGGGCCAAGTATCACTACAGATGCTATTTGACCATTATTCCAAACCACTCCACCGTCATGAACAAGAGAGACACTTCTAGCAAGGAACATACAAAAATCATAGAGCCTAGTAATATGCACATGATTCACCATCTCTCGCTGTCTGACTCAAGAATTCACAATTCTAGTTATTTGCAAATCATAAATCACAATTCAACTGGATCCTCAGATGTGAGACACCTTGTTGTAATATGTAAAGTGCTCCTCAACACTAGTTGCAAACAAAATAAGAAAAGATCAAATGCTACGAGGACAACAACGAAAGTAGAAAACCCTAGTGGTCATTACATTGCGATAAAGTTGAGGCTCATAAAGAACGATAGTCCAACCTTTTTGGAGAGCATTTATTGTGAAAAGTGCCAAGATATGTAATTAATTAGTCATAGAATCCATGAAACTGAATTTTCTGATTCCAAGTTGCTCCACTTTGCACATCAGAGCACTAGCCCGCATCTACCAAGCAAAACCACAAACTCACATGCTGAGCCTGAGAATCATTAGATTCACTAATGTTCCTTACGCTATCAAGTGAGGTCAGGAATAGAAGCATTTTATGTCAAGTTTGTCACCTTTCTCAAAGACCCAAAACATCATAAATGATCCAATGGGCACTTATCTCAAGTTTGCCACCTTTCTCATAGACCCAAAAACATGATAAATCCAATAGGCAGTTGAGAAAAATTTAACTCAGTAAAACGTGAAGATCTAACTAGGAAAAATCAAATCATTGGAATTTGGTCAAGGAAGATTGATGGCTACAGAATGAAATTTTTATGTAGTGATACTGTGAAGTCATATTAGGAATGGACTGAGCATCCTTTTACTTCTGATGTCTTTTTTTTTTTTGATAAGTAACCAATCTCATTAGAAAAAGCGAAAATAGTACAAAGGGCTATACCGAAATCACTTAGTCTAAACAAGCCAAAAAACTAAGAAAATCATGAAAATCAACAAAAGGGCAGCCAAGCACCGCATTAGCCCAACTAAAAAGGAAAGTAACAAACATCCTTGCAACTTCACCAAAGACAAGGAACAATCCTCAAAACATCTACTATTACGTTCCTTCCAAATACACCACCAAATGCACGAAGGAATCATTTTCCAAATAGCCTTGGCAATCGGATTCGAGAACCTCCTATTCCAACTCCACAACACTCCCAACACCTTCTCTGGCATTACCCAATGAAAATTCGTAATGCCAAGCACATGATTCCAAAGCTCCCGTGAGAACGGACAATGGAGGAGCACATGGTCAACCGACTCCCCATCATCACGACAATGTTATGATTTTGAACATTGTTCATGTTTTTCTAACCAAGCACATAACTCAAATCACATGAGAAGAATAGAACGCCCTTGAAGATCACCACCACTACAAATCAATCTAAAGTAGTGGACTTTCATTTTCTTGGTTATTAATCCAAAATAGGTCAACCAAAATCTAGGCTATCTGAATCTGCAAAATGTATCGGAATCAACAAACCTACCATGGAAAAAGCCAACTCGTAAATTCTAATTTTTCATTTTCTTCTTCACTTTCTCAGTCATCAGAAAGAAGCAGAGTACATATAAAGAATCTAATAAGGTATGTAGGAAAAGTAACCTAATGTTCTTCAACACTTAAGGTTTATCTTCACAACAACCATATAAAGCATGCCCAAATCATGAATTTAATTTATTTTTTTCTTTTTTTCATTTCACAGTAACCAAACAGCTAACTAAAATGAAACATTGACAAGTTGACCTTCCCTCATTTCTGTAGTTTCCTTAGTAACCATAGAGCTCACTAATTTCCTAATCACTAGAAACCACATAGGATGGGTTTATCATGCCTGAAGTAAGGGTCACCTTGGAAGGAACAAACCATAGCATTAAAGGTAGGAATCGCTAAGTAGGATTTTATCCAGGAAGTAACGAATTATACAGTATCAACAAATCAAAACACTTGGAAGTAACTGATTATACCTTGGAAGGATCGACCTTCTGGAAGTTCTTGACAACGGAGATGACCCGATCCGTGACCTCGGATTTGTCGAGGAAGGAGCCCCTGACCTCCTCCGAGAAAAAACGGCGTCGGATCCCGCTGAAGGAGAGCGTGTAATTAGGGTTTCGGGGGATGGCTTGAACGTGCACCCTCAGGTGTTTCAGCAAAGCGCTCCTCGCCGCCGCCATTGGGAGCTCTTTCTGCAAACTTACTCAGTTTTCTCTTCACTCTCACTCTTAAGCGGTGAAGAGAGCCCGACACACAAATAATGGCAATATCAGGCCGATGCAAAAATACGGCGTCGTCTTTTTGTACGACCCGGTTTGAATACGATAACGGGCTCTTGGATTGGGGGGTATGTCAGCCCGAAGTGAAGCGTTTTAAGCTGTTCGGCCTGCAAAGATTCGTCTTTGTTTTTTCGGCCCAATTGAAGAGAAACGTGCTCTTCCTGCTGCCGAAGGCCACAACTGCTGACCTACTAGGGTTGTTCAAAAAGCCCGAGACCTGAGGGCCCGACCCGGTCAGTTTGGCATAGTTGAGGACAGGATCGGGTTTTATTTGTTCATTCCGAGAAGATCCGGGTTGGATTCTGCCCGAATATTCTAATTCTATGCATTATTCTCTAAAAATATAGCTCATTACGTTCTTGGCCTAAAAAAATTAGCTACAATGTTTTTGAGCCTAGAATGTAATATAAAAAAAATAAACCCAACTCCAACTCAGACTGACCCTGAACCCGAGCCGCTACGGCTTGGGGTCGAGTTTGTTTTTTCTTACCCCGATTGATTCGGGTTGGGTGAAAGTCCAGTCCTAATCTACAAAGCCAATTAGAATAGGAACAGCCTCCATCGCACATTTTTTTTTGTTTTCCTTTTCTTTCGTTGCTGCTTTTATTTGAAAGGAGAAAGAACGACAGTTTGGATTTGTGATCTCTTACGCGTGACTATGATAACACTCTTCTATGTGAGAATGAAAAAGGTACCATGGAATGGCATGTTTCTCCTGTTACCTCCCGTTTGCAGTGAAGATGTTGCCACAGCACTCGGTACAAGAACGAATAGTACTTTTCATTGCGAATGGGAGGAAACGAGAGCAAGCTTAAATGGACGTGAGCCGCTCTCAAACAAGATTAT
Organism: Morella rubra; assembly: GCA_003952965.2. Classification (NCBI taxonomy): domain Eukaryota; kingdom Viridiplantae; phylum Streptophyta; class Magnoliopsida; order Fagales; family Myricaceae; genus Morella; species Morella rubra. Next base: position 16,763,805 of record CM025852.1, read on the forward strand.
CCTGTTGGCAAATTTTCTACGGGATGAGGGTCTTTGTAATTTTATTTTTTTTGGCAATTTAGAGGGAAACATACACAAAAAGTAGACTCTATTCTAAAATATATGTTGCCAGAAACTTTATATGAGTAGCATTAAATGGTATAAGATTTACTTGTTGTATTTATTTACATTTGTATTGTATCCGGCGGTAAATTACAAAAGATTTTGATCATTTTCCATAATCTCTAATCTACATTAGTTGTCTGGGCCTTTGGGCCATCCTTCAGACTTGGGTCTTCGGCCCATAATTGTAGAACCTGTAGTAGGTTGTCAAGCCTTGGATATCCACAAATCAACTCTTGTTTTATACAAAAGTCAACAAATGCGACTAATGAGATTCGACGAGGGAAGTACCTAGGGCTTGGCAAATCGGGTTCGGGTTCGAAATTTTTGAGCCGAACCCGCAGATGGGGTTCGGGGCGGGTTCGGCTCACTGGGTATTTTTCCACCCCTTTATCCCAATCATAAGGCTTATCCTCACACTCGTTCCTATTGTTCCAACCATCATTTTGATCCCTCCTTCCACAGCCTCTAGTCTCTACCTCCAAATACTCTTCTATTTTGATCTACCACCAAATCCTACTCTGTTTGATCTATCTCTACTAGGGGTGAATAGCGGACTAGTCGGAAGCAGAATTTAACATTCCGACATCCTCCGTTAACTAGCGGATGGCCAAAATCGACTCCCGCTTCCGCTTTTGACTCTTAGCGGACTTAGCGGAAGCGGATAGCGGAATTCCAACAACTTTTTGGGCCATATTTTTCGGCCCATTTAAGCTTTTTTCAATAAATGAAAATTTTACTCATTCATCACAATTCACAAATAAAATCCTAAAACACAAAATTCACAAAAAATGTAAAAATAAAAATAAATAAATTCAATTAAATAAATAATTCAAACTTGAAACTAACTTGAAATAACAAAATATTACAATACAAACTTAGAAGTATCAACTCAAGTAAGAAATTAATAACATAATCAAACATCAATCACGTATGACCCATCCACGATCGATGCAGCATTAGAAATTAACTCTGCAAAAAAACAAATGTATCAACAATTAGCTCATAAAAAATTTTAATAAAGTGAAAGTAAGAAATGTAAAATGTTGTATATACCTATATCCATCATATAACTAGAGGGATCTTCTGTCCCATCAGTAACTTCAGATTCGTATCCTCTTTATCATCAGCAGAATGTATGACCTTGGATGTCAACCAATTTTGAGCACAAATGAGTCCTTCCGCCGTCTTTGGTGCCAACGAACTCCGGAAAGAATCTAATACTCGACCCCCCGTGCTGAAGACAGACTCTGAAGGCACTGTAGTGATAGGGATGGCAAGAACATCTCGAGAAATTCGTGCAAGAATGGGAAATTTTGGTGCATTCACTCTCCACCAATTGAGGATATCAAAATTAGGATCTCTGGGCTCAATATCCTCCATTAAATATCTCTCCACTTCAGACTTGCTATCCAGCAAATTCTGTTGCGCCTTAAATTGTGTGAATTCCATGTAAAGAGGATCATCTATTGATGAACTAGATGACCCAACAAAATCAAGCTGGCCTTGACTTGCAGATACGCTCCCACTGCTAGATGACCCATCCATATTAGCATACTCTGTAAACAACTGATCCAAGGTCCCTCTTACAAGACTAGTCATCTTTGCACCCAACTCCACCCCAAAGCCTTCTTGAACCAAAAGTCCAAGTATATAATCTTATATTGTGGATCAAGTACCGCTGCAACAAACAATAATCTGTTAACCTTGTCAAATCACCCCAATATTTATCATACTTGATTTGCATTTTTTTGCCATGTCTGCCAAGAACAAATCCCCACTAGCTGCATATTTTCCCAAATGCATATGAATTTTGGCTAGTTCTGCAAAAAATAAGTTTGCTGTTACCGTATTCGAAGCAGATATTCGAAACCGTCACTTCATAGAAGAGCGCCAAAAACTTCGTAAAATGTCTCACACGCTCCCAATCCTCAAATCCAGGGGACCCAGTCCCTTCCTCCCATGCCCATCTTCACGCAGAAAGCTTATAAGAATTCCATCTTCTGCCAACATATCCTCAAAAACTCTCTGATATTTCTCAGCTGCATCCAACATAATATACGTTGAATTCCAACGAGTAGGAACATCAAGCTGCAAAAATCCCTCAATGGGAAACTTCCTCTTCGCTACACATTTCTTAAACCCATCCATTCGACCGGGAGATGACTTAACATACTTGACCAAGTTCCTTACCTTGGCCACAGAATCATCCAACTCCTTCAACCCATCTTGCACAATTAAATTCAAGATATGTGCACAACATCTCATATGCAAACAATCATGATTACAAACTATTTTTCCAGGCCGAAACCCCAAAAGCAATTGTCTACTCTTTACATGTTCAATGGCTGTATCATTAGAGGAGGCATTATCGACAGTGATTGTAAGGATTCTATCAATCCCCCATTCCGACATACAATCCTCCAATTCCATCCCAACTGTCGAGCCCTTATGATCTGACACCTTAGAGAAGGCAAGTATCTTTTTGTGCAAGTTCCAAGTACTATCAATGAAGTGTGCAGTGACAGACATATAATTCATGTTTTGGACTGATGTCCATGTGTCAGTGGTGAAACAAACTCGGGGTCTATTGAGTAAGATACTAGCCTTCAGTCTAGCCTTCTCTTCCAAGTAAAGTTTCATACAGTCTTTCATCACTGTAATTCGAGATGGCACTTTAAATCGGGGCTCGAGGGTATAAATCATCTCCTTGAACCCATCCTTACTTACTATTCTAAAAGGAAGCTCATCCACAATTATAAATTTAGCAATAGAAGCTCTAATAGCCTTGGGATTATATGAGTCAATCTTCATCACTCCCACTGATCCACTACTTGCCCCCTTGATATCAAAAGTCAATTTCTGTTGAGAACTATCCAATTTACTTTGAGTTCTCTTATACATTACACATGCCTTTAAGTGGGATCTCATAGCCGAAGTCCCTTGATCTTTGTGGTGACACCCAGTTTTATGACCACAATGGTTGCACTTGGCCAATGGTTTGTTTGGGTCAACTACTGGTAGTATCCTAGTGAAATGTTCCCACATCGGGGATGGATTGGAAACCTTTCTTCTTTTGGGGGTAGGGTCACTTGTCTCAGTTTGTTGTGCCTCTACATCTATAATTGGTATCTCACCAATTGTAGGTGTAGCGTTGAGGCAGGGGTAAATAAATTGGGGGTTGTGGATTGCGAAGATGCAATCGGAGTTTGATGATCCATCTGAAATAAAGAAACAAAATAACATACACCTCGATCAAACATACACCTCAATTAAACATACACTTCAATGCATTTAGAAATATTTCATGACTTACAAAATACTAGAACTAAGTCTTTCAATCAAACATATATGAGGAACCAAACAATTTAATTCGATTTAATTTAATCTAATATAATACAATTACCAAACAATCTAATTTATTTAATTTAATCTAATCAATAATCTAATACATTAATTCTAATATAAACAATAAACAATTTAATACGATTTAATTTAATCTAATATAATACAATTCCCAAAAAATCTAATACAATTCCCAAATCCCAAAAATCAATTTAATTTAATAGAACAATTCACAAAACCAATATCTGATTCCCAACCAATTTAATAGAACAACATTCACAACCGTCAGATTCCCAACCAATTTAATCAGTTGAAACCAATTTAATAGAACAACATATTCACAACCGTCAACCAATATCAACTTCAACAACCAATATGAAACCAATTTAATAGAACAACATTCACAACAATGATTCTCAACCAATTTAATAGAACAACATATTCACAACCGTCAACTAATATCCCTTCATTCACAACCAATATCTTCATTCATCTAATACAATTTAATCTAACATTGAACAACAAATTCACAACAATTTAATCTAACACAATCATAGCCAATACAAATCTAATATCAATATTCAATTAATACAATCCCAACAACAGTAGCTGTGAGAGAGAGAGAGAGAGAGAGAAGACATACAGTCCTCTGGCTTCTTGCTTAGCCCGAAAGGAAGCCAAAAATTGTGTGCCAAGGGTTGAAGTGAGAACGCTGAGGAAGGCAGAGAGGGTGGCAGCACTGGCAGGGGAAAGGAAAAATTTTGGGCTGCGGCTGAGGGGGACTCGGGGTCGGGGAGGCTGGAAGGAGGGAGAAATTGGCTGCAGCTGGGGGGACTCGGGGTTGGGCCGGAAGGGAGGAAATTAGGGCAGAGGGCGGACTCGGGTCGGGGGAGGCCGGGGGAGGGAAATGCGGGCTTGAGCTGCGGCGATGGGGGACTCGGGGAGAGGGGAAAGGAGGGAAAAGGATTTAGGGAGGGGGAGGGCAACAACTAAACGACGTCGTCCTATTGAAAATGGGACGACGTCGTTTTAAGACAAAAGGGGGAAAAAATAAAAAAAGGACCGGAACCGGATTTTCCGCCGAACCGGCAGAAAATTCCGCTTCCGGTTCCGATTCCGTTAGTGTCCCAAAACGACCTCCGGCTCCGGTTCCTGGAAGAGGCGGAGCTTATCTTACCGGAACCGGTGACGGAAACGGAGCGGACCTCCGCCGGCCGACCGGACTTGCAGGCCTAATCTCTACCACCAAAAAACTCCCTGTCTTCACCTCGACCCCTAAAACCCTCTCTACCTCTACACAATCAATTGTTACCAAATCAAGCCTATAAAAAAACATAATTTGTTACCAAATCAAAAGTAGAACCAAATAGAACCTGTGAACTAGGGCAAAGCTGTGAGGTGAGATGAGGTTGTGAGCTCTAAGTTGTGACAGAGAGTGAGCTAGGGCAGAGAGATGGAGAGAGAGCTAAGGGCAGGGCAGTGAGAGAGACAGCGGCCAGCGAGTAAGACATGAGCTAGGGCAGAGACCAGTGAGAGGGGAAGATGTCGAGGGCTGCGGGTGGGGGGAGAACTGGGATATCAAGGGCCCGAGGGGGGGGGGGGCAAAATGGGTCGAAGGCTTAGGGTGGGGAATTAAACCCTTAGTGAAACTGTTTCCCTAAGGAAGTATAATAATATTATACCCAGATGGTTTTAATAAGTTTGAAACCGATTAAATGCTCTATTTTTAGTCAAGTCTCTCCTTGCGCTAAAAAAAAAAAAAACAATCGAATCTCTTGTTCTAAAAAATATTGAAAAGAGGTGTAGGTCTACACGATGAAACTTCCAGAGGAGAGGAATTTGAAAATGAAATAACTGAGTGGATAATTTCTTACCTGATTTTCCACTCTTACATCATTACAATTTCGTTAAGTTAAATGCATGTTGTGATTGGAAAAAAGTCTCGTAAGTCTAAAGCCAAAATTCCAAACCTTCCTCCAAAGAGAAACAAGCAGGTGCCGTTGGAGGGGCGGTCAAATCAGTCGAACAGCATGGCAAATATTTACGTAGCGTTTGATTTCAAAATTTTGTTGAATTTCTATTAAAATTTTGTTGTTGGTATTAAAATGAGGTAGTATTAAAGTCGGTAAAAGAGTAATAAAATTAATAATAAACTTTTGAAGTATGGTTGGATAAAACTAAAAAAATAATAAAATTTTAATTTAACAATCACTATTAGGGCTGTCCAATGGCTGGTTCGGTTCGGTTCGGTTCAGTTCGGTTTGGTCCGGTCCGGCCGGCAAACCGGTAATTTTGTAGAGTGAACATATCGGACCGGACCGGTCATTCTAATAGAACCGGTCCAATCCGGTCCCCGGTTTCACCGGTCCGGATTGGACGGTTTGGGCCATGACATTTTGGGCCTTTTTTTGGTTTGGGCCTCTTAGCATTTTTACTTTTTTAGGCCTTTTTTGGGGTTTTATTTTGGACTTTTTGGGACCATTTTTTGGGTTTCTTTACATCAATTTTTTGGCCTATTTTTACATGAAATATTTGGCTACATTTCAACCAAATTTTGTAAAAGTTGTTACATTTGATTTGAAGAAAATACTAAGCTCTAATTAAAGAGTTCTAAATCCTAGTTTTTTTAAGATAATAAATCATACATCGTAAACTTTAAAGCATACATTTAAAATCAACAAAACAAATAGACATTACAATATAAAGGAAGTCTAAAATAAAAGTATCAAATAGAATTGCAAGTAAAGCTAATTAGTAATTACTAACTACACTACTCTATTACAAGCCATAACAAACAACAAAATAATCAAATCAACAAACTAAAAGTATAATTAATAATACATGTCATTAAAATATCTATTAATGTGTCCACTGTCCGGTTGTGAATTGTCCATCTCCCATGAAAGCTGTAAAAGGAAAAAAATTTACACGTGAGATAATAAACTAATAAACAATATAGTGGGCATTATTATAAAAAAGAGATAAAAACTTACCATGAAATCAAATTAAATTAGTCTTCAGTTATCTCAAGCCGAGCCACTCGTGAGTTAAACATTATTCCTAATAATTTATGACAAAAACATGTTCAAATCTTCATAAATAACTAGAACTTACAAAATTAAAAAATTAACCAACATAGAAACAAAATATAATAGTATTACCTGATTCTAACGCCTCAAAGACCTCAACTTCGTCCAGTGACTCCTGAATATCTAACTTAATTGGATCCTTCAACCAATTTTGAGAGCACACAATAGCCTCAACTGTGACTGGAGACAAAGAACTGCGAAAGGATCAAGCACACGACCCCCCGTGCTAAATGCTGACTCACTAGCAACTGTAGAAACAGGCATAGCCAGCACATCCCTCGCCACCCTCGCAAGTATTGGATATTTGGATTTATTGTTCCCCCACCAAGTCAAAATATCAAAAGACGGGGTATTACGTGACTCACACCTATCTGTTAGATATGCTTCAATTTCAGACTTGACATACTCAACTTCATTATCTTGCTCATACATCTCAAAATATGGGACATCTACTATGCCACTAGAGCCAGAGGCATCATCATAGTAAAATCAACACTAGCAGATGGAGGCTCAAAACCCTATGTACAAATAATTAAAAGAAATAAATTAGAAGTTACAAATAATATACAAATCAAATAAAATTCAAATAATTAAAAGAAATACATTAGAAACTACAAATGATATACCTGTGAACGTGTCGTGCTTGAATCTCCATAGATCATGTTATACTCATCAAACAAATCCTCTAACAAACACATTGTAGATGATATCAAAGTACTTGCCAACTCCGATGTATATATTTTCTTCAACCAATACTCTACCACACCCAATTTGCCTCTAGGATCAAGCACACTTGCAACGAATATCATCATGTTCAATTTCTCCACATTGCCCCAATACTTATCATACTTGGTCTTCATCTCTATTGCCATGTTGCGAACTACTGCGTTGTCATTCTTAGATCAATCAAATGTGACTGAATTTGACAAAGCTCAGGGAAGAATATGTTTGATGTCACATACAATGACCCAGAAAGTTTGACAGTAGCATCAAAGAAGACCTTAAAAAACATAACAAAGATTCTTATCTTCTCCCAATCCTCCCTCGTGGGAGGTCCAAGTCCATCTCCCGCACACATTGCACGAACAAGGAAGAATCATCAGTCTCTAATCTTAGAAAAGCTGCTTGAAACCTTTCTGCAGTCTCCAACATGAGATATGTTGAATTCCATCTAGTTTGCACATCAAGAGAAACCAATTTCTTTGTACCAATCTTCATATAATCAGCACAAAGCTTAAATTTCTCCAACCTTGATGGAGAGGATCTCACATACCTCACTGCGTTCCGGACTTTCACAATAGACTCATCACAATCCTTTAACCCTCACAAACAACAAGGTTAAGAATATGCGCACAACATCTCATATGAAGATACATGCCCTCTAATAAATTATCCTTCAAAAACCTTCTCAGAAAACGAATAGCACCATCATTAGAAGAAGCATTGTCAACTGTAACAGAAAAGATTCGATCAATACCCAATCTAGTAAGCAAGCCTCCACATACTTCCCAATTGTTTCCCCCTTATGATTAGGAACTTGACAAAAGTTTATAATCCTTTTGCGCAACTTCCAATCATTATCAACAAAGTGCGCTGTGAGAGTCATATAATTTAAGTTCTGCACTGAGGTCCATGTGTCGTAGTCAAACTAACTCTGCATGCACATGAATTAAAAAGTCCTTTCAACTTCTTCCTTCTCATCTTCATAAATCTTTAGAACATCTCTTTGCACAGTTTGGCGAGAAGGCATTTGAAAACTAGGTACAAGTGACTTAATAAAGGCCTTAAAACCTTGACCGTCCACTACCCTAAATGGCATCTCATCAATTATACACATCTCTGCAAGCTTTTGCCTTGAAACCACTGCATTATACTTATGGACTATCAAACTAGGCCCAACATTTTCACTCTCTCCTTCAGTGGCTGTATTACCAGTCAACTGTGTTTCATATTTATCCATTGGACCTTTTATCCTATTCATAGGAATTTTTCTCACACTTCAATACATGATTCTAAGGGTCGAGGTACTAATTCTATTACTGTCACAAAGATACTCTTTCTTACAGTAATTACAATAACACATGGGGTAATTAGGGATCACAATCTGTCTTCTTTGTCATGTGATCCCATACCATAGATGCTTTACGTTTGGGAGGCCGACTTTGGTTGGAACGAGTAGGAGTAGGACTACTAAGGACATCTTGGCCAGACTCTAAATCAATTACAGGAGACATGGTATTAGACGGTGCTCCCTGACCCTCTATGGTTGGTTCAGATTGATTATCCATCTAGCAAAGGTGAACAAACAATGCATCAAAATATATAATCCAATGTCACAATATATACTAAATTACTAATACCTAAATGTGATATACTAAACAAGCAAATATCAACACAATTTCAAAAGCAAATATTCAATCAATTATCAATAATCCAATCAAGCCCATCCTCCACAGATCCTCAAGTCACAACCTAACCTATACTCTAAAATATTAAATTAACTAATGAACTATACCCTGTTTTATCACGCAATCGTTGAAAATAATGTATACGTCACAATGACTCGAAACCTCATAACCAATGACGAATGCTCCAACAAAGGTCTAGAGACACTGCAGAGCTTATAGTCTATTACCGCAAATTGGCATTGACCTCAAATAACACAACTTCAAAACTCACAATCTCATAACCTGCACTAAAAAAATTAAATAGTAAATACAAACTAATATACCAATGTCTAATATGCCAATGTGCAAGTTCAAATGAATATGCCAATATCTATTATATGCAACACCTGATATGCCCGAATATCTACAAATTTCATATTGCAATTCAGATGTATCCCTCTTATTATCATATTTACCTATAAATTCGGCATATGAAATATGCATTTAGTCATGAATAATATTAATAAATTGATACCTACTATTAATTGATTGAAACTATGCAATTTAGATATGAAATATGAAAATAATTAATACTACAATATCCTTAATAATTAGTCCCAGTCTTATAGACCTAATAATTCATGGAAAAATACAAGAAAAAGCCACAAATATAAATGCTTAACTTGTCATGGGTATAACATCTTGAATTTCCTAATGAATTCACAATTATCAACACCCATTAACAGCGTTGATATGAGCCGAATAAATGACCAAACAACTCGAAATGACACGCCTGAAAGAATGCAA
>CM025852.1:16774534-16899779 GCA_003952965.2 Morella rubra
GCACTAATATTATACAATGTCATTTGACCGAATATCTAGTAAAACTAGAGTAATGCTGTTGAAAGCTCTGGGAATACTTCTTCACTATTTATTAGAATATCCGCCATTAATTGTTTTAAACTGATCACTCTTGCCTCATAATAAGAATATATGAACCAGACTAAGTATGAGAGTAATGATATAATAGATATAATAATGGTAATACCAATTAACCAGAGACTATCGCAAGCAGAATAACGTAACTTTTCAAATTCTTCCCAAGAAGATCCGTCATATTTTGTAAATCCGATTGAGAAAATAATGTTATCTCTAATGATTTCTTCAACATTAGTTAGTTTTGAAATGTTTTGTTTTCTTTACTTACTATTAAACTTCTCTTATTTAAGCTGTTCAGATGGAACACACTTTCCTGTTCAACTATGTCATAGAAATTTGGTAAGTCTCCTCACATAGCTCTGCAGTAGAAGGCGACCTAAGGACTTCTGCTTAAAGTGAGGGACAGATTGAGAAGAAGCAGAGCAAAATCATGAGAAGCAAAAGAAGAAGAGCTTCATTTTCCAGAATTTACGCTTCATTTCACGCGTGAAACTCATTAATGATTGTTTGTTCGCATTTATAACTTTTTTAATTTTCGTCCTTGCCAAATAATATCTGCTCACATAAAAAGAACTGAACATTCGCTATCTTAATCTGATCATCATTATTATCTAATAAGAGAGACAAAAAGCATCGTGGAGATTACGCCTTACCAAAAGGAATTCAATTTCTTGAGCCGAGTATATCAATCTCCTAAAGATGTAATTTTCCTTTTATTAACATACTCATATAGATCTCATTATATATTTTTGCACATACTGTGCAAATCTTGCATATGTTATACAATCATCGAAGCAACTCTATTTTAAAAAAAATTGTAATTGGATTTCACTTTACTACTCGATGGCTTTTCTCTCACGGAGATTTGAGAGTCAAGGAGATTAGCAATAGAGAAGAGAGATCTTATATCTAAGTGCTTCATATGAGATAGTAAGGGAAACACCGCGTGCCATTGGAAAGATGAGAACATTGGGACCTTACGTCTCGCTCTTTATTTTTTAGGGAACCGTGTTTAAGATTATGAGCTATCTAAAGTACATACATGGCTGTATGCCACTGTACTTATGATAAGAGGTTTTGGACTTTAAACAACGATAACTAAAGGCTTTATAAGCTAGAAAAAGAGACATCATTAGAAGACGAGTAACAAATGAAGAAGCTCAATTAAATAAATACATACACCATAAGCAAGCTTCTTTATAAATTATCACATAGCTCTCACATCTCAATCAAAGGACGCGCCTCAAACTGGATGTATATGTGGGTCTTAGATGCAATTCAAAGAAGCCAGGTTTATATCACAAGATCTAACACAAATTCTCTTAAAATAAATCACACAGCATGCAATCAAAACGAGCCCACCACAAAAACATACCCCAAAATAAGACCAATAACAACTCAATATAGAGCTGAATACCCGAACCCCTTAAAAAAATACCACCCAAAGAAACACCTCGAGATTGCGTCCAGATGAAAAAATAGAGACCCCACCTTTAACATTAAACAATTCACATGAGCTAACGCAGTCAGCTGATAAGGTATGATGGTATGATAGCAGCGTGCTACTGAGTACCAAGAAAAGGCCGACATGCACAAATCAGCGAGGCTTATCACTCGTCATTCCACGAAATACGTCTTGACTAACACTTAGCAGAAATTAACCGCTGGTTATCAGTTGAAACTTTACCCAGTACAGTAGCCAGGAACATTATAAGAGCACAGTAGCTGTCAACCCACCCAAAAGATAGATCCCACCTCAAATACCCGCCTCTCATATGAAACCCTGTGAAAATACTCGCTCCAAATGCTATTAACCTCACTCGTATTGAAACTCCACGCATGCACTTATGACACAGAAACTACAGAAAAAGCAAAACACGTACACTGCTAAGATCGAGTGCCTCTCTAAAGGAGGCAGTCCCAAGCATCACGCCCCAGACTCTCCTCCCAAATTACGGCCACTAAGTCGGTCTGTCAACCAAACAACTTCAGAAGATCAAAAAAAAATAACAAACACAGAGAGCAAATAAATAAAAGGTGATGAGAGTGCGCGCAGTACAGTTCAGTTATGTTGAGAAGATGCAGCTGAACACCTTGCCACAGTATACCCGCGCACCGTATCCCCCTTCCACACATAAGAAAGTTCAAAGGCTAAGCTTGACCCATAAAGTGTCGGGAGCTACCCAGAGAGCAACATATAAGCTATTAAATTGCCAAAACTGAAACGAAAGAGAGCATAAATACAGAGCAATATATTTATATGCCACTACCACTGCGTTTATCAATTTCTTGTACTTCAATCTCACGGTATTACACACATCCCAGACCACCCACAAGCCAACGAACATCTTCGCAAGTGCTTTCAAAGTGCTTTTTCATGAATTGTAAAGATGCCATAAACTATAAGATCGCGAGAATTAGTTTGACCACAGATGTTCATAGATCGGCCTACCACACACTAAACTTTCAATCCAGATTGTCATGTCTCGTGCATGAAATTAAATATCGGCAACATGACAAGCAGCCTGTGCCCCAGAACACCATAAAATATGCCGTGGCATGAGTGAAAAAAAGAAGAATAAAAACCTAGCCAGCAAAGATCAATGCTCGGAGCGAACCCCGTGATGTACTTTGGAATTTCGTCGACTTTGCCAGAAAAAATTAAACAAGAACCCAGAAGAATCCTTTTTCAATTTATTAAGACCTTACTGGCAAAGATGTCGCACACCTTTCAAAAGGTCATTGCGAGTGTTTTTTCACTCTGGTTTACCTTCGCACAGCAAACCACGCATATACATTGAACAATCACTAAGCAAAGACAAACACACACATACTTCGGAGCACAAAAAAATGAGTAATAATAGTACTATCATTATATCTGATACCAAAAGAGATATAAACAGGTACAACGCATGTCTCGAGGCCTTCAGTTGACTGAGGGTGAAAGTATCCCAACACAAAATTGCTCAGCCGACTATAGAGATTCAGAATGGTAGATAACGAAACGCAAACAACAGAAGCCACTCCGACTCCGAGACAAAGAGAGATACAACAAAGAAGAGTCCGCTAACGCAACCCATTTCCTCAGATACAAGCAGAATCCAACCATCTTTCTCAAAATGAATTCTTTCAAGCTATTCTTACTCCACTGCTCATGTCAATCCCTCTTTTCGGTATCTCCAGAGACAGTTCTCTCGTTCATGAATGCTGACCAACCGAGCACCAGGAATTGCTGCATGAATTATAATATCCAGCCTAGACAATCATTAGTCACATATGGTTAAACAATACAGGAAATCTTTGACGTAAAAAAATTCAAGATTATAACAAACAGGAATTAAAAAAAAATAAACTGACTAGAATAAAGCCCAGCTGCCCAGTCTATGATATCTAAAGAAAAGACCCAGACCTATGAGAGCGAAATACCTATAGCAGACCATATGAGAAAGAACACAGCTGAATCAGCAATTTCATGCGCCAAGAGAATGTATGGATAATGCAGATATTGGACTAAACATCAGCCCCAGTTAAGAAGTCTCCAAGTTATCAGAAACGGCTAAAGACTGATGCTAAGAGAAAATAACCAATGTGAGAAGATAAACAAAGAGGATTACAACTATGAAAAGTTACCCATTTCGGTATTATGACTGAAAAGCTTACCAAAATTAAACTAAAAACTGCGAGTACCGATAGCGATTGATGCAAAGAGACTATAGAACAGAAAGACAGGATAAAGATACAGAGTCTTTCAGAAAGACTGGAGATAGGAAAGACGGTGGCCGTAAATCGTATCACTGTACAAAAGGCGTTAAGAATACGAAGAACGTGAGAGGTGTCCACAGTGCTCCGCAAAGATTTAGCAACAACAATAACCTTGTTGGCGTTAGCTGTCACTGCAATTGAAAAGAGCGATGTAGCAAAGAAGCCAGTGGCTTGCAAAACGTCCTCCCGATTGTTATCTCTGATGAAAAAAAAAGTTGGAAACGGGGACGTGAACTGCGATCGTTTTATGCTTTTTAATCAATGGCCGCCATGCTCTTTACTGTGTTAACATACTGTGTCATTGGGACGATATCCTATGATTCTGAACGTGCTCACTGGAGCTTTTCTAAGGCTACCGTAAATTTACATAGTCTCAGAGGGTCAGTTGACATATCAAGCTCATCCAACTTCAAAACTGTACTATATTTCTTGGAACGCCAACCTGGGCCCCTCTATGTGACGGCTACTTTATTTGGCTACGTATGACTTTTCAGGTGAGTCAATTCTTCTGTTCTCTCCGTTCCTATCACCGTCAGGTGAAATTCTGCGTATTCGGAAAACATATCAATCTTCCAGCGGTTAACATTCCAGGAGTACCTCTTTTTGTATATCCTATATACTGCTGCGCGAACTAAGTAGGAAATCCAGTTTAATTTAGGCTTTGATTGAATGTAGACATATATCAGCTTGAGTGATTCAAAATAACGTAGTGTCAACTAAAAAGAGAACCAGCACGAGGAAATATGCTACAACTATGGTTATCCAGTAGAGGAGTAATATGTCTTGCGAGCTGAGAAGAGTTATAACATCTAGTGGCTTCGCGCTAAGCCTTGCAATATATATGTCATTTGACATATCATGTACCTATTCTAAAGCTCATTTTACCTGTTGGTTGAGCTTAGGTATTGCACGGACCTAAGTATAGGGCAAACACCCTGTTTGGAGCTGGCCTTTTTAACAAGAATTGAGAACTTCCTGATATAGTGTAGTTAATTAGATTATTATTATTCCCATATAGATAGTTTTTTCCCACCATTCTTGACATATGTGTGAGAAAACGAAGCAGAAAAGACACATGTATAGTTTCGAGCGCTGATCACTCAAGATAAGAAGCCACATTTTATTCTATTCTCATCGTATTTTGTATTATTACTTCGGGATGCTACTACTTACGCGATACAAGTCTATGTATTAGATTGTAACTGGGAAAGTTACTGGTTAGTATATCGTCGCATTTAATGTACATGGAGCTATCAGGAAATGAGAAAAGTTAATTCCGCGCTCCCAAACTATGCTTTGGTATGAGACACTTTAATCATGGAGGATCAAATCTAAATTCCTTTAGTTGGAACTCAAAGGGTAAAAACCAAGAGTCACAAATGTGACAATGCCACCAACGATAAAAACCCAAATGGAAGTTGACTTGGGAATATCTATATGTTCTACTCCAGTCAGGTCTAGCGTAAAACCAAGAAATGAAGCAGCAAGATTACTTTCACAACTTGTCTCCCTCGGGTCACAAGGAGGCAGCCATGTTACACATTAGACATTACTATGACTATAATTCTCTTGCATCTAAATTGAAATGCTCTAATTGCTTTATTCTTCGTGATTTTGCCTTCAAAAAATTCCGGGGTATGTAGAGATCCCAAGAAAGAATTCCTTCGCAAAGTGAGAGAATTATGAGGCTTTCGAGCTATGAATCGAACTGTAGGAAGAACAAACTTTCGAAGCATTAATATTGAGGATCGATAACAATTTGAACTTATCAATATGATAGTGGTGGTTGGTACGTCTAAATCGATACGTCATAAAACGAGATATTTACCTTGTCTAATGGAAGACATGAGCTTAAGGCGCAGAACAAGTCCGGAATCTCTATCTGTTTAGCGGATGATTCATCCGAGAACGAGGGGACGAACAACTTGCTCACTGTTTCCCATGAGTAGGCAAGTATAAGACCCTCCCAATGCATCTTTTAAATTTATCTATTTTTTGATACGCGGCTGTATTAGTAAACTGTTAGACCTCGTCTATACATGCACCTTTATTGACTTGAAATCTATCAAGTAACTTGCAGAAAATACTAATTGCTCAATTATTGGAGTTATAATGATGGCGGATAGGAGCGGTCTACAATGACCAGACAAAGCATATTGAACATTAGTCTTACTTTCAATGTGTGTATAAGAAAGTACTATTTAAAGACGCCTAATAATTAGACCAAATAGAAGAATAAATTTTCAAATCGGGCTTATAGCTTTAACTAGAAGAAATTGTAAGTCTTCACCCATCAAATTTATTTATGTTTAGTTGTTTTTAGTTTATGTTTTATATTTGTTTGTTTTTCTTGATAGTTTTACATTCATATAGTTAGCTGCCGATGTGGCTGGGGGCCGGAAGGATAATAATCAGTGGACTAAACCATATTGATTATAATTACTCTCTCAGTAAACCTTTTTATCCGAGTCCCTCCATTTTTGTTTCAAGTCGTGCAAGAATTTGGTTCCCCTTGCTTGTCAAATCACATTGAGTGCTTTTATTTATTTTTTTTCTTAGCATGTTTTCTTAACTCTTCTGCAAAACAAAAACAGACTATCGATGGTAAATCTTTTATTTTTGTGTGATTTTTATCTGCTTGTTGTAAACAGACTTGGGTATTTTTCGGTAATTGAAGGGGAAATTTACCTTTATGAGCCGTTTAACTTTCCGGTAAGTCCAGTCTATACCCTTCCACGTTGACCGTGGAAGCATAATGGCGGTTCTTTCGAATGTAACTAACCGGCAACAATAGGCCCGTAAAGATCAGTGAAGTCTAGCCAATGTATACGCTGTTTTGATACGCCAATATACTTCGAGTTTATGAAGTTACTCGCTGTATTAAAGCCAATAGATATCTTATAGTGTGGTTTACTCATCAGTGAAGCTGGAGAGTTAGGCTGCAAGTCAGGGACATAACCAAGAGCATAGGAACACGAACTTATAGTGAGATCACTATACTGTTCGTTTATGTTCAAAGGCAAATCCTAAGAGCCATTATGAACATGTCGCGCGTTAGGTTTAGCTGGAAGGTGTGTCACTCTGTGTAGATTACCTAGAGTGCTATATACAAGAGTCAAGCAAACTCTTCGTTGTCCTTGGGCCATCTTCTAGCCTGGTTGTGTGACGGTCGAACATTGAGCTTCCCTTGCAGTGCAAATCTTATTTTCGTTATATAGATAGTAGAAGCCATCAAATGGACATCAAAATCTTCTCGTATGCAAAAGTAATTCATGGTCTAAAATATTAGGCTAATTGCAGTTTAAGAAAGTCGCAAGGATTTCAGGCGATCTATAGCCTTACCATGTTACTATCTAGCATTCTTCCATGAATTGATGTATGCTTATACATAACAACTATCAAAATTAAAAAATACTTAAAAGTTCACTGCGCCCTTTAGCCTTACCTCTGGGGCAAAAAATCTGTTTTGAAAATGCTAATGATTTGTAATGTTTATCTATCTTGTGGTTCCATAGACAACGAAACTTATAGACTTTCTGTTTGTACATCAAGATAATCTATTATCATAAAAACTATATTTTTCTATATTTTACAATAGAATCAACTCTTGATAATTACTTAAGATCACTTATAAAATATCTTATTATAAAAGAATCTGTTATTCTATCTTGGCTTTTGATAGTTTACATTTCAGCATGTCTACTGACTGGGTACTTATCCAATATTTCACTCAGATGAAATAAAGATCTGCATGACCATTAATTGACCGAAATTTAATCATATGGCATCCTTCTGTTTTTATGATCTAAATGCAACACCGTTTAAAGAACCCCATTTCAAGAGGCATCAGTAGCAAATTCTAGATTGTGTGACCCATGACCATAATTTACGTGAAGCTTGATGTAATACCAGAGAGAGGAATGCCCAATATGCACGATGGAAATGAATATACTTATAGAACAAATTGAGCAAATAATTCTCGATCACTAGTGTTTCATTAAAAACTTACAGCTTATTAGATCTTCATATGATTATCCATATTATAATCTTCAGATTAAAATATTATCCGAACTCCAGAGAGGAGGATTCTTCTGAAGACTATCAAAAAGAGGTTTACATTAATGTCAGGGATTTTGATAAAATTCAGCAATGTAATTTAAGGAACCTAAGAACCTTTGAAGCTGGGTTTTATCAAGAATGACATCAGGAAACTTGTCAGCAAATTGAATAGCTCTATCAATTGGCTGAATTTGACCTTGATAAATATTAAAACCTAAAAATCTAACTTTGGTTTGGAATAGTTTGATCTTAGGGGCTGAGACCACTAAGCCGTTTTTTTTTTACTATATGGAGAAATTTGTTGAGATGTTTCCAATGTTCTTCCATGGACCTGGAGAAGACTAAAACATCATCAATGTAGACTGTGGTAAAATGACTATAAGGGTTAAAAATCTCGATCATGATGATATCTGGAATCTCACTTGGTGCATTCTTCAAACCAGAAGGACATTACATTTCATTCGTAAAGGGCATTCTTCAGAAACATATGGGGGTATAATACCAATGCTGAAGTTGTTGTTTTTGTAATCCTTGTCTGTCTGATATGAGTTGAATTTGATAGAATCCACTTTTCATATCAAATTTACTGAACACAGTAGCGTTAGAGAGACAGCTGATGAGATACCTTTTGTCAGGAATCGGATACCTAATCCATTGAAGGACCTCGTTCAATGGTTTGCAGTGAATGACCATACGAGGAGTTCCTCGCTCAATTTCAGCATTTTTATTCACATAAAAAGCTGCACAAGACCAAGGAGATTTACTTGGACGGATGAGTCCTTTATTTAGGAGTTCATGGATCTCCTTTTTGCAAAATTCCATGACTTTTTGATTCATCTGGATGGGACGAGCTTTTGTGGGAATATTTTTCTCATTAAACTCGGGAATGTATGGAAGCTTTACTATGTGTTGCTTTCGATGCCAGAAAGCATTAGGAACATCTGAACAGACTTGTTGTTTAAATTTACTTTGGAATGACTTAATCTGAGCTTGGGGCGATTGGCTTAAGAGCTGATCTTCAACTCTTTTGAACTTGATTTCTTCCTTAAGGAAATCAAGTTGCTGGGTTTACTAATGATGAAATTGAGAGTTTTACTATGAATGCTTCTTGTAACATGGTAAGTTCTCTAGGCCAGGGAGGACTAATGAATTCAAAAGTAACATCCTGACCAAATATGTTGGTTGTAAGACCTTCGCTACTTATGATGAAAGGATACAATAAACAAATAAAAGGAGTACCTAAGATGACTTTCTGGTCGGGCATATTTTTTACTAAAACGAAGGGTGAATTGAAGCAGACATTTTTTTTACAGACGTATGCTTTAGTTAACTTGTAATATATATATATAATTGTTAATTACGATTTTTACTGGCCAACTTAAAAATTGGTGGGATCATTACTTATCCCAAACTGACAAAAATTCAATTACTTTGCCATTAAGATAGATACTAATGTCTAATGGTGCTTCAATTTTGCATAATGGTCAACCCATATATATATATATATAATATGAAAAGTCAGGTTGCAAAACTTTACACTTTTGAAAAAGCAGTGGGATATATATATGCTCAGTGGGTCACTAATATGTAGCGAGTGGAGGTTCCTATGGTCACGCTCAGAGAGAGTTGGTTACATTAGCTGCCCCCTTCTACTATTTTTTTCTTAGCAAAAGAAAGAGTCATTAATAATTAACTAGTGCGTAACTCCATCATATCTTTGAAGGGAAAAAAAAACTTAAGGCATTAATATGATATAATATTATATGTTTAATTTTCATATTAGATGCTTGTTAGGTAAATTTTGACTTTATAATAATTTTAAGAGACTTCAGAGAGTAACATTAATTTTTCCATTAATATTCTTTCAAAAATTCCTTCTAATTTTAAAAATCAATATTTTCAGCCCCGACAAAATATTTCTTCTAATTTCATTCGTGCATGTATTGATTATTTTTTGCCCAAAACATAGATCGACTTCCTAAAAGTCATTGTGGATGACTCTTCTTACTCGATAGTTCCTGCATATAATGATTATTCTTTACCCAAAACATGGATCGACTTCCTAAAAGTCATTGTGGAGGAATCTTCTTTCCCGGTAGTTATTGCATGTAATGATTATTCTTTACCCGCTAAAAAAAAAAAAAAAAGATTATTTTTTTTTTTTTTTTTTTTTTTTTTTTTTTTTTTTTTTTTTGGAATCTACTTTATCCAATAGTTCTTGCATGTAATGATTATCTCCGCCCAAAACATGCATGCATGGACTCTTAAAAGTCATTGCGGAGGAATCAGCTTCTTCTTGGAAATTACGGCAAGACTATTAAAACCTTATCTTCAACTATGAATGAGGATGGATGTTTTTGTGGTCTGATACGTACGTTCTTTTTGCGTTGTGAAATCAGCTTATCGATGCTTCATTTTAATTCAGTCCATTAGTTTGTGCTTGACTAAACAGCGAACTGCATGTAGCGTGGTCCTGACGCAAGTGTATCTCTCGGTAATCTTACTTACCTGATTTGTCTGGAAGAAATTATATATATATGTAATAATTATTAAATACAGTAAAACCTACATTATATACGGTTTCATACTGATAATATTAAATAAAGTGAGACAATATTCTTTATTTGTGTCTCTCCATGTAAGAAAACGTAAAACCAGAGAAGAGAGAATAGAGCAGAGGCAAAGTTGAGGGAGAAAAATTGTCTCCGTTGTATTGAATCAAGCAAATTACAAAAAGGAGATATATACACTTGCCAAAGAATGCAAAACGAAAAAGCTGTAAACAAAGATTCTAACAGAAATCCTCTGACGACCACTACAATAGACAAAGCAAAGGAGAGGCTCGGCCATGTGCACAGAGGAGAGAGAATGGCAATCGTAACAAACTCCAGCTCATAAGACTAGCTGTGAATCTGACTAAGCATTTATGTATCCACATCAGCATAAAAGGCTCTATGACATGTGCTGCAATACCAGCTTTTCCTTCGAGTCATCCTTCTTCATCTTCAGCTCATCAGATGACTCTACAGCAGATTCAACTTCAACTTGCTGTAATACCCCCCCACAAGATGGAGAATAGAGATTAACTATTCCCATCTTGGATAGATGACCAGATAGCACATAAGAAGGAAGAGCCTTCGTAAAAATATCGGCAAGTTGAGCAGAAGAAACAATGTGGGCAGTGCGAATTAAACCAGCTTGAATGAGATCACGAATGAGATGACAATCAAGCTCAATATGTTTCGTGCGCTCATGAAACACCGGATTGGCAGCAATATGAAGAGCGACTTGATTGTCACAATACAAAAGGGCAGCTTGCGGATGAGGGATACAAAGGCTTGGAGAAGATAACGAAGCCAAGTGATTTCAGTACAAGTAGTAGCCATAGCACGATACTCAGCCTCCGCTGAGGAAAGTGAAACCACAGTCTGCCTCTTGGATTTCCAGGAAATCAAAGAAGAACCCAAGAAGACACAGTAACCAGTCACCGATCGACGAGAATCTGGACATGATCCCCAATCCGAGTCACAGTATGCACGGAGAGCTAAACTGGAAGAACAAGAGAAGAACAAACCCTGACCAGGAGCTGCTCTGATGTAACGCAAGACCTTATGAGCAGCAGCCAAATGAATGTCAGTAGGACAATCCATGAATTGACTGAGAATGTGAATACTGTAACTGAGATCCGGCCGAGTAATGGTTAAATAGAGGAGGCGACCAATGAGTCGGCGGTAAGGGGTAGGATCTGAAAGTGGAACACCAGAATCCTTGCTGAGATGCAGATTTTGATCCATGGGAAGTGTCAAAGGTCTGCACCCAAGTGTCCCGGAATCTGCAAGCACATCCAGTGCATTTTTCTTGACAAATATGGATACCCTTGGCAGTACGAGCTACCTCAATTCCAAGGAAATACTGGAGACTACCAAGATCCTTAAGTTTAAACTGAGAATGCAGAAAAGTTGTAAAATCAGAGACAAAAGCGGGAGAATTACTAGCCACAATCACATCATCCAAATAGACGAGTAATGCCAAGAATGTGTCTCCAGAATGCTTAGTAAAAAGGCTATAATCAGCCTTGGATTGTGTAAAACCGAAAGCAATGAGAGCTGAGGAGAACTTGGCATACCACTGCCTAGAGGCTTGCTTAAGCCCATACAAACTCTTCAACAGCTTGCAAACTTGGTGAGGACCACCCCGTGTATAACCAGGAGGCTTGTGCATGTAAATTTCCTCCTCCAAGTCGCCATGGTGAAAGGCGTTATTGACATCAAATTGCTGCAAAATCCAACCATGAATGGCAGTAAGAGACAAGAGAACTTTAACGGTAACCATCTTAGCCACCGGGGAAAAAGTCTCATGAAAATCAACGCCTTCTTGTTGAGTGTACCCTTTGGCAACTAAACGTGCCTTGTGTCTCTCCAAAGATCCATCTGAATTATATTTCAATTTATAGACATAACGACAGCCAATAGCTTGCTTTCCTGGAGGGAGATCTGTAACTTCCCAAGTATTGTTAGACTCCAAGGCCAATAATTCTAAATCCATAGCTTTGCACCAATATGGGTCCTTAGAAGCTTGGGTGTAGGAAGTAGGTTCGGTGTGAGTGGTAATAATAGAAGAAAAAGCTTTGAAATCATAAGAGAATCTATGATAAGAGAGGGATGCTGACAAAGGGAAAGCAGTACCTGAAGAGGAAGGAAAAATCTTGGAACCCGATGGAGGTGGTGAAGTAGACACGGCTTGCTGGCAGTGATAGTCTCTAAGAAATTGTGGAGCTGTCCTGATACGAGTGGATCTGCGAAGAGGCAAGGGTGAAGGACTAGAGATAGGTGTAGGAGTGGAACAAGAGGGAATGGCAGGAGAAGATGAAATGAGTGGAGAAGAGTCTGTGGGAACCGGAGAGGTAGAAAGAGGTGGAGAAGGTTCTGTGAGATTAGAAGGAGGTGGAAGGTGAGATGAAGTGTCAAAAGGAAAAGGTTCAAAAGAGGTGTAGGAGGGAAAATAAGGAGAAATAGGATTAATATTGAGAGGTTCCGAAGGTGGCAGGTCAAGGAAAGGAAAAACAGACTCATGAAAAAGAACATTCCTAGAGATAAAAACTGCATCAGTGTCAAGGTTCAAGAGCTTGTAACCTTTGACACCAAAGGGGTAGCCTAAGAAGACACAACGTTGACTACGGGGTGCAAATTTAGGTCTGCCATGAGAAAGGGTAGAAGCAAAATAGAGACATCCTAACACCTGCAAATGAGTATATTTAGGCTTGCGTTTGAAAAGAATTTCAAAAGGAGTTTTATTGTGGAGTAAGGGTGTGGGAGTTCTGTTAATAAGATAGACTGCAGTGAGCACGCAGTCATTCCAAAACTTGAGAGGGATATGAGCTTGGAAGCGTAAAGCACGGGCGACATTGAGAATATGTTGGTGCTTGCGTTCTACCACTCCATTTTGTTGTGGAGTTTCAACGCAAGAGGTTTGATGAATAATGCCTTTGTTATGAAAGAAATTGGTCATGTGGAATTCGAGTCCATTATCACTACGCAAGGTTTTAATTCTAGTATTAAATTGACATTCCACCATATTGGAAAAAGACTCAAAGACAAACCCGAGTATCAGATTTTGCCTTGAGAAGATATAACCAAGTACAACGGGAATAATCATCTACAATTGTCAAAAAATACCTAGAATCATCATACGCGGTAGTGGACATTGGACCCCAAATGTCACAGTGAACAAGTTCAAAAACTGAGGTGGTTGTGTGAGTGTGAACGGGAAAGGGCAGCTTGTGTTGTTTAGACAAAGGACAAATAGAACAGGGCACTTCATTGGAATTAAAAGAAGCATCTGTTACAATAGTCAGTAATAAGTTTCATTCTATAAGAGACATGTAATACAGTTTCTATTCTGAAGAATGCACCCTGCCGCAAGTGAGACACTGTGGTCCAAGACGAAAGGTAAACAAGAGTCAGATCAAGCCACATGAATCTTTTGGATAGTAAATTGAATGCAAAGGCAGGAACTAAGGGTGAGTAATTGGACAGCCAATATACTGCACTGGGAACCATTTGGCAGTTTCACAGAAGAAACCTTAGCAGATTTTGAAGAGGATGATAATTTGTTGGATAAAGCTGAAGGAGAAACTGCACCCTGCCGCAAGTGATAGCCTGTGTTACCCCATCGTGGTCCCACGAAAGGTCCTGTAAGAAGTATTCAAGCAACAAACATGAGTTTCAGCGAGTCTTTTGACAGATAGAAAATTGAATGCAAAGGCAGGAACACAAAGGACATCTTGAAGGGTGAGTGTTTCAGTCAATTGGACAGAGCCAATATACTGCACTGGGACCTCCGCACCATTTGGCAGTTTCACAGTGTAAGAAACCTTAGATGGTGCCCAGGTGAACAAGGAAGGACAACAGATCATGTGATCTGTCGCCCCTGTATCAATCACCCAAGGAATAGTGGCTGGTGCATTTTCAGCATTGAAAGAGATAGAAGAACACATGCTGATACCGGTCATCTTAGCTGCATTTGTGGTACTGGTAGCCGATTTTGGTGAAAGCTGCACTTGGTTAACCGAATGAGTAACAGTAGGTGTAACTTTCGGCTGTAGCAGATTCAACAACTGCTGATATTGACCCTTGGTGAGGGACATTTTGTCTTCCATATCTTCATCAAAATCACCCATGGCAGCAGTAACATTGGCAGCAACTTTCTTGTTCCCAGGATGCAATTTATGTCCCCGTGGGTACCCATGCAACTTATAGCACTTCTCTTGTATATGTCCAACCATATGACAGTGAGTGCAGGTTGGTGGTGTAGCATTTCCCACCTTGAAACAGTTCTCCAAAACATGCCCTGTGATGCGACAATGAGTGCAATATGGTCTGTTTGGCTTAGAATTATAATTCTGTTTGAATCCCACTTTCGAATCAACAAAAGGTCGTCGAGTAAAGAATGCCATGGATTCAGTCGATGGGACACTCGAAGTCATTTTATGATGCATTTCTTGTTGTTGGATCATAGAAAAAATGCGATTGACAGGGGGCAATGGTTCTAAAAGCATTATTTGATCTCTAATGTTAGCATAAGTGTCGCTTAAACCCATTAGAAATTGAATCACAGAGTCCCTCTGATGTCTATCAATTAGCAACTTCAATTTACCACAATTGCAATCGGGCAAATGATCATAAATAGCAAGTTCATCCCACAATACCTTGAGTTTACCATAATAAACACTGACTAAATCATTTTCCTGCATTAACCCAGCAAGTGCCTTCTTCAATTGGAAGATGCGTGGGCCATTTTGCTGGGTATATCGGTCTTGCAATTCCTACCACAGCTCTCGTGCATCATCAACAAAAGCAAGGCTGGTCTTCACGGTAGTACTGACTGAATTCTGAATCCATGAGACAACTAAATCATTATATCTCTCCCATGTAGCGTATAATGGGTCTTCAAAACTATCCGGCTTCAAGAAATCTCCATTCACAAAACCCAGCTTGTTCTTGGCCCTTAATGCTCTTCGCATAGATCTAGACCAAGACAAGTAATTATCACTAGTCAATAAGTCAGCTACCAAAACAGTAGCAGGATTATCCCCATTATCTAGTCTATAGGGATTAGAAAGGTCATTGAAGTTTAGGAAAGGTGAAAGAGGTTCACGGTTTCTGATAATGGGATTTACAACATGAGGTTCATTTTGTGGAGGAACGGAATCGTCTGCCATGGTTGCTCAACCTGGCTCTGATACCATGTAAGAAAACGTAAAACCAGAGAAGAGAGAATAGAGCAGAGGCAGAGTTGAGGGAGAAAAATTGTCTCCGTTGTATTGAATCAAGCAAATTACAAAAAGGAGATATATACACTTGCCAAAGAATGCAAAACGAAAAAGCTGTAAACAAAGATTCTAACAGAAATCCTCTGACGACCACTACAATAGACAGAGCAAAGGAGAGGCTCGGCCATGTGCACAGAGGAGAGAGAATAGCAATCATAACAAACTCCAGCTCATAAGACTAGCTGTGAATCTGACGAAGCATTTATGTATCCACATCAGCATAAAAGGCTCTATGACATGTGCTGCAATACCAGCTTTTCCTTCGAGTCATCCTTCTTCATCTTCAGCTCATCAGATGACTCTACAGCAGATTCTAACTTCAACTTGCTGTAATAGAGTCGACTGTGAAATGGTAGAAGAAATAGCCTCGTGAATTTCATGCTGCTGTTCGTCCAACCAGCGTTTTGTGGGGACTGTGATGATAGGCCCGTGAGGCCAAACCCAATCAATTAGGCTAGCTGTTACATGGGTATTAGCTGGCCCAAAAAGTAAACGAAAATGTGAGAACTAGCCCATGAGATAACCTACTTGACATCCTCCATCTTCTAAGAAACAAAAACTGCATGCAGTAGCTAAGCTTTTTCCGTGTAACATAGTTTTCTTCTCTCTCTTTTTTATTATTATTATTATTATTATGAGGAACCTGTTCAAGGTAGAGCCTGTCGGGCTGACTCCTATTTGATAAAACCCGGGTGATTGGGGCGCTTCCAACCCTCAGTTTATATTCGAGTTTGATCCAGACTAGTTTAAGCCTATCACCAAGTGATTGCCTAAGCTGAGACCAGCTGGACTGTCCGGCAGGGGCCTTCTCTCCTTCATTAAGAAACAAAAAAGTCAAAAAAACACCTGCATATTTTATGCAGAACCCCGCTATTCTTCCAGACTTCCATTACTCGTTTAGGAGCTGTGGCAACGTGGTGAAGACCTGAATCTAAGTCCCCCTAGAATGCGATCAAAATCTGCAACTTTTGATTGTCGGGCACTATGTCCAATATCGAACTAGATTGTCTAGATATCTCGTAACGTGGAAAAAGAAACATAAACTATTGAACACAACTCCCATGAGGCAGATTTTCAAACAATATACTGGCAACCGCGTACCATGCCATACATGATATATTGAATTTCACTCTTGGCTCCCACGCAAGTCTAGAGTCTGACTTTATATGCAAAGAAAGAAAGAAAAACATTTGCACATGATTTGAATAGGGCTCGTGGAATTTGGAAAAGCAAAAACAAAAAATTAATACCCTTCACGCGAGAAATGGTCAAACTTCCTCGATTCCAGTCCACAGCAAATCCAATCCAAATTGTAAATAAAGTCGGCAAATGAGCTGCCATCTGGAGTACTCCAAGTCGGTCGAAATTAACTCGCATTATATTATTCGTATTATATGTGCAAGCTGGTCACCGCTCAAATAAATAAATAGATATATCTGCATGCAGTAGATAAGGGAACATCGGAGCCTAGCTAGCTAGGAGTTAATTTTTCCAAATACGATTATTAGCTGGGGTGCTTCAGAATATCATTAGCTAGCTGGAGTTTACGTCAACTCTTGATTTGATTAGAAAACTACTTAAAGACCGTACAACATACCCCATGTGACGGAGAAGTCTTAAAACCAAATCCCGTAGACTGATGAAACTTTCAACCCGGCAATCTTATACATGCAGTACTGTTTACTTTGCGAGAAAGGGAGAAAGAAAAGAAAGGATTACAAGAAATGTAGAGCTATGTCAATCCTGAGTGTTCACTAATTTCCAGTTTTGGAGTTCTTGAGATTTGGATTTCCCCCGAAACTGTAAATCTACACACGTCTCTAAGCTAATGCTTCCACCTCAAATATGTGCTTTCATTTTGTTTCCCTATCTGGATATCTTTATTCTTCTTCTTCCCCGCGAATTATGTATGAGTATGACCCAGATGATCATATTTCTTTCCTTCTTTCTTTTTTTTTCATTTGGTCGTAGTAAACTTTCCAAAAGTGGTTCGTCCAGTACTTTTCTGAGGAAGAGTAAATGTGCAGAAGACTGCACAATAAAACAGATACCAAACACTGGCGCCCCGTCAATAATAGTTTGGAAATTTGTGGATACCACGACCAAATGCTTCAAAAGACGCAAATAGGGCACAGTAAAGAAGGTTAGAAATAGCCAAAATGTTGAAAAAATAGGGACGCTATGCCTATCTTTTGGCTGGCTGATGTGGCTGAGGATAAACAGGTACAGTGAAAAAGACAAGTAGGCAGCTGCAGCCATACTTAGGTTGAAACCTTCCTTGTACTGATCAAATCTTCCAAACTATTTTTGTAAATCCAATTGACAAGTGACTCACCTGTGCGCATGCATTCATTTGGACCCACACGCAACAAATAGTCAGCCACAAGATATTAATTTCAGATTAATCGTCTTTCTAGCCATTTCTGGGCAGCTCATCCCTTGGCTGAAAGTATGGTAAAATCAATGTGCAAAAAACGTGTGGTTTCGTATTTCGCCATTTGGCCTAATTGATGGACTAGTGTCCAATGGCCTGCATAAACGTGATATGTGTCTTCTGTGGCTGGGGTTCGAGCTTTAGGGTTCAACTGCAATTAGCTCATGGCTGGAAACATGATGGCATTAACGAGACACATATACGTGGCCGGTGGCTTGTTCCTTTACACTACCATTAAAGTCCTGTTAAATTAATTAGTGAATGACCTTACAATTATAATTTAATATTAACCTACTCCTCTTTCTTTATTCTAAAATCTTGTGGGTTATATATTGCAAATTAGTTAAAATGTCTGAGAATCTGAAATGGTCAAAGGTGACAAACATGCGCTGGAGACCAAGAAATAATTATGTCAATTTTGATTTGCAGATCAAGTTGAAAATTGGGGACATTACTTGCATAAGATAAGCACCTTGGAGACTTTTGAACGCCATGAGTTTCCTGCCATTTCTTAAAAAATATTCTCTGCATTTATCTTAAAACCCTCGTTGTCATTTCGTAAACGCCCCTCTAACCACATAATTAAGAGGCGCCTTGCATCGGCACCCATGCCGTTGCATTGGCATCCGCCCGCCATCCTATTTGGACCAAATGCAATCAGACTGGAAAACATGGCTCCGAATTCTTAACAAAGAGACAAATAATGTGGTTCAACATTAAGATCTGAGCAATAAATTAACCGGTCAAATTTATTTACTGATCTCAACAATTTGTGGTTAAATCAAGCCCCAAAGGTCCAAAAGGAATGAAAATATCAAACATATTTGTGATGAAACCAGCAGAGTTTCCTCAAGACTCAAAAGCGGTAGGCCGAGCCACCCAAATTAAAGGAGATTCAATGTTGGCTGCTCGAGCTCTAGACCATCCAATTAAGTCAACATTGGAGAAAAGAGAGGAGGGGGAGAAAGAGGTAAAATCCTTTAGATATGCGTGTAAGATCTCCTTCGTTCTTGTTGCACAGTGAACTGAGAATAGGCATTAATGAGATGTGCACTGAAATTATCTCACTTCGGAATCATAAAACCTGATCTCGTTTGCAAAAAGTATAAAAGCTCTTGGGATAGATGAATTTAACATGGTAACAAACAATTCCTGTATATATACAGTATAATTTTAACACGATGAGAAAGCCAGAAAACAAGAAATCAGCTCCTTGACGATCTGATCGCAATGGGCTAGCTATAGCTTCACATCGGATTCAAAACTTTCCAAATCCTGTTAATCAAGACAACTCCAAGACAACCCAAAAAAGAAAGAAAGGAAAAAAAAATTAAGTAATAGAATGATCAAACACCTATTGATGAAAAGAGCCTGTAATTGGTGCTCAATTATGCGTAGAGTCCACCACCGAGTTGTGCCGCTTAGATGGTCCGGAGGCCGGCACAGGCGTCCCTTTGGGGAAGAAGCTGAAAACCAGACCGTGATATCGAAAACCAGTATCGTGCTTTTCCTGGAGAGGCCTCATATGCTCAGAATTCAGCAACGCTTTTCTGTCCACCATTATTGTTACGCCGGGTCTCGCCGCAGTGCAAGAACCGAAAACGAGGAAAACTACGAGGAGGCCGATAAGGCATCTGGTATTGCGCGGAATATTTGTGGAGTTAGAAGGAGAAGCCATTAGAGAATGTGTTTGGTGAGCTATGGAGAGGTTTAAGGGTAGAAAGAGTTTTGAGAACTATTTTTTACAGTGTGAGAAAGAGAAAGAGAGAGAAGCGCGGCTAATTGTTATATATGCGTGCATGGGAAAATAGGGAAGGCTTGGCGATTGGATTTGTAAAAGTGAAATGCACGCAAACGAAACGCTGATGACTACTGAGATTTTCAATGTCAACGCTTTTGAAAAATCGACCCATCATTTGTACAAGAATTTGGTGCCGGCTTAGACTAATATACTCGGACTTTGTCTACTAAACTCATTCCATTTTCTACGGATTTGGTCAATTCCGGCAAATTTTCCGGGAAAATATTACCTGCTGCGTAGGTGTGAAATGTTGATAACCAATTAGCACATGTTGAGGGCGCGGAAAATACTACATAGTCACAGTCACGACTCACGAAAAATGCTTGCTTGCTTTACTTTCTATACTGCAAATTTGCAATGGCTTTCGTATAGGGTTTGGACCAATTCTGCTACAAAGCTATTTCTTAGCAATTTCTTCTGATCACCAAGGTATATATAAATTTATGGGATAAAGTGGAAATCCTCAATATCTTGGCGTCCCATTTTTCATTCATTTCCTTTTTGTTAACTTCCTATTAGCCATTTGAAGTGATATATATGAATCTGTACTAAGATATTAATCTAATCGTGGCATCGTGTTGTCATTTGTCATAATATTTTTTTTGGAAAAAAAAAAAAGTTTTGATTTTCCGGGAATCCTTTGCGTGCGAAGGTCCCATAAGAAACCAATCTTTAAAGGGTCCACCATTAATAAAGCTTTTTTGACATTCAACTTGACATTCGTAGACATCTGGATTTAGTGTATATATAATATAATCCCTAGCCTCTACGTACCAAGTGACACTATATATATCTATCTTTAGCTATTTTTAAAAATAAATTAAATTTCTCCAAAATTAACAAATTGAAAATTACACTATATACAAATCTATACACTACGCGTGCCGTATGAATGGTACCTATTGGCTATTAATTAATTCCATATTAGTTGTTAAGATCGAAATCAATGGTTTTCAATTGTTGATCCAGGGGGTCCAAAACTGCAGTATATATATAGTATGTGTTGCAAATACCGTTACGTATATGATGCACCTTACTTAATTCACCGAACAAACATATAATATATATATAGATAAACTAAATAAATAATGTAGAGAAGAGAATAATAAAAATTGTTAAAGAAATGAAGTGTCTGCGTCGTCAATTTGAACGAGGGTTTACGTGTTGAACATGTGGCAGACGACTGGTGGGTTGGTAATGGTACGCCATTTATTATGGCACATTCCATGTCAAATGTCAACGTGATTTGCATGATCACAGCCGTTGGATTAAGCAAATTAAATCTACAGGAAAATAAACAAAACAAAACATTTGATAGGAAATTTTAAACTATATAGGTAATACGTGATGAACGAATGAGACCGACATTCGGGAGCAGGTAATTAAACGTAAATGTAGGCGCGCGGGGAGACGGATATTATGGAAGCCTTCCTTCAAGTCTTACGGGGAAAGTTAGACTTATTGTACAAAATTTGTCCTCTCTCTTTTTTCTTTTTCTTTTTTCTCTTTTTTAGGGTATTTTTGTTTGAAGAAATCCTACGTAATGGAGGGGACCAGAATGAATGCAAGTCATGAGTAAAGAAGTCGTAAATATTGGATAGGGCTACTTAGAATTTGGGACCAGAGTGCAACGCCTGACTAAGCGTGATGCACGCAGACCGTATATGTGCAATATTATTACTGGTCAGGAATTTACTATGTGACATATTTTGGGTCAATATCTTCCGCGACTTGAATTGCGCTAAAGAAGAGTTGGACATTACTGATCAGAGGAGACAGCGATCGATCGAGAGACACTCAAGAATTTCGTGTACGGGTACGTCATGCGGGCGGCGGATGGCGGTCTTAATTAATTAGTCCCCAATATGCCTGCTTGGATCCAGTCCACTGTCCAGATCAAAGATTAATTAGGCTGGTGATTGGGAAGCTGTCCGTCCAAGAGGGATTAGAATGATGCTTTGCTTTGCTTTTGCTAGCTTGTTCTGGGTATATATGTTGCAAATCATAGTCCCGAACCCGATTTTGTTTGTTGTTCTTCTTCGTTTTTGGTACAGGTGGATATGTGATGGAACAAATACCAACTCTATAGCTGGCTGGCTAAAGATAATCTCTTTTTGGCTTTTTGGTTTTCTGGCTGGTCAATTGCGTACGTACAGAAGTAACCCAAAATAATGCGTCTTGAAAATATTAATGTAAATAGTGCTTGTGGGATAAATATTCATATGACTTCTAGTCTTCTAGCCCATTGGATTTGGGGGAATCTCTCATTTTTTTCTCCTTTTATTTTGTTCATGAAGCTGCAGGGACAGCCAGATCAACAGTACAGCATTTATGGCTGATTGGCTAGCTTGAACAAATTAACAATCTGCCCGATCGATCGAGCGACCAGGTTCACCTGGAGTTAATTTCTTAATTAGGAAATTATCTGATTCACATTCTTCTCGTATATATGTCTATCACGAGACATGACTTTGGAGTGTGGAGCTAGTTTTTTGCCCATACTTAAAGGCATTTCTGGCTACCATCTTCAGCAGACTAATTAATTTGGTGCCTTTCTAATCAGTGGCGTTTGCAAATTCAACCACTTCCTAATTACCTGTAGCCGATCTCTTTCAATTCGAGTCACGTCAAAAAATTGCCAAAATAAACAAATGAATAGACAGCAAGAAGAGGAAAATAACCAAAAATTAGAGTACTTTATTATCTATTTATACGTACGTACAACACAGTCGATTCCACCGTTTGCTAAGCCCCACCCACCTTAAAGCTTCTATAAAATTAATTAAACTCTGCAGGTTTATTTGCTTCAAATTTAATATTTTCTTCTCTCTAGCTTTACAATGATTAATGCTGATTGCATAATATTAACCGTGCATGCATGCTCGCAGCCATATTCATGATCATGATAATGTTAATTAGATCATAAAATACTTCATAATTAAATGGATATTAATTGTAAAACAACAGTAATGATCAATTACATCTTCTTCATGCATGCAGCCAATCAGTTAACTCTAAGCACCACAAATTGTACACTTAATTATTTCAATAGATCTGACCTCTTTCTTTGGCATTAATTACAAGTCAGCTAAAATATTTACAAGAAATTAAGCTTATAATTAAGTTAATAGACTAATCTCCCACCTACTTCTCATGACCACTTCTCCTAATTAATTAAGGGCCAAGTTATTCATCAACATTAATTCACATATACATCCCCTACAACTACATTCAATACCAAACAAGATTATCTAATTACAGTACTTTATTCTTTAAAAACCAAGCCAAAGTTCTCAAACCATTCCGATAATAATGATTTCCAGGCAGGCAGCTTGGACTTGGTCCATTCTTCACTCATCTAGCCCAATTCATACGAAACTGGGTTCGATCACTAGAAACAAACAAGTTGACTAGTCCACCTCCTTCTAATTCAGATGCAAAAGCTGCGCCATTGCGGTTTGATAAATTACTGCATCCAAGTTCTCGTCTAAACTTTCTAGTTAGGGCCGTGCATGCAACTCATGATGGTTCCCATTGAATTCTTTTTGTGGTTGGCAATTCACTCAACCACTGGCGAGATTGGAACCCTTAATCCTATTCAACATTTTATGCTTGCTTCTTTTGATAATAAATCATAAGAATTATCTCTTCCAAACGAAATAACTTATCAAGTAGACGTTATAAGGTCATGCTTTTTGTAAAAGGATTAAAAACAAAGTATATAATTATTTACATGCAGGCACAATATTAACAAAAAGGAACATTATTATTTTTCTACTTTAACAACCCAGGATAAAATGATGTACTATTGTAGATAGACAGATGGGTACAGAGAGAAAACAAAAAGGAACATTATTATTTTTTCTTAAATTATAATTTTTTTATTTTTAATTAACAACAGAACTAAGAGTCAATGGAATTAACTGGACCTTTCAATGGGTACTTTTGGTGTCCAATATATATTCAGTAACATAGTTTTCTCGCTCTCTTATTTTGACCTGCTGAAGACATATATATACATTACAAAGTACTCCACCCTTCCCCGCTCAATGCTCATTGAGCTATTTTACTTGGAAAATCCGACAGATTTTGTGATGCGAAAGTCAAATTCGACGACCAACATAATGCTGTAAAAGAGTATATATAAAGCTGTTTTTTTTTTTTGGCAAATTGGAGTATAGAAGTCAAATGTTGTCGTATCTGATATATTTCACTTAATATTAAATTATGTGGTAACAGCTAGCTCAGCTAAAATACATCGATTAAGTTGTTCTAATGTGAATAATGGCCGTGTTCTCGTGTTCTTTTTTTTCCAACGGAGGCTTCGTTTATTCAACTGGTTTTGTTTTTTTTTCAAAAAAAGTGGCATGAAATGGAAAGTAGAGAAACATAAGGACAACCAGGTATCGGTCGGATCACGTAATTGTTATTATGCATGGTTTGGAAATTCAACGGCCATGGTTAAGAAAAGGAAAACAAGTAGTACGGATATCCGAATTCAAAAAGAGACGAAAGAAAAGTAAAGGATGGACTTCTTGACCTGAGATTCTTGTGGGCTGTCTCAGGCCCAATCTACTTTATGGCTTAGAGTAGATGACTGATATGACATTTGGGCTCTGTTTCCAGATTTTCCAAGTGCACACGTGAAATTATTTCGGGCTTGCTTTCTTCACTTCTTTTCTTTTGCATGTGTTTCGAATTGCGAACGTGCCATGCCACAAAGAATGAGAGCCTAAACAACTTAAAAAATGTCTAAACTGCTGTAGGAGCTATCCTGTTGGCCTAAACGTATCTCTCAGAATAATTTTCCTTAGATGAAGTGGACAGTTCTGGTCTCACAGTTAGTTTGAGACTTGTCAAATGGTAAAAATATCAACCACAGGCATATATGACTCGAAGACTCGAACTTGCTTAACATATCTACAAAGCCAAGTACTGTCCAATCCAGGTGAAGTGCAATAAGGAGGGGAACAATCGATTTTCTACCACAGACCAGAGCAGAGCTTCTTTTAACACCCTCGAGAATAATTTAAGAAGCCAGCCAGCTAGAACATAGGGGGCTGACACTGGCTGACACAGCTTTTAATTTTGTCTGACTCTAACGTGGACTCAGGCTCATCATCAACTTCTTTAAACAGCAGGGCCCTAATGCTCTGTCTACAGGCTACAAGTCCAATAATCCCTCAAGACTTTGCTTTTCATTCTATTAAAGTCGCAGAGAAGTAGTTGCCAGACCTTTGAAAAACTACAGAACTCAACTAAGCAAGCACAGCTACAGCTTAGTCCTCTCAATCAGTTCGGGTTGGTTTGTTCACCAGAAACTGATTGAAATTAGGTGGTACTTTAGAAACAGGCATAAAAGACTTGTTCTGTTTCTTTTTCTTTTTTATTTCTACCATGGAGTTCTTACAAGATGTAAAAGAGTTGAACCAGAAAACGATAAAAGCAAACACTTTGGCATGATTTCTTCAGCTCATTTTAAGTGTTGCACTTGTTCCTCTCTTATCTTGTTTGTGTTGGGAACATTATATTCAATTTCAAATAACCACATGCAAGAAACATAACTCAATATGGTTTAGGAAAAGAAAATATGCCTCGTTATCAACTGAAAATATAGGCCTTGTTTCTTAGTTGCGACAATATTTTGGAGTATTCCCTGGATCTATGTTTTGTGTTGCTTGAGAACTGAAATTCTGGGCTTAATATGTTTTCAGCGGCCGACAGTTAGGAAGGAGAGATTTACAAACAGAACAAGGATCAAATTACTGTTACATCGAAAAGGTAATCTTCTTAGACTTCTGCAACTAAGACACTGCTATAGGAATGCACATATCCATATTCCTACCGCAGAAACCCACCAAAACCCATCAATAGCATTGCTTGCAAATCCCAAAGAGGCCACAAAATGGGAATTCTGATTCCAATTCCCATCAGCCAACTTGGTCCTTGCATGTGGTTCAAGCAATGTGACCTCTTGCCGACATGGTTTTACCCCATGAGGAACAACGGAATCTGACTTTAACCCAACCGGGTAACAAAGATGTGGGTTGTTCCAGGCCCCAAACCGCCTTCCCATTCTCCCATAAAACCCTTCGGCAAATTTAAGCTCGCCTGTCAGATTGTTCCCATTTAGGTAGAGTGCACCGAGGCAAGGTAGAGTAGCTAGCTTTGCAGAGAGCTTGCCAGTGAGGTTGTTGTCGCTCAGACCCAGAAATCTCAATCTTTTTAATTTTGATATCGACTCAGGTATCTCCCCTTTCAACCCAATATTTGAAAGATCCAAAATTACCAAGTTGTAGAGGTTCTGCCACTCGATGCTCATGAGGACTCCACCAATGTGGTTGTCAGACAAGACCAACTCTTCTAAGGAAACCAACCCCTGAAGTGACTTGGTTAACCCACCTGCCAATTTGTTGTTTCTAAGGTCCAAAAGGGTCAGATTCTTCAAGTGACTAATCTCACTCGGTAGCATCCCTTCCAATTGATTGTTGCTCAAGTCAAGCTTCAAAAGTGAGGTCAACCCTCCAAGAGACGCTGGCAAAGTCCCAGACAGTGTATTCCTACTCAAATCAAATATAAGCAGCGAACTCAAGGAACCAAAACTATGAGGAATCCGACCAGTAAACCCGTTCCCAGCAAGAACTAGACGCTTCAAGTTGATCAAGTTGCCGATATTTGCTGGTAATTCCCCGCTTAATCCATTTTCTATGAGCACTAGGGATTGGAGCTTCCCTAGTGAACCAAAGCCAGTAGGAACTCGTCCAATGAGACCAGGATTCGATCGGAACTCTAATGATTCTAAGCTGCCAGCAAGTTTCTCCCAGTTATTGAAGGGAATGGCAGTGGGATGTCTGCGGGGTGAGACGAAACAATTGAAGAACGATAGAGTTTTGAGGTGTTTGAGCTCGAACAGTTGAGATCTAAATTCCAGATTTGTGGCACAAACAAGAGAGTTATCCTGAACGGGTCCAACATTTATGGCAGTGACGTACCAAAGCCCATCAAACACATCACAGGAGACCCCCTGTACAAGGAAGTAAGGAAATGAATCAAATTTGTGAAGACCGAGATCACAAGATTATCTACGATCCTATAGTTATTTTCGCTACAGAAAACCTATAAAGGTTCTTAAAAGGTACGTCTTTTGGAGATTGCACGTAGTGTGAGCGAAATTTCACAAAAATGTCAAAGCTTTATGATTCGAGCAGAAAACTAAAATGCTCTAGGCATACCATATTACATTTTCAGCTTCCTTCATATTGTTACTCAGTTTTCTGAAACTTGTGTGCTGTAGACAAAGACTAGAGAGTACGAGATGGGGAATGATGGAGGTGTGTAGGTGAAATCATTTTCAAATCTTCGTTTTTTTATTCCTTATTTGAAGTGCTAGTTTTTTTATATTCGACTTCTGGCCTGAACCATTTCTGATACAAAAGAATCAAATGATGATGATGATAGCAATAACGATACACTCATGATGGTTATTATTTCTCTTGCTGGCCAAACTTTAACGAGTTTCCTTTATTTAAAGAAGTTGATTTTTCACATTCTACTTTGGACTAAGGATGGAGAATATAATTCTACACTAGTTTCACTTCAATGGCAAAGTAATTCATCCTTTTGCAGACCATAAAGAGGGGAGAAAAAAAAAAGTGTTCAATGTACTGCTGCACTGCACTGATGAAAATTTAATCACTTTCTAAACAGTGGCTGAAGTACCAACTTATTCTTTTACCCTGCTTACAGAAAAGCAAACACAGATTCTTTTACCCCCGAGTACAAAGAAAATAGTAGCCACATGGGAGGGATGCAACTCCTAAAGTACAGAAAGGTGGGGGCAGGCAGTACCTGTATAGGAGTCCACCCACACGGATCCGGATATAGACCTGAACCGTTCCACCAAGTCCCCACAAAGCCCTGGACAGCAGAGTACAGAGCTTCCTTCTCTGTCTTCTCCATTGGAACTACATCATCATCCGAATCTCCATAGGACCGAGCAACCAAACAGAAGATGAAGACTGAAAAAATGACATTCTTGATGCTAATGAAGCTCTTCATGGATACGCAGAAGCTTCCAAGCCCAAAGAGAAAATGGATCGCAGAAACTTTGATGCAGAAAAAAACAGGGGAAATGAAGAGGCTTGACATGGATCTAAGTGAACATTCTAGTGGTTCTATGACATGGACCTTTCACTATTTATCCATTGCAAGAAAGCTGGATATCTTTGAGTCATGAAGTTCATGATATGAAAGAAAGATAAGAAGTTCCAAAAGACCCATGAAACATTACACAGAGCTCAGAGCCACGAATGTGAATAACGAAAAGAAGACGAAGACGAGTCCAATCAGAGAAACTACTGATGTTTTAGGAAACCCAGATAGAAATGAGTGAGAAATATCCCAGATAGAAATGAGTGAGAAATATCCAAAAAGGAAAAAGATGCTGAACTAAGAAGATAGACGAAGGAAACAGAGTAATAAACCTGAGGTCTTTCTTCCTCGTGTTTATGGAAAAGCTAAGGAAGTACATCATATATAGCAGAGATAACCCAGTTCTAAGCGCGGTTCTCGAAACTCAAGGCCATAATAATGGTAAGAACAACAGTCATAAAATCGAAACAAGAGTAACTGAAAGACTTCATAGTGAAAGTGAAAGCGAAAGGTAGGGCAATAGGGCTGCTCTTTATACGGCTCTGCTTTTTCACCCTTGTGATTCCGTTGTCAACACTGCGCAATAAACATTTACGGTTCATTTGCTTTTAATTTTCTAGGTTCCTAGAGACATGTCAAGACTCGAGCCGTGGATGCCTTTCCCTTCCCCCCAAATTAACCAAGAAAAAAGAGGTGCGGTAGTTGGGCAGATAAATGGTTGCAGATATGGTCAAGATTGAGTGCTTAGTTAGGGTAAGAGTTTTAGGGTTCAGAAGGCGTTGGGAGGGGACCATTGCCCATGCAAAGGAGAGATGCATGTAAGTGCATGCAAGACAAAGTTGGATTTATCTCTTCCGTCCTTATTCGCCTTCTTCAGCCTGTTGGGTTTTTAACAGTTCTCTGAAACAGAGAAGAAAGGACAAAAAGAGCAGTGAGGCAAAAAAACTTGTGACGACATTGCTAGGCTAAACAATGACCAATGGGCACAGATCCAGTTGGGCCGGTCGAAATAAGGGGCCGGTAGTGACCAATGCCTCTTCTTTGTTCTTCATTATTTATGTGACATGATTGTCACGAGATATGCAACCTTGTCTGTCGAATCTCGATACGTTTTCCTTTTGTTTCTTCCTCGTTTTGGGTTTTTTTGGAATCTTACATCGGAGAAAGCTGAAGCCTGAAAAGCCTCATGTTTCTACTTTCTCGTCCGACGGCTTTTCGTACTCAAAAAGTGCCGGGCCAAATCAAGTTTGGGACCAAGAAGGTCAGTGGGCTCAATAAATCAGTCACCCCTAGCGCCAGTCCTAAGAACTTATTTTCTCCTTCTGGCTGAATAATTGTACAACCTTTTTTTACTGGCAATGTGATTTGTTGGATGTCTTTTAACTTTCCCACTCGCCCACAGAGAGAACCAACGGCGGAGTGTAAGGAGAGGGGACTTGGCGTCGAAAAGCAACTAGAAAATTATTTTGGAGCTTCGGAAATTTGGACCACACTATGTCTTAGTTGTAGCTTTTTTTTGGGGGTGTGGAAGACTAATAAGTAGGCATAGCCCACACTATGCTTATAGTTTTCTCCACAGGCCCAGCGTAGGGTGACAAGTCGTTTTCTGCCTTGCGTTTTCGAGGCTATCTCCTTACGCAGAGAGAGAGAGAGAGAGAGACAGCACGCACAGAGAGGCGATCTCCATTATCAAGCATAATAGTCGTCAATTTTATCCGTTATAGTCGTATAAGTTGCCAATTGCCACCTGATTGGAAAACATTGAGAAATTACAGTGCCTGGAATCGAGTTGGTAAAACTTTTGGAGCCACCCACACCTCTTCATAATTAGCTCTAGAAAGAAAAACTAAAAGGGCATTTGGATCCACGGCCAAATACAAAGCAAACCCCCCCTATTTGGTCATCTGGTGTTCAAACTTAAAAGAGTCGTGTAGACAGAACTAGCGCTAAATCGGCAGAGTAGTTTCTTCGACCATATATGACGGCTGTGACCAGCAAGCAGTACCTTGTTTTCAGTCGCGGAGCCGTCCTTTCTCAGAAGCCCATCCATAACGACGTCATTCCCAAACAGGACCATGAAAACATGGCTCAGAAGACTGACGTGAGAGACGTATACGACTAAAGGAATACAGAAATGTCCGTCATAGTCAGTGAACAGTGAACTGGCACTTTAAAAATGAATATTTTGAAATTGCACCGTCAAGATAACTGCATAAAATCTACTACGGCATGCTGTCGCTAGTAAGACACATACTGCAGCCCGACTCCTTAACTGAGACACCACCCTTCCACATCGCCCAACCTTTTCCTTTCCCCGAAATTAGAAGGGGTGGGGTGGGGGGGTGGTTAATACACAAGGGAGGGAGGGAAGATGGAGCGGGAATGAACAGAAAGACTCAGGAGATCTAAAAGTGAACTCAAAGAAAATATTGCACCATCATGTTGTGAAGAATGTCCATATCTTCTTCCCTATTGACACTTCCCCAGGCTGTTCCAACTCATCATCATAGTCATTTGCAGCCTCCTCAGGGATTGTGCTCCCACTCTCATCTTCATTACCGTATTCTGGTGTATCATTTACTTCCTCACTCAAACCCGTTTCTTCGACAGACTTTGCCGGATCAGCATCATCATTAACAATCTCAGATGGTGTTTTAAACTGCATTATAGTAACAAATGAAAGGAAGAAAAAAAAAATCATCAAAAGATACTTCAGGAAAAAGCTAACAAACATCTTCAAATAAGACCCGCAAAAACAACAGGAAAGGCGAGTTTACCCTAACAACTCTATCTTCGGAGATCTCAACACTTTTTACTGTCGTAACTTGCACCAATTGTTTAGTTTGGCCATTCTTGCCAGCAACTCCCTTTGATGGTCCGGTAACAGCTTCAGGGACTGGTGCCACTTCCACTGCATCACCATCAGCAGGTTCTTTCTCCCTTCTTCTCATTGCCAGGTCAGCCAACGGGTGTGCTTCTGTCACTGTTCCTGCACTGGTCAGTATTTAGACAATTTTTAGCACCATCATTTGTTTTCTTTACTGGTGAAACTAAAGTGCATACAATCCAAAACATGCATCGTGAGGTTTCAGCAAGGGAATTGAACTCCTCTAAGCCCAGAGAGGTAAAACAGCATATTAATAAGTCATTAATAGTATCTTCTGCTACGTAGACACATGTTCAACTTAATATCTTATTTAATGACATATTACCTTTCATGTTTAGCAATTAAACTCACTCGTAGTCTTCTATGCAGTTTACCTTTTTCTCAGTTCTTGAGGAAACATAACCAAAAGAAGCCCTTGGTCATATAAAAAAAGTACTCCCAAAAGCGATGCTTCAATCATCCTCAATTTCAAAAGTTTTAAAATCAGCAACTCTCTCCCCTGGTATCCAACTCCTGAACAGTAATTTACACCCCCCTAAAGAGAATTTGCTATCAAGTCTTCTAAACTTTAGGTCTAAGAGAGCCATATCGGTGCAGATATCCTACAAAGAGGTTATCCATTGTTTCTGACATTGATCTTGGCATTTCCCTTCGTGTCAAATCAGGAGAAATTACTTACCCGAAAAACAAAAATCAGGCAAAATGATTGAATCGCTCCAAAATGAGTAATTTCCAGAGGGAAGTTAATGGATGTGCAAACTTCCCAGCTTGAGAAACATGATTCTATTATTAGATAATGGTTAATGCAACATCTGCAGAATTGAATTTTAGAATCTAAGAACAGAAGTAACACTTCGAATTGACAGGAAGTGGAGATGACACTGAAAGATATTTGTGCACAAAACTTCTTGATTAAGAAAGCCTGGACCCTAATTAAAGGAGGAATAACAAAAATGTGAAAATAACAATGACCTTATTTAAGCGACACGCAAAGCAGCTGAACTGGATAATCTATATATTTCAGGGATTGAAAGATGCAATACCACATTCAACTCACTATTAAAATCAATCACCAGATAATTGACATGTAAAAAGGCCTATGAAACAGGTTGATAAACAATTTTACACAGATGATAATAGACAGAAAACAACAATGACAGGGACGTGGACTAGCCAAGAGTACATTTCTCAACTTGAAACAAAATATCCAAAAAACAACAGACAATAATTAGAATCAAAACCCAAAAAGTACAACAAAAAAAAATCATAAATGCAAGGACAAAGAGATTCAATTCATCCCTTATTCAATTCAAATCGAATAAATACACTCATGAAATATCCTCAACCATTCCGAGGGGAAAAAAAATGAAAAAACAGATGTATCATCAACCTCTACGACGCCTAAAGCCATAAAATCACTCTCCCTTCCTTACAACCAATAACTGCACACAGAATTTTGCATCTATAACTT
The DNA here is from genome assembly GCA_003952965.2 of Morella rubra. Taxonomy (NCBI): domain Eukaryota; kingdom Viridiplantae; phylum Streptophyta; class Magnoliopsida; order Fagales; family Myricaceae; genus Morella; species Morella rubra. The sequence goes on from CM025852.1 coordinate 16,807,027, forward strand.
CACGTTCAACTGTGTTGCCCCACACGATTCACTGATACAAAGACTTAAGAAACTTACATCTTATGTCGCCTGAGATTGTATCGCTTCTCTCCAGGGGTTTGCAAGACTGGAACAGCTGTTTGGTGCCTCTTCCTGCGTCCATCAGCTGTGACACTTTCAGAATGATCTTCACTATTGCCAGCATCCTGCTCACTCAATGTTATCCTTGAAGGTTGTGCACGTTGCCTCTTCCTTGCAGTTTTACTAACGACACTATCAGCATGAGTAGAATCATCCCTGCTCTCCTCATAGATATGGTCAATATCTTCAGTCTGGACATCAGCATCAAGTTCTGTTTTTCCTGATGCTTCCCCAAGAAAAGCCTTTGCATCTTCAACAACTGCCTTCACAGAGCGTGTCCTGTGCACTCCAGATTTGCGCCTCCTCCCAGGCTTGCGTCGACCGCCCTTCGGTTGTGACTGCAAGGAATCTTCTGGAACTTCTTCAAACTTACTGTCCATGTAGCTCTGATCATCAACTGACGGAGCACATGTATTATCCACCTCTCTGAGGATGCTGTCAGATTGGGGCTGCTGGATATCAAAGGTGTCATTGGCCATCCTAAAAGATGGCTGTGGCTCATCAATGGAAATAGCATGCCCTCTGATTCCTTTGCTAATGAGCATACTAGGACCCTTTTTATGCTGTTCTACATTTACCAGCACGGGTGATGACGGTGTTGAATCAGTCAAAGCTGGACCAGTAGCATGCTCAATCTTTTTACCTGGAGACATATTGAATATCTTAGAGGTGCATTTCCGAAGCCATGACAAGCGTCCCCCAGAATCTGAAAATCTGACATCAGAAGCAGCTATGTTGTCTCGAGAACTCTGCAAAATTTCATCACCCAGCATCAGTGAAGGGATAAGCTCCCTATCTTCCATTTCAGGTACTTGGAGGTCAGAGAAGACAAACTCCCTTGTGATTTCCCCACAACTTTTGCAACTCTTCAGCTTCTCAACAAATGCAAGGAAACGACTTCTTTCCTTAATAAACTGTTCCCGCTGCTCCTTCAGCTTCCTGCTCAGACCACCAAGCTCATCGATATCTTTACGCATTTCAAGTTGGTTTAATTCCAGCTGCTTCTGGTTCAATTTAAGATCTTCTGTTTCCTTCTGTATTCTATGCCCTTCAGACTTCACTTCTTCTTGTTGCCTCTCAGCAACTTCTTTCAAGTGATTAATATAAGTATGCTCTCTGTCTCTCTCCTCCTCAAATGCTGTTCCCCTTTCCTGCAGGCACTTCTCCATTTCTTCACGTCTGTTCCGCAGATCAGTCTCAAGATCCCTTCTCCTTAATTCAAACTCTCGGAGCATTTGACTACGCTCACTCTGGGCCTTCTCAGAGAGAGCTAATTGTTCATGTTTCATTAAGGAGGCAAATGATTCTTTCTCCTGTTGAAGCAATTCCAACTCCCCCTTCATATGGTCCTGCATTGCATGCTTCTCTTTTTTCAACCTTTCTTCTTCACAGTGAAGCAATTTATCCAACTTTTCTCTCTCTTCAACATTTTGCCTTAGCTCCCTACTAATTTCAGCTCTTTTTTCATCCAACAATTCCCACTCTTTCTCAAAATTTTCCCTTTGACATTTCAAATCATCACCTTCCTTCAAAAGCAACTCCCTCTGAAGTCTGTATTCCTCTATCTCCTGTTTTAATTGTGACTGCAGACGGAGGTGTTCTAACCTCTCACTCTCAGTTATCCTCAGTTTCTCGCTCTCTTCATGAATTTGCTGCTTCTGCCGAGTATTTTCATCCCTTATCTTCTCAATCTCATCTCTGAGACTCTGCAGAGTCGCTTGATCAGCAACTGTTTGTTGCTTTTCCACCTCCAACCTTTTCTCTTCGGCTTTCACAGCCTTTTCCATCTCTGTGAAAGTTTTAATCTTCATTTCAATGTCCTTCTCCTTCTCATTCATTCTTTCTTCCTTCTTATCCAATAACTGTTCCTTTTTTTTCAACTTTTCTATCTCGTGGTTGGCTTTAACCTTCCCCTGATCCAAGTCTTCTAACTTGCTCCTGAGTTCCTCGTCTACAGATTTCCTTTTTTCTTGTAATTCCAGCTCAAACTCCTCCAATTTTTCATCCAGAATGACCCTTTGGTTGTCAAGAAGCCTCTGAATCTCCGCCTGCAACAAAATCCAGAAATATCAAGCGTCAGACTTCTGAATCTATCATTAAACAGAATACATTTAAATCGTTTAGAAAAGAAATAATACCCTGCACCATGCTAGTCCAATTAACGAGTCCAAAATGATACGCACATGAACACAGAACATACAACATTCAATAGAAATTATATTAAAGTATGCATGTCGTCCTTAGATAAGATATTATCTACTCAACTATAACCATCTCCATAACAAACTATGGGTTGGGATAAATTAATGGGACCCCTTTCTGCAAAAGGATCATTCAGGCCACAGTAACTAATCATAGCTATCATTGTAGGCTACAACGATAAAGGTTCCCATTAATTTTACAACACTCACTCTCATTTGATTAGCAAAAACCTAGCAACAATCTTATGCACAACACGATGCCATGCACAGACAAAAATATGGTTCGGCCTTCCAAGACTTCTAATCTCTACAGTACTCATCACATCAGTCTGCAAATGGCCAGCTAAATTTCAGTAAGAGAGAAACCAGAGCAAAAGTAATCATGTTTACGAGCTTCAGAATGACAAAGCTAGTTGAACTACATATTCATTCTGCAGAAAATCATAAAAATAATCACTTATAAGAACAAACTGTAAAAGAAAACTTGTCATTCGGCTTCTACTAAGCAGGGGGAAAAGGTGCTGGAACTCACTCTTTCTCTAGCATTAAGCTTTTCTTCCAACACAAGTAATTCCTTCTCCTTCATCTCGAGGAAGGTTCTCAGAGAGTCAGCCTTCTGCAACCAAATTGAAAAAAGCAAGGAATATGAGTGAGACAATCCATCAATTGGCAGTATTAAAAACATCTCAGCAGAACAAGACACCCACTTTCTCTTCTAAAATTAAATCTTCCAGTCTTCTATTGATCTCATCTTCCTTCTCTTTCAATGTTGAATTGCATACATCAATCTTCTTTTGAGCCTCTTCAAGGTCCTTTTCTTTCTGTTTAATATTTGCATCAAGTTCATTTGCCTTCTCTTCTCTTTCATTGAACATTCTTCTATTCTTGCATAGCCTCTCCTCCCCTTCCTGCAGTTTCCTCTCCCACTCTTGCAACTCTTCTCTTTGCTTATAAAATATTGCCTTGTGTGCTTCTTGCCTAAGCAAAACCAGAGGACTTGTAAGTTAAATGCAAGACATCAATTGAAGTGAGACCAATGTTCCATACCCCTGTGTGTCTATCCCTTTCTGTGGCCAGGCATTTTACAATAAATATCATAGGTAACAATGACATAAAGATGTTGAGCATAAAGCATACTCGGTTGTTAAGGATAGTCGTTCCCTCTGCAGAACACTTTCACGAGCCTCCACATTTTGCAATCTCATTTCCAATTCTGATGCCTTTCTGTTTACTTCTGCAAGCTTGGCTTCAGCAACATACAACTTTTCTTCTACCTCCAATGATTTTTCTTTAGTTCCGATAAGCAAAGTGTGTGCATTAGCCACCTTTGTGTCAGATGTAAGTTTGATTTGGTCACGCTCCTCTCCAACTGCACGTAAAGCCTTTTCAAGCTGCATTTGAGAAAGTACCCATGTATCAATAACCAAGACTTCAAGACAGTACATTATCCTTCGTATCAACTATATAACCCAAAATAACATAAAGAGCAAATTGCCACACATTCCTTTGAATAATTTTGCTTTGAAAAGACGCATTCAAGAGCTGCTATATCTACATAAAAACTCATTACAGAGAATGGTAGAACTGGGATAGCAGCAACCAGAAGAAATTGAACTCTAAAGGAAAATAAACCAGGATGGCAAGGATATCTGTTAAGAATCATACATGATGATCTAAACAACCAGGATGATGGGAAACTTTTAGACTAAAGAAAAGATAAAAAGCAGTAGCATACATCTATCACACACTGCTTCTCAGAAATAAATGCTTTTCTCAAATTTTCTTCTCGCTCCTCAACTTCGGATAATGCGATCAAATGTGCCGACTGTTCACGTTTGAGGATCTCCTGAGTTTCAGCAAACTCTTGCCTCAGCTCCTCATACTTCAAAGTCCAGTCCCTCTTCTCAATCAAAAGTAGCCCCATGCTGTACTGGTAGTCATAAAGCTGCCCGAAATTAAGGTCTATCAGATGAGGTAAGATAATTTCAAGCAGGAAATATATATATATATTTTTTTTATTTTTTTTTTAAGTAGCTTAAGTACAATGCAATACAGCATCAGAAGATCAAACAACACAGAGAACATAAGGCAATCACTCTCGCAAAGTTTCTTGCTTGTGGTGATCAAATCTTAAACAGATACTCGGACGGTGGAAATTGAAAAAAGTGGGTATAAAGGAAAAAAATCCAAGCGAATTTGCAATACCCACGAAAGGGTAACCAAAACATGGAGTCGCTTCTTAAAAAAACTATTTCTGCACTCACTCTACCTACTTGAGAAGCCATATTCCCACGTCGGAAACCTGTCAAACGCACCCTCTCAATTGCCCAACAGCACGAAATTTGAATACAGAGTCAATAACCCTCTCACACTGACCTCGCCCTGAAGCTTCGAGATCTTCTCCAAAAGGGCCTCATGGTCCTTTCTCTCCATCTCCGCCTCGTCCAACAACCCCGCCTCCTTGAACCGCCTCCAGTCCTCCATATCCTCGGTCTCCAACCCTGCCACCCTGTTGCCGCTTAGCGAACGTAGCGGAGGCGGCTGTGGCTGCGGCGGCGGGGCTTCAGCAACTGCCACGGCCTTACCCTTCTCTGCAGAACCGGTCCTCGGAGAGACCTTCACTGCCAGCCACGCCTTCCTTTGCGGCGTCTTTGAGAACATTTTCTACTAATTCCACCGCTTCATGAACCAATAAAAAGAATAAAAGACTGAAACATGAACCTTCTTCAAACCCTAGAATCCCTGAAGGATCCCGCTGTTACATACAGCGGCAACATAGGGAGAAACCAAGAAAAATACCAGCGGTTTCTACTTGATTTCGGCGCGTATCGGAGACAGCGAAAAATTCGTATAACACCTCGGATTGGTTTTTTTTTTTTTTGGTCCTCTTTAGAGAGGCCTTGGTTTCTGTTTTCTGAGAACGGAGACTGAAACTTGTGAGGTGCGCGGAAAGCTCGCGTTCTTCGTGTTGTGTTCGTTGGTGTACCTTTGCTCAGCCCCCTCAAGTAAAATGAGGCCCATATTAACCCGGCCCGCCAAAGAATTCGGACAATCCACTTCCAGGACCAATAGTGGCCTTTCTAAAGTTAAATAGTTAAGGTCGTGTTTAAGTGTCACTCGGAAAAAAAAAAAAATTTACTAAATAATTTCTCTCCATTAAATTATATTTTTTTATTATAAAAAATATATTTAAATATTTTCTCTCTTCACTTTTTAATCAACGCTCATACTCTACTTTAAAATTTTAACATACAAACGCTACCGAACAAACGGATAGAGATTCGAAAATAAACAAATGGAATAGTCACGAGTTACAACCTCCATCTTCGTGAACATTTACATAGTGAAAAGCGTTATTGGACAATGGATACTTGTATAAGTTAGGGAGAAATGGTAAAATTGAGCACAATGGCTCTTGTTCGAGTTGTCCTTCTTATGAGGATGGAGGTTGTAATTGTAGAGTTGAGCCCACTCATGTTAATGATTGTATATTTCCCTTTAGTATTTGTCTATATATAAAGTTTTGGACAGTATAGATTTTATAATAAAGTCTATCTATTGTGTCTATCTCTTTCAAAATTGCACCATGCAATTCAAGCAGAAATGATAGAAAATCTCAATCCGTATTTATAAAGGAAAGATGAAAGAGGTGTGTGTGATACCCTTGATTGAATAGTTTTGAGCACTAATCTTGTAGAGTGACAAATCACAAATTAGGTCCCCCAAAAAAAAAAAAATCTAAACTAAAGACAGAAGAAAATTTTCTTTTTAGTTTATCCTACAATAATTAGAAAAATACTCCTTCAAAGATAATATGTTTATCATACATTGTTTATCACATTAAAACTAAATTTAAGATATCGTGATAATTTCATGTTAGATCTTATATATTGATTAGAGTATCATATCTAACATATTGTAGTTAATCTAGCTCTAAGACTCATAAACCATAGAGAGTGGTAGCTTAGTTCGAAATAGAGGCACCCAAGAGCAAGTGTCAGGATAGTATGTATAATCCTATGCCCAGTGGCGGAGGCAGGACTCCACGTGAAGGGAGGCGACTTGTAAGATAAAAATTTTTTTTAAAAAAAAAAAAAAAATTTACGTGTAAATTTTTTTTTTTTGCCTGTCCAATGGGGAGCGGCCGCCCAGGGCCGCCCCCCCTGCATCCGCCACTGCCTATGCCTCCAAAATCGTTGTTTTGACAATCCCTTTTTTTATATGGGTAACTATAACTCAATATGGACATTTGTGGTAAAAATTCATATAATTGCGCTCGTAAAAAGTAAGCTAAGCAGGTCGCTCCCTTTCATTTTGCTAGGTTATAAAAAAATGTAAGCATGTAATGATTTTTCTATTAGTACTAATTAGAGAATGTTTATATACTTGATCTACACTAGTATAATACAAGTTTGTCTCAGTAAGTATATATATTTTTGCACTGAACACTTGAAAAAAATGAAGAATATAATCATGTATGTGTTCTACCCGTATATATATATAAACACAATTCATAATTTCTATCTTGTGACGTGGGTTCTGTCGAGATAACTTCGAACAAGGGAATTTACCCTCCCTGTAACGATTCTCTCCTGTGATAACCCATGGTTTCCACCATGAGGTTATCTGGGAGTTTGGTGTTTTATGAAGTTTGCTTAGGAAAAAAAAAAAAAAAAAAAAAGAGAAAGAAAAAATACCTTCGTCTTCAAAATCCGAAAATTGCCCAACGGGGGGCGAAAGAATCCGTCGCTTTGGCGACGTGGTTTTATCCCATTGGACAAACCCACCGACCCGCACCGCACGAATGAATCCCAATCCACTGTTTGGAAACACGTACAGCACTATCTCTTTTTCCACCCCCAGAAAGTCGCCTTCTTCTCTTCGGAGTTGATAGGGGCTAATCTTCCCCTTCACTTTCCGCCGAAAAGACCAACGAGTCCAAAATCTTCCACCGTGTCATTCTCCTATTGGCTACTCTCTCGAAATAGCAAAAGATGCAAATCTCAGCCAATTATCAGATCTTCCGCTTCCACAACAACGAACCGATTATCACAAGCAAATTACAGCACAGCACAGGCCCTCCAAAACCTAAACCCTATTCTCTTATTGACTCTCCCTCTCCCTCTGCTGGTAATCATAATAGCAGTAGGGTTATTTGGTGTATGTTTGGAATTGGAAGATTATGGCTTCGGAAACTGCATCGAGATCGAGTTCAGCGGCTGACTCCTACATAGGAAGTTTGATAAGCTTGACTTCCAAGAGCGAGATCAGATACGAGGGCGTTCTCTACAACGTCAATGCAGAGGAGTCCAGTATCGGACTCCGAAACGGTATCTTCTTTTTTTCTTCTCTTTCTCTGTTTTCTGGTTAATTTTTTTAATTTCTTTTTATTTAGTGGAATACGGTGGTTCATTCTACCTTGGGTTCTCAAAGAAGATTCGTGTAGGTTTTCTGAAATACTGTAACTGGTAGCGGGTAGGACTTGTTCCCCGGAACGAATTTGAGGTCTAAGTCTCTAAGAGCAAAATGTAGAATTTGTTCTTCTTTTTTTAGTATTGTAGACGTCGTTGGTGGAGGTTTTTTTTTTTTTTTTTTTCATAGAGTGCCGATTGTAATATTATCCAAAGTGTGCTGTGAATAATGTTATGTGGCCTTGGTAATTAGCAATGACATTGTTTGTTTATGCTTTTACAGTACCAAGGACAATTCTACTGTGGTGATAGGAAGCTTAGCATTCCTGTTCAGTACCGGTTCTGTGAATTTTTTATCTGCATTTCATTGAAGTTAAATGGTGCTCGAGATCTTGCTGCTTGTCAACTCATTAATGACTAAAATAGTTTGCATCTGTTTTTCTGAATGATTGCTTGCTTAAGAGGTAAGAAGAGAAGTTGCCTGGTTACTTAAAGGAAAACCTTGTTGCTGTAGAGAGTGTCGCTCGGATAGGCATACAGTGACAAAAATGATATCTGGTGTGGACTTTGTCATTGAAGATTAATTTGACTGTACATATGTCTTTGGTGAGGTCTATTCTGACATGTGGTAATGACAGACCAGTGTTGGTGAAGCGTCTGTCTAGGGATCGAGGATGCTAAGGTTTGTTTGTTAGAACACTATCTGAACTCATATGATATTATAAGCTAAACATGGCACATTTCTTGTATCCCTATCACTGTCTCAGTTGATCTTGGAAATTGGTGCACTCTTCAGGCAATACTTCCTTTAGTGATCTCTTGTATTGTCTGCCCAAAGCCATATGGTTAGGGTCCATAACTAATATGCAGAACATAGTTTTCTGGGTTATGTATATGTGTTCACATCCAGCTCACAATTGCGTGTGTTCTCATGTACCCTTGTGATTTCTATCTATATTGTATGTATGATTTCTATACTCGAGATGTGTTGAGATCAATTTTTATTGCTCACTTATCTCATTTCATGTTGCAGTTCGATCATTTGGAACAGAGGGAAGGAAGAAGGATGGCCCACAAGTACCTCCAGGCGACAAAATTTACGAGTATATTCTATTCCGTGGGACTGACATCAGGGTACATGACATGCAAAACGCCCTTTAGCTTCTCTTATTGTTGTGTAAGATGTTTATTCAACTCTTAAGGCTTGGCAATTACCGTTCTGGTAGAAAGCCAATATATTGTTGCTACTGGTTCAGTTTGTCAAATCTGCTCTTTTATGTTTGATGTGTTGAGCTTGCAATGAAGATACTTTCATAGTTTGGCTTTAGCATTGACTTTTAAGGACCTGTAAGGGAGAGCATTATTTATCCTTCTGGTATGTGTTTGTGAAAACTTAAGTTAAATTAGATCACAGTGGGGTTGAGATGAGGCAATAAGGGGCCAAATCTGTTAGCCTTTTTTTGTTATAATAGATGATGTTAACTTTGTTTTGAGCGACTGCATTACATGGAGCAAGCAGTGATTTCGCTTTCTCTAAGAAAAGAATTGGATAAGGACTGAACACATTATCCCAAAATTTAACTTCTTTCACTTGGTATATTATAATGATTAATACTTTTGTTCTAGTAGAAAGACCCTGAAGCATTCTTTAAGATTCCTTCTGCAGGATTTACAGGTTAAATCTTCTCCACCTGTTCAGCCTACACCACCTATAAATAATGATCCAGCAATTATTCAGGTGATTGGAATTGAGACCTTTTTCTCAGATTATGAATAAAGTCAATTTACAACATTCTGAACTATTTATAATTTCTTATGCAGTCTCACTATCCTCGCCCAGTTTCTACACCCACAAGCTTGCCTCCAGCTGTTAATGTGTCTTTGACAGATTCTAGTTCCCATACCACACAGTTGGGACTCCATGGGCCAAATTTCCAAGGTAGCCTGCCTTTGTATCAACCTGGAGGTAATATAGCCTCCTGGGGAGCTGCACCTTCTCCTTCTAGTGCAAATGGTGGTGGGCTTGCTGTGCCAATGTACTGGCAAGGATACTATGGCCCCCCAAATGCGCTTCCGCATTTGCACCAGCAATCTTTGTTTCGGCCACCACCTGGGCTGTCAATGCCTTCTTCCATGCAGCAGCCGATGCAATATCCTAATTTTAATGCCTCTTTAGCCACTGGAGCTTCAAACTTACCTGAAGTTACATCTCCTTTGCCTCCTGCCAGTTCTAGTTCCTTGAATTTAGGCGCCATTTCTTTAGCACCGTCAGCTCTCCCTCCTGTTCCTTCAGCTACACTAGCTTCTGAAACATTAGGAAACTCAGTGCCTAACAAGATGCTTTCTAATACTGCCCTTCCTGCAGTTGCCCTAGGTTCTAGTTTGCCATCTCTGATTCCCCCGGTTACATCTAGTTCAGATATAAATGTTATTGTTCCACCAATGTCCAACAAACCTACTGCAATTTCTGGACCAAGCTTGTCATATCAAACCTTGTCTCAGTCTATCTCCTCTATGGTTGGAACATCCAATTCTATTCGTCCAGAAACAACCGCACCATCATTAGTAACGCCTGGTCAGCTGTTGCAGCCTGTACCTGCCGCAGTCTCTTCTTCTCAAACTTCACAAACAGTGCATAAGGATAAGGATGTAGATGTGATTAAAGTATCGTTGTCATCGTCATTGGAACCAACATTGCCAGTTTTGGCCGAAGTTCAGCCACCAATACTGCCATTGCCAGTGCCTTCACGAGCTGCTCAAAAGGTGATCCTGTTACATATGTCTGTGTGCAAATCCAGTTACCCGGGGGCTTGTTCCAATTAAGTATGGGACTCTTAGCCCAGACTATGATATAGATATGTCTGGCCTGGTCCAATATTCCATACACTTGGTAGTTTGAATGGTTTATTTTGAGATTACAGGCGGGATGTTCTACCCTCCCACTATGACCTTGGTTGCCGGCTAACATACTTTATTTCTTAAACCTTGGTGCTTTGTATATATTACAGTTATGACTACTTTAAACCTATTAGTTTCTTGCGTTACTATCTAGTCTGTATGTGTGAATATTGATGAGGATGCTGACTTGTATTTTCTTCCTCTCTCTACCCCGCCCCTTTTCCTTCTTCCCAGGCAAATGGAACTCCTTTCCAGCATCGTCATGTTTACCGGGGACAAGATAGAGGAAGAGGAATTGGGGTAATCTATTGTTTACATTGGCAATTTCAAATTAAGTTGGATTAACCAATGTGGATCAAACTTACAACCCAAAAGCTGTTCCTAAGAGTTAATTAGGAAATTAGTTTAATGATAATTTCCACTTTTCAAGGTTCTTGATTTTGATATGAAGTACAATTTCCATATTTTTCAAATATTGGGAGCGGTAACTTGTTGGATTCTCAGCCTTGACATGTTGTGTTTACAGAGTCAAGATTTTGAAATTGGTCTGAACAAACAATGGTATTTCATATTTGAAATTGATGCTTTGGGTAACTTTTGATGCTAGAGCTCTATGCATTTTGTGTTCTTCAATCTTTTAAATCCATCATTAGATGATCCAGTCAATGTACTGCAGAGGGTTTTTTTCCTCATCAAATCTTGATTTACAGCATGCCATGATTTGTGATTGATTACTTGCTGTGATTGAAATCGGTAGTTGGCATCAAAGATTGAACATTTGCTGTGCAGAGTTCACGTCCAGTAACAAAATTTACAGAAGATTTTGATTTCATAGCTATGAATGAGAAATTCAAGAAGGATGAAGTGTGGGGTCATCTTGACAAGAGCAATAAATCTCATTTGAAGGACCAGGATGGGAATGAAAAACTTAGTGATGAAGATGATACTCTAGATGAAGATGATGTTCCATTATCAAAGTTTGAGGCCAAGGTGTGTTTCACTTATTGTGTGTCACTATGTGGCTAAATTGACTTCTGAGGGTGAAAAATCACTTGGTTTGTGGATTTATTTCACTATAGAATTAATTGTTTCTATTTTCTCCGCAGCCTAACTATAATAAGGATGATTTCTTTGATTCCCTCTCTTGCAATGCACTTGATCATGAATCGCACAATGGAAGGACCAAATTTTCTGAGCAAATGAAGATAGACACAGAGGTGATGTGTGTTTTGATTTGTGTCCACTCCAAGTTTAGAGGTTTTTTATCCAATATGATTTCTTGTTTCTGTGTGCAGACTTTTGGTGACTTTGGAAGGTATCGGGGTGGTCGAGGAGGTCGTGGGCCTGGTCGTGGTGGTCGTTTTCGTGGTGGTTACTATGGAAGGGGGTATGGCCAGGTTGGTCGGGGCCGGGGTCGGGGCCGGGCCATTCCCAGTCGTACCCCTTAGTTGCAGTTTAGACTTTCCAAACGTTTAACTGGGTAAATACAAGGCTCGTCTGCTAGCGACAGCAAGCAGGTTGAGGGCTGTACTTGCTAGCAGACGGGCTGTACTTGTTATGGCTATGCTTTTTGTATTTTGATTGTCCAAAAAATAAAGAATAGGAGATGCATTTTGATTTCAAATTTATCTTAATCTGTTTCCCACATTTGACTGTCCTTTTCTGGACGTAATGAAAGAACTGTTTGCTTTCAGCGGAAGAAATTTGTGCCAGAAATTTAAAATGTATAAGATTGTTGCCTGTTTCTTTTTTTATAAGCGATTGTTGCCTATTTCGGAAGGATGGCATCAAAGCCCCTTTAAATTTTCTGGGTTAGTTACTTCCCTAGATTTGTGACACGGGCAAAAAAAAAAAAAAAGGTTAATTGCACTGTAGGTTCTTGTGGTATCATCTTTTTACAAATTAGTCTCTGTGGTATCACTTTCTATAAACAGGTTCCTGTGGTCACCTTTCTAGGTAAAAGTTAGTCCCTCCGTCCATTCGGCGTTAACACACTAACGGAAAGAGAGGCACGATGAGCCGGTCGACCGCTACAGAGGTAACTTACAAAGGTAATTTTCAATAGTCGATCGGTTCATGTAGCGGTCGACCGGCTCGTCGCATCTCATTCCGTTAGTGTGTTAACGCCGATGGACGGAGGGACTAACTTTTATCTAGAAGGGTGATCACAGGGACCTGTTTGTAGAAAGTGATACCATAAGGACTAATTTGTAAAAAGGTGATACCACAGGGACCTACAATGCAATTAACCCAAAAAAAAATAAAATTTCCTAGCACTATTAACCCATGAGGTATTTTACATTCCGGATTTATAGAAATGCCCTTGTCCTCGAGGGAAGTCCGACATCTAAAGGCAAATCGTCTGTTGTTTCGAGATAATAATGTGGAATTTGATGGTGGACGATAAAACAGGAGACTCGGTAGAATGTTTTTTGGGGGGCCTTGCATCCAAGCAAACAACAAAATGGCAAAAGGAGACAAGGATGTCACTACCAGTACCAGATGTTTAATCCTCGCGAGAACTAGCGGGAATAACCACCAAGCAGCCCCGAGAGGCGAGAGCTTTCGAGTGTGAAGCATACCCAGACGTTATTGATAGAGCCACAATCTTCAAACTACTTGCACGTGTAGTAACGCGGACTCGTCTGGGGGGAGGAGAAGACCTTTCTCCGATGAAGCAGAGGCTCAGAAGTCACAGCGCCTTGTTATCGAAGAAAAGCACGTCCCCTTTCTCAAAGCCTATGATCGATCCCCTTCTTAGCCTTGCCCCCCCTTATTGTCATTAATGTCCGGTAACTGACATCTCAATCCATTAAGTAAGCAATCACGTTAAACAAATAGAAAAAAAACAAAACCTTTCCACGTAAAGAAATCTCAAAAGTGTTCGCTTTACTCAATATTGTACTGTGGTAGATCTAGAGCTGATCAGCTGTCGGTACTCGGTAGCTCCTTATTGCTACCACTTCGCAGAGTAGGAGTGTGTGAGTGTTGACACTGCTGTAAACTCATGGCTCTGGGCTCTCCTTCACTGTTCCCACTCCTCTTCTTCGCTAGAGTTTCGGGGCTTGCAGTAGCCGTGCTTGTCCTCTTCTGGGTTCTTGCCTTCAAGTCCAACTTCCTCCCCCGCTCTTCCTCCCAAGAACACCTCATCTTTGCGGTGTGTTATCCTCTATCGCTCTCTGCCTCTTCTTGCATGTCTTCCAAACAAAGCACAGAAGTTCGGATTTTCTTTTTGGGTACTTGTATCTTTAAGAACTTAAAATGACAGGTTATTCCTTTTTCTTTTACAACAGGCTCTTCATCCTCTGTTAATGGTGATTGGTTTTATTCTCATCAGTGGAGAAGGTAGTGAAAGAACCCAGAATCCAGAAACTAGAACATAGACAATGTGCAAGTAACTTTGTTAGACCATGACAGGTAAATCTACACTTACAATGGGGTTTGTGTCTGATAGGTCCCGTACTATTCCTCACTAAGATAAGAAACTGAAATGGAAATGGAAGAACTGAAATTATGTGGTTCTGCTTAGGGCGCGAGAACAAGCCACAATACAGTATCACTTGGAAAATAATCTTCTTCTTCAGTCAAAAACTACAGTTACTTATTAAACTATTCTAGGAACTAACATAACGAAATTGCAGCAGCTATCCTAGGAACAAAGCCAACGAAAAGAAAGCATAACCAACGTCACTTGCCAACGACAACCTTATTCAAAGCTGAAGACTAGCTCCCTTTAAACCAACTGCTATAATAACGGGAATTAGGTTTCCGAACACGACGGAGTCTATCAGTGTCGTGCTGGGTTTTGTGTTTCTAGCAATTCTGGTGCATAAATGGTTGCCTGGTTCGAGAAACTTCAAGAAATATGTACATTTGTGTCTTCAAGGACTGGCTTTGGCATGTGGGGCTTTTGGGATTTGGACAAAGTTTCATGGAGAGGACGGGTTCGTGGGTAATTTCTATAGTTTGCATTCTTGGATGGGCTTGATATCAGATATGCATCTTCCTATTTGGTGCTCATGTTTTGTTCTTCCTATCCTTTACAACTCCTTTCCATTACTTGTTCAAGTTCATCCATTCCTTTTTTTTTTGCTGAATATACTCCTAAGGCTTTCATTGCACATGAATCCAAAGTACAAGATACAAAAAATCCAAACAAGACTAAGGCAAAAAAGAGCAGATCCACAAAGGATCCATAAAACCACAAATGCCATGCCAGACAGAAAACTAGAAGCAGTAACGTAGCACCGAAACCATGTAGGAGCTAGCGCAAGAGCTAAGAACAAAGCAACCTAGAGAACTGGCCAGAAACAAGCTAAACAACTACAACATAAAGATGGCAGAGTTGCGTGGAATTCACGCGCGACACAGGGAGGCACGTGAAGGCCACGCGCGGCCGGAGGGATGCTGGACCAGAGCAGATCTGGGCGACCTGAGCTTCTGACACTGTTCAAGTTCATCCATTCAAAAACACTCATGCATCGCATATACAAATGACACAATTGTTAATGAAAATAGCTACCGAAACCATGTAAGAGCTAGCGCAAGAGCTAAGAACAAAGCAACCTAGTTTCGAGGATTTGCAATTCAATGCTGTCTGGGCGAAGCTTCTTGTCAAGTTCATCCATTCAAAAACACTCATGCATCGCATATACAAATGACACAATTGTTAATGAAAATAGTTCGTCAGGTTTCGGGATTTCACAATTGTTAATTTTTCTAGGCCCAACCCTTTTTGTTGGGGTTAAATAGTAACAGGATTACATCATTATTCTGTTCTTTCATTTCTTTGTAAGTGTACCTTTTAATCTTTACTGAAACGATGACAAAATTGTCAGTTTTGAGCAGATGATCAAGGAAAGATGCTCTTGGATGTTCGCAGAATTAGAAAGCATGCATGTAGCCCATCATTCTCATTTGTCTTTCCCGAAACAAAAATGAAATATTATGACTGAACAAGGAAAAGTAACAGCAAAGATCATTTGAATTTCTAGTCTAGTCTCTTATATTATTTGTTATGCAGTGGCCGGTGGGTTTCCTGAGCTTTTGGCGCCGAGGGGAGGCACGCACAGTGAGGCGGAGGCTGTTGCCTTGGCACGTTTTCCTGGGGCTCTATACTTATGGTCTGGCGGTGGCCACAGCAGAAACTGGGCTGCTGGAGAAGTTGACATTTTTGCAGACCAAGAGAAACGTACCCAGACACTGTCCAGAGTCAATGGTGCTGAATAGCCTAGGACTCTGGCTGGCCCTCCTTAGCGGCCTTGTAATACTGGCTGCTGTTTCACCAAAGCACCAAACTCTTCGAAGTAAACTTATGTATCCAGATGCCAAGTGCTTGTCGTCCTAAAAAGTGGAAAATTGTTCTCACTTAGCTTTATAAATGTAACCTTCTCAGTGGATGACTGCATAAATTTGATCTAAAATATTACCGAATTGAAGGAAAAAAAAACAGGGAAATATGTTGCTGTGCTCTTGGAGTCTGAAACACTTGTTCTTGCCATAGTCATCCAAAATATGCAGAGTAAGGGTCTGTTGGGTTAAAAAAAATCCTCAGGATTTTTTTGAATTCTCATAATACAAAATATTCTACAACCAAACATCATTCTTAACACTACATAAAATAACTAAAACACGTATACCAATAAAATTAACATCACCTAAAAATTCTCAAAACACAAAAAATTCTCAAAAAACACCACAACCGAACAACCTCTAAGTTAAGGAAAGTCCGGCACGAACACTCTTCATTTTGCATTAATTACTCTATGACATTAAACGGACATTCCAATTACTCTTATGACAAAAGTTAGATGATTTATTAAAGAAAAATACCTCAAAAAAAAAAACTAAATATTCAATTTGTTGATACCTCTATTTTCTTGTAACACCGCAGAGTTCAAATATATCCCATATTAGGGAACAGAATTGTCTGTTCTATGTCTCTTACCATTAGCGACGGAAGAAATTGTGTCCTTGTAAAATATCTTTGGTAACGGGGCTTCTAATTCGTGACGGAAGCCATTTAAGCAGACAGTTATTTCGCGTTGAAAGAACGCAACGGCGCACCTCTTGTTATAAACTGTACTTACTGTTTTTAACTTTTCTTCCCCAACCAAGCGTCCGCATTGCCAACGCAGCCCAGATAGATACTCCCATGTCGGATTTCACCTCATATTACTAGAATCCCAAACCCTAAATCCCTGCTCCTCAGTGAAAAGAATCCCAACAACACAAATGTGCTCCTCTTCGTTTTCCTCACTTCTTTTCTTCCCCTCTCACAACCCCTCACTCTTAGTTAGACGTCGTATTGCCCCGTCATTTCTCCGCAACCCCAGGCCCGCAATTACCGTACCTAGCCCGCGTCTCTATGCCTCACTGACCGAGAGCAATCTCGAGCTCTCGTGGTCCTCTCCGGATCAGTTTGCGAACCCCGAGTATGGCGGTTGGGCAATCGTTGACTCTTCGGTGCACAAGAAGAAGACAGGTCCAATTCCGCTCCTTTTCCTATTATTCCCGAAAATGTATCTCCTTCTGTTTTCCAAATTGAGGTATTTTAATATGCAGGCTTGCCTACACTTGTGATTGGCGGAATTGGGACCTCACTGGCTGTTCTACTCGCTGTCATTGCTTACTTCTCGTTATCAAGCAGAGGTTTTAACTCGTATACTAGTGAATTATAGTTGATTTTGCAATCTTTGTTGCTACTTTGAAAGTTATTAATGCTTTCCCCTTTGTTTAGATAACTGGGTTTCTGCAAATTTGATTACTTCCATTTTTGTTCTCATTTATTAATTTACGGAGGTGGATGTTCGTAGTTAGATGTGATGTTGGCATTTGGAGAATTGGGTATCTAGTATAGTTGAATTACTATTTTATAATGGATATTATATGGGCATTTAGCCATTTCGGGGCTGAGCATAGTGGAATTATTGTTTTGTAGGTCTCAGGTTTCGGTTCCGGAGTCCATTTCATTCTTTTCATGGGATATTAAGTCCAAGTGGAACCATAGTCGATCAAAGGGAAACTATAGGCATTGCTGCATCAGATACGAGCACTGTGGTGGATGATGTGAGCCCAGAAGATATCCCGCATGCTACTGGTGATACTATTACTTCAGGTACATTGAGATCAAATTTCCATAGCGCTTCTCATAAGTGTTATCGTCTTCATGACTTCAAGAAAGTTATTTGCTGCTTTTCAAACTGTTTGGCACTCGTAGTATGTTACTTTCTTACAGTAAGACTTGCTTTTTACGCTTTTGTTGATCATTATAAGGTAAATGCTCTTTTGGTTATCAAATACAATGTCCTTAGGGAACGTTCTAACATATGTTCTACCCGAACACACTCTCAGCATCTACAGACAACCTTGCACGAATTATAATCCCTGCTGCTGTGGATTCTACTCAAGAGGAAGCTTTGTCGGTTTTGAAGAAACTGAAGGTTTGCTTCTTGAAGTATTTTCCGCGTGTTTATGGGTGTAGGAGCTATATCATTACTGTATAGGATATCATTACTGTATTTGAGTCCTTTTCTCTTTCCTTCCAATTGTTTGTTAGTTTAAAAGCCTAAAAGGAATCTAAAAGGCAATCTCTTTGCTTGTTTGTGTGAGAAACTTACCAACTCAAAAAAGGAAATGGCATCTTTTTGTATATACATACGCACAAGCTTATTTATATGACTGTGTGTGGCATAAGTTGTACAAGACTTCTGATGCTGCCAAATTTTTTGCTATTTGCTGTAGAATTTGTGAACAAAGGTGAGAGAACCTAAGAACACAAATTACTATGAGATACATATAGGTAGCTTGAATGATAAATTTCACTGTTCATATCAGTAAGGTTTTGTGGTGAGTAGTTTACTGTGAAGAACAGGTGGTCCTTAGGTTAAATTTTGTCTCCAGTATGCCTTCAATTTAAATTAGAAGTTCCCTGGTTCCATTCCTTGTGGTGAAGCCTGGTCTTGCTAGCTGGGAAGAGGGGCTCATAGGTTACTGATTAACTATGTGATATCGTGCCAGCTTAGGCTTCAAGGGGACTAGTAGTATGTTAAACTCAGCAACTTCTTGTCATTGATAAACAATAGACTCTGTAGTACGAATCCAAAATCACCAGGGGACTTCCAATCTATTTTTGCTTTGCCAAGACTGTGATTTGACTTCTTATCTGTAGTTTGTGTTTCTCAATTCTTTTTGATAATATGGTTGTGTACTGATGTCGATGAAGCTTTGGGTCCAGTTCTGAGCATGAATATCTGTAATTACGGTATACAGATCATTGAAGACGATGTCAAGGCACATGAACTGTGCACTAGAAGGGAGTATGCCAGATGGCTAGTTCGAGTAAACTCATTATTGGAAAGGTATTAATGATCTATGCTTATAGATTCCAAGATGTTTGACATGTGGAAAATATAGAGCGCTGTTAATGCTTTCACAGGTTTGGCTTAGAGTTTATTGTTTGGCTTTAATAGGAATCCAAAGCACAGGATCATTCCAGCGATTGCACTTTCAGGGTCCACGGTTGCTGCATTTGGTGACATTGGTGTTGAAGACCCAGACTTTGGGTCCATTCAAGGTAAGGCTCAATCTGGATGTTTGCCTGCTATCCTGAAGGAATATGGGAACGGATATTTTTTTGTTTTGGAGTTTCTGTGGCTTGGTGTTTTTTTTTTTTTTTTTTTGGGGGGGGGGGGGGGGGGGGGACTTCAACCTTATATATTGACTTTGCTCTAGGATTTGCCTTTCAGCCTTGGCAGAAGCTGGTGTCATTCCCAGCAAGCTTCCACTGAAGTTGTCCAGTGATAATGGTTCAGAAGGCCTAGGAGACATTTATTTTTCCCCTCAGAGGTAACAAAATGTTCACCACTATTCTAATATCTTAAAATTCTAGTATCTTAAAATATCTTTTCACTTAATAAAACATAAACGGTGCAACAGGTTTATCTCTCGACAAGATCTCATTGACTGGAAGGCACAGTTAGAGTACGAATTCATGCCAGGAGTAACAGAGCAGGTAAAGAAAGCTTCCCATATGATCTTCAACAATTATTTTTCTCGTTGTGTCCTTCGATTATTTGTCAAAGTGCAACTTCATCAGTCTGTCATTGCTTTTAAAACCTGACTTGTTTACAGTTCAGATATCAAGATCGAAATTTGATTTTCTGGATGTGAGGGAGATCAGTTCCTATGCATCAGCAGAACTTTTTGTGGACATGTTGGCTGGGGACAAGAGCATGGTCAGAAAAGTCTTTGGTATTCCTCCTTCCTAACCTTTCTCGCTGTTTTTTGCATGTTCTGATACTAGGGATTTTTCAAGCTCATAGACACTAGTTCTAATTTAGATTTAGATTTTTTGGGAATTAGTTGGAGTGTGTTCCCATCAATAATTCACACTAACAAATGTGTGCTTAAAAACACTTGCACAAAAAATTGAATTGATTCCTGGTTTGTAAAACTTGGGAAGCTTTGGAGAGTCACTACTATGCATAATAGAACTGCAGACTACTATTGCCAGAGACAGGAGACTGTTTGAGACACAATACACGTAATAAAAGGTGGTCTCAGCCAATAAAAGGAAAAGTAATATAACTATTAGGAGCTGCCTGGGGTAAATATGAAGGGATGAAAATTTGTTACTATTCCTCTTGTTTGCCGATACATCATAAATAAATCTTCTGTTCTATTTCCTGTGTTTATTAACCTACGGGTGTACTCAAGTTAATTGAGATTAACGGTTGATTGAGTTGAGTGTAATCGCGGGGCCTGCACTATTCTCCTGCTGTGTAGGGTGTTGTTGAGCATTTTCACACGCACACATAGATGCATTGGAGTGGCTTGCATACACGGATGAGAAAACCATGTCAAATATATTGTTTGCAGGACAGAGCAAGCGGTTTCAACCAAAAAAACCTTCAACAAAAGCACAAGCTGCAGTGGCACTGTCAAGTGGAAGGATGACAGAAGCAATTTATACTGAGTTAGCGAGACTAGAAGTTGAGAGTTCTGCAAGGCAAGCTCAGAGCGAAGATATTAGGTCTGAGCTGCTTGAAAAAGGAGATATACAGAGGTTTTGGGATGAGAAGCTGATTAAGGAAATATCTCGCAGTTTTGAGGTGGAGAATGTTTATTTTGCTGCTGTTAGTGATTTGGAGCAGGAGAAGATTGTTCAAGATACAATTATGGGCAAATATTTGAAGGAAAAAGCGGCTATGGACTGTCAGAGACAACTGGTCCTCAGTCTAAAGGAAGAGGTTGCTGAGATGTCAGAAAAGCTTGCCGCTGAGAGGGCTATGTATATCACTGACCGGCACAATTTACAGGTACTGCTCAGTGATTTACAAACCCAGCTGGACGGACTGCTTGATGCGAAATCAATACTTGAGGCTGAGAAAGAAGCTCTCCGTATTCTTAGGTAATGAAGCAACAAAAGTGATGCCCTTATATTAGCTGTAATTGTATCATAACATGGCATGCCCATCCAGTCTCATTGGTAGAGTCATTTTGTATTAATATTATAATTGTTTTATAACATGGCATCATGTTGTCTCATTAATGGAGTCATTGGATACAGATCTTGGGTAGAGGATGAAGCTAGGAAAAGCCAAGCTCGTGCTAAGGTTCTCGAGGAGGTTGGTCGGAGGTGGAGATGGGATAACCAAGCTTGATATTCCTAGATTGTACAGAGATTTGTGGTTTCTTGTAAGAATAATTTAGCAGAGGGCTCTTTGCGGAATTCCTGGTTATTTTGTTGTGTTATTGAGATTTTCTTCAAAACTTTCACAATGTCTGATGTGAGTGGCATGGGGGATTTTTGTTTTCTTCCATCCTTTGCAGCATACTAGCCATCATTCTTGTTGTTCCTTCTGGACCAGTAAAGCTCTTGAAGAAATGAAAAATTTGTATTTGGGTTTAATTAAGCTTCATTTTCGTGTTGTTTTTTTAGTTTGCAAGTCCATGGCCAGCTGCCTATATTTCTGGTCTGGTTAAAACCAGGCTGGAATTATCAGAGCCCGTCACTTGGGTTTGGAAATACTTGAGCTCCAATTGGGATAATTGAGTCCACAAGACTATGACCCAGAAAACAACATTGCACTTATCCTCAACATAATATGGTATTGTATTATAGGAGGTATCCCGTTGACAAGTCCACACCATCAAATTCCTTGGCCAAACGACATGGATATGGGATGGATGGACGGAGTTCACCTGTCCATCTCTACGCTTCGTAGCAGTGAAAGGATGAGATGGGTTTCCCAAACTTATCGATCTTCTGACAAAACGATTTTTGTTCCAAAGTTCCAACGAGGGCGAGCAAAGAACATTTTAGGTGTTTGGAGTTTTCTGGGAACATATCAACAGTAATTATTTATTGGTAATCGATTGAGATTGAAACTAAGGGGCCCGAAAGATGGCAATAATGCACTTGTTTACCTAGTAAACACAAAACAAAAGGGGAACAAGTTTTCCAGAAAAGCCAAAAAGGAAAAAAAGTTTAGCTGGAGCATGATTTTGTTTGGCCAGACCCTGCCATGTGCTCCGGTCCATTAAGAAAGAGGCTGATAACTAAAATTTTCAGCCTTTAACTTTATTCATCAATCCGCTCTCTTCTTTGTCATCCCCATTATGTGGCAAGTCATGTCCTCCGTCCAGGATTACTTTGAGGTGGACCCACTATCTGAACCTCCTAGGGTTTGTTCTTCGTATCACCGGAAATCAGACAAATCTGAACCCTTGAATCAAAGAATTCCTTGTGTTGGTCCACTTCGTTTGAAAAACCAGAACTATTTTGAAAGGAATGCAGAAATATACATATTTGTGAGTGGGTCCAACTAGGTACTCAGTCTTCTGATCATACGGATCATATTGTCCAGACCTTTCAATCGAACCCTGATAGACAAAAAAAGTAGGAGATTTATATACTAGCCCCTACCCAATCGCCGGAGAACTACCAACATAAAGTATTTTTTTTGTCTTGCATCAGAGGAAGACATTTTTCTAATCATCTTATTAGATTTCATCCAAAGGCCAGAAATAGAAACTGCAAGGCGCCCGCTGAGCGGCACTGGCTTTTTGTTCAAATTTACAGTTGCCAGTCCTTTTCAGTTTTGTTATCTGGCTGGTTTTAACAGTCCATATTCGCTGGGAGACTGTGGGAACATGTTAGACTTAGACCCAAGATTCTGACTTGCCAATCCTTTTGAAGAAAGATTGGCCACTAGTTATGGGTGGTTGCTGTGCTCCTCGCGTGGCAGTTGTGCTGGAATTCAACTTATCGGGAACTTCAGTTTCGGGCATACATCAACATTCGCTGCTTGAAAGGTCCATAGCTTTGATAAGACGATAAAGCTGGCGTGGGAATATCTATAGTTGGACGTAACTCTGAACTTTTGAACAAATGCAAGTTTCGCTAGCTGGGTTTTGTTTAGTATTCCGCAAGTCTTCTTAAGCCATTAAGTAATCTGATGGGTTGATTTATCGGTGATGGGGTTCCAGAGTAATGGGGGGTGGGATGTTTTGGAAGTGGGTTCTGTGCATAAATGAGTTGAATGTTAAGAGCTTTCTACCCACAGTACCTTCATGATAAGGTTAAGCCTCCTGGTTGCTGCTTCAATTGCGGCCTATGCAGTTAGGGAGCTCAATATCAAAACCTCGAGGTCAACGACCTCAGCCGTCAAGCGTTCAGGTATTCATTTCTAGGAGTTCTATATATATATATATATATATATATATAATATATATATATCTGTGCGTACGCTAATATCAGTTTTATTAACTGTATATATTTCTGTGCGTAGGCTAATATCAGTTTTATTAACTGTTTATTGCCAATACCAATTCTCTCGCGAAGGAAGTAGTTTCCTTTCTTTACACTATATTTTGTTGTCTTTCTTGAAATGGCTATCTTATGGTGGAACAACGTTTCTGCTTTTATTTTTTTTCCTTGTACGCTTCATGCTGGTAAAATTAAGTGATTTTTCTGGTGATACTAAAACTCAGAAAATGGTGAAGGAAGCTTTGAACAGCATCAGTATGAGGAGAGAGAAAAAGAGCAGGATATATGCTCTACTGATAGACTCAAAGAGAAGGATGTAAGTACATATTTAAACTCCTATAGACATCCTCTCTTTTTATGGCCATGCGAATCAGACCTTGCCTGGTTTATGTTCTTTTCTAAATTTCTTTAAGCTAAACGGGCGTCTTGTAACTTTGCACTCCAGGGGAAGGAGGAAGAGGAGGAAGAAGAGGTTAAATTAATTAACAGTGTATTTAACAGAACTCATGGCAATCCAATTGGCATTTATGATGAAGAGATTTTACCTGAATTTGAAGATCTTTTATCGGGGGAGATTGAATTTTCATTACTGGGTAGCAAGATGGATGAGACAGAGGAAGAGAAAGTTTATGAAATCGAGATGGCAAACAATGCAAGCGAATTGGAACGGCTGCGGAAACTAGTGAAGGAATTAGAGGAGAGGGAAGTAAAGCTTGAAGGTGAATTGCTTGAATACTATGGATTGAAGGAGCAGGAATCAGATATTCTAGAGTTACAAAGGCAACTCAAGATCAAGACAGTAGAGATTGACATGCTTAATATTACCATTAGCTCTTTGCAAACTGAGAGGAAAAAGCTTCAAGAACAGATTGCACAGGGAGCTTCAACAAAGAAGGAGCTGGAGGTGGCAAGGAACAAGATCAAGGAATTGCAAAGGCAGATTCAGCTTGAAGCTAACCAGACGAAAGGCCAGTTATTGCTGCTTAAGCAACAAGTGTCAGGTTTGCAGGCGAAAGAGGAAGAAGCTGTAAAGAAAGATTCTGAAATTGAAAAGAAGCTGAAGGCTGTGAAGGAGTTAGAAGTTGAAGTTGTGGAGCTTAAGAGGAGAAACAAAGAACTTCAACATGAAAAACGGGAGTTGACTGTAAAGCTCGATGCTGCTGAAGCTAGAATAGCAACCCTTTCCGTCATGACAGAGGTCAGAGCCAAACTGCTCCATTGCATTATTATATGCTCCTGTTATATGCCCACTGCTTTAATTTCTTTTCATTTTGTGCTGAAATTCGAGTTGTTCTTTCTCCCCAGCTTTTATGATACTTCTAATTGACAAATAAAACATTGACATTTTCTTTTTTGGATATGATATCGAAAGGAACATATATTCAGCAGACGGTGTGTGCAGTAGCTATGAAGTAAATGGGACATTACCTGTTGGTTAAAGAGGTGAAACTTTCCTTATCTGCAGTGTCTTAATAGTGAAATGTTGACTTGACATCTATTACTGGAACTAAATTAACAGGGTACCATGCCAAACAAGATTTCGGTGAACAATACTAGAGTAACCAAATGCTGACTGTTGAGATCATTAGGTATGCAGTGATACACATGATAACTACTTGGTAAAAAGGTGAAAACAGAACAATGCTTTATCTCTTACAGAGTCGGGTTAGAACAAATTTTGTTTTTTGATGGTTGACTTCTGGTTCTTCACAAGGAGTTAGGGACAGCTTCTGGTGGATAATTAGGAATGGCCTCATATGTGACTTGGGGAAAGAACACAGGGTATTTTAATTATGAATCAAACATGTGTTTTAGTCTTATGAGTGGTTACATTCATTCTTTTCTTCTCTTGCTCATACTACAGAGCGAAAGGGTTGCCAAGGCAAGAGAGGAGGTCAGTAGTCTGAGGCATGAAAATGAGGACCTGTTAAAGCAGGTGGAAGGACTTCAGATAAATAGATTCAGTGAAGTTGAAGAGCTAGTGTACCTTCGTTGGGTCAATGCATGCTTGAGATATGAACTCCGGAACTACCAGGCACCAGCAGGAAAGGCATCAGCTCGTGATCTCAACAAGAGTCTCAGCCCAAAATCCCAAGAGAAGGCTAAACAGCTGATGTTGGAGTATGCAGGATCAGAACGTGGACAAGGGGACACAGATCTTGAAAGCAACTTTTCCCACCCATCCTCTCCGGGAAGTGAGGATTTTGACAATGCTTCTCTAGACAGTTCCACGAGTAGATATAGCAGTCTCAGTAAGAAACCTAGCTTAATCCAAAAGTTGAAGAAATGGGGCAAAAGCAAAGATGATTCTAGTGCTCTTTCATCACCAGCCAGATCTTTCTCAGGAGGTTCCCCAAGCAGGGCAAGCATGAACCAGAGACCAAGGGGTCCATTGGAATCCCTGATGATCAGGAATGCAGGTGATAGCATGGCTATCACCACCTTTGGCAAGATAGAGCAGGGACCTACTGACTCTCCTGAAACTCCAACTCTCCCTAATATTCGAACACGTGTTTCATCAAGTGACTGAAATACTGTTGCAGCATCATTCCACTTGATGTCAAAATCGGTTGGAGTTCTAGATGAGAAATATCCTGCATATAAAGACAGGCATAAGTTGGCCTTAGAGAGGGAGAAGCAGATTAAAGAAAGGGCTGAACAAGCAAGATCAGAGAAGTTTGGTGACAAATCAAATTTGAAACTACATGAACCTACAGCCAAGGTTGAAGGGGAGAGACCTGCAACTTTGCCGACAAAACTGGCTAAAATAAAGGAGAAGGTGGTTGTATCTAGTGATTCAGGTGACCAATCTAATGATGGCAATACTGATTCTCGAACGGTAAGCAAGATTAAACTTGCTGACATTGATAAAAGACCTCCTAGGGTGCCTCGACCACCTCCAAAACAATCTGGAGGTTCTTCTGCTGGTACAAATCCAAATTCTCCAGTTGGACTATCAACTGCTCAAGCTCCACCACCACATCCCCCCGGCGCCCCCCCTCCGCCGCCACCACCACCACCTGGTGGACCACCTAGGCCACCTCCTCCACCAGGAAGCCTACCAAGACGGGGAGGAAGTGGTGATAAAGTTCACCGGGCTCCTGAACTGGTTGAATTTTATCAGACATTGATGAAACGAGAGGCAAAGAAGGATACACTGTCATTAATTTCATCAACATCTAATGCATCAGATGTCAGGAGCAACATGATTGGGGAGATCGAGAACAGATCAACCTTCCTCTTAGCTGTGAGTAAATTTCCCCTCCAAACTCACCTTCCTCGTATATTGGAATAAAATATAGTTGTTCATCATTCAAAATTGACAGAGAGTCCAACTTTATGCACTGGATCCAGGTGAAAGCTGATGTCGAAACTCAAGGTGATTTTGTCATGTCATTGGCAACTGAAGTCCGAGCAGCTTCCTTCACCAACATAGAGGATCTTCTGGCTTTTGTAAACTGGCTGGATGAGGAACTCTCTTTCTTGGTAGGTTTTACAGTTCTCTATGTCTAAGATTTCCCTTTCTGTCGGAAATAATCATGATCATAGACCAGAAAGTGCCCGTAGTTATGGACAATGACCTAAAAAAATCAAAGAAAATACTTGTATGCTATGGCTAACTCATATTTTTGAGCCTTTTGAACACTGATTTCCTAAATCAGCTCTCTTCTGGGAGCATGTATTCATAATCAACTGGGGAACTATCAGCACGAACATTTCTATTGCTGCTGGAGACCTGTTTATAATTATTTGTTTCTTTCTCTCTGTGCGGTAAGGTTGATGAACGGGCGGTCCTCAAGCACTTTGATTGGCCCGAGGGGAAAGCGGATGCATTAAGAGAGGCGGCTTTTGAGTACCAGGACCTACTGAAATTAGAGAAGCGAGTCACCTCTTTTGTTGATGATCCCAAGCTTCCATGTGAAGATGCTCTGAAGAAGATGTACTCATTGCTAGAGAAGTAAGAATTTTGTTCTCAAGCATTTCTATAGAGGACTAGAATGGGTACATAGTTGAGACGCCCTTCTGAAAATTCATTCTAAAAACTCATTGCTTCTTCTATAAGAAATCAAGTCATCCTTTCATCTGTTTAAGAGTTGTTCTTTTGCCTAACATGTTATGTTACGGTAACAAGACGTTGGGAGATCATTTATTTTGTTCTGTACACTTTGACTTCCTAATTGGGTGTTTTAAGCTATATATTCTTATTTTTTTTCTTCAAAATTTTACAGAGTGGAAAATAGTGTGTATGCTCTCTTACGTACAAGGGACATGGCTATTTCACGATACAGGGAATTTGGAATTCCAGTTGATTGGTTGCTAGATTCTGGAATTGTTGGCAAGGTATGGTTTAAACTGAAGGAAAACAAATATATTTCTGGTAGATTGCGAGACAGAGTGTCTGTTCGGGTGTGTTCTGCGTTTCGGCCGATGCGTGTGCCCAGTTGTTCCCTGAGAATGCTTGCGTGCTTCTTAATGTTCAGAGTTACTGATAATATCAACTCATCACACTAAGAAACCGAAGCTGCTTCTCCAGCCAAAACTAAGAGCAAAGAGCTATACCATCTAGAATAACCTACTCGTTTGAAGCATCAGAGCCTTGACCAACTAGTGCAACTGCTGGAGATAAGGTCATTACGATCTAAGAACAGGAGATTATTTTCTTCTGATGCTTGATTCTACGCCAAGCTGTGCGTTGTCGCCTTTCCGCGAGCTGCATCATCGGTTATCTTTTCATACTTTTTCTTTGACAGAACACCCATACATATATCTCTTTTCTCCTTACTTCGAAGACCAATCTTTTCACTTCCACTTAATGCTTCCAGATAAATCAGTGTGTGTCAATTCTTTAGATTAATTTATGATAACTCTGTTTTGTGTACCACCCTTTCCTCTGTAGCTGTGTACCCACATAACTTACATGGAGACTATTGAAAATATGCCAAGCCATCATGAGGCTTTCTTTCCAAGAATTCAGGAGACCATCATCTCAATACCACCCAAAACCGCGTTTGGTAATACAATCTAAGACTATAGCTAAAGTCATTGACGAGCTTATTTTTTCTTTTATTGAGTTATGATTGTTTCCCTCTTCATTGACACCTATTCTCACATCGAGTATTTCGGTTTAGTTAGTTTCGGTGTTGTATATGATTCCTCTGCATCCCGAATTACACCTCCAAAAATTGACAATAGCAGAAATATACATCATGACATTGGAAGACAAAAAAATTGCAAAATCTCTAATCCATCTAAACTTTTACACAATAATGGCACCCCAACGAGTTGATAGCATCACATGAAATTCAAGTACCCGAATTCAATATACAACATGGAAGAAATCTCACTTCCTGTGTATCGCCCGTGTCTTAATTGTTCTTATGCTTGCTTCGGAGCACCAATTCAGATCGTAGGACCCCCCGGAGTCACCTCAGATTCACCGCTGCATCCCCCTTCTGTTCTCCCACTATTTTTTACCTTTCCTCGTCTATCCGGAATTTCCGTAGCCCCTGAGCATAATTTCACCGTTCTCTTACCTAGAGTTATCTAAAAAGCCGCAAGCAAATCTAAACTCTGCACTGACCTTCTCCTTTATTTCTTAAGTAGTCGCATTACAATGCTTCATATCTGTTTTAATAATTTTACACTTTTGATCATCATGTTCGATTTGAGAAGCCAAACGGCCCAAATACTCATATTTGTTGTATGTGTATCTAGGCCTCTTATCGCTTACTTTCTCCCAAGATTCGCTCTTCAAAAAATTTTTGCTTGAAAAGGAGTAAATTCTTTATAAAATATTCAATAATCTCCTCATAGCTACAATACCCCATCTTCTATATGTTATTACCTACCAACTTCAATAATTATCAAGGTGGAAACAATATAATCAATGACACTTATTTCCTTGTATTGCATCATGAAGGTACAAAGATTAAAGAAGAAATACAGTCTTGTCACAGTTTCCTCCTGTTTTACAATTACATTTAAAGATTATATCCTTCAATCGCTCCCCCATTAAACTACATTTTATATACGTGATAACAAGATATTTGAGATCAGAGAGGTCTTGCACAGAATATAGCATCAATATGAAAGAAACAAAAATAGAATGCGATTGTTCCTTAATACAAAAAAAAATTTAAACACTAACCTAGAAAAAATTGAAAACAACATTGATGCAGATGGTTATACTCCCATAGAAAGTGAGTTTGTAGTTTATATGATGTGACCGAACGTATTTTATTTCCCGTATTTTATGACAAACGCGTGTAAAGACATCTGGTTTCGAGTGCTTAACCTAATGTATATCATATTTATATTCAGCCGAGTCCCTTATTAATTTACAGAGAGAAGAAATCAAATACCTATAAATTCACCAATTAACCCGAGCTGTTTATACAAGTTATTATTCCCTAGTTATATCATTTATGAGTCAGTTATACTTTGATTATGTTGATAATTAGAAAGAACTCCCAGACACGCAGTGTGTATTTAATCATTTATTACAAATTTCCTACCCCGTCAATTTAATCTTTAAAAATCTTTAACAAGACTCAGGGACGTAAGACTAAGAAGTTTTAACCAGATTGCCCAAAAACCCATGTGAGACCAAGTAATTGCACTCACCAGCCTGATTAGATGGCATATGAAACCCTTGATGAGGTTAAGTCTGGTTTGGCAAACCATAAAAGTATGATATATCCTGACATCCTTTGAATTATAATAACTTAATGATATTACCGAAATGTATATAGCGTATGAAATTCCAGAGGTCTCTTTCCGAGCAAGACATAGCCGCAAAATTAGCGAGGGATTCCGATTCCTCTAGCTTAGACCGACTTTTTCTAGTCCCCTGCAAATCCGAGCTTCACTGCAGGGTCCAATATCTCCAATACTTCGTCTCATGGATAGCTGCCGAGAGAGAATGAACCGTCCTGTTTCCATCTTTACCACAGAAACTTGACAAATTTCATCTCCACCAGTGATGCCGTCTACAGGGTCCTGACTTGGGAGAACTATTTGGAGAAAGGCCCAAAAGGCAAGGGTAAAAGAGTTTTTCGTTTGACCTATCCTGTACCCAGCCTGCGAGTGTTCTCCGAATTTCTACAATATATTTGCAGAAGCCCATACACCCGAGTGCGAGTCCAAACATGAATCCCTTCATGCATATTTGTGCATAAAGTTCGTGTCACCGCGTCGGGGGTAACCAACACAAAGTCATTGTATAACTGACAACTCGTCCTACTCCGATTTTGTGTGATGCGACTTGCCCAATGTAACGCTATGTCTCTTTGATCTTTCTTCGTCTCGTACCCTTCCAGATATCGAGCGAAGACACGATCCTTCTCTCCTAGTGTTAAGTCTGAGTAAATGCATAATCTTCAAGTCCACCTTGCATATACATTATGACAACATCTACACCTATCCTGCGGTGAGGTCTCATTTACCTTCCAAACATGTCCCATGATGTTTCGCTCTAAATAGCTGTATAGCCTCTCACTTCACATTATCCTGCCTGTTCTGAATAGATCGGCTGCCCCCTAATACTCAGCTTCATTCCCTACATAGTTTACTAAAGATTGGAAGAGACCACCAACAGACTCTTTCCAACCATGTCAGTCCATCTCACACCGAGTTGATTAAACATTTATAATATCTATTCCTGTGCCATACCCAAATTTTCGTCCTTCCCATTCCAGTATACGATCCTGCAGAGTAACAGAGGGAGAAGAGTAAGAGGAGAGAGAGTTCCTAACCTTGCATTACTGGCTGTAAAGCAGCAATTATCTCCTGCAAGAGTTTACTCCATTAGTTGAGGTCCAAAATCCGATATATTAATTGATTAATTCAAACTCTTCCTTTTTTCCATATTTCGTTTATTTGTAGCTCCGCATTAAACTAAAAAATCCTTTAAACTCTCCCTATAATCAACACAGTGAAATGTGTGAAATAACTGAATTATCACATAGAAATGTCCCGCATATTCCCCAGAAGCTACATCACCCCAACCTCACTTATTTCCCAATTGCGCCCATGAAAACAATTGACCACAGGAACGAGCAAACCGAAATTCGCTGGTCTCAACATGAGATTTTTTTTCATCACATAAAAACACTCTTACCGGCAATCAATATCTCTCAGAATTCTGAGAGACCTTGACACATATAGTAATCTATAGGCGTATGACCTTAGTTTCAACCACCCTTCCAAAAAAATAGAAACTCAGTGACCGGTGTCATATTTGAGATTTGCTGACCACTTTCACTCTGCTTTGCCTATATAGAATTGGTTTCCCAAGAAAAGCATCCCGATCTATTAGACCCTAACTCAGAACTACATTATACGACCTCAGAGACCCTTCATATTTCTTATTTATCACCATAACATTTCCTTTAATATATTCTTCCATTAGTGTGTAGTGTAATGATGGTGTATAAAAACATACTTTTTTTTATAATCCAATCTAAAAATTTTTTTCCTGTTTGAGTAAATCAGGAGTAATATTGGGTGCAAAAGACTTTTATATTCCTGCGAAGAAATTCCAATCCTTACCAATTCAAAAGCAAGGATCGACTGGAAGAGTCCTAGATTATGTATGGCAACACTCATTCTGCTTAAACACACACTACCCGAAGTGACAGTAATTGCCTGGCACGTGACAAGAAAGAAAAAACAACCCCCTAGAGTTATTATTTAGACTCTTACGAGTGACTATATAAGTTTGTATCTTCTGTTTCCAATTGTTTGAATAGAGTTTATTTAGTGATAATTATAAAAACCCACCGACAAAAACTCCCTGTAAATATAAATTATCCTATAAATGTCTAATTAATTTTGAAAATTTAAAATTCCTGAGTACCTCGCCTAAAGTTACAACCTTATCCGATCGTGGCATTGGATCCCTAAGTTATCCTAGAATCGATAAAATCCTTGTTAATATTCCGTGTGCCTACCTCTCCCTCTTTAACTTCCTGTGGCTATACGTACAACCAACCGAGATTTTGACTATTTCACCTGCCTATGATGTGACCTCTATTTATAACCTAATTTTAGTATCGTCAAATCATAAATAAATCAATGGGTGGTGTAGCTTTTGCCCCTTGCCCATTTTTCTTATAGTTCATACTCACATTGTTAGCTTTTTCTAATTTGTCCTCTCTGTTTCCTTAGATTCATTCATTCCCATTATCTTGTATTTCCCTTGTTAACTTCTAACGATACCTATTCAAAACGGCAAAAAGACATCTACCCTGTTTCTCCTCCCTCATATCGAAATTAACCATTTTTAAGATTCAGAGTCTTCATCCAGGTACGTAGCCAACAGTATCTGTGAGACTAAAACTAAATCATCAAAAATTTGTCCCAGAACCAAATAAATATTTCAAAACCCAGCAAATTCCTTACGGACAGTTGAAAGCACCGACGATTCGTGCCATAATGTGTCTTGGAGAACCCAACTTATATATTATAACCTTTACGTGTGCAAACTCAGAAAAAAATAAACCATATTCTCCTATGACATAAATACAATTACACCACCAATCTAATAAATGGTGACCACAAAGTGAAAGATACTGAAACATTCACGATTCGAGTTTCTTCTAAAATATTTAGGTCAAATTAACTTATTAATATTATTAATGCAAACCCAATATATACAACAAATGTGACGAGAGATTGTACCTTCTGAAGCCCGCGATAATTAAATCACATCTCCCGCTGAGGTGGTGCGTTGCTCCAACCACACTCTTTGTGCGCCCCAAAAAAGGTTGACAATTTCGTTGATTGCTGAAGTAGTTATACTTCTTATTAAAGCTAAACAATATCAATTAAACCAATCCCTATTTATCTTTTCTTCTTCAGCTAATAAAGATGACACTACAAAAGCTTTTCTCCTCCAGGAATCTTTTTACATGAAAGCGGATAGGCAATTTTTGCGAGTTATGTTAAAGCAGAGAAAGCGATATGGTGACAACAAAATCTCCATTTTCCTGTTTTCCTGTTCAGACCCCCCTAAGTCAACTTGACGAGAACCTGGAACCTAACAGGTTTGAGTTGAAAGTAAAGACTCTTTACGCACGACACATTAATATTATCCCCTTATATGTATTGTATCCACGACTAATCAAACCTCAAAGAAAACACCCAGGAACAAAACTATCCTATATGTTTAATACTAGATACTTGAACACTATTCTCTACCTATATAATCTATCGTAAACAAATTCCATAGCTCATTTATAAAATACCTTATTACATTAAATAAATCATTTTCCGTCTTACTTAACATGAAATCAGTTAAGAGTTAGTATTAATGAACCGTATAATCTTGACCCTTTTATTTTTTAGTTAATATTTAACATTTCCTATGTAGTTTCTTGATGACCATGTTTTGACCCCAATTTGTTAGCTCCATCACAGAAGACCGACTGGCCGCCAAAAGTCTGTGAGGACACGATCGTTGATAAAAAGTGCCCTAAAGTCACTTGGAGACTGGAGTGATGATATTTAGTCTTTCAATAATTTCTTCCTCCTCAAGTGCAAGCTAATGATGATAACTACTTATTTTATAAACTCCATATCCCTTCTCTAGTGATTGTGATGGCTTTCCTCGGACCATTTCGTCAGATTGGCATACCATTGAAATATACGTTTGCTTTTTCTATTTTATGTTATCAGTAGGAAAGTTGAAAAGAATGTGCTGTAACTTGGCTCATTCGTGATTCTTATTACGTTCATACCTATACTTACTTTTCTTTACGTCTTGCCCCAGACCTTGCTTTGGCTTTCCTTTATTCCCCTAGCCTTGTATCATTTCTTCCAACTTTTTGTTTCAAGTTTCACAAAAAAAAAAAATTCCCCCAATCAATTCTTATCCAACATTAAAATACCGAGGTTAGGTATTTTCAGCTCAAGATGGGAACACATGATCAAAATGACCCGTCTAACAGTATTGTCCCCAAAATTTGTCTTCCTCCATAATACCGGTTTACAGAAATTACCTCCATGATGTACCATAATCACATCTTTATCCTTCCTTACATTTTATCCGTGTTTTTCCCGCATGCTCTCCAATAACCGACCCATAGAAACAGAAAAAATTCTTGTTTGCTTAACCTCATTTAAGTTACTGCTTTTTCCAACAACCAAATAAAGTATTATTGGTATTTTTCAGTTCTTTTTAACACAATAATATATTCTTTCTACATTAATTCGATACCCCATATTTTCCAATTTGGTCCAAATTTTATTTCCTTATTGCGCGTGTAATAGTACCGATAGTTTTGTCCTTCCGAGCATATAAAAAAAAAGTACCAGAAAATTGTGACATTAATTCCCCACCTCTTCCAGAATTTTTCCAATCCTCTATAGCCTTCACATTTATCTGAGCTATTCTTGCTATCTAAGTAAAATTCTACTCGCCATCTAGATACATATTAATAACTACTGTTAAGAGAACTTAATATATCTACTATAATCAAAAATATTTACTCCACAAATCATTATAAACTATTTATACCCTTTTTCTTTCTTATATCCCTCATTAACTCTTCCTTCTTCTGAAATTCATTTCCTGTACCCATCGTACTAGAAAGTCATTCTCTTCCCAAATTTTCCCACCACCAACTCCTACCTAATATCCTACCCTAAATTTTCACACCCAAATTACCAATTTTTTTTTAAAATTCATTTTGCCTAAACGAAATTTTTTTTAAGTAGAAATCCCAAGACATATATCCCGAATGTTGATGGTACACCACTGGCAAAGCCTTACACACATGAAAAAATTTTCCATTTGGCGATGCACAAGCCAATCCAGCTGCCATTATCGTTTTAGGATTGTGAATGTAAATGTAAACTTGAAAACATAACTATGGGCGTGGCCCCTGTGTTTCTTGCTTCCCCTTTAGTGTTAGTTGTCGCCCTTGTTATGTGCCTTCTCACAGTTGTAATCTCCTCTAAGCGCCATCCAAAATAAGGTCTCGAAGTGCTTCATCTCATCAATTAACATAGTTCCTATTGCACAGTGAGTATGAACGACCCCCTATCAACAGCTTCTAACCCCTACTTCCAGAATTAACTTAAGTAAGAAAAGGAGTTTATGGTTCATAAAATGCCTATATCTTCATGTAGACATATGTTGGTGTTTAGGTTCTTTCCGTATCTCTTGGATGCGACGACATCAAAGTTGGTACCTTATACCGTCAGTTTCTTCAGTCTGAAAGCAGTCCTTTCACACTGTACGTCGCGTTATGCTTCACTAGCCCCTATTTCCTTCCAAGAAATCCGGACGTCCCGTCTGCCCTTGACATAAGACACCTGGTAATGCAGTCTTCGCGATAACCGACTTCTGACTTCCACTGCGCCTTCGTTCACCTAAGCCGGCTAGTTCTGGCCCACGCAGTGAAGTCTAGTTACACAGCACCCCGGCCACGAATTGGCCTATACTATTTATTTTGCATCGCGGTATCAAGATAATACGTGATGAGAAAGCAGCGGCTCTTACATGCTGAAAGACGGGAAGTATGGCGGCCAATCGAAATGTAGCACACATTAGAGATAATCGGTCAAACCGCACCAAGACTTGCTTAAAGATCCTTATACTTTGAATAGAAGGGACAGAGAACTAAATTGGACAAGAGACTTTGTAGAGAGATAATAAAAAGAGGCACAAATCTAAGTGAAAAAAGAGACAATCAACGAGAGCCAACGGACGAAAGTGTTATACGGAGATAGAATAAAATGGCTCCCAAATGGATCTTTCCGAAATTCAAACCAGTACGATTTATTGAGCATGGCAGTACCAGGAATTGTTATAAATTTAGCAAAAGTTTATCTTGAGAAGGGCTTGAATTAAGGAGACCCTCCGGATGCATATACTACCCCGTCACCTGAAACAAGCGCCAAAGGCTTTGCAGGACCGGTACCGCTAGAAAGAGAGTCCCATATGACAGTCAACGCATACTTACCCGACATCTCAAGAGAACAAAAGCAGCAATAAGATATCTAAGTTAATTTTCGATGAATTAGTTGCAGTACACTTTTTTACAAGGATTATATAATTTGAATGATGTTGAGTAGACGTCAGTGAAAAGAAAAGTTTTGTGCCAGATTGCACCTTCAATATCACCTAAACTCCAACAGAATTATAACCTTGGCCGTTAATATCTCTATCCCTTTCCCCAAACAATTTCGTCCTTTTGTTATGTATTAAGTGCCCTTTCTAAAATTTATGTCATCTGTTTGTTGATAGTCCCAATTCCTTGTAGCGTTTTCAGAAACTTTGTTTCGATTGGAAAGTTTGTGTGCCATTGGATTTGCTTGTAGTGTCAAAAGTAGTAATTTGTACTGACTTCCCTCCCAATTCATTTTCTTTGAGTGTAGATGTTTAGTTCCATTTGTGCTCTTGTGACTCCGTTGTAGTGTTAGAGTACTTTTTCCAGGTCTGCGTTTTGCTCCTAGCTAGAGAGATTACTTCTTTAACTGCAAGTAATGGCAGAATTTTGTTTTTCTCTACTTTGCCCTAGTGGAATGATTTAATATTAGGTATCTGAGTTAATGCCAGGCCATATTTTAAGCCTTAGGCTTTTAAGCCAACGTGTCCCACTCAAAGACGATGGTTCTAGTTGTTTTGTCCTTTTTTTTTTATTTGTTTTTGTTCGTCTTATTTCGTTATGTTTTCAAATTCGTACATATTGGGTTGTAAATCTTATTTGTTGCACTAGTCAAGAGGATTTTTAGGGACTTCAGATTTCTACCGGCTATTCTCATAGTGACACAGGAGAGCAACTTAATCTAATCAAGGTGTGGTTCTTACATAACAGAGTGCCCCAACACTGCGTTACTGATACGAATGATTAAACATTCCTGACGATTTATAAGAAAGCGTCTCCCTCACTTATTATGACTTTGAGCTACGTCGGTAAATTTTAACCCTATAGAAGAACTCCCTACTGGAGATGTGCCAAGAATTCAAAATGTGATTTGAGTTTATGCTTTGTCTTTAGATCAAAGCTATATACACAATAAGCCTCTTAGTCTTGGGAATTATATTTAACCATATTATAGCTATACTCAACTAATCGAACCTAGATCACTTTGTAGAGAGTAGGATATTTTATTATAGTTGAGTCATGCAATATAACTAGTGACTGTGGCTTGTTATAATACCTGGATTCGTCAGTATATACCATAAATATATTAGAACTTTTTTCTTCACCTATGGGCACCATATGGATAAAGATGAGCGAGAATATTTTAGTCTTGCTTGTGCGTGAAACAATGATTATTGACACCAAAATATCACACTATCGAGTACTAAAATCAATATATTTTACTGATTCGGTCTCACCCTATTAAATTATGAAAAGATGAATAAATCCCTATTTATGTCTGCTACACAATATAATTGGAGTAGATCCTTTCCGAGGAATTTTTATGTAACCATTTGAAATCTTTTTATCCTAAGATGTAAGTGAAAATTAACAGAGTAATAAACTCGACCAAACTGAGACTAAAATACGGATATCGCATCCAAAAACCTCTCGTCGGACCATTTTGGATGTAATTGCATTCCTAATGATCATCTGAAAAGTACCAATGTTTACCCCACTAAAAAAACGAGAACACACCCAAGTATTTAAAATGGTAGGTACCCCTTACTTGTGGCTTTATGCGCCCAACTGAGCCATAGACCTTATGAAGGCGTCTATGTGCACACGTGCATGAAGAAATCCATTTCAATCATACTGAACTAACTATGTGGACTCGCCTTAAAGTGAGACCAAATCAGTGACGATTTCCTAACACACCAACTGCACCAGCAGTGTATTTGTGTGCTTACCCATAGCAGGTCTCCGTATTAGCGTTGACCCAATCTGTTTATTGTTACGTCCACCTATCCTCGACAATCTACACCACTCCGAAAACTACCTTGTAAAGTTTGTGAACACAATCTGGAAGAAGAATAAAGTTTGAACAAGGACCTTCTGAGAGACGAAATGATAATAAACGAATCATCGACCCAATATGTGACGTCTATGAGACCATCATGTTAATGGACGAGAACCCTGCTCAATTGCGGAGTCCAGCAATTTTGATTGTCTTTCTATTTGCCTTAATTATATTACTATAAAGAAGCGAGACCGCGTAAATATGGAGCTATAATGTAGAAGTAAATTAGAAATATTATTAAGTTGGAAGAGAAGAGCAACATACTTGACATTATTCGCGGAAGAAAGATTCCAATCCGTTGGAAAACAGTAGGCTTCCATTCATATCACCTCAAACTCCTTTTTTCAATGCCAATTGCTAACCAGCTAGGCTGGCAAGTAGGGCCAGCAAATTCCCATCTATTCCACCCAGAAAGGAATTCTCCTGTAAAGGACAGGGAATATCCGTTTTTTTTTTGTTAGTTAATTTTTTTTTTCGAATTTCACATTAATTATCAAACATGCGAAAACACTAGCGACTAAAGAGTTAGGAATTAAGACATTTTGTTTAGGCTATGAAGTCAAATATTTTAGCGTGAAGGGAAAAAAGAACTCCGAGTAGGGTGGATCAAGGATTAATCTGGTCAATTGGTTACGTAACATATTAGGCAATAGGCATGATCTTGGTCATCATAACAATCATTAATCTAGAACATGCAGGAGGTGAGGATTCCTTCCAACTTGCAACCAGCGATCGAATCATTTCCCCCCAACTTCAAAGGCTCTAAAAAGACTAAAAATTAAACCCCTAGCTCCATGCAGTTCTATATTATGTCAAGCTGTCCCATTAATATTGGAGGTAAAATGTTTTAAGTTGTGCATAGGGTGCCTTTCTTGTTTTTAGTTCACAGAAAAATAATGCCCCCACAAAGTCTTCGATCCCGACCCACCCTCTTAGGCAAAAAAATCAAGCACACATGTGGCGCACATGGAGTCAAAATTCAGTGCCCAAAAGTCATCACTTACTCCATAAGAAACAATCAAGGAAAATTGGTTGGATCACCTTAAAAGCTGACTTGCAAATGTCGTTGACTAATAACACCACACAATCCAAAACCAAAATCAAAATAACTGTCACAAATTAACCTTTGTTAAGTGCCAGTAACTAATAATTATAAATAATGTAAATAAATTAAATAAAAAAGGCTGCAAATAATTTTACTTTATTATTCGCCCGTCGTTAATTCCCCATATTTTATCTAATCCGGTCCACTTGTATATTTCGCCAGTGGGAATCTATGGGTAACCAATTAATGAAGCGTACATTAATATCGGTCCAGAAATAACTTTTTATGAGTGAATAGAAGTGTCGTACTGCCTTTTCTAATATGCAGTCTGTTTGTGGGACAGCAAACGAATCATTCACACCACCGTTTCTCCTATAAGTCTCTTTCTTTTTTTCCTCCT
The DNA here is from genome assembly GCA_003952965.2 of Morella rubra. Lineage (NCBI taxonomy): Eukaryota > Viridiplantae > Streptophyta > Magnoliopsida > Fagales > Myricaceae > Morella > Morella rubra. The sequence continues at coordinate 16,846,826 of CM025852.1, forward strand.
TTTATTATTATTATTAAAAAAGAAAGAAAATATCTTAACCTTTTTAAAAGAAAAAGCAAGATCGCCACCATGTCCAATTTTTTGAAAATTTCTATTGGAAAATTCACTGGGTAATAAAAATAGTTGACCCGCCTTCCGTTTTCTGATATATTAATAAATTCTATACAAACCGTCATTTTAAGGTTTAACGGGAAAACTTAGGGCTAACCATTCTAATTAACACGTATTTAATTAATGTAACAACTAAAGATTTATAGTTTAACAAAAGTTAGCTTGTTTTAGGTCTTCACGTACGTACGACTGGTTCACAAGAAAGAGAGCAGTATGAGTTCGCTTAGAATACGAGCAACCAAATAAAACCGTTTTGATGGGCATAATTGTAAGATTTGCACAGTTGAAAATAGCTGGCAAATGGCTATTTATTTTGTCCCTGCTTGGGGGCAGAAGGAATTCAGGTGGTCCAAGAGACTTCAAGAACACAGAAAAAAAAGTAAGAAAAAGGAAGGAACAGTGTGGTCCAAGATCCTCGGATGTCCTTTGGTTCTATAAAACTCATGGTATCATGAAAATAATATATTTATTATTTTATATACTAGAAGATAATTGTTACCAATATGATATGAAAAATCACAACGGGTTGATTTAGGAACATTCTACTGGGGTTAAATGAATCGTAGAACATTGGGTCTAATTATAGATTTTCTAAAAAAATAACTTAATTTGAGATATGGTTTTCCATAACCAAATTGAAACCTAAAATAGGTAAGTCGATTTGAGGTGGACAATTTTCCATAGAGTGGAATTTTGCCCCGAATGGGTTTTTCTTCCTGTCATTGGCATTGAAAGCATATCCAGGATCCCAATTTATGTGTGGAAGAAAATTGGTAAAAACTGTAAGACGCTTTGAAAAATTAGGTTGCGTTGCGGTAAATGGATGATGAAGCATATAAAAAAGATAGCGAGGAAAGAATTCGGATAACAGAAACAACAGAAGAATACCAAAAAAAAAAAAAAAAAAAAAGGAGGACCGAAAACAGAACAACGGAAGTCAACTACCTCGTTAATACGCCGTTACTCCCGGTGGGGGATAGTGTACATGTAGCATCCTTTTAACCCGAGTTGGTCCCTCGTTTTTAACCATGGTTAAGAAGACTCTTTTATTACCCTCCCCAGTACAAACCCAAACCCAACAGCATAGGCACAGTATCTCCCACCGTAGATAAAACTCCCTCTCGTTCCCTTCCCCTTCCGTCTCTCTCTAACTCATTTCCACTATATAAAGCCATATTTTCCCCCATCTTTCTCTCACTCTTTCTCCCGGAGTCTTTCTCGGAAAAGAAGAATTATCCTTTGCAAATTTGTTTATTTATATCTTATCTCTCTTGGGATTTATCTCGGAATTCCAGGAGCCGCTTTCGGGAAATTTCTGATAATTTTGGTTCCGTTAAGATTTGACTTCTCTTCCTTCAAGGTTTTGTCGAAATTTTCGAGGTTCTTGTTTGTCTCGTTGGAGAATGGTGGTGAAGATGATGAGGTGGCGGCCGTGGCCGCCTCTGCTGTCGAAAAAGTACGAGGTGAGGCTGGTAGTACGGAAGCTGGAGTGGTGCGATCTGGTGCCGGAGGGTGCAGATAAGGGAGGGGCTGGTGCGAGACTGACGGTAGAGATTAAGTGGAAGGGTCCAAAATTGGCGTTGAGTTCCCTGAGGAGAACGGCCGTGAAGAGGAACTTCACGAGGGAGGTAGTTGTTGAGGCTGGTGCTGGGTCCCAACAGAACGGCGTCGTCGAGTGGGACGAGGAGTTTCAGAACCTCTGTAATCTCTCCTCGTACAGGGACAATGTGTTTCACCCGTGGGATCTCGCTTTTACTGTCTACAACGTGAGCTCTCTCTGTCTCTCTAAAGCTCTTCTTTTTATGGAGTTTTCTTTTGTGGGTCTTCTCGATTATGGGAATGGCATGGGTTTTGATGGGGAGGAATGGTTTTTTGTGATTAATCTCATGAAGGAATATTTGGGTTTTCTTCTTGATTGTGTGGCCTTTTTGGGAGTGAATCTTGAAAATCTTTTAGCATTTTGGAGATCAATCTTCGCGGCATTATTATTTTCTTTGGGAACGCGCTTGAATTTGTTGGAAGTGGTTCTTTGAATTGATAACAAATCTGAATTTATTGTATTTGATGTTCGTATCCATTTTCAAATTAAATGAAGCCTGATCTATGATTCTTGATTGACCAGTGTTGGACGTGCGAATTATTGTATATTACTGCCGTAGCTTAATCCCGTCAAATTAGCGGCCCTTGTTGACTTAATGAAGTTTCTCCGTTCTTACGTAGTTTCTGTGGATCGGATCGTTGGCTTTTGTATGACAATCAAGTCTGGAATTTTGCGATTTACTTGGTAAAGGTTTGTGGAAATCAAATTTTTTTTTTTTGGGGGGGGGGGGGGGGTGGGGTTGTTGAGTTGACCAAACAATAGGTGGTTGTGGTCTCGACTATCTGGTTCATCCTGACGTATTGAGGTATCAAAGAATATGCAACTTCTGGAAACTTGTTCGGTGTATTGCCCATTATTTGGTTTGGAGCTATTGGTTATTGTCTGAGTAATTGCTTCCTGTCAGACCTCAAATAACTAAAATTCGCTCATGAGTTATATTTGTTACATATTAAGAAACAAGCTATGTTAAGTTTGTTGGTTGCAGGATTAGTAGACTTTTTGGTGGATGTCAGTGGAGATGTTAGTGTTATTTACCTAGAATTTGTTTCATGTTGGAGTGAATTTTAATTCTGATCGGAAATTCTTTGGGTTTTTTATTGTCTTACTCTAGTCCTTTTTGATTTTTTGTCTGTTACTTTGGACATTTCTGATGAGCTTTTGATGAGAACTTGGATGTTTTTTTTTTTTTTCTAATCCAGGGATCAAATCGAGGCCAAGGGCCAAAGAACAAAGTTCCTGTTGTCGGAACAGCTTCACTGAACCTTGCTGAATATGCTTCTGCAGCTGATCAAAAAGAGTTTGAATTGAACATTCCTCTCACACTCCCTGGCAATGCTGCTGAGCCTTCACCTGAACTCTGTGTATGTGCCTTCAACCACTTTCCATTGCTTATTTCTGTCTTTTCTGTTGTACAATAAGTGGGTTTTGGAAATTCCAGCATAGTTTGTGATTTTACCTGTCTAGGGAACACGCTTAGACCTTTTATGTTTTCTTTTTCCTTCTTTTAAAATCTCACCCTTTAAAGTTTTTATATCTTCTGATCAACTCTTTATTGTTCACATACAGATATCACTGAGCTTGTTGGAACTGAGAACTGCCCAAGAAACCACGGAGCCGGTGCAGAGATTGACAGTGCCTGTTCCATTGCCAACTGAAGCAGGAGAAATTATCTCAGCAGAAAAGGATGAGCTTTCTGCAATCAAAGCTGGTCTTAGAAAAGTAAAAATTTTCACTGAGTATGTGTCTACCAGGAGAGCCAAAAAGGCCTGCCGTGAGGAAGAGGGAAGTGAGGGCAGATGCTCGACCAGGAGTGACGATGGTGAGTATAGTTACCCTTTTGACACAGATTCTCTTGATGACTTAGAGGATGGAGACTCAGAGGAGGCCAAGGAAAATTCCAGTGTCAGGAAGTCGTTTAGTTATGGCTCACTGGCATATGCTAATTATGCTGGAGGATCATTTTATTCCAGTATGAGGATTAACAATGACGATGAGGGTTGGGTTTACTATAGCAATCGAAAGTCTGATGTTGGGTGCTCCAACCCTAAGGATTCAACTACATCAGTGTCTGAACCATCTCTATTGCAAAGTTCGAAGCGCAGCATACTGCCTTGGAGGAAGAGGAAGCTGAGCTTCAGGTCTCCTAAAGCCAAAGGAGAGCCATTATTGAAGAAGGCCTATGGAGAAGAGGGTGGGGACGATATTGATTTTGATCGTAGACAGCTTAGCTCTGATGAATCTGTTTCTCTTGGGGTAAGAATTTGTTCCCTGATTACTGTTTTAGGAAAGAAGCTCCTGCTTTCCTGGCATCATTTAGTTGCATATTTTCTAAAAGTTTTTGTCATAGAAGAACTTAATTGGGCGGGAAATGATTATATATCTCAAATACAAACCATAAGCTGTAGGGATGATTCTTAATAGTTGACAAAATGATTATATTATGTTCTTGTGAGGATGATGTTTATTAGTATGTTTTCTTTGAAAACCAGTACCAAAAATAGTTGACAAAATTCTAAATGCAATTTATTCCAATCATCTTGACAGTGGCTTAAGGCGGAGGAGGATTCATATGCAAATCGATCCTCAGTTTCTGAGTTTGGAGATGACAATTTTGCTGTAGGCAGTTGGGAGAACAAAGAAGTAACGAGTCGTGATGGACACCTGAAACTTGAGACCCAGGTTTTCTTCGCTTCCATTGATCAGCGCAGTGAGCGAGCGGCTGGCGAGAGTGCATGTACAGCCCTTGTTGCTGTAATAGCGGATTGGTTTCAGAATAACCATGACCTCATGCCCATAAAATCTCAGTTTGATAGCCTAATCAGAGAAGGCTCGTTAGAGTGGAGGAACCTTTGTGAGAACGAAACCTATAAGGAGCGGTTCCCTGACAAGCACTTTGATCTTGAAACAGTCCTTCAAGCCAAGATACGACCTCTTTCTGTAGTTCCTGGGAAGTCCTTTATTGGGTTTTTCCATCCGGAGGGGATGGAAGAGGGAAGATTTGACTTTCTGCAGGGTGCCATGTCCTTTGATAACATTTGGGATGAGATTAGCCGCAGTGGATCGGATTGTCCAGGCAATGGTGAACCACAGGTTTATATTGTCAGTTGGAATGACCATTTTTTCATCCTTAAGGTTGAGCCTGAAGCTTATTACATCATTGACACATTAGGGGAGAGGCTATACGAGGGATGCAATCAGGCCTATGTCTTGAAATTTGATCGTGACACGGTAATTTACAAGATCCCTGATGCTGTGAAATCCAAGGAAGAAAAAACAGCCGGTGACCAGCAGATTGTAACAGCAGCAGATCCCAAGAATCGGCAGGCCCAGCTGGCCAACACGAAGGAAGAGGGTTCTGTAGCAGCAGGGGCAGTAGTAACCAAGCCTGAGGAACCCAGTAAGAGTGAGGAGGAACAGGAGGTTGTATGCCTAGGGAAGGAGTCTTGCAAAGAGTACATAAAGAGCTTCTTGGCTGCTATTCCACTAAGGGAATTGGAGGTGGATATAAAGAAAGGTCTAATGACTTCAACACCTCTTCATCACCGGTTACAGATTGAGTTCCACTACACCCAATTCTTACAATCAGTACCCGACAGTGCAGCTGAAATGACTGTGGCTACTATATGAACCGTCGATGTTGCATGAGCAGAAGTTCCCTCGTAGGACTTATTGTAAATTGTAGGAAAAGTGTGATTACGCTAACTTGTTTTTCTTTTTCGATTCTGGGGTCTTTTTTGATGTGAATTTAGGTTAACAAAGAGGAACCCGTGTGATCTTTCCGAGTGATATATGAGAGATGGGGTTTTCCCGTTCAAGTTGGACTGGAAACTTCGAGTCTGTGTGTTCAGTGTATGGAACTTGTTTTCAAATATTTTTTCTTTGAACCTTATCTTTCTTGGAAATGAGTATTGTGAACCCCGTTCTAATTTCCTTTTGAACTGACTCGGCCCTAACTTTTATATGAATCTATGACTTTTTCTGCAAATTTCAAAAAATTCTCCTGTCGAAAGATTTGCAGCCTTTGCAGACTTTTGCAGGCATAATCCAACTGTCCTTGCAGCAGATTTCTCAGTCCACTTCCCATGACATGATGTGCGGTTTGCCGTTCCCTGACCGGTGGTTTGGAGGTTAGAATCGAAAAAGGGTTTCGTTCTAAAGATTCTGAATTTCTTGCAATCATTTTTATCAAACACAAATGTTCTCTTCCAACTTGCTTGTATCTTTTCTGAGATAAATGTCGAGCCTGAAGTTTCCATTTGATTCCCTCAACACAGTTTCTTTCTTGTACCCATTACCTCGTGACCAACTTAAAATGTTATCCCATGCATAGGGTTGCAGAGTTCCTAACTTCCTATAGAGACCGTGGCCCCCAATACTGCACGTTTAGAATATTCCTTCCCTCGTACCTTTTATTCTGATCCATCCATCCCTTCTACATTCGATTGCAATCATAACTGTCCACGTGAATAATTTCCATGAGCAGGCCGTAGGAACAAGCCATTGTCATGGTCAGAATATCATATTGTCTGGCCAGCCTCGCCCGAGCACCTAAAGCTAATGTTATTGGTCCCCCCGTCCTTGTATAACACACAAAACTACCAAAAAGTTCGGCTGAAATATCAAAGGAATTAATACTAAAGGCGAAAGGGTTGCACAAATGAATGCCACAGAAGTCCCTTTTAGGCCTAATTTCCTGAGGAGGATGAACCAAAAACATCTTCATTCAAATTCAACGCTTGTTCCTCTCCGGCACATGATATCCCGTTTCTTAAAAGGCGATTATATGGTTTTTTTTTTTGTTTTGGGTAAGTTATTATATGGTTTTCAGTCAAATGTGTGAACTGTTTTTCAGTTAACAATAATGATAGCGATCGCGGTGATGGTGATGGTAATGGTGATGGTGAGATAAAGGTAGGCTGAGATTTTTGACCACTTCAATTAAATGTTGAGATGAGCGGTTGAGTTTGCCCAAAAAAAAAAAAAAGAAAGAGGAAACGAAAGGAAATTGTAATTTTGTAATTTTCAGCTAAATATTTAAACCTGGGTTATCATAAGGACTAGTTGGAGAAGGTTTGTCTTGTCGGAGGAACCTCTGTTGTTGGGACAGTCGAAATGTTTCCCCCCCTTAGACCGTTAGACGTGCTGAGAACAAGACAAAATGATACACGTGCTCGAGATACAAAAATAAATAAGTAGATAAAAACGGCTGTGACTGAAGCTTCCACTCGTAGCTCTTTGGATTTTGGGATGGGCTCGCCGTAGGCGTAGGCTTCATCCGAAGAAACATATTCGGCTCCGCTTAGTTTCCGCCTTAGAAGTTTGCTGGTCTTTAAAAGGGCCGTTTCATGCTTTTATCAGCCTAGGTGGAAGGTTGGGCTAGCTGCAGCCTAAAGCAGAGGACGGTTGGTCTATAAAGCCTATAGAAAGATACCGATTCCAAGAACCTGTCTTGGATCTTTAACAGATGCAGGGTATCTTCTTCACCTTTGCTGACAGTCTAGCCCAATTTTCTAGTCCCAACTCTAAATGTTGCTCCAATTGATTAAGCTCGACTAGAGAGGTTTGGTGAAGGATGCATCACAGCTTTATTTTTCCTGGCTTGAATAGACCATCAAAGAAAAGGGTAAAGTAATAAGGAAGCCAATGTCCACGCTTCAGCATAAAGTTGTTGGCGTGAATGGTTCATCATAATCTCAAAGTCATCCTATATAATAATACCCTCTGATGTTGTGAGTATCCTCGACTTTTTTCTAAATTATCAACAGCCATGTGCGTCTTCTTCCCCACTCATCATTCCATCTTCATGTTGTTCCCTGCTCATCATTCCATTTTTGTATGCAAAAAATGAAATTCAAACTCCTCAGAGATCAGATAAACCGGAGATGAGTTGAATTATTTTCCTTCATGTAATCATAGTTCCTGCTTCCTGAGGCATAACAAATCCACCTAGCAGTAATACTTTGGAGATGGAGTCTTTAACTTCCTACTTGCAGCAAGCAGCAAGCAGCAACATATGCTCTTGAAGTTAATCCCCAGAAGAAAAGATACTCTTGAAAATTCCTCAAACATCATGGGATACTTTTTGCACCTAGAAATACTAATGGAACAACTATCAGATTAAAGAATTGTCCAAAATTTGCAGAAGACTGAAGCATTGAAGATTAAGAAATCTAAGAAAAGGAGATTATTACTGTCATCACCAGATCATCACAAAGACTTAGAAGGTCGTACAAGGCAATATTAGTTGAATTCTCGGCAGCAAGTTGGGCATTTAATCAAACCATTTTCATTACATTCAGGGCATCTAATGTACAAATCATCGTTCTCCTCATCTGCAACAATCTTCCGACTTCCATTGCAATCAAGGCACAACACGAACCTCACGTTGGCGCACCCGCTGCATGAGGAACAGGACGAGTCGAGTGGTATACCTTCCAAGAGCTTCCTAAGCTTGCCTTGCTCATGCAATCCAACCACTTCATTCGCTCCTCCAATGTACCTGCCCTTTATGAAAAGCCTCGGAGGGATAACTCTACCACCCAAGGTGCTCCACAGTTCTTCCCTATATTCCAAATGCATTGAAACATCCCTCTCGTCGAACAGTACTTTAAAGCTTTCCAACAAGAACCGGATGGTGTGGCAGTCTTCAAATGTTTTTCTGATTCCTCTCATGCTTGTTGTGTAGAGAACAACCGACTGGCTTCCACCTGGCGGACACTTCTCATCAAAATGTAACAAAGATGTGTATTCTTCGCTGTCCTTTGCTTCTAATTGTGTACTGCCACGTTCCATGATGCTGTGAGACAAAATTGTGACCTCTGGATTTTCCTTGGCAGGCATTAGCAACATGTCTTCGAACTCTACGGAGGATGTAAAGCCATCTTTGTCGCCAGCAATGAAGTCCAATTCCATTTCTTCATCCTTAGAATGTTCATTCTGTTGATCAGCCACGACCTCAGTGCTGCCAACTAGTAGCTCAGAGAGGTTGCTCTTTCCATCTTGTTCGTTGTAAAATGGTAGAGTTTGACGGTTTCGATTGGAAGGCTTTTCCAAGGGGTCTTGCTGAAGGACCACATCTTGTTTCGAGGTGCTAAATGATGGGATGAATCTCAATTTCCTGAGGAGTTTTCCCTTCATTCCTTTCATATCTTATATTCTTATCTAGAGTTCTCCGAGTATACAAAGAATGTGATGGTACCCAGTTTGAAGCAAGGAAAGGGTGAGGTTTGGGTGAGAACGACTAGTGAGGAGAGTAGGGGACAGTAGGAGAATGGCACTTCTCTTTTGGTTTCTAATGTCTGGAAAGTGGAAAATGAAAAGCTGTGTTGGGGCTGCTTTTTAAAGTTTTGAATGATAACTGCTTGGGGCTGGCCCGTCCATGCAGTGTACCCTTCTCCAATCTCCATTAGCTTCCCACTGACCCATTACCAACCATTTGTTGGATAAATTAATCATACAACTGAAGCAATCGTATGGCCAAAATGCCCATGCATGATTACAACACTCGGGGTCCAATGTCCTCCGGATCTTAACATGGCACAATTCAATTGGCCTCACAACACTAATACATAAGGCTCCACAGGACCACAGCTATACCCTGGAGACAAGGAGTGCCAATGGCAATAATTCAAGTTACAAGAGTGCAACGGCATCTTTCCCTTCCATCCCTTTATCCATTGGCACCCTCGGGATACGAGCACTATAATATATTGTGTCATGGACTCAATCTTTCGTGCCGGCTGAGTCTCTAACTTTCACCCTTAACCCGCAATCACATCCGGTCATCACGGCAAGCATTCAGGAGCTATTCGATCCACGGTTTCCAAGCATTTAGTTCAAAACAGTATTCAACGTTAGCATGAATTTGCTGCCACAGAGTGAGTGGGACGTTTCATGGCATCGGCATTGAGGTACGCAGAAACAGGGATGGACGCATACATTTCTAATCAACGGTGCCCAAACGGCCAAAACCTTAGAAGAAGGCGCGGGGACGTATGGTTCAATCGACTTATACGTATAGCGGGTCCAAGTCTTCCTGCACATTTGTTTCATTTGAGCACGAGATCTCTGCATCACATTGGACTAGCAATAATTTTAGATTCATTTCTTCTAGCATTAAGTTGTATTGCAATAAGTACGCCAAATGGCTCCTGATTACTCAATGATTGCCGTCTCTCTCTCTCTCTCTCTCAAAACAAAAACAGTTCCTATCTTCACGAAACAACAGTCCATTCATAAAACGAGTACAAATAAATCATCCTTCCTCTACATATAGCTGTATGATTAAATTCCCATAGTCGGATAAGTAGCAGAGATAGTCATAAGTATACATCAGATAGTACTAGCAAAGGTTGAGAGTATAAGAAAGGAACCAACTGTTAAAACGCTTTTTACATGCTATTCAGATGGTGACACTGGAGATTTGAGTGAGGAATCATCATTCTTGGAGGCACTTAGCTGTCGGCCAAAGATGAGGCAAAGCCGATGTCGAAATCAAAGCCAATGCATGTCAACTCATTGTTGTCAGAGTCATACATTGTCATTTTAAGAGAGTATGAACCCTGCACATGTCAAATATCATCAGGGACCATAAACATCCCAAATGGTTTTAAGATTGAACATCTCTAGACATAAGAATGTGGAAAGTAAATAAATGCAATCAGACCGAATTCTATAGGTAAGAAGTAGAACATTGTTAATCGGCCATTTCTGCAGTGGTATTCGAAAATTAAAGAATCAAGTAACAGTACAACCAGCTGTGTTTTGTTAGATGAATTCACTAGGGTAAGGTAAATACCGTTTGAGGTAATAATCTAAGTCAAGTACTAGAAAATGACACAATTTATGAACCAAATGATTAAACTCCAAAGGCTTTTTCCAGCCTGCAAGTCAGCAGTACTACAAATGGAACAAAATGTAAATGCTATATAACCGAACACATTAATGACTTACTGGTGGAGTGAAACCAGGCAACTCCTGTGAGTGAGAAACCAAAAAATCGCCAGTTGAGACTGGGCAAGATGTCTCTCCGCAAAGGTCATGGGTCTCACTGTGTATGTGCCATCCAAAATATGAGACATCTATCACCATTTTTCCTCCAGAAATTTCTTTCCCTGTATTGAACATAGGAGTTTGTGTGTCAAAACCAAAATCTGAGGAGCACTTTCAAGGGACATGGGGTTGTGCGGTTTGTGTTCTGTTTTTGGAACAATTTCATCAATCCCATGGACAGAGTTCTCAAAATAACAATGCCAATAATGGATAATAAAGGGGGCTGTAGAAAAAAAAAGAGCTCCTGCTTTCTCCAATGAACAGATAGTTAAAAAAACAAACACATGCAAGCACAACATTCAATCTTGTAGGGGGGTGGGTGGGATTCACCGAAGAAGTTCCCGAGGATTTCCATTTGCATATCCATCAAAAGGAAATTGACATTAACCTCAAGAGATGGACTTAAATATAACTTTTACTAATGATTTATCTCCCATATTTTCTTAAGCCACATAACTGTCTAACTACCCATTTGAAATGTAGAAAGAAGTGCAGATTTAAGTTATTGTATATAAGGGTACTGACCATGCAACCATTGCAGCTATCAAAAACTTGTTAGATGCGTGTTCCACATCCATTAGCCACCTCGAAACACAAATGCCTACCTAAACTTTGATTCTTGGTTAATCCCTTTTTCATGTTCTTCATCAGTAACAGAAAGGCATATGATAACACCACCATCTCCCCGATAAATAAAACAATAGAAAAAAGAAGCTAGCCCTGACCTGATTCTAAGGCCAATACGATTTGCCACTACGAATGTATTTTGTTCATACGTATGCACTCCACGAGAATTCAATGCAGACCTCACCACCTTGCCTGCCACCCCAAACTCAAGGGGGCAGAAGTACCATATAACACACCCAAAGGCAACTGGCTATCATGCACATATGACTTCTGATTTCGGAAAACCAACAATTTCCAGTTTCGGTGGAACAGACGCCACAAGTATTTGATTGCAACTAAATTGTAAGTAGGCTAGGAAACCGACTTATAAGTAATAAGAAAAAAAAGGAGCAGAACTAGAGTACAACATCCAAGAAAGTAAATGACATTCAGATAGCACCTGTAGAGGCAGAGATGCAGAAGGAAGCAGGGTTGCCTCTCGCTATGGGATACGGGACTATCTCAACCCCTGAGACCTTGACATCATAGTCAGCCTTCTTATCTGCAAACAAAGCATAAACTTTGACACTTAATCCGGCATCACAAGAAAGCCATATAACGTTAATGGACAAATTAAAATGATTAGCCATGATATACTCGATCCCTATGTACAGAATCCTTCCCCTCCCCTCCCCCCCCTCCCTCCTTGAGAGTAAGAAAATTATTTAACAAGAAGAAGAAATGTTTGATAATATGATTATAATATCAAATTTTCCACCACATTAAACAGACCCATGAAAGACAACACAATTATCAATATCGTAAATTTTTTTATCAAGATTAAGACAACCCCATTTAGTGATAAGAACTTCAGCCTCAATAAAACAACCTACCCAAGAAGTAATCGAAACAGTAACCAAAACCAAAGCACCGGCTTTCCAATAATAAAGTGATCAAAACAAAACAGATCGTCCAGCCAAAAAAGAAAGAAAGAAACGTAATTAAGATAAATAAGTAAATTTGGGGAAGCAAGAGAGCGCAGCAGACAGACCGCAGTACTTGACGTCGGTCGCTAGGGTCAAAGGTACAACCAGACAAAGAGAAAGGAGGAAGGACGCAAGGAGCTTGAACTGAACGGCCTCCATAGATTGGTTTCTGTAATCTGTCAAACAAGATAATATATCTACGCAAATGATCGTATTCACGAACTTTGAGTCGCGAGGAATTGGGGAATGTGAGCGAAAGAGAGAGGCCGGGAGATTATAATGGCAGGTGGGGAGAGGGAAGAAGAAGACCTTTGTTTGGTTGTTGGGTTCGGAACGTTAGTTGGGCTTACCAGGAATTCTGAAGCTGTATTTGTCTTTCTCGGGTTCTCTGTATTGTCGCGCTGTCACTTTTTCTATACAGACGTCATCGGTTGTATAACAATTAAGAAAGCATCATCAACGACAGGGAGAAGACAATTTGGTCCAAAATTTTTCTCCCACACAAATATAAAACCCGAAAAAAGAAAAAAAAATTAATAAAGGTAAAGTTTTGGAATTATATAAATTTTAACATATAGTTATTTATTTTATTTTATTTGTTTTTGGAGGATAAATTCAAGGCTTTTTATTCCTGCCAGTCTCTAGGGTTTTAACTTTTTCCAAACTGGTCCCTGGGTATCATTCGTTCCACCAAGGTCCTTGGGCTTTGCCTTTTTTTTTTTAAGGCCTTCCGTCAAGTGAGGCCCAGCTCCGTGACGGAGAATGCAAACGTGGCCTTTTAATCCACGTCAGCAGCCCTTCACGACGAGACACGTGTCCATTTGCCATTTCAATACGCCATGTTAGCTTAAGTCATGCCAGCCACGCGTGCAACGAGAGACGTCATCGTTGGCTTATTTCCCTTGCCCCCCTCGCGTAAGAAACAAACCCTAACAGATTTTTCCCCAAATTAGATCTCTCTACCCACGACGAACGGGGCTTCCCAAATACCTCAGATTCCACCGAACAGCATAAGAGTCTTCAGCGTTCGTTTTCCATAAGCGTTTCCAAAGGTATTGGCTACATTTATTTGCTGCTTCTCATTGTCTGAAAGTGGACCCTTGTTCTTCACGGTTTTCACCTTTCCACCATCTGAAATAGGGGAACTGTTATGCAGTTGGTAGACCAAATATAGACATTTTCTTCGGTTATTTTCCTTGAGATAGGTCTGTTATGAAGGTTGCTTGCTGATATTTATAGCTGTTAGTTTTTTACATATCCTCTTTTTATATTGCGTTGAGTGGTCTCTTTCCCATATGCCTATGTTTTTGTCTCTTCGTTGGAGTGGCGTGGGACCTGCTACGCAACATCTTACTTAATTAATACAATATAGTTGGGGTGGTGTGGGGTCAGTTGTATACTCACAGTGAGATGAAACCAGATGCCTGTCGGTGAGCTTTTATCTTAGATATTTATTATAATATTTAAAATTTTTTGGTATTTGTCATCTTTCTGTTTGAGTATTCTATGGGACCCTTCAGTTTGGGGAAAGTTTTGAATGTGCAGATGTTGTTCAAGTGTACAAATCAAAGTGCATAATTCATGTGGGACCCTGTTTTTTTTTTTTTTTGTCTTCTCTTGTTAGGTAGCTGTCTTTCTCTTTGTGTTGGTTGAAGGTGCATTGGGGGAAGAGGGACTGTATGTTGGGTCAATTAACCGTAGTGGTCCCCTTTAATTTTCTGTCATTGTCCTTATTTTTAAAAGTTCTGCAGTACGTCTTTTTGCATGGCTTGTAAGCTACTCGTTATTTTTTCACAGTTTGCTTTGCATGGCTTCTTTGAATTTCTTTTTGCATGGCTTTTTTCATTTGTTTTCCCCTTAATTTTCTGAAGTAAAATGGCTGTTTTTTTTTTCTCTATATGATTTCTACCTAGTAACCATGTTTAGCATTGACTCAGAAGTACATGCCGTGCCACTTAACTCTCACTTCAATTTGCATATTATAATTTCTTTGACAGACTATAGTTGCACCTACCCAAATAAGCAGAAAATGAAGTGACAATTCATAGCATTACAATAAGTCTCTTTTGTCCATTCTTTTTGCATGGCTTGTTTGCCTATATGTTCTTTTTGCATGTCTTGCTTGCAGTTTCTTATTATTGAACGATGAGAACACAACTGATAAGCCTTGTGTTTTTTGTAGATGGTCAGATTGTTTCTTTATCATGGTGGATCGATGAACTTTGTGAAAGGAGCTTATGTAGGTGGTGAGGTCACATTTCTTGGTGATCTAGACCCAGACTTCATAAGCGTAACGCATATATTGAAGCACGCAAAGGTGGAACTGAAGTACAACAATGTGAAGAGAATGTGTTGCAAACTTGGTCGGGACTCATTTGTGGATTCAATGACTCTTCTACATACTGATGCTGACGTGTTGAAGGTCATCGACAGAATTAGTCATCTGAAGGTCCGGGATGACCTCATATATACTTGGAGCATGACATGGATGTACCGGAGTTGGTCCAGCCCCCGCTTCCTTTACCTCCACTGCCACTCGATACAGGCTGTGGTGAAGGATTAGGAGAGGATTTGGGAGAGGGATTGGGTGAAGGATTGAGAGATGGGCAGGGTGAAGGATCGGTATTGGGAGATGGGCAAGGTGAAGGATCGGTATTGGGAGATAGGTTGGGTGAGGGCTTGGGAGATGAGCAATGTGAGGGATTGGGTGAGGGCTTGGGAGATGAGCAGGGTGAGGGATTGAGTGAGGGCTTGTGAGCTGAGCAGGGTGAGGGATTGAGATATGGATTGGGTGAGGACTTGGGAGGGAATGACGGTGTTGTGATAGACACTGAATCTGAAAATCATAGTTCTGATTCTGAAACTGAACGTGCCATATTGAGTGACATGTATGACACTGAAGAAGGGGACGAAGGGCAGCCCGAACTGTACCCATTAGGGAATGATGTAGACTATGAGTTGGAAGAAGAATTTTCAGAGGATTCAGTTAGCGAAGGTGCTGATAAGGGGAAGGGGAAGAATGTGACAAAGAAGAGGCAGCTGCAAGTAAAGAGAGTAAGCCCAATCTCAAAGTGCAGCAACTGCATCTCAACGCAAAGATGCAGTTGATTGGTTTGGCGGTGGCAGAATGGAAAACACAACAGAGGATGGGGCTGATGACGCGTCATTTCAGAGGAGGTTGGCAGCACAAGTGAAGATGCAGGCTCCGATAGTGATCGTCCTCGCAAGATACGGTACCCTGATTTCTGTAAGGAAGACCTGACGAGACCAATTCAAATGGCAAATGGGTTGAAGTTCAGAGACGTTGCACTTTTCAAGGAAGCACTGAAGTTGTACGCAATACAGACAAAGTTTGATTACAAATTTCTGAAGAACGACAAGCTGCGCGTCAGGGCCATTTGTAAGAAGTCTCCGTGTCCGTGGCTGATCCAAGCCTCTTGGATGAACCGAGGAGAGGCATTTCAAGTGAAGAAGTTTATTAGCGAGCATAATTGTGGGGCACACCACAAGAATAGTAGACTCAGTTATCGATTTAGTGCTGCACATTATGTTGAGCAGATAAGAGACAACCCAAATTTGCCACCAACTTGCCCTAGGGCAGCAGATACGGAGGGATTTTCAAGTTCAAGTCTCGAAAAATCATATGTATCGGGCGAAGAATTGGGTCTTGAGATGGTGTATGGGAAACACGCGGACCAATATACGTTTGTGTATGACTACGCTGCAGCAGTTTACAAATGGAATGCGGGCAGTTGTGTGAAGATTGCTAAGGACGGGGTCTTCTTTCAGAGGATGTACTTGAGGTTCCATGCGTGTAAGCGTGGGTTCTTGCTTGGCTGCAGGCCAATCATATTTGTTGATGGGTGTCATCTTAAGGGGCCACTTGGAGGCCAACTTTTATGCGCAGTGGGAAAGGATGCCAACGATGACATGTTCCCAATTGCAGTGGCCATTGTGGAGTCGGAGTGTAGGCTGTCATGGACGTGGTTTCTGACCATTCTGTTGGAGGATATTGGGTTGGAGGATACACGTGCTTGGACCTGGATGTCCGATAGACAAAAGGTAAAGCTAATGAATTTGGAGTTTCTGGCAAATTGTGCTTTCAAAATTCTGAATGTCACCGAATGCATGCAAACATTATTTGCTAATGAGCTGAAAATAGAAACGTTGTTTCTGGTTTTGATAATGAAGATGTTGTCTACCTTGTTAGTTGTTAATTATAATAAAGGCTAATGTTTACAATAATATTTTTCCGGTTCTTATTTGACATAGGGTCTCCGTGATGCCTTTGAGGCACTACAACCGGATGCCGAATCTCGCCATTGTCTGAGGCATTTACATGCCAATGTGAAGAGTCAAGGGTACAAAGGGAAGGCCATCAAGGATGAGTTGGAAGCCGCTGCTTGGGCATGTACTCGAATGAAATTTGACCATCACATGGAAATCATCAAGGGGATCAGTCCGGAATGCTTTCACTACTTGATAAAATTGATCCTAAGGGCTGGTCCAGGCATACATTCCAGACGGCCAGCAAATGCGATACGTTGGTGAACAATATCGCCGAGTCCTTTAACTCCTGGATAAAGGATGCAAGGGACAAACCAATTTTGATGATGTTAGAGCAGATAAGACGTCAACTAATGAATCGTTTTGTGGCGAAACGGGCTGGGATTCAGAAGGCGACATGGACCATATGCCCGAGGATTAGGGCTAAACTTGAAAGAGCTAAGAGTGATTCGAGGTTTTGTCTTTGTAGTTGGACTGATGGGCACGTCCTGGAAGTTGAGCCATTGAATGACGGACGAAAGCTTGTGAATCTTGGAAGGATGGAGTGCTCCTGTGGCAGATGGCAATTGAATGGGATCCGTGCTCCCATGCTTGCGCAGCAATATACTACGAGAGGTGGGACCCTGAGGATTATGTTGATCCTTGCTATCGCATGGATGCTTACAAACTATGTTACGATGATGTAATACATGCAATGCCTGGATCCGATCGTTGGCCACATGCTGACAATGAACAACCTCAGCCACCACAAGTTAGGGTGCCACCAGGGAGGCCCAAAAAGGCAAGAGTACGGGTGGTAGATGAGCCACAACTCCCATATCGGGTAACTCGTGCTGGATATGGCATTCGGTGTGAAAAATTGTGGAGTGTCAGGCCATAATGCGCGCTCATGCAAAAAACCCGACAACCCAAATCGTCGAATATACCCCAAAAAAGCTAGTAAGGAAAATAGAAACGCTAAGGTACATGCTGCAAATGCACCACCAAATTCAGTGTCTTTGGACAACTTTAACATGTTTATGGTTGATTACAATTTTTTTTTTCTATTTGAATGCAGGGTACTCCCCAGAACGGAGAAACTCGAACATCCCAAACTGCTCGAACATCCCAAATTGGAACATCACAATCTGCTGGGGTTGGGCCATCTGCTGGAACCAATGCTCGCAAAAGGCGAGGGACGCAAGAGATTGTCCAGGTAAAGACGATTCTTTAGGTTCCACATGCTAGGTAGTACCGCAATATATGATTCTATCTAAGTTTGCATTTAATTGTTCCTTCATTTAATGCAAACTAAACAATAACGCTTCAATTTAACATGTTGTTAATAAATATTTATTTTTATGAATGCAGGGAAGTTCCCAACCATGCATATTACCCCGTAGATCACCTCGCAAGAAATCAAGTGCACAAAATAACAGAGAAGCTGAGCAACCTAATGCTGTCACCGCGGTAAAACATATTTGGAACTAACTCCTATTTATGTCACATATATAATTCTGGTCTTCAAATTTTTTTCTTCTTCTATGCTTCTTATTTCTCCATCCCAATATATGTGACCGGAGTAGTTCACATGAAAATGCACAACCAGATTTTTGGAACTGATTTGGATTTATGTTAGATACATAATTCTGATCTTGAAATTTTTTTTTTGTATGTTTTTATTTCTCCATTTGGTATATGTCAACGAAGTAGTTCACATGGAAAGTGGAAGTGCATACAACACATGATTTGTTTTTTTTAAAACTAAAGCCACAGTCGCGGTAAAACATATATGTGAATCTTTGGGTAGCCTTTGGGTAGATTTTTTTTTTCTTTTCTCTTATTTCTTGCTGGCCTTGCTGATTCACCTAATTTATTTTATGCTTGCAGGGATGTTCCCAACTACCTACATTACCACGTAGATCACCACGCAAGAAATCTAGCACCAACCATATTTCAGAGCCACTCAATGATAACCAGCATATGGAAGACGTCATTTTGGATGCTGTTATATGAAGCTGATTTTTGAAACTTCATGTTATGACATTTTATGGTCATGTATTTTGATGCTTCTAGTATCTTTGATGGTCATGTATTGCTGAAACTTTTTTTTTTTTGTGAAAATATATTGCTGAAACTTCATTCCGATGTAGTTATTAGTTTGGAAGATGGATGATGGAAACTGATGTTGTTATGTATTTTGGATTTGTATATCAGATTATGGAAATGACAAAGACAATGGCAATATATTTTGACTAAAAATTGAGTATGACAGGTTATGGAAAAATGAGTATTGGAGGTTATGGACAATGACGTAGTTATGATCAGATTGATATTTCAGGTTATAATGACCATGTTGAGTTTGGCAATGTGTTTTGAGTAAAAATTAAGTTTGGCAGGTTATGGAAAAATGAGTTTGGCAAGTTAAGAGAATGAAAATGTTGAGTTGGGAGGATTCTATTTTGAGTTTGTGAAACTGGACCTATATTTTGATGAACCATTACCAAAACAAATACAAATGGATTTGATTCAAAACTAAACCCTACTTTCAAATAAGGTACAATTTCAAAGTTAGCTGGTAACTTACACTACTGGAGTATTCAATATTCCCAATAATTGAAAAATAAGTTTCACATTCAGATATAGGGTCCATACACATTACAGCGACACATACTACAACAACAACAATGATAACATTACAACAACAACAAAGATAACATAAACTTCACTAATACCACAACACACTGACTACTACTGGACTTTCAGAAAACAAACAATAACCACCAAAACCACCTACATTAGAGCAATCAGCACCTAACAAACCCAAATACGATCACCAACACACCAATCATAATGGCCTTCAGTCGGTTTTCCTTCGCAATGTGACATCGCAGTTGTGCATCCACCAATTTAATCTGGTCAAGCACCCTCTGAAATTGATCGTCTATTTTCTTTTGATGTTCAACCACCCTTTCCATCTGCTTGTCCATCGAATTTAGCATACGAATGACTTCAGCCACGTCTTTGACGTCTCCTGAAGAAACAATTTCTTCTCTCAACATTTTCTCAATACAAACTGGGGGGTCTAACCATTGAAAGAAATCGCATCCAACCTGAGTCTACAAATCACAAGTTTAACTTACGATGATACTTAGTGGAAAAAAAAAACAAAATTGAAAAATCAACCAAACTCATTCTTCATAAAGAGAAAATTACAAACCGTTTTATTATATTGTTGACATCCATAAAAGCGTCGGCGTGGATTTCCACTGGTCATGCTAGTCCGTAACTTCGCTGGAATCCCACACTTGCACAGTGGCTGAGGGAGCACCTCATTTGAGACACCATCATCGCACCCAGTTGATGAACTTGTTGAAATAGTGGAAGTCATGCTAGTTCTCGAGCAAATCCTAATGGCTGGACAAAAGGTTCAAAACATATAAGTGGCAGAGACGTTGGGCATGGAAGAAAACAATCGAAAATAGAAATGAGCTGTAAATAATTTACACACGTAAATAATACACTATGAGACATTTAGATAAGAGTAATAACTAAAAGTAGATTGAGGAATTTCTCAAAGGTAACAATAGAAAATGCTATAATCATTGAACAGAAATGTCCTACTGATATAAATTAAAAAAAAAAAAAAACAAGGAAATGTCCTACTGATGCGTTTCTTTGGAGCCCAAACACAGAGAATCGCATCCCTTCGTACTAAGGTTAAGTTTTTTTATTTGGTGAATGTATTGAAGTTAAACTTTAACAACTCAAAATTACTATCGTTTTCGATGTCTTTCATGTGCTGAATAAAATAGAAACTCAAGCAGTAAAACAAATGAAAATGGGTTCTCAGCTGTAAATAAGTTACCCATCTTCGACTTGAAGAATCTTGGAACTCGGAAAGAAAGAGTGCCAGATTCACCAAGCAAAGTTTCATTACACGAAGAAAGAGTGCCAGATTCGCCAAGCAAAGTTTGATTACACGGTGAATGTTCAAGGAAAAGCTAATTCGGTGGACGAGCACTTTCTATGGTGGACGAGCTAAAGGTCAGAAAGAGTTGGACGACACTACTCAGAACTCGTTGGACAAATCTTGGAACTCGGTGGAGAAAATGGTGAGGGGAGGTTAGGGTTCGCATTTGACTTCAGTTCTGCTAAAGGTGAAGACGCGACAGTTAATTTGGGGGGAAATTTGGACAAGCTGGCATGACTTAAGCTGACATGGCGTATTGAAATGGCAAATGGACACGTGTCTCGTCGTGAAGGGCTGCTGACGTGGATTAAAAGGCCACGTTTGCATTCTCCGTCACGGAGCT
Source organism: Morella rubra (assembly GCA_003952965.2). Classification (NCBI taxonomy): domain Eukaryota; kingdom Viridiplantae; phylum Streptophyta; class Magnoliopsida; order Fagales; family Myricaceae; genus Morella; species Morella rubra. The sequence goes on from CM025852.1 coordinate 16,867,762, forward strand.
GGGCCTCACTTGATGGAAGGCCTTAAAAAAAAAAAAGGCAAAGCCCAAGGACCTTGGTGGAACGAATTATACCCGAGGGACCATTTTGGAAAAAGTTAAAACCCCAGGGACTGACAGGAATAAAAACCCTTATTTTTTTTTATAACCGGTGTATAAAAAAAAAAAATTGGAATTAGTGAAAAAAAATATTGAAATTTTTTTTGAAGTTGGTAAAAAGTTGGAATTTGTTAAAAAGTATTGGAAGTAATTGCGATTTTTTTTTTGCCACTCAAACACAGATACTACTGAAATTTGCTACAATAAAAGTTTTCAAATTTTCAATTTGTTTTCGATTTTTTTCTAAAAAAAATTTTCTATTTGAAACCTGAAATATATTAAAAATTCATCTAAAAAAAGAATTAGTTCTAAAAAAGTTTCTTATGTAACTTCCTTTAAAAACAATTTCAATTCCTTTCAAAGGAGCCTATTTTTCTTTCCACTCCGATTAAATGAAATACTCTAGTGATATAGATAAAAAAAAAATATAGACAATATTATTCAGTAAAATATTTTCCTGCACTATTGACCATCGATTGGAAAAAATGGAAAACCAATTTATTTCCGGAAAATTAGCCTATAAGGGCAGTCATTATTTCCCTTTTTACTCCTCATCAACCTCCCTGGGATTTACAAATTTTCTTTTAAAGTCTAACATAGATCTTGTTTTCAGTAACTTACTGGACAGAAAAATTTATCTTGATTATCTTATTATTATACTTAAAAAGCATATATTAATTTCACAAATAAATCTAGTATCAGTCCATATGACAATTGAGCATGTGGGGAAGTCATTGGTAATATTAACAAGGCTAGTTTACTTCTTTGGAAATGACTTGCCCTTAGATGAAAAAAGATTTTCTAGAAAAGAATTAGGTACGAATATGGCCTTCCTCCCCTTTTGCCTAAACTAAAAAGGGCGAGATTGATTTTGCCTTATAATTAAGGGGCATATTATGACATTACATATATTTGGATAATGTGAGAAGCACCAATTGGCGAGTGATAAGGGCCAATTAGCAATGATACATTGGCTATTTAACAAAACAATGGAAATTGATCTTCTTTTTTCTTTTTTTTTTTTATAATTCTTAAGTACTGCTGCTCGACATTATTGATGAGCTCAAAGTATTTGTTTTACAATTGCAGAAGTATTATTATCTTCATTATTTGGATCAATTTTGCAATAGAACTGTAATTTGAATAAACAATACAAGGAGCTGCAATCAAAAGCTCGATCCCTATAAAGAATATACAACCAGTCACAAGCAGCTTGTTTATGGTAAAGCAGTGATTGATGGGGTAGAAAATTGCTTGTTGTAATGGCAGAGGGTCGGATTCAAAGCCATTCTCCTTTATGCTCAAGGAACTGTGGTCAATAATAGCCTCTTCTCAAACATTTTTTTTGCATGTCTAATCAATCCGTTCAAGATTGAACCTCACCATATCCTCAAGAGCCAACCGGAAGGTGCTTTGAGGAAGACACTTGAGATTTTGGGTTGCAAGATCAGCCTTCTCCTCAGCTAATTCTTGCGCCCTCTCGATGCCCCCACAACTTTTAACTAATCCAATCGCCTCATTGAGGGAACCAGGCTCACTGAATTCGGATTCAATTATATCCCTCAGTTTTGGCTCTTTCTCCAGAGCAAAAATTACAGGGGCAGTGAGGTTCCCTTTCACAAGGTCACTGCCAGCTGGCTTCCCCAGCTGCTCCGCTGACTGCGTAAAATCCAGTATGTCGTCTATGATTTGGAAGGAAAGACCAAGATTCTTACCATATTCATACATTTTCGCAGAAATGCTGCCGTTGACCTCGCTAAAAATAGCTGCTCCTTTGGTACTAGCAGCTATTAACGAGGCTGTTTTGTAGTAGCTCTTGAGCAAATACTCATCGAGTTTGACATCACAATCAAACAAGCTGGATGCCTGCTTTATTTCACCACTAGCAAAATCTTTGATAACCTGCCATTTCAATGGTAAAGCCAACATATAAACTACAGGTTGCAAGTCTCTGATCTATGGACTCGTTATTATTTGGAATTCAACTAGTATTTAAAGAACACCATAGGTTTTTATGCATTAAAGCTTATTGGTAAAGGCTTCTGATATATGAAAGTTGAGGGGCTTTACCTGGCTTATGAGTTTAATGACTTCAAGATTTTCAAGATTGGCAAGATACCACGATGACTGTGCAAACATGAAGTCCCCAGCCAGCACTGCAACTCTTGTACCATACAGTTGATGAACAGTTTCCTTCCCTGCGTATAAATATCTTTCATATTGACAGGTATGAAAGAACAAGAAAGCAAAATTTGCCACAGATGGAAGTCTGGCAGCCCAGATGGGGTGAACATCTTGGCAGCTACCTGGTGACTTATGTTTCTTATTCTATATTATATGTATTGAAAGGCTGACTACTGTCCTCTTATTTGCCCCTGAAAACAAGTTGCCTGCTTATCCAGGGTGCAACATAATGTCCCCAAGGCACGTAAACCTGGCATTTTGTAGAATGCTTAATTTAGTGTGTAGCATACTGAAATCATCCTTTTTGTCAAGTAGGATTGTCTAAAAATCTTATGATTTTGTCTCATTTAGATTTCATTTATCACTCCGATAATAGTCCCAATACTCATCCTGAGGATTGAACATGTGCAACAACCACGAAGTAAGCAACGTAGACTTAAGGTGAAAGCATAACAAAAACATGACTCTTGCCATTTCTATAAAGGGAAAAGGCGTTAGAGAGCAGCGAACTGCTAGGCTATATAGCGAGTTAGACCTTTATCCAGTGGATTGCACGGAATATATTCAGCTGGATCTCGACAGAGTGGATTGGAAGGAACATAAAGCAACTTCAATGGTATATACAGATCAAAAGAATGATTTTGATGCTTATGGTAAATGCAGTTAATATTATAATAGGAAAGATTCAAGTTGAATACCACCCTTCTACATGTCAAACATCATGAAATGTTTCTATGCGATAGAAGCAATCAAACATCCAATGAAGGCTTTTAGTAAAGGATTTTGTTTCAGTTCATCATGTATATATCTCGTTTCCATCAACATCCATGATTCCAGCAGCCAAAACAGATGGGACTTTCTATTCCATGTCTAGTTTAGTAGCTGAAGGGGTCATCACCATATACTGAATTATACAGAAACAACAACTCATGAGGCACTTGATTATATGAATAGAGTTTGTTTGCAGTGCTATTTCTACAAAATCCTGTTCACCTGTAAAACTCATCAATTTGTTTAACTTTTTTTTTTTTTTTTTCTAGGCATCAATTTGTATAACTGATTGCAAAGAGCAGATGGAAAATTTACTGCCTCCACAAATCCTAGTCAAAATCTTGCATTAATCATCAGCTCAAGTGACCAAGCCCCTCTCCAACCTACTTCAGGTCAGCTACATCTCCATTTTCACCTTTTCAGGATTCAAGTTCACAAGGTACAGCTATATGTTTTTGACACCAATACAACCTTACTTCCTTTGGGACTGGGACCAGATAGCTCCAGCTACAACAAGAGCTAACCTTATATGGATGTCACTCAGTTAGGTACAGATTAGAGTTAGTAACCAGTACTCTCTCAATGATTTAATGCACTTTACTAGATTGAAACTTTTCCTATCACATTTTTTATAATTATTTGTTTCAGTGTAAAACAGCCACCAATCTTTGTACATGTTTTGAAACAAAGCAGAGGAATGCAAACCTCAAAAATATGGGTGTACTTGAAACAGCAAGCATTTCAAATATGTGTTTGAATTTCCAAACTTGCCCACTTCTTATTGCACAGGCCATAAAATGCAAGAAAAAAGGGGCATTAATGCGATTTAAAAAGTGACTTTCAGGTAAAGATGTAATGGTCTACCTCTACGTATGTCACTGTCATCTAGCACATCATCATGTATTAAGCTTGCAGTATGGATCATCTCAATGATCTCTGCCAAGCGCCGATGCTCCATAGTAAGTTCCCTGGAGAAAAAGCAGTATCACATGAAGCCTGTGTTTGTTCAGGATAATATAGCACAGAGTTGTTTGAGAAAAGGATATGGGCTAATACGCACTTTAAACCAACTAGTTCTGCTGTTGCTCTTGACACTAAAAACACCAAAGCTGGTCTCATCCTCTTCCCACCAGCACCAAATATCTGCTCAGCTGCGGACATCAGAACTGGATTTTCGGCACCAACAATCTACCAGAGAAATTTTGTCAGATACAATCCTAATGGATAGAAAATTAAATGATTGCAGATACTATATTCAGATTGTAACTGTGCATCCCTTTACAATTGAATTAGATAACGCATGATCAGAAATTTAGAACATTTAAATACCCCGAACGTATCTGCATTAAGCAACACTTAGACCGGCATTCACATGAATGTTCTCATATATGTACAATGGCATCCTAACAAAAGGAATATATTTCTTTTTCCTTGGGAGACAAAAGGAATATATCAGTGTAGTACAGTGCAGAGATGACAGTAGTCTACTTGTAGGACTACTACGATGCAGTTGTCAACCAAAGTAACACTTAAAAGTTTCCTGCCGAATGGAATGCTGTAGACTGAACTACGACTAAATCCAAATTGAATCAAGTCCACCAGAATAATCTAATGTCTGTATACAGACATCATATTCCAACTCCAATTGAAACGGACTATTAAGTCATCGTTTGTGTCACCAAACTATAACTCTAGTGTTCATTTCCACAGAAATTCTACACAAACATCAACATAAAAAATGACCTAATATCCAATATAGTATTCAAAGATGAAAAGGAAAGTAATACATTGAACCCTCAAACTACCACATCACTTGCAATGTGCTCCTCAAACTACTATTAGTGACAAATTGCACCCATAAACAACAAATCGACTTTTAATTAGCACCCAATGTTCAAAGCTGGTCATTACCATTGTGCCAAATTATCTTTTTTCTGTTGATTTTAACAATCAAATGGGATGCAAAGTGAAAACCTACTAGCAGTTTAGCGGTGCAATTTGTCAAGATTGGTAGTTCAAAGTACACATGACAAATGGTTTGTAAGTTTGAGAAAGCATAATTTTTCTAAAATGAAAATAGTATGGAACCTGCTATCTCCAATTATTCCTTTGAGCCTATTAATTCCCTCCCCAACACTAGATCTCAAACTTTAAAATTTAACATTTCTAGAAGCATTCAAATATTAGTATTTGTTTCTCAACAGAACATCACCTAAAACGATATAGAACGAAAAAAGAAACAAATAGAGCACGGTGCCACAAACTGAGTCACGTGCATTTGAGCAGACAACAAAACTGTAAATCAACTTAAAAAACTTATACCCACGGCTAGGAAAACCTATGTTGGTTATTGTCAAAATATAAATTGTCTTAATCCTACATTGATTAAGAATGCGGGTTCATTGTGATTTGAGTCCTATAAATAGGCTCTTCTATGTACAAGTTAAATAGACCGTGAGAAGTAAATATGTAGCTCACTGGGCTTTATGGTGGACGTAGGTCTCTCTAGACCAAACCAGTTTTAAGTCTTTTCTCTCTCCCTTCCTCTCTATCTAGTTCAATAATTTATATTTTAATCTTTTCAACATGGTATCAAAGCCACTACGTTCCTGTGGCCCTTAGTTTGAGAAGGTAAGCATGAGAAATTTGCAGCAGGCAAAAAGGCAGAAAGGGCAATGGACTCAGGTTGGTTATTGTTTATTAATTATTAGGCTACTACGCCAGCCTTGTGATCATTTCTTCTGATTGTTGACTGTTCTCATCACAAGCAGCACAGAGAGTATCAGAACATGAACCTTATGGATCAAAGAAGGAAATCAATATCAGTTTAACACAGTGATGGTGACAATACTGAATCACACCCAGCCAATTTGGGCCGAAAAATATGATTACTTCGTTAAAAGCCCAACAGTTACGATAAACCCACGTAGCATATTTTCAAAAGATAAAATCACTACGTATGCCATAAACAGTTACCTAATGGCCCACGATGAACCACGGCACCACGCTCCCATTACACTCGTAGCAGTTACAAATAACCGTGGAAAAAAGGTGGAAATGACATCACGAAGCACGACAAAAACTGCCCATATCTCGGTTAGAGGAAGAAAAAGAAACGTGGGCAAGGACGCTATAAAAAGAGAAGCTAACGATAAGAACAGGAAAGTGATTTCGTATGTGAAAAAATAGCAAAAACTCAGATAAAAGAAAAAGACTAATTTAAGCTTCGGAGGTTCCACATCTCGGGACCCGGGGTCTTTTATTGTTTTACAGGAAACGATACGGGAAGATCAAGCTGCATTTACTCTGACGTATTAGCCATAAATCAACTGATTTATCAAAACCTATCCAGAATGTATTGGGCATATAATACCCACGAATAAAAATCACCTTCGTGGAGGAATGGCTCTAGGGGCAGCATATTGGATGGAACAGTAAACAAGAGGTCCTAACTGCTTCAAGGCTCCTAGGGGGGGTACCAAAGGCAGATAATAAGAAAAGCACTGGTACCATGGTATGCCTAAAAACTCAAAATTCATCCGCAAAAATTTAGTGAGATTGAAAGATAGACGACATAAAAATTTTATTCAATAAAGCAGAGAGGTTACAGAAATGTGTAGTAACATGAGAAATATAGATTCATTCAGAAACAGGAACCTAGGAGTTCGTCAGAATGCTGGTGATCAAATTCATGGTTGAAAAGCATCTAACAGTTCCTTTTGTCAGTAGCACAGCTATTAATTAATAAATATTTTGAATGCACTTACGAAAAAATCCTGAATGCAGAAATTACAGGATGTGGCTAACACAACCCTATTGCATGCAAGAGCAAGCTGCTAAAAAGCGCTTAAAGTTACAAGGAGGAATAAATTCGCTGCAAGACCTAATAGACTTAACAATCAGGATCAAACTAGCAAGTGCTGTGCGATGCTCTATAATAAAGTTGCGGTTTCCCGAACCTACTGAAACTAATGTAAAAACCTAAGATGCAACTACAGCAAGTTTAAACTTGACAAGTGATCAAATGGTTTTTAAGCAGCATGAAATTTAATAGCAAATTGACATAACTAGCCCCAACTGGAATCTTAATTGACTCTTTGGACCTAAAGACATGTGGTATACCTCACTCTCCAAAAAAGTTTCAAAAAGTTTAATTTTTGAATCAAACAGAATAGGGATTACCGAGGCCATCTTCTCCACATGTCTATAATGTAAAAGATGCCCAATGCCAGATAGTATACCTGACTATTGAGAACGACTCTAAAAGGGTATATACTTGCACACATAGTAACATGTATGAACTTTTACCTTCACAAACCTATCCATAGCTTATTATAGCCAATGCCCAAATCCTGGTTTTTTCAAATCAATCTATCTACAGCAACATGTGCCTATGTTGACTATTGCGGACCTACTGAACCTGTGAGAGAATACGCATTGACTTCTGACTGGTTGGAAATTTTTAGTGGGATCCAAAGTAGGAACAGTGAGGAACATAGAGGCATTTAAAAGTCACCGAACCACCAACACAGATACAAACATAGATAGGGTCTGCGAACAGAAACTAATTTCACAAAATCTAATCAATGGCATGGCTCCAAACAGATTGGACCATCAAAAGTCTCTTGAGATACATATTTCCACTTGGTGAAAGATGGCATCAGACATTGTTAAATCTTAGCTATGATAGCATCATAGGATCACCATATAAAGTGAATTGAATGACATGCTGCATTAAAGCATGAAAGCTCTTTTGGCTTTGCTCAAATTTATATAAATGGTGGGTGTTCTAGTCTGCTAGTTCCAAAACAAAGAGATGGTCAATTCTGAAAAGAAAAAAAAAATGACTGATTCAGTATATTTTGAGATTACAAGCTGTATGATGACAATCCTTCCATACCCTTCTTTGAGGACCTAGGAGTCAGACATTTTGAATTGAGGTATAGGGTATCTCCACCCAGATACTCTGAAGTCTTCGGAGAATGAAACAATCCTTTAACAGGATTAAAATCGTTATCTCTCAACAAGTTAAAAACCAAAGAATTATGAAGAAAGGTGCACATTTTCCGTGTAAAGAGGGGCAGCAACAAAGAGACGACTGCTGGGACTTTACTGCAATATAAGCTCCTAAAGTCATCATGAAGGGCTCCATGTGATTGAACTTTTCCTGTATGAAATTTTATTGTCTGACAAATGCTTTTCTTATCTTGAGTTATCATCCCTTTCTACATCTTCTTGGAAAAGCACAAACAGCTGCTTGGCAGGGAAGAGAATTATCCATCCTGAATTAGCATGCTTTTATAGACAAAGATTCAATGTTTCCGTGGTAAATAACTTCTACAATGCATAGACGACTATATACAATAATCATATAGGAAACATCAGAACACCTTGTCTCCGCCAATGACGACTATATTTTTCTTACGAGACTCTAAAACATAAAATACCTACAAATTTTGACACCATCCAACTCGAGGAATTTCACAAGAAGTACTCACTGACTGAAGATTTTGGTTCAGAGTCAGGAGGTCCTCAGCGACCACTTCAAACAAACTTGTCAGTGAAATTGAGCTTCTTGACTCTTTCTTCAAATCCAACCCCAACGGAGGACCTTGAACTACCTCTGTATTGGTGCAAAAAGTAAACCAAAACTTATCATTCATACCACAAGCACATAGAAGATAATAACACAAGAAACCATATCGAATCACCAAATCCACACCACGCTTTGGTACCATTAAACAGTGTCTCAGAGGTCTTCGTCGAAGACACTCTACAGCGAGGGATGCTCCGCCGTCTACGAACCAGCTTCCTAGCCCCATAGCCTCTATTACTACTCTTGCAACAGGAGTTAGCATAATTCCTTACCGAAGACCGATTGAATGAAGCATTGGAAGAGCACCCACAAGCAACCAAATCAAGCCCAGTCCTTGCAGAGTCAAGGTTGTGGCATGTCATTAACATCATTGAGTCGGACCCAGAAAAGAAAACACCACACCTCCGTCTCAAAATCCAAAAGCCCAGATGAAAAATATGCTCAAACTTCCATGCAACAAATGGCCAGCATGAGGCTGGTCATTGGAAGCAAAATAATAATAATAATAATAATAATAATATGAAAAAGACTTGCGCGATTTTCAAACGGATGTTCGGCTCACAAGAGAGGCAAAAAAAAGTGGGATTTGTATTGAGTGGATCCAAAAAGCCCACATGGTACTTCCACGGGTTCTTATCAGTTGGAGAGAGCAAGGACCGAGGTCAGTGACACGCTTGGACAAACTGACGAACTTGTATAGGAGGGAGTGAAAGGGCCTCATCGGTCGGTCAATTCTGTGTAGTAGAGTTGGTGGTCAAACGGGAGCCAAGCAATCATCTTAAAGAAGAGGCATTGGGGAGGACATTGGGTATAGGATTGTGCCACGTGTGATGCCTATGATCTCTATTATAAAATAATACGAACTTATAGAGCTATTTGAATATGATTGTAATAATTCCTCATTATTGAATACAATTACTATTAAACTTGCCCACGTGTTTGGTAGACTCTAGTCTCTGTAAGGACAAAAAAACAAATAAATAAGAAAGCGAATAAATTATAAAAAAATAAAATTATATTTTGCACCTTCTAAAATAGAATTTGTCCATTCAAAAATTCTCCACGACAAAAATAACTAATTAAAAATTTTCAGACAAGAATTTTTTTTTTTTCTATTTTCACACCAAATCAAGGCACACAACAATTTTTTTTCCCTTCTTTTATTAATTTTAAAATATATTAAAAAAAACTTCAAAAATCATCTCTCTCACTACTTTAAATTTTACTACTTTTTTTACAAATTCAATAAAACTCCAATCTACCTTAATTTTCACAACAACAACAAATCTAAAAGTTTCTAAATGTAAACATGGCCTAGGTTACTAATAACTTTACACTTATCACCCTATATTAAAATCTCAATGTTAAAAGTAATAACTCTCCCTTTTTCAATCGTTTGCACAATTAGTTATGTTAAACCATCCACGTAGCTCACCAGATATATTCATTGCACTTTTCTTTTATTTTTATCATAACAAGTCAGAGATTTTATTGATAGAATAAGGTTAAAAAATGTTCGCTATATGCTTTAAAAAGTTAGTCAGACTCTCTGTAGAAATGGCAGGTCAAACAGTCATACAAACTCAATGAGCTATGGAGTTGAAATAATCTATAATGAATGAAAAGCTGAAAAATCAATGAAAAATTGGAAAGCAGGTGGGTGGCAGCATCAAACGGTAGAGGAGCAAGGGGCGACCCAAGGGAAAAAAAACATCAGGGGCGTGAGATGCATGAGTGCCGGCAGGCCAACTCCTGGCTAGGGCTTATCAGTTATCACACCACCAGGAGCCAGGAGGCGCACGTGCCATGAAGAAGACCAACAGAGCACGGATCTACAAAAGGAATGGGTTAGGCACATAGATCCATGTGCGCGCGTGGGCATGCGTGAGACATCACGTGTCGACCAATCAGCTCCAGCATGGGGCACGGACGAGCGTCAATTGATGCGAAGTTTATCCATCAGTGTCCTCCATAGTCGTTGAGATCTACATTTTACCTTCGGTGTAGAAACTCCAAAAAAGTGACTCACAGAGAGGGTTCTAACGCGTCTAATTTTTTTTTAAAATATTGTGAATTATATATTAAAAATTCAAAATCATAAATTTGTTGTTGCACAATCCAATCTTTTGATGGCCTATATTAACCTGATACATACGCGAAACATCGCTTGGTTTTAGACTCTCTCTCTCTCTTGCCAAGAGCTGCTTCCGATTCGTTCTTCTCTAACTAATGCAGTTCCAGCGGACCACTTCATGAGCTCAACCATTGCGGGTGCGCATGTGTCTGTTGTGGCCTTAAACTGCCACCAACAGATGCTCGACAACGGTCTGCTCAAGGGATTGCTCTTTTTTTCCTGCCGCCAAAATCATCTTTCCAATTTTTTGCATTTACGTAAATTGCCTTGTTCGAAGAGGCCATTGGCGGAATGACTTCCATATTTTTAAATGGTAGAAATCTAGAAATTGTGATTTGGTTCAAATAAATAGCTTCATTTTTTTTGCAGCCAAAATAATTTCATTTTTTGGTCCATTCAAGTTTTATTTGTGAATTGCTACTCTCCTCAAAGCTCTTTAAGATGGGAAAGGATTCAGACCAGAACGTCTTATTAATTGCCATCAGATTAGTTCCGTGAGAAGCTGAACCGAACCGAGCTCGAAGAGCCAGACCCTCATTAATTGACGTGGAATTCTCACAGGTGGCTAATGGAAGGGAAAAGATCTAGATAGTTAGCCTCTACAAGTCTGGATCATACGGTCTAGTCTGAATGCTTTCCTTTTATAGTTGTATTTCTTTTTTTGAGACAAATGCGCTTCATCGTCTAAATTCTAAGACTGGGAGTGGCAAGGGCCACGGGGCTTCCAGCTCCCAGTGTTGGTTCATCGATCGTTTGTACTTGGATGTGTTTACGCATAATGCAAGGAACCATACATTATATATTTTTCTTCGGTTCAGTGGTTAAGCATTTTCTGCTTGGTGGCTAGGAATTACCAAGAAAAACGGCCTATCTTTCTTTTTTTTCCTCTGTTTTTTTGGTGAAGAACTAGTGGACTCAATACAGGGAATCTAAATTGAAATGTTAACTCAGTTTTGCTGAACCTCTGCTGCAAGATGTTGCATACCTATCTGGCTACTAGTAGAACATTACAAGCTAATTTCAGGACACAATCAGAATTCTCAAAGTTTTGCTGCCCTCGGGCATATAAACTTTCTTCTTCCGTCATGCATAGATGCAGTTACCATAACCTGCAATTCAGGTGTTCAAAAAAAAAAAAAAGATGATCTTTCAGAAAATTTGCAGCAGTGCTTCAAGAAAATTTGCCTACTGTATATATTTCAAGATTAAAACCCAGAACCCTCCATTCATGACTTACTTGGATCAGTGATGACAACTAGAGCAGAGTTCCTGAAGTCACAATTCCAGTGGTTCCTTCCATGGGCCTGGTAGTAGAGGTTCATGGCTACGGAGGCATGGTTTATGAGGTTATCAGGATAGAAGCAAGGGCAACCCCTTTGCAAAATCCGGCAATCCACCTGTGAGCATGCATAATTGATGTTCTGTAGAAGGGTTGCCTGGTCAGACGAAGGCTTGGCCACACACCAATTTTTCTGCAAATTAATTATAACATTTCACATAAAATAAGATCAAAGCAATATGTAAATCCTTTTAGTTGATCTTTCACTAGTGCCTTCTGTTTGCGAGGAGCTTGATGTTACCTGTCCCGGCTGTCCGTTTGCCATATTCGAACTCCACCCTGCAAATATTTGGCAGAAAATTGTAAGTTTCCTCATGGATGAATCGGAGAAAACCTAAATATAATGAGTGGTAGTAGGAGCCACCATTTATAACACGATAGTCTAAAGCCAGAAGCTTAAATTGCACATCCATTTAAATTACCGCCAATCTCCGAACCCACTATTAATTTCAGACCAACGTTACTAAAAAGGTCCGATTCACTTGTTGAATCAAAGAAAGTTAGAACAAATTGATGTTTGCAATGCAGAACAGTCTGAAGTAAATCACAGTCGCTTTGTAGCCGAAATATTGCAATTTATGAAATCCTAGTTCAGATCTGAGGAAGAAAATGCTAACACCAGTCAATGGCATGGTCAGAGATGATGCAGGCAATCATGCAAAACGAACAGATCGAAGCCAAAAGAGTTAAAAGTGAACGTAGCTCAAAGAAATATTTGTAAGCGAAACCCGAGTAGTAATTTTGCAGCGACCCAGTAGAACGAATTCGCAGAAACCCAGCTCATCAGATTAAAGAGATGCAATCGACTTATATAAGGAGCGAAAAGTTATGTGTACTTTTCGAGGAACTGAAAGCTAGGAGAGGAGATATACCTGAAACGAAGGACGAGAGCAGAAGCAGAAGAGAGAGAGCCGCTTTAGCCATCATAGGTACCGTACAAGTATGTCGCTGCTACTGCCGCAATTTACTGCTTGCTTTACTGGGCACTGCGACAGTATCCCTGATGTATCTCCTATCTGAGGAGGAGCCACATGTTTTTGCTTTTGAAGGTGAATTAAACGACAAATTTAACGGCTATATTCGTGACTGAGCCGTTACGGGACGGAATCTCTTGGGGGGAGAAGCAGCGAATTAGGAAAGCGGCTACTGGTTGAAGAACAGGCACGTGATGCGACTCTGCCTTTATTACGGCTTTTCGTCTGCCTTTTCTCTCATCATTGTCATTTTTATCCGCGGCTCTCGTAGCATTTCTATCGTGTTCTCTGTTATAACATTTTGGTTAGAATAAATAATTATATATAAAAAAAAATTAAAAACAGCCTTTAACAATTTATCTATTATAATATATTAATTTTTTTTTTTTTTTCTATTTCTTTTTTCCTTCTGGTTCTCTTCTTCTTTTTTTTTTTTCTTCCTCTCAGCTCTCACGCTCTCCCTCTCTGGTCTCCTATCTCAGGTTCTTAAAAAATATCAGGCGTTAGGAAAAGATAAAAATTAAAAAATCTGCCATTTTTAGGATAAGACAAATATTCAAAAATATAACCGTTACAATAAAACGAATATTCAAAAGTATAAATGTTAGAGAAAGAATAAAGAAATATTTGAATAATAATATTAAATAAAATAGGAAAAGTAGATGGTTAAAATAGAAGAAGCTTTATTTTTAAAAAGTTAATAGTTAAAATAAAGAAGTTACTTTTTGGTTAAAATAGAGTTCAAATTTGAATAAGCTACTAGGAATGCTCTTACTGCTTCAATTGGACCAAATTATCTACCGAAACAAAGATTTTACACACTCACAAAAAAAAAAGGGTTAAAATATGGGATATAAATATAGTTAGTCTCATAAATATGAGTAAAAATTAAATTAGTATTTATAATTATCAATTCGGCGATTTGAGATTCATAACTTTTGAAAATCATCGATTATAGCTTCCGTCTAAATTAGTCGTTGAATCTGACGAAAAATTATAAAAAATGACCAAAATACCCCTCAAAGACTAAATTTTAAAAAATAAATAAAAATTTAAGAAAAATAAATTAAAATAAATATATTATTGAATAGAGTTTCATAGTTTTATTTAAAAAATATTAATTTTTTTTTAAAATTTTTTTTTTAATGAATTTTTAGTAATTTTATCTTGGTGGGGCATTTTGGTCATTTTGCATGATTTTCAGTCAGATTTAACAACTAAATTTAGACGGGGGGCTAGAATTGATGATTTTTAAAAGTTATGGGTCTCAAATCGGCAAATTGATAATTAGGGGTACCGATTTAATTTTTGCTCATACTTATGGGGCTTATACTTTACCCCTAAAATATATTTCCCACCTTACATACTTACTTAGGAGAATTTCCTGTAATTTCCTGTCCAAATTATAGGGTGCAATTTAGAGAGATATACACAATAGATACTCTATGGTAGGACTCATGTTATTCGAAAATTTATATGGACAATATTAAATGGTGTAAAGTCCACTTGTTATGTCTGTCTCTTTTTGAATTGTACCGTATAATTCGGGCAATAAATTGCAGTGGATCCTGATCTATACTTTACACCATGTAACTATAGCAGGCTATTTTTAAGTAATTGAAATTTTTTATTTATTTATTTAGATTTGATGAGCCACCTATTTACTGTGAAAATTGAAAAAAATTATACAGAAAATTTATGTTTACATCTAAAATCCATTAAAATCTGACTTTGAAAACATTAAATTTGGAAGTTGGAACCGTTGATTTAGAACAGTTCCAGACCTTTTCAATATTTTGAAGAGAAGGAAGACGTGTGTTGTAGAAACAAGATAGAAGAAAAAGGTCCTGTGGCTTTTAGCATGACGTGAGGTGCATTTAGGCCGTCCAAAGTGGGTGGCTCTGTTCGCAACAATTACTTCAGTTTGACGCTTCGTCGACTCTAGAAGTGGAGGAGCTGTTGTAACGGCTCTGCCCAGGATCTTGTCATGGGAAACATAGACCGACAAGCGTAGCCCATCCTTCTCGTAACGACAACCGCAGTGCTTTCTTTTGAAACATACCACATGTTCACACGTTATTTTCCCTCATTAAAAGCCACCGACACATGGAAATTTTGATGATGATTTCCAGCTACTATCTATTTCATTCATCCTCCTCCACATTTGGGTAGTGATCAGGATCCCATTTTTTTTTTCTTTTTTTCTGACATTATATGACTTTAGAACCACTATTCTACACTTTCCAACTATCACATAAAATGCCAAAATCCAATGTATGAATCTGTAAAAGAGAACATGAGGTGACACACAACAAAGAGGGATCATTCGATATCTACGTATGTCAATGTAAAAAGCTCAATGAATAATATTATAAAAATAAAATAATATATATATATATATATCAGGGTGCGTACCTTATTCTCATGCAAGTATGAAGAAGAGACAATTGGAGTAGGAAAGGGATGCCACTAGTCCTAATGGGGTTTCTCTGGAGACGGAGTGATGTATTTATCCTTTAAAGACGGTTAGTTCTCGATTGGCGATCGAGACTCCGAGAAATGCAGTGGGGGCCCGTTTCAGTCGGGAACAAATGTCTAGCTGGTCACGCACTCCGTTAGCTGAAGCAGCGAAGCATCCCGGGGTTGGGTTCCAAGGCTCCTAGGATCTAGCGGCCTAGCTCGACTTGGTCTTTTTTCTGGTCCTAGGTGGTGTGAATTAAGTGGACTATATTTTTTTCTTAGAGGAAACATCGTGGTACTCCCTCGTATCTACGAGCAAAAAACAAATTGAATCTCATCATTTGTAATTTCTTTTTTTAGGCCTCGTAATTTTAAGAATACATCAATCATAACCTTCTGTTTAATTTGGATGTTAAACCAGCTGGGAAGTTCTAAGTTTGTCTTAGAGAGACATTTCAATCATTTTTATAACCAAATTGAACTGAGGGTGATGATTCGTATTTTTAAAACTTGGAGTATAAAAACATAAATTAAAAAATAAACTTATGAATCTAATACGATTTTTGTCCATAGATATAGAGTGTACTATGATGTTTCCCTTTCCCTTATTAACATATTTTACAATTTAAACACAATATTTACATATCACAAATTCACTGTTAAAAAACAAAAAGGAAACATGTCACAATATGAATAGTTAAAATGTAAAATCTATCTTGCTATTTCTAGTCCGTGTTGATCGCTATTTTGGTTTGTTTATGAATCATATGCTTACGATCTTCACCTTGATGACTTAATGGATCCTCAGGAGCGAAATCGTTCCAATTGCCGCTCCAAGTCAGCCGCTAGATTGATGAGTTTAATGGTTACTGAATTCCCTCTCCTCTTTTTTCTCACACCAACCAAACAAATAATGAAGGACCTCGCCAGAAATAAGATTAATTTACCATTTCCAGGGATTGTTGGAGAATGTCGATCTAATGAAGTAGATATTCTAAAGTGAAGAAAGAAGTAGATATTCTAAAGTGAAGGAAGGTAAGAACCATCTATCTCCGTGCATTTATAAACAAGATAATCGAAAGGTCTAGAGAGAGAGGGTCCTCCTTCTCTCTAGACTTCCCCCCATTTTCTCTCTTCTACAACCTACCTCCTGCTCTCTTTCGTTCTCTGGGCAACAAGAGGACGTCCTCCTCCTCTCATCCGCCCACCTCCTGACCGGTCGTCGATCGGTCAAGAGTTGTTTTTCATTTCTTTCTTGCTTCTTACAATAATGGTGGTTCTTGCTCTGGTGAAGTTTTCTCGGTGACATCAAGGTGTTTTCCAACGAGCATGCGCCCCTTCGTCGGCATTAGAGACTCCAGATCTCCGACATCGTCCCTGTTCGGCAGTCCAACTCTGGCTCCTAGCTCTCTATGCGCAACTCCAGAGGCCCGTGGATTTGGCGTGCCTAGTATTTCTTTCTTTTTTTTTGGCTGAGCTTCTCCACGGGGCTCTTTTGTTGCAGGTGTTGGTTTGGATTCTCCATCTCTGGCGACGGTATATGCCGTTCTCGACGGGGTTGTGTTGTGCCTCTTTGAGTTGGGTTGGTGGGTCTGTGGACCCAGTTGGGTGTGGCCCTTATTGCGTGTAGTGCTAGGACCCTTATGGTCCTTAGGTTGTTTCTGGCCCTTCGGGCCTTTGAAAATGATGTAGTGGGTCTTTGTGCCCCATTTGAAGTTTCCGGCCATGATTGGTTCCGGATTCAACACTTGTATTTTCTCCCCAGTGAAATGAAATCCACTTTTACTTAGAAAAAAAAAAGAAGTAGATATTCTACATAACGACAAAATGTTAGAAGTAATCAGAAGCCGAATGGATATGTTTGACCCCAATGTTTCAGATCAATATGAGACTGCTAATAGCTAATGACTGTTAGCATTTAGGAAAAATAAGAAGGATTCAGTGCGATTTTAATAGATGTTCATATCATACCCATGAGACAAGCTGGGTTCCCTCTTTCTATGAATGCTTCATCATTTGACTTTAAAAGCTCCAGTCCCAAAGCTTCCCCTTTAGACGTGGCTCTTCCCGTATCAAAATATTCTGCAGAACACAACTGGTACTCAGTATACATAACTATCAACAAGAACCAAGCTCAGGAGAGACTTGGCTTAGCGGTTAAAGTTCATACCAGGAGCTAAATATCCAAAAGTTCCAGCAACAAATGTTGAAGCATGAGTCTTATCTGGTTCCATCAGAGTTGCCGTCCAAAATCAGACACTCGAGCCTCCATGTTGTGATCCAATAATATACTGCTCCACTTAATATCTCTGTGAATAGTGTGAGGGATGCAATCATGACGGAGGTATGATAATCCTCTTGCTGCCCCTACTGATATTTTGTATCTGGATGGCCAGTCCAAATGCTTCTTGTTCATAGCTCCTCCTAAACCATAAATATCTATATGAGGGCTACAGAAGAGGAAATCAAATGGGAAATCAAATTCAAGCTACGAGATAATTTATAACTTCCAAGAGATTTCTGACATTTGTGGATTTCAAAAAGGTTTGTGATATGTGGATTAACAGCAGAGAGAAAAACATCCTAGATATACCATAACACGAATGCCAGTCATATAATACAACGTTGTTGCTGAAAATCACACTCTAAACCTTTGTTTTGAAGCGAGACAAGCATACCATGCAGAAAGGTGTCAAGGCTTCCATTACGCATCAGCTCATATATGAGCATATTGTGTGCGCGCAATCATAATAATAATAATAATATGAAAAAGACTTGCGTGATTTTCAAACGGATGTTCGGCTCACAAGAGAGGCAAAAAAAGTGGGATTTGTATTGAGTGGATCCAAAAAGCCCACATGGTACTTCCACGGGTTCTCATCAGTTGGAGAGAGTGAGGACCGAGGTCAGTGACACGCTTGGACAAACTGACGAACTTGTATAGGAGGGAGTGAAAGGGCCTCATAGGTCGGTCAATTCTGTGTAGTAGAGTTGGTGGTCAAACGGGAGCCAAGCAATCATCTTAAAGAAGAGGCATTGGGGAGGATATTGGGTATAGGATTGTGCCACGTGCGATGCCTATGATCTCTATTATAAAATAATACGAACTTATAGAGCTATTTGAATATGATTGTAATAATTCCTCATTATTGAATACAATTACTATTAAACTTGCCCACGTGTTTGGTAGACTCTAGTCTCTGTAAGGACAAAAAAACAAATAAATAAGAAAGCGAATAAATTATAAAAAAATAAAATTATATTTTGCACCTTGTAAAAATATAATTTTGTCCATTCAAAAATTCTCCACGACAAAAATAACTAATTAAAAATTTTCAGACAAGAATTTTTTTTTTTTTTTTTCTATTTTCACACCAAATCAAGGCACACAACAATTTTTTCCCCTTCTTTTATTAATTTTGAAATATATTAAAAAAACTTCAAAATCATTCTCTCTCCCTACTTTAAATTTTACTACTTTTTTTACAAAATTCAATAAAACTCCAATCTACCTTAATTTTCACAACAACAACAAATCTAAAAGTTTCTAAATGTAAACATGGCCTAGGTTACTAATCACTTTACACTTATAGCCCTATATTAAAATCTCAATGTTAAAAGTAATAACTCTTCCTTTTTCAATCGTTTGCACAATTAGTTATGTTAAACTAGCCACGTAGCTCACCAGATATATTCATTGCACTTTTTTTTTTTTTTTATTATAATGACAAATTAGAGATTTTATTGATAGAATAAGGTTTAAAAAGATTCGCTACATGCTTTAGAAAGTTAGTTAGACTATCTGTACAACGAGTTAAAGGATCAAACAGCCATACAAACTCAATGAGGCAAGGAGTTGAAATGATCTATAAAGAACGAAAAGCTGAAAAATCAATAGAAATGGAAAAGCCACAACAGAGGTGGGTGACAGCATCAAACGATAGAGGAGCAAGGGGCGACCCAAGGGAAAAAAACATCAAGGGCTTGAGATGCATGAGTGCCGGCAGGCCCACTCCTGGCTAGGGCTTATCACATCACCAGGAGGCGCATGTGCCATGAAGAAGACCAACAGAACACGAGTCTACAAAAGGAATGGGTTAGGCACATAGATCCATGTGCACGCGTGGGCATGCGTGAGACATCACGTGTCGACCAATTAGCTACAGCATGGGGCACAGACGAGCGTCAATTGATGCCAAGTTTATCCATCAATGTCCTCCATAGTCGTTGAGATCTACATTTTACCTTCGGTGTAGAAACTCCAAAAAATTGACTCACAGAGCGGGTTTTAACGCCCCTAATTTTTTTTAAAATATTGTGAATTATATATTAAAAATTCAAAATCATAAATTTGTTGTTGCACAATCCAATCTTTTGATGGCCTATATTGACCTGATACATACGCGAAACATCGCTTGGTTTTAGACTCTCTCTCTCTCTTGCCAAGAGCTGCTTCCGATTCGTTCTTCTCTAACTAATGCAGTTCCAGCGGACCACTTCATGAGCTCAACCATTGCGAGTGCGCATGTGTCTGTTGCGGCCTTAAATTGCCACCAACAGATGATCGACGTTCCACCACTGATTTCTTTATTCAGCTTGGCTCCAGTCCCATCTCCTGGCGCACTAAGAAACAGTCCACTGTTTCTCGCTCCTCCGCTGAAGCTGAATACTGCACCATGGCCTCCACTACTTGTGAGCTCACTTGGTTGCAGACTCTTCTTCACGATCTTCACATCTCTCACCCTAAACCTATGCATCTCTACTGCGATAATCAAGTCGCCTTACACATTGCTAAGAATCCGGTTTTTCATGAACACACCAAACATATTGAAATTGATTGCCACCTCGTTCGTGAAAAATTACGCAGTGGTCTTATCGCTCCCGCTCATGTTCCTTCCTCGGCCCAATTAGCCGATATTTTCACCAAAGCCTTGGGCCGTGAACTCTTCCATACCCAATGGCGAAACCAGGATTGAAATCTATGAGTGTCAAATTTTAAAGGTAAAATGACAAGAAATTTTTTTTTTGGTGACCAGTGTTCTATAGCTTGTTGCTGTGACAATGGTACATTAAGAATTGTTTGGCTCAATCCGTCCTTAACCAGCTTCTTATCAATTGATCTAGAAGCCTTCTCATCCATCCAAAGTCTTCATAAAGAGGTTCCAGCCATGTGGACAGCAAAGAAAATCAGGTTTCTTTGGGTACCAAGATATGTCCTCTCCTAATAGCAACACAGAGCAGTGTAGTGATTCTCCTGATCTCGTGCCTGTACATGGTGGGAATTTTTGAATGGAGAACTGCAAGCTCCTTCTGATCTGCCCATAATTTCACAAATTCATCACCCACTTTTTTCTCAATTAGAATATCCACAATCCACTGCATATTGTCAGCCTCTTGAGCAATTTCACCCATTAAAGCCCCTCGATCTCGCCTCTTATCCACGCAAGTAGCTTCAGATAAGCACAGGAGAAGAGAATTAAGACATCTATGGCAAAGATTGTGGAACACCGGTCAACAATTTTGAGAAAGATGTCATCAGCTCTTGTAGAAGTAGATGGTTCAGATAAAACTCAAAGAAGAACTTCATTGACAGAGTCAGGAATCTGAAGTTGATTAAGAAGCGATATGACCTTTTCCTCTTCATCTTCAGACCATGGTACAACTAGCTTCCAAATACTCCAAGCATGATATAATCCCAGCATCAAACATGATAGCTGCGGAAAAAAACGCTAGTTGCCTGGGCCCTATGGGTATCGGGGCCCAGGCCAACTAATGGAAAAAAAAAAAAAAAAAAATTTACATGTGAAATTTTTTTTTGGGCGGAGGAATGGGTAGCGACCGCCCTGGTTCGCTACCCTCTCCTTCCGCCACTGTCCATACCTTGATTCACAAGTTAGGCATTTCGGACCTCCATGCGCCAACTTGAGGGGGAATCTTAGCTGTACAACATTCACATAACGTTCACATTCTGTATATAGTTATAATTGCACAGTTTTATTTCTTTCCTTATTGACAACACCGAATATGGATATGATTTCCTTCTATTGTAATATAAATCTACAATGTATCGTTACCTCAATAATTGAATACGAATAGCATTTTCTCATAAATAGCTTCACAATTACAAGCTTAACACCAATTTTTTGCATTTACGTAAATTGTCTTGTTCGAAGAGGCCATTGGCGGAGTGACTTCCATATTTTTAAATGGTAGAAATCTAGAAATTGTGATTTGGTTCAAATAAATAGCTTCATTTTTTCTGCAGCCAAAATAATTTCATTTTTTGGTCCATTCAAGTTTTATTTGTGAATTGCTACTTTCCTCAAATTCTCTCTAAGATAGGAAAGGATTTAGACCAGAACGTCTTATTAATTGCCATCAGACTAGTTCCGTGAAAAGCCAAACCGAACTGAGCTCGAAGAGCCAGACCCTCATTAATTGACGTGGAATTCTCACAGGTGGCTAATGGAAGGGAAAAGATCCAGACAGTTAGCCTCTACAAGTCTGGATCATACGGTCTAGTCTGAATGCTTTCCCTTTACAGTTGTATTTCTTTTTTTGAGACAAATGCGCTTCATCGTCTAAATTCTAAGACTGGGAGTGGCAAGGGCCACGGGGCTTCCAGCTCCCAGTGTTGGTTCATCGATCGTTTGTACTTGGATGTGTTTACGCATAATGCAAGGAACAATACATTATATATTTTTCTTCAGTTCAGTGGTTAAGCATTTTCTGCTTGGTGGCTAGGAATTACCAAGAAAGACGGCCTATCTTTCTTTTTTTTCCTCTGTTTTTTTGGTGAAGGAACTAGTGGACTCAAGTGGACTCATCAGCAAATAACAGCATGAAAATTTATGGGGGACAAAATCGAAATAGATAAATGAAATGCATGATCTATGCAGAATAAGTCAATATGCATCCAAAATCTCCACCTTGATTCTGGGAGACAAAAAATAATTCACAAAGAAGCCCCAAAAAGCCATTAACAAGATTTTGCTTTCTTTACACAAAAGGTGAAATCTTGCAATAGTATGCCACTCCAAGGTCACGCCTTTGTAGACTTCGATCACCCAATCGAATGGCTAGGTTAGACCAGATTTGGGGATTTCTGCTTGGATACTGATGTATCGGGAGGGGAGGGGAGAGGATGGGTAGTGTGATAAGGGAGGTGGTGACTTGGCTATTTTTTTTTTTATGTGCTAACGTGGCTGGTGATGTGGAATTATTAAAATGGAGGGACATCACAGGTGGCGTTGAGCTGGAGTACTGGGACACGTGTCCGCTTCCTATTCGTGTTGACGTGTAAAAAATTTGACACATCAGCATCCTTCGTTATGTTTTTGTCATCTTATGGACGGAGGGACCATATTTTACCTAAAGATGTCACCACAGGGACTGAATTGTAGAAAGTGATACCCCAGGGACTATTTTGTCACAGTGCAATACCATAGGGACCCCTGGTGCAATTAAGCTTTATCCTTAAAAAATAATTCTAACATGTGCATATATCCTAAATAAAACGACAACATATACATAAAAAACGTCTGCACACACAAATGATCACGTTCGAACGGCTAAAGAAACGACCTAGTTTAGCTAATATATGTGTGCACGCTAAGAAAACTGTCCGCAACAAAAATTCTCCTAAAAAATAACTTTTTAACATGTACGTATATATCATCAACAAAACAATAGCGTATAAGGGACAAATTTCCGCACGCCAAATAAGCCGTCAGAATAGCTAATAAAATGACCTAATTTAGTGAACAAACATGCACACTCTATAATAACTGTCCACAAAAAAAATACTCCTAAAAAATAAATTTTTAACATGTGTATATATCCTAGACAACACGATAGTGTATAATAGCTCAACGTCCGCACATGACAAAGTCTCTGTCCGAACGTTTGGTGAAAAACATATCTTAAACTAAACGATGGAGTATAAAGCCAACATCGTCCACACATCACACTAATAACGTCCGCATGACAGTATTAAAATGGAAATGTTTACAAAACTTATCTTAGAAAAAATTAAAACTATTTGTCCGAATGGCTTCAACTGTTCGGAAGTGTCGTGGGGAAGAACACAGAGTCGACTCAGCCATGGCTGACTTCTCTCCCACCTCCAAAAACTCCTCCAAACCAACACCAAACAACACAAAATTATAGCCTAAACAATCCTACAACATTAGGCAATCCATATCAATACAAATATCGGTCATCAAACAACTATGGTGGCTGGAAATCATTCATGAAAATTTTTATGTAAATAACTTAAAAATTATGATTTTTTTGCCAAAAAACCAAATAAAAACATGAGAACATACAAGATACGAAGAACTCCATGAAATAGGATGAAAAAGTAAGATTGTTGGACAAGAAACGTGAATGTAGGTCTGAGAAAGGAGAGAAAATGCTGTAAAAACTTATACTGTAAAATGCTGGTCAAATTGCTTCTGTTCATCTTTAAAATCCCTCCACACCGTTCAGACGAGTCGTTAATGCCATGCGGATGTTTCCGTTTTCCATGCGGACCAATCAGATTCCTACGCATTAAATTTCAAATCATGAACGGTTAGTAATATCTTCTCGAAATGATGGTGTTCGGACAGTATGAGTCAGTGCAGACGGCTATGGGTGGGCAGACGTCTGAACGTGCAACGTGGAGACCACCATTCGCTGAAATTATAGCCATATGCATCCGGACGGGAGGGAACCGTGCGGTCGCGCATTGTTGTTCTCCATGGTCGTATGAAATAGACGCGTGTCAATCATTCGTAGACTATCCCAGTCGTTCGGACATTATGATCAAACCGTGCAGACGGGATTAAACCTTTTGTGATGATTTGACCTGCGTCACAAATGGGTGACAACAGTGTTTTGTCACCCAAACGATGTGCGTACGGCTTTGCATACCGTTCAGACGCATTCGCAAATGCTGACGAATAGTTTTAGTCACGAATATTTGACGTTTTGCCTTTCATCGCGCCTGAATACTTGGAGCTAGTTCAAAGGTTAAAGGAACAATTGCGGAGGATGCTGACGGCTTCCTTTGATAAGCCTTTAGAAAAGTTGGAGTTGATTGATGCAATTCAACGCTTGGGTGTGGCTTACCATTTTGAAAGTGAGATTGATGGCATTTGTATTTTCTCTAACTCACTTATTGATTATGAATTTTGTTTACTAAGACGATTACATATTTGTAGACATTTTATTATTATTATGAGTATTAAATATCTTTATATTAGTATTATTTGCAAATTATTTTTAATTAAATGAATTCAAATACATAATAATTTGTTCGAATGGTAACAAAATGCGTCCATACGGTATTGTTGGTAAAACGTGCGCACCCGATGTATGATCTCCAAGTTCGCATGGTATGAAACGCATGCGAACTATTGAATGGGTGACAGATGTATGATCGTCGATATTTCATATGTTCCCATGGGTTCAATTGACTAAGCGTCCGCACGATTTGAATATCAGTTCGCACAGTTTGTGAGATGACAAATAACTATTTTGTTAGAAATGAAATAACTATGCGGACGTGTTTTCGATGACAAAATGATTTTCATCACAATGGACAAAACGCTCACACGTCTCATGTGAACAGATAGAAAGAACTGGGCCATAACAAAATTGAAGTTTGTCAATCAATCAGAAAACTATTCGGACTGTATAGTTTTGTGTCCGGTCGATATTGCGCGAGGAAACACGGAAGTTGTCACCTAAAACCTTTCATGACAGGCTTTAGGTTACAAACCGGATGACAACTCGGTTTTATCACCCAAAACCTTTGGTGACTAAATTGGCACTTTGGGTGACAATTTTTTGACACCCAAAGTGCATTTTCTTGTAGTGATAGGGTAATAAAAGATATATTCCTTGTTTTATCCAACTTCTCTTGAATATATGTTAGGTGATTTATTGTTATTAAAAGAGACAAGGATTGACAGAAAGACCAAATTTTAACAAAAACGTGACCACAAAAATCTAGATGTGTCTTTTCTTACCTCATGAGTTTTTTTTTTTAACTTTT
Source organism: Morella rubra (assembly GCA_003952965.2). Taxonomy (NCBI): domain Eukaryota; kingdom Viridiplantae; phylum Streptophyta; class Magnoliopsida; order Fagales; family Myricaceae; genus Morella; species Morella rubra. The sequence continues at coordinate 16,893,358 of CM025852.1, forward strand.
CAATATCACAAGGACTGCGTATGCAATTGTGCTTTAAATTTATACTATTGAATGAATTATTATGGTTATAGCCCAAAAAATTCTCCCTATTCAATTTATTATTTAGGCCATTCACTAGGGGTGCCTTTCATCAATCTCTTGATCTATTCGTCGAAACAAATATTGAAGATAAAAATGATTTCTTGAATCATCTAGATCATCCTCTCTTCTTGAAAGTCGTATGATCTCCTCATATTGGTTTCAATAAATTTTATGCTACCTTCGTCAACCTCAAGTCTTGCCGAAACCCTTGTTCTTCAAATTTCAAATTTTGTCTTTCAAAATTTTGATAATCTCATTCATCTTGCCTAGAATCTAACCCTATTCAATCCCTATTCGCTATTTAATTCACTACAAGAAAAACAGGCTATAGCGACGAAATTCTTAGCAATGAGTTAGATTTCAGATAAATTTATTGTTAGATGATGATCGAACATTTCAAAAATGCATGGGAAGATGTTCGAACTGTTAGTTCTGAAAACCGTTCTAAACGGTTCAAATTGTCAGATTATTTTGCAACAACCCGAATTTCATACCTAAAATTTTTTTGGGACAGATTTCTTTTGTCCTGCCATCTGTCCTAACAACACCGTCATGAAAGCTTTTTTTGGGACTGAAAGAGACTTCTCTTCCAAACAGCACATTTTCGGAACGGACGCATTTCCATACCAAAATAATGTGACCATTCGAACTGTTTAGAACGGTTTTCAGAACTAACAGTTCGAACATCTTCCACGCTCTTCTGAAATGTTCGATCATCATCCAACGGTAAATTTATCTGCAACCAACATCTTGACGAAATTAATGAAATTAAATATAGTTATAAATGCCTAGCAGCTTGATATTTCTTTCTTAGGTTCGCTGTGCATGCTCACATTAACCATCATGACGCGTAAAAGAAAGAAAAGTTGAAAGAATCAAGTAGCTGGCTAGGTACGAAGGGGATTCTCAACAACCTATCTTGAGTGCAACAATACATTAATTAAGGCTAGCTCATTATATTCTCAACAAGTACTAATATGTAGGTGTTTTATGTGCCATTTATTTTTATATTTCAGGCCGCCTGTTTGTTTTCACCCTCAGGGAGAAGTAATTCGACTTTTTAATTCCTACCTAATGCTTGCTAGTGCAATATTGTTCATTTGACTTTCGTAAGGCTTCTAAAACTCTCTCTTTGGACCAACGCAGAAGAGGAGAAAGTGATAGGATTGATATAACAACCCAAATCCTTATATAGTCAGATTTGGTCCTAATTAAGGACCTAATGGAAAATTTCAACGGCACTCAATGCACCTAACCAGGGGACGGAGGCTCCCAAAAAATGGTTAACAAATTTTGGCCCCCACAAAATTTATTTATATGTGATTGGCCCCACCCTAGCTAAGATTCAATCCTGGCTTCATCCCGGCACCTAACTCTTGGGTAGACTAGAACTGAATGACCACCTTGATCTTCCTCAACATATATAGATTATAAAGTTCATGCATGTCATACATGATAGTATTTGGTTATGAAATATACTTACTATCTTCCTCCTCTGCCAAATACATGACTATTCCATGATATATATTGTACATTATATTAAGATCATAAAAACAAATATTTAAATTGGATATCATAATTTGGCTTTACGTACGTTAGACATAAGTCATATTAGGCAGTCACAAGTAGTGGCGGATTCAGGACTCAATTTGAAAAGGACGAACTCTTAAAATAAAATAAAAAAAATAAAAATAAAAATTTATGTCTAAAATTTTTTTTTTTTTACCTGTCCAATAGGAGGCGGCCGGCGGCCCCTGCATCTGCCACTGGTCACAAGTTCAAGTTTTAAACTAATTACCTGTAGGGACTAAGGTCAGAAATTGCGGCGTCGCATACTCGTACTCTGCAATTAACAGCTTGACGAAATTAATGAAATAAAGTACAACTATAAAAGGAAGATCCCACGAGGAGGAAAAACATATCCAAATCCGGGCCGGAGGCGCATGCATGCCTCAATCGCATCTATAAGTATCTAGGCACGTATACTCTTTGACTCATTCCAGTGCTTGAAACTTGTATCTAATATCTCAATTCTTTTGCAAATTGTGCTCTTCTTACCTCTTAAAATGACGTCTCTTCCGACTCTTGCAATTCCTGCCCAATGCCCAAATCCTGCTGTAAATCGTCCGATTGCAAATTTTCGTCCTAACATGTGGGGAGACCAATTCCTCGTTTACGGACCTGAAGAGCGCCCCATGGTATATCTAGAACGTTTCTCTCTCCATCGCCTCCTTAATGGCCATTGCTAACGTCACAACCGCGCGCATGTTTTGCTTCACCCTTTTCATCTCCTCCTCTTCCCCGTCTAGTGGTTACTTTCTGTTAATTTCCTCTTTTGTTTTTCGATCTCTTTTTAGTTTTCCTAGGATATTAGTAGATCTCGAAACAAAAAACCAATTAGTTCGCTCTTTCAGGTGACAGTTAGAAACCAAAATTGCCGCTGATTTCTATACCTTTATGTGTACGAAAAAACATATCTAATTAAACTTAATTACCTAAAGAAAAAAAACACATATCGAGTACATATAGTGTCGTCTTGATTACGATTAACTTTCACTTCAATGTAAATTGAATAGTTACCAATTCCGTGTTCAAATCGATCCCCAAGTTCAAACGGATTGGGTTGGGCTTTGAATGACCAGATTGTGGGTGTAATGTTAATTAATTTAAACTTATTAATTTGTTATTTACATTTGCTTTTATAGCAAACCAGCTCCGAGAACTTGGAGCAACTTCAAAGGTTAAAGGAGCAAGTGCGGAAGATGCTGATGGCTCCCTTTGATGAAACTTTAGAAAAGTTGGAGTTGATTGATGCAATCCAACGCTTGGGTGTGGCGTACCATTTTGAAAGTGAGATTGATGGCATATTACAGCAAATGTACGACTCTAATTATCATAGCGAGGATGACCAGCTGGAAGATCATGATAAGGTTGACCTTCGTACCATTGCTCTCCGATTTCGATTACTTAGACAAAAAGGTTGTAAGATTCCAAGTGTAAGTACTAGTAGTACTTCTCTTTTCTTCGTTTCTTGTTGGTTATCACATTGCATAATTTATAAGCTTCATAGATCAAATGGATGCCCAAAGCTTAAGCATGATCGATCGGCCTCTTATTTCAATTGACTACAATATATATTCTTCATGTACGTCTCATGAACATGTATACTGGGTGTTAATTAAGCAGATGTATTCGCCCAATTCAAGGACAGTGAGGGAAAATTCAAGGAGTCGCTTATTCAAGATGTCGAGGGCATGTTACAATTGTACGAAGCATCGCATATGAGGGTGCATGGAGAAGATATACTTGAGGAAGCACTAAATTTTACTACCACCCACCTTGAATCAGCCGTGACTAATTTAAGCCCTCCTCTTGCTGCACGAGTAAGTCATGCCATAAGGTGGCCTCTTCGAAAATGCTTGCCAAGGATAGAGGCGAGGCATTACCTTTCTACCTTCCAAAAAAATGCCTCATACGATGAAGTGTTACTAAAGTTTGCAAAGCTTGATTTTAACATCTTACAACAACTGCACCTAAAGGAACTTAGTCTTATTTCAAAGTAAGTTCATGATTAGGCGCCATATATATGGATTGTAATTAGCTTGAATAAGATCAGGGTATAATTAACAAGATATTTTCTACTGATGATCAATTATTTGTTTCTTAGGTGGTGGAAAGATTTAGATTTTCCCACGCAGCTATCTTTCGCACGAGATAGGGTGGTGGAGGTCTACTTTTGGATTTTGGGAGTGTACTTTGAACCTCAGTACTCTAATGCACGGGTGATACTTACCAAAATATCCCTGATGATATCAGTACTAGATGATATGTTTGATGCATACGGTACATTTGAAGAACTTGAGGTTTTTACAGACGCACTACAAAGGTTGAGCACTATATATATATATATATAATTAATTAATAATTTGCATAGGATCTAGAATGTATATATTCAAAGCTTTGGGTTTAATTCCGGATTTAATTTACCTTTGATTGGATTAATGCTTTTCACATGATACCTTTCACTTTCAGGTGGGATATCAATTGCGTAGATCAGCTCCCAGAGTACATGAAATGCTTGTATAGGACACTCTGGAATATTTTTAAAGAACTTGAGGAAGAGATGTCAAAGGAAGGAAAATTATATCGTGCTCATTATGCCAAACAAGCGGTATATATGTGACAGTACTATCAACTCACTTAATTAACCGTCCAAGTAATTAAGTCGAGTTCATATATAGTAGTAATTAAGTATTAATTAACTATATTTTAATGTAACCATGCAGTTGATAAACCGTCATGTTCAAGCTCTCTTTGCCGAAGCCAAATGGTTTAAAGAAAACCATATGCCCACAGTGGAGGAGTATATGAGTGTCGCACATATAACTTGTGGTTACTTCGCTGCTACAACAGCAAGTTTTGTCGGCATGGGAGACATTGCGACAAAGGAGGCCTTTGATTGGGTCTTCAGCTTCCCTAAGGTTCTTCGAGCAGCAACAACCATCTTTAGGCTCACAGACGACCTTGTTACAAACGAGGTACCTACATCATGCGCATGATCGATCATGAGACCGATCCAAACTATATATATATACGTGTATATAAAGCAAATGATCAAGTACTACTGTTATATTAATAATATCTTTACGTAATGTTTGAAATTTCTTCTTTATAAATCTGGTTTGCAGTTCGAGCAAAAGAGAGGGCATGTTGTTTCAGCCGTCGAATGCTACATGAAGCAGCATGGTGTCTCCAGGCAACAGGTAGATGAAGAATTTCATAAGCAACTCATGGATGCATGGAAGGATACAAACCAGGAGTGCCTTAACCCTATGCAAGTGCCAATGCGTCTCCTCATGAACATTCTCAACTTTGCACGAGTAGTCGAACTATTTTACAAGGATGGTTTGGATGGATACACACATCCTGGAAAAGTACTGACTGAGTCTGTCACTTCATTGCTCGTCGATCCAGTGCCAATATGAGTTCCAATAATGCTATTTTTCTTTTCTAGGCGTTTCAATAACAGTACTTATTGGCATCAGAAGATCATGGGAACTATATATAATATATATGTTTGTTAAATAATATTCCTTCGATGTACGTCCGTCAAGGATTTCATAATTAAAGAGTCCTATATATTCTATTGGATGCAGAACATAGCGTGAGCACGTTATCATTGCACAAAAACCATTCGGACGATTTTTTTATCGTTCAAACTGTTTGTTACGTATTTTAATTAATTTAATTAAAATTTATAAATAATTTGCAAATAATATAAATAGAAAGATATTCAATACTCATAATATAATAAAATGTCTACAATTATGCAATCCTCATTAAAAGTAAATAAAATACATAATCGATAAGTACGATCAAGTAGTAAAAATATATAAATCTACCAAATTTTCGTTTGGGTGTCGTATGAGATTTCAGCTGTAATAGCCCAGATCGTGAAGACATCAAGCGTTGTCTTATAGTAATGGAAACTGCTATTAAACTGAGGTTACGGCCAGTGGGATGATGTTAAAGCAATAGGATACTAAGAATAAACATCATCAAGACCCTTTATTCCAACCTTTGTATCACAAAAAGAATATCAATTCTGCTTTCTATGTACATCTACAAAACATGGCAGAATAATTACTAAATTCAGTACAATCTACATAGGTCTTTATCTTATTCTCTTCTACTCTTCCTCTTCATCATCACTAGAAAATATAATCAGGATGCTCTCAACAATGATGTCTAGGTTCTAAGTGACCCAGACCCAACTACCAACTTAGTATCAAGACCTCATGAGTCTAAAGTCTAAGTAAATTCTCTCAGGTACATTCTGAACATTTGCTAAAAGAATTTAACAAACAACGGTGAGTCCAAATGACTCAGTAAAGATAGTGGTTAGACAGACAGCAAATAACGACAACAAGATATTGAAGAAAACCCATTCATCAATAAAGTCTCAAAACAGAAGAAGAAGTAAATGAAAAGACTCAGTTTTCTAAAAAATGATCTTTTCCTTTTCCATTCTCAATCACCACTACTTCTCACTCCCAGAGTGAATCACTTGGCCAAAGTGATGGGTTACAAGTAACTTTCCGTATCTTTGCAGTAAACTCCGAGAGCACAATGCGGCCTCAAACTTCCAGAGCGAGTTCTTCTAACGAAGGATCTTTCCGCGTACGACGAAGAGGCCAAAATGTCACAACAAGTGAACACATCCTCTTGTGCACAGTACTGTCACATATTCACAGTATTGCGTTAAGTATGCATGTCTCATGTCAACGTCCATAAATATCATTCATGATATGCAACACCTTAAACCACACTTGAAACATCAC